>BRKX01000011.1:9027500-10227500 GCA_026008535.1 Perilla frutescens | reverse complement strand
TAGTACATGTTTAGGAGATATCTTTTGAAGTCATAGTCAAGGTTCGAGGGCTGTCCTGCACTTGAGTTTACTGCCTTGAGGGTCGGGACCCTTACAGTTGGTTCGGAAGTCAGGATCATTCCCGAACTCGAGCTCTCTATATTAAGGGTCAGACCCCTGTGCTTGGGATTTCTTTGGCTGTGAGGTTGACTTCGGGGTCGGAACTCCATTATTCTCTTGAGAGTCGGGACCCCTGTGCTTGGGGTTCTGTTAGTTACTCCGACGCTCAAGTTAGTAAACAAAGCTAAAGAATAAATCATAATAATTTAGAATGAGTTCAGAAATTCTAGAGGTGGTACTGTTTTAGGTCTAGTGCGTTCTAGTTTTTGGTTATGGGTCAGTCCTCCATCGTTTGGGTCTTATATGCTCCGTTGTCGATGATTCTTATGATCTGGTTTGGGATCGGGAAAAATTTTCTTTGTCTTCTTCCCACTTGATTTGAGCCTAAGCCTTTGCTAGGACATCCTCCATTGTCTTGGACGGGTATTTCGTTAGTTCCTTGTAGAGGTCTGAGTCATTTTTGAGGCCTTTCCTGAAGGCTGAAATCACGGTGTCGATGTTGCAATTTGGGATCGACACTTTTTCTCTATTGAACCTCCCCACGTAGCCTCACAAGGGTTCTTCTGGCCTCTGTACAATCGTGTAGAGGTCATCGGTGCACTTTTTGATCTTACAACTACTGGCAAATTGTTTGACGAAGAGGTCATTGAGTTGAGCGAACAACGAGATCATCGAGTTAGGGAGATTAGTGAACCTCTGGAGTGCTGGACCAGCGAGGCTGGATCCGAAGCCTCTACACATGCTGGCCTCTCTGGCATGCCGAGGGATCATTTTTCTTGTACTGGGTGATATGGTCATCGAGATTGCATGCTCCGTTAAATAATTTCATGCTCGGGAATGTAAACTTCGGGGGCATCTCTATGAGGCTGATTTCGTCAATAAATGGAGAGTCTACGAAGCTCATTGGTACAGTCTTTCGAATGGGAGCGGGGACTCCAGGGATCCAAGTTAGTATATCCTCCAATCTCTGGATTTTCTTTTCGACCTCAGATTCTGGATGAGGATCATACTTTTCGAACCCAGGCGGAGGTCCTAGGTGGAGATCGTCCTTCTCCTTGCCTTTGAATGCAGGTTCCCTACTTGTTCCTGCAACAGATTGGTTAGCGAACTTATGGGTTGAGTTTAGGAGTACCTGCTCTCAAAGTTCGTTAGACATTCAAGTTTATGGAAATAGGGATGGTTGAGGTTAGGGGGATCCATTAGGGAAGCAGTTCGGTTGCAAGATAGCCTCTATTCTGGCCTTCAAAGCTGAGTTTTCTATGCGGATCGCTGCCAGTTCGACTGTCGTAGTGTCAAGTTGACGTTGGATCAAACGCAGGAGTCGTGCGATATCACTCCTTTGGTGAAGGGGTGGCTATCACCGCATCCTTCTGACCGACGTGGGGGACTGTCGCTGCATCCTTTCAGCTATCATTAGTCATCTTGAAGTGGTCGATCGAAGCCCCACGGTGAGCGCCAAACTATAGAGGTCAAAATTTTACAATTAATCGTACATTAGATCCGGGCTCTGGCGACCTACAAGACAAATAACGCGTGAAGCCGAAAGACCGTCAGAGGGTTGACGATCGAATGGACTCCGACGCTCAAGTCAGAATCGAGACTAGGGAAAATAGCCGAATAAAATAGGAAAATAGAAGAATAAACCAATAAGATTGAATGATCGTGTAATGTTTGAATGCCAAGTTATAGTATAGCTCGTGTTATGTGATTTTGCATGTATATCCTTCATGAAGCTCCATCTAATGATATATATAGAGAGCCTCCAACCACCTTACGAGATTCTTCGGATATCTCTATCTTTAATAGGGTTTTGACAGGGTCTTCTTATCTACAATGGACTTTTGACTCAGTCATATACGGTTTGAATTTCCTCAACTTCTAACCTTAAGGTTCTGATTCTTCGACCTCTAGCTCTAAACCTTCGACCTCTGGCTCTGTGCCTTCGACCTCTAGTTCTATGATGGAAGTGGGCATGGGCTTTGGGCCTTTACAGAAATGAGGCCTCTACAACCTTCAACCTATTTTCGATATTTCGGGGATATCTTTGATCCCTTTTTGGGTTTTGAAGGAGTCTCGCCCTTACCTGGAATGGGCATTGACTTGGTCGTCCGACTTCACTTCTGCCTGACCTTGACCTCGATCTCGACCTCTCGACCTCGAATGATCGTGGGCTTCAGTTTTAGGCCTTTAGCGAAAAACAGCCTCTACAATACTTCATAATTAATCATACTTCTCTATTGTTAATTCAATAATTAATGCTTAATCATCGATAATTTTCGTTTTAATGAAAATATAACTTTTCTTCTAAATTTTTATTTTAATGAAAATATAACGTTTGTGCTAAAGAAAGAAAGGAAAAAAAAAAGGAAGAGCACAAACGTGCTAAAGAAGAAGAAGGGAAAAATAAAAGAAAAGGAAAAGCACTTTGTGTTAAAGAAAAAAGAAAAGAAAAAAAAAACTACACGTTTGTGCTAAAAAAAAAAGAGGAAACAAAGAGAGAGAGCCGTAAGTGCAAAAATAAAAATAAAAAAAAATTAAATATCAAAGAAAAAAGGGGAAGGGAGGACCATTAAAAAAATCAAAAAGAAAAGAAAAAAGGAGGGGGGATCACTTTGTTGGGTCAAATAATATCCGTCTAACGCAAGAGGATCCGTTAGACGGTCTAATAGGAGTGTGCCTCGAAAAATAATTATAGAACAAATAAACTCAATTCTAGATAGTTAAACAAACATAAATTTATTGAATTTTATTCGCAATTATTGGTTTTATTAAAGTTGTATGTGTGTGTACTTATTACTAATATAATCTTCTGTTTTTATGAATATCCGATATTAATACCTACATATTGCATTGCAAAACTCTAATTAAGTCTTAATTTTTTATTTTTTTTCTTATAAACGTGGCTGTATATTTTGAAAAATTAAATAGAATGTTGTATATAAAGTCTCATGAAATAATTATTCTATATTAACTAGGTGTGCAAAGTGAGCTATTGCATAGGGCCTCTAAATTTACATGATCCATTTTTTTAAGCCTGTTTATTATTTAATGATTAATCAAAATATATATTTCCTAATCCCCCCCTCTCTCTCCATAGAATGCGAGAAAAATATAACTTTTTAGATAGAAGGTTAATATTAGTTTGAGATTGTATTGGGATGTATGATGTTAATAATATAAGTAAAGCGTGAATTTTTTGGTTTTTTTTTGTTCAAATATAATTGTGATATGCTAAAGTTTTGAAATTTATTAGTAAAATTCAAATTTACTGTTCTTTTAATATGAGGATCCCGATTTTTATAATTAACACATGAACCTGTAAATATCTAAGACTGCCCTATGATTACTATTATAGCGAACATATAAACTATCCTTAGGCTTTACGTGTGGGTTTGCGGTTCATGTAACATTGTAACTGATAAGTGATAAATACATCTCTACTGTTCGACTCCATTATAAAATTTCGAAAAAGAGTTCAAATATCGGAAGCAATGCATACAACCGACAAATTACCTTGAGAGAAAATTACATTTTCAGTCTCATAAGATATGACCCTCTCCAGTTTTGGTCCCATACGAACTAATTTGGTCCTTTTTCGATTTTATGAAGCTAAAATGACCCCAAAAGACCGTGATATGCAAATATAGTCCCAAATGTTTTAACGGACTTATTAACATTTGACGCAATGTTAGCACATGAGAGAGAATATTTCACTTTTGGTCCCATAAGATACACTACTCTCCCCTTTTGGTCCCAAAGGTTTCGAACTATCATTTTTTTCCACTCTGTGACATTTTCCGTCAAATTTGTTATTGATTTTGGTATCATTTTACTATCAGTTTTGGTTCCAAATGAAAATTTTCAAAAATATCTTCAACAATTTTTCCTGATTTTTTCCTAAAGAAAAAATTCATTATTATGGTTGATTAATTCGTAATTAAATTCTTGTGAAGTAAAAATCAAGAAAAAATTATACATTGATACCTGCATTTTGGACTTTCACTACCAAAAATTCACGTTTAAGCGACAGAAGCGCGCCAAGCCAATCCCGAAATATTAAAAAATAATATAAAATAAAAATAAAAAAATAAAAATTATAAAGTAAAATAAGTAAAAATATTAAAAAAATTATATTCGTAATGAATTAGTAATTGAAAAATAAAAAAATATTAAAAAAATAGTATATAATATTAAAAAATTAAAAATTAAAATAAAATTTAAAATTTAAAATAAATAAAAATTAATAATATTAAAAAGATCAATTTCAAATTCGTAATTAATTAGTAATTGAAAATTTAAAATTTAAAATATTAAAAAATAATATAAAATATTGAAGAAAATAAAATAATCAAATAAATCAGAAATAAAAAATAAATAAAAAATTAAAAAATTAAAAAAAATAATTTCAAATTCATAATTAAGCATTAATTGAAAAATAAAAAAAATAAAAAAAATAAAAATTAATTTAGCTAGTATTATTCCGTAAGTAATCCGTCATTAAGATTAAAAAAATAAAAAAATATAAAAAATTAAAAAAATTAATGTTTAACACCGACAATCTGTGAAATAATGTAGATCCGAAAATATGCAATTAATTGAATCAGTCCCGAGCAGAAAAATAATTTTTGCATCAGAGTTTTTGGTTTTTTGCTGATTTGGAACACTTAAACTGTTAAGTGTCAACTACTCATGTTTTGACATCTGATTATGCAAAACTGCAGACGCTCTGATAATTAATTTCATGGTTTGCTTTATGATTTTCTTATTTTTTTATATCTAAATGTTGTTGGTTGTCTTCCTGTTTTTTATCTCTGATTTTACCTGAACATGAAATCACATTTCTTGGTTTTTGGAGCTCTAAAATTGTATTGAAATTGATGTTGTAGCTGCTCAGGAAACCAGAGCTCAGTGGCATACGTACTGCTAGAGACAACAATATTCTTGTGTTTTTTGTGAAATTTATTATTGTGTTTTTGTATTGAGTGCATATGTGTATATATAGATGAATGCTCACAGGTTTGTGGCATTTATTCACACCAAAAAGTTAGTATTTTTCCTTTCAAAACTTCAATTTTTTGTCCAGAAAGCAATAAAATCAGTCCAACGAATTAAGTTTCTTATGGGACTAAAATTGCATTTTAGTCTGGGACTAAAATTGCATATCAATTTAATCGAAAATGTAACGGCATGACCATTTTTGCATGTTTTGATCGAGTGGGACCAAAATCGGAAAGAATCATGTCCTATGAGATTGAAAATGTAATTTTCTGATTACCTTGAAGCCGTATCGACCATTTGGATAACCACACCACACCAGCAAAGACATGATTTCTTTCATAAGCTATATGGTCCACGACTAATATGGGCTCTCCCAATTTTGAAGCTCCATAATACATATTGTTGGGAAATATAATTATGTTTTTATTGATATCAAAATTAATACTTAAATGACTTGCAAAGTCTTTATGTTTCAGGAAAAGGGGGAAGAACGAAGCAATAAGTAAAAAGAAGTCAAGGTACATGGCCAATCAGAGCATAAGAAGATTCTTAGAACGTGTGAAAAAATGAACGATAAGAAGAATGATAAGAAGATTTTAAAGGATGATTGAACGTTTCTTGTTTTACTACTTAAAATAAATTCAATATTTTGTTCGAAATTTCGGCCCATATCATTTTGTAGCCCAATCTTAAAATGATATTAATTGGGCCTCTTCGTTTTTATTTGTTTTAGAACTATTTTGATACAAACTTTTCATTTGTAATTGATGGCCAAACCAACAAGAAGTGCATGTTACCATCATATCATAGATGAATTGCATAAAAGAGGTGCTTAATTCTTACTCCCTCCGTCTCAATAGTAAGGTCCTCTTTCTATTGATTTAGAGAGAATAAATCAATAGAAGGGGGACCTTGCTATTGGGACAAAATATCACTTCTATCACTTAAAAGTATTGGCTAGAAAAAAAATAAAGAAAAAAGCTGTCAAAATCAGTATCAACCGTAACATTAAAATTCAAAAAGTATCACTTGTATAATAAAGAGTATCACTTATTTTTGATAAAAAAAATTATCAACGCGTTGATCGTCTGATGTACATATTATGTACAAGAGAATTTGATTAAGCAAATTAACTAAGCTTAATATGTTTTCCATTAATTATTTACTATTTTCAACAAATTAAAATTAACTAATATTCTTATTTAATGCACCTATATATATGGAATAATTAAATATGGACTAACTGTCGAAAGATAAAAACTTGTATTAGACCATCAAACGAGTCGTTTACGTTAGATGGGTCAAATAAAACCCATATCCACCCCCAACGCACCCAAACCCGCGTTTAGCACTCTAGGCGCGTGAAGCCCACTTGCGCGCCAGACCTCTTTTTTTTTCCGCTCACTGCTTCTCCATATTTTTTTTTTCCTTTCTTTCTTTTTTCCTTTTCTATGCACTTTCTTCTTCTTCTTTTTAAATAATTACTTTGTATCGAGCGCAGTGCACGAGCCCATGCATTAGAGTTGGGTGAGTGCACTGCACGACACGCCAGATAAAAAAAAAATAATTGATTCAAAAAATTAAATTAATTCAATTTAATTTTAGGGTTCACTAATTCCATTTTAGGATATATTATTTATTTCAAAAAAAGTAATTATCGAACACATTGCACGAGCCCACGCGTTAGCGTTGGGCGAGTGCACTGCGCGAGACGCCGGATAAAAAAATTAATTGATTCAAAAAATTTATGTTAAAATTTGTTGCCTCAAATATTGTGAAAAATAGAAAACACGTGCAAAGTTATAAACAATGTTATAGTCAGTGTTACTCACTTTACCAACCACATTGTCACATGAAATTAATAGAACAGTTTGCACGAAAATAACTTTAAAACAAAAGTAAAAATAGCTTGTGAAAAATGTCAACGTGTAGATAATAGAGTTGATGTTGAAGCTAGTGTTAACCACTATGCCTTCAACACACAGCAGAAATTTAAAGCAACTTGCATGAAAGATAGTTTTAAATCACACACCTTCGCTATGTGATTGCTTCAGGGCGAAATTCACTAACATATGTGAAATATAAAAAATTATAAAAGTGTTGTCTCGGTTTACTCCATTGACAATACAGCATACAACATATAGAGGGCTATCCTAACTTCACTCACTTGAATAATCTCTCAAAACATCTATCTAAACATATAGAAAGAAAACAACACGCCTATCTAAATCCTAAGACTCTCTAAGTTGACTATCTAACCTACACACATAACTAGAATAAATCTCCAGTTGATTAGGAAACTAGGGCGATGTCAGTGAGGATGTCTTGGATCTTCGAGACGACACTAGATGCAAGTTTCAGAGCTTCTTACAAGCCACGGTGATAACATACTTGCAACAAATAATAGAAATTATCCTCGCTTCACTCACTCAGACAACCTTTGTAAAAATCACTACCTAGCACTTAGGTAGATAAATAATGTCTACTAGAAAATCTCATAACATTCAATCTAATCTACACCCTTCAAACATAACAAGGATATAGACCTTTGTTGATCCAGACTATAAGAGAGATGTCGATGTGAATGTTGACGAGTTCCAGTAGACACTGGACTTAAACTTCGATCTCTCTGAATTCTTCGTAGCAGCACGTCTCAGGATATGTAAATGATTTCAAGGTCTAAGGAGACCTTAAATACTCCCTTCATCTTATCTTAGCAGTTGCTTCATGATCCCAAGTGACTTGGCCTTGAATCAACTGCATTCCACTTCCCATTGCTGTAGTGGACTTGAGATAACCGCTTTCTGCATTGTATAGCACAGGTTCTTCAACATTGTGTAATAGTGGTAGTTACTACAGTGACCCACGATCTCCTGCAACGGTTAGTGTCAAAGATAGAAGGGGAACATCACGTCCCTATAAAATCGGAACAGATTTTGAACACGTTAAAATCAAGCATTTTCCATGATTTAATCCAGCATTATTTAACCAATAAATCCCTAAATACTTGGAAAATAAAATATGACATAAATCACAAAATAATTAGATTAATTTAAAATAAATTAATCCTAAAAATTATGAAATAATAAGATTAAACTTTAGATCCACCAATTGATGTTGAACTCAATGTTACGTGCAACACTCGCTGTAAATCATCTCCACATCATGGAATCCACTCATCACTACTCTTATAACTGCCCACTAAGTCTTCAACCTGTAGAGACACGTTAGAACACAAAGGTAGTGGAGAAATGTTCCTTAAAACTAGGAACTATTTTGACAAAGTCAAAACCCTAAAAGTTTGAAGCTCATCTCTTTATCTCTTCAGATTAAATCAACTAGGAACATTGGAATAATGAAGAGATAAAATTCAATAATACATCATATCAATTATAACTAATTAATCCAAAAATCTAGAAAAGAAATAAGATTATCTTCCATAGAGTTGAACTCGATGTCACGAGAATGATAGAACCCTTTCGATATAACATTGACTTCGATGTTATCAAACTAAGTGATAACATCATCTGGAACACATCATTCTCAACAGTAATGGTCCAAAGATAACTCCTCTCCAGATTAGCTCCTCTGGTCAAACTATCTTCAACTTTGTATAACCGCTCTACTACCTGCGACAGTTATTCAAAGAGAGAGAGAACATCATGGTTCCTCAAAAATAGGAACTAACTTTGACTGAATCAAAGTTAGTTTTAATCCACGATTTAAACCTATTCTTACCCACTAAATAATCCGTATATCCATGGAAATAATTAGTGATAAAAATCACAAAATAATCAAATCAATTTAAAATAAATTGATTCTAAAAATTATGAAATGATAAGATTATCAGACTTGAACAAACTGATGTTACAGAAAAGACGGAACAACATTATATGCAACATTGACTTTCATGTTACATCTTTTACAATCGTTACCAGCTAACCACTCTCACATGATTTGCAATATTAAGGGAGCTATACGAGTCTTCCCACATTCAGTACCTGCAAGGTGGTTAGACAAAGTGGGAAATAGAAAATAGTGGTTCTTTAAAAATAGGAACTAACTTTGACCATTTCAAAATTAAGATTATCCACTATATTAACCACCTATATCTACTAATTTAAATTTAAATTTCTTGGATATTGATGAAGGCACAATAAGCATCCAAGATTCAAATCTAAAGCTGCTATTAAAGGATTCAAAGATTGTCATGTTGTTCAAAATTAAAGATTGGACATCAAGATTGAAAAAAAATACATGATGATCAAAAGAGTTGAAGATGAGAGCAAGATGAAGAAGTGTGCACGTGTGCTTAAAGAGAATTGACGTGAAGAGTGCGGCGTGCATGCATGGGAATTTTCAGTCCTTAATGATTTAATTAAGGGTTGAATTTTATTTAGACTATAGTGTTAATTTATTTAATTTAGACTATAGTTTAGATCAGATTTTATTTAATTTGTATGCTCATTTTCGTCCATAATTACATAGGGTTGACTAGAATTGTATTTAAGGCAATTTCCTATCTTGAATAGAATTCTAGTTTAGGTATCTTCCTAGTATAGTTAGAGATCCCTTTTGGATCAGTTTTTAGGCCTTTCAAGCTTATTATTTTCGTGTCTTTTAGCCCTATAAATAGGGGATCCATGTTACATTATTATTTTAGACTTTATTTGATAAATTTAGCTTTGTACTTTCAATATTATCTCACCCCCTTTAAACCCTTGTTGATTGGTTCGAATTCAGAAACTTTTAGAGCTTAGCAAACTTTAAGTTTCATTCAAGTCTCATTCTAGTGCTCGTATGGTGCTAGGGTTGGATTGCTACGAAGAGGATTCAAGTGGTGATTCATTTGGTGGAGTAATCTTCACTAGGTAGACGCTCCGAGTTTGATTCAATCTACAACAACATTGACGCCCTCCACATCAAGTTCCTCCACATTCCATACGTCGCCCATATCATTAACAAGCCATCCAAAGTCAGTTCGAGAGGTGTTTCTATCAAGTTCGAGCTTGTACGTGCTCCGTTCAGCCCGATTAACATCTATACCGTAAGTGCATGAAGTCTCTATCATACCCTATCTTCTCCAAGCCATTCTTCACCTATCTTACACACCCTACACGTCCCTTAAGCCTTGCTTAATACCACGTCCTTATTCAGTCCAGTTTGAGTTGGATTTGTGTGCTATTTTTGTGTCGCTGTCTAAGTGTCGTAATTAGGTCTAGATTGATTCGTATATTTGTTTGAGTTTTATTTCGTTTATTTTCAGTTTATTGTAGTTTATTGAGTCTTAGAGTAGGGTTGAATCCTTCCTTAGTTGACGTATTCGATCTAGAAGTCTTCCGCGCGCGTCTCTGGTATTCTGTACAAATTGTCCGGGTTACATCATAAATTTGGTATCAGAGCAGTGTCAGCTCTGCTGGTCGTGGTTCAATCCTACGTGTCTTTTATTTTCTTATGTGTTATTTGTATGTCTCAATCGAGTTGTAATAGTTTAGTTGTTCATTTAAAAAAAAGAGTTCTGAAAAAAAATCCGAAAAAAACGTGAAAAAAAAGATCTGAATCTAAATAAAAAGGAGTTGATCCAAAAGAAACGGCACGAACAAAAAAAAAATGGATTAAAAAAAATCCGAAAGTAAAAAAAAATGAAATTGATTCTTGATGTTTCCTTTTGAGTCCTCTTTTTATTTTCGGTACTTTCCTTTTAGTACTAGTCCATAGTTGGTTGTTACCTTTTGAGTCTTATTTTATTTTTGGAACTTTCCTTCTAGTATTAATCTTTAGTTTGTAATTTCCTTTAGAGTTGTAATTTATTTGTGGTTCTTTTCATCTAGAGTCTAGTCTAATTAAGGTATTTAGATTATGTCACGCTAGTGGTACACACATCCAAATCCCTTTCTTTCCTTCATATCTATTTGTTTCCTTTTCTTTTCTTTTTCTTTCCTTCAAACCTTAGGATTTATTTTTGGATTCTCCTACACTATTTGGGACTTTAAAAATACATCGAATTCTTCCCTTATCTTGATTTTTTCCATCCCAATCTTTCCAAACCTTCCATATACATTTTCCTCATTCATTATTTTCGTTCCAAACCTTTAAGGGGATCAAAATTTTCAGCCTCATTCCTTACATCACACCATCATATACACGTTTCACACACCGTGCACCACTTATACTTGAGAGAAAACATGAGCGGAAAAAGAAAAGAGTGGAAACAAATGAAAGAAAAGTGAGGATTGTTAGGTCCTTTATTTCTTCACGTTTATTACTTATACAGGTACTATGAGGCACGACCATACCCCTAAGTCATCTAGCAAGACGATCATCCCCGAATTTGAGGGTCTACATGATCCAGAGGCGTACCTAGATTGGGAACACAGAGTTGACAAAATCTTTGAGTACTATGACTTCCCCGAACCAAAGAAAGTATAGCTAGCCTCATTGGAGTTTAAAGGCTATGCAGCAACATGGTGGGGATTCCAGCAGAATTGGCATTGCCAAGACCGTCTCCCACCTATTGACTCGTGGCAAGAGATGAAAGATGAGATGCGGGAACGCTTAATTCCAATCCACTACCAAAGAGAGCTAGAGAAAAAGCTATAAAAGCTTAGGCAAGGAGGCCGAAGTGTAGATGCCTACTACAACAAAATGATTGAAGCCATGAGACGAGCTGATGTAGAAGAATATCCAGAAGATACCATGGATAGATTTCTAGATGGTCTACGAAGGGCAATCCGAGAAGAAGTAACATTGTATCACTTCGAAGAGTTGGAGGACATGGTAGAATACGTCATTCGGATAGAAAAGTAGCTAGAGGAGCTAGAGATGAAGTCAAAGGAGGAGGTTCAAGTAGAGTCAAATGTTGAGTTACCATCTGAGTTCATTGCTACCAATGACGATTCTACTTCCAAGGTACCTATTCTAGACTTTGTTGAAGCACCTATTATCTCATTGCTATCTGTTCCCATGTGCTTAGATGTTGGAGAGTTCAAACTTGATGAACCATTCCTTGAAGATTGTAATCAAGAAGAGTCGGTTCCCATTCATTTCGATGAAGAGGTGCCCATTCTCGAAGTTACTAATCTCGAGAAGACAAGTGTAGAAGACACGGTTCATGTAGAGTTTGCAATGGAAGAAATTCAATCCTTGAGCTCAAAATTAAATAAAGATGAAGAGACAGTCCAAGAGAAAGAAATGGAGAGCAAGTTCAATTCGGAAGTGGTTGAAGATAAAAAAGAGCTCGTATAAGCAAACATGGTGGAGTAAGATGAAGAAGTGTGCACGTGTGCATGAAGAGAATTGACGTGAAGAGTGTGACGTGCATGCATGGGAATTTTCAGACCTTAATGATTTAATTAAGGGTTTAATTTTATTTAGACCATAGTATTAATTTATTTAATTTAGACTATAGTTTAGATCATATTTTATTTAATTTGTATGTTCATTTTCGTCCATAATTACATAGGGTTGACTAGAATTGTATTTATGACAATTTCCTACCTTGAATAGAATTCTAGTTTAGGTATCTTCCTAGTATAGTTAGAGATCCCTTTTGGATCAGTTTTTAGGCCTTTTAAGCTTATTATTTTCGTGCATTTTAGCCCTATAAATAGGGGATCCATGTTACATTATTATTTTAGACTTTATTTGATAAATTTAGCTTTATGCTTTCAATATTATCTCACCCCCTTTAAACCCTTGTTGATTGGTTCGAATTCAGCAACTCTTAGAGCTTAGCAAACTTTAAGTTTCATTCAAGTCTCGTTCTAGTGCTCGTGTGGTGCTAGGTTGGATTGCTACGAAGAGGATTCAAGTGGTGATTCGTTTGGTGGAGTAATCTTCACTAGGTGGACGCTCTGAGTTCGATTCAATCTACAACAACATCGACGCCCTCCACATCAAGTTTCTCCGCCTTCCACACGTCGCCCATATCATTAACAAGTCATCCAAAGTTAGTTCGAGAGGTGTTCATCCATTCCATCGAGTTTGAGCTTGTACGTGCTCCGTTCAGCCCGATTAACATCTATACCGTAAGTGCATCAAATCTCTATCATACCCTATCTTCTCCAAGCCATTCTTCACCTATCTTACACACCCTACACATCCCTTAAGCCTTCCTTAATACCATGTCCTTATTCAGTCCAATTTGAGTTGGATTTGTGTGTTATTTTTGTGTCATCGTCTAAGTGTCGTAATTAGGTCTAGATTGATTCGTATATTTGTTTGAGTTGTATTTCGTTTATTTTCAGTTTATTGTCATTTATTGAGTCTTAGAGTAGGGTTGAATCCTTCCTTAGCGTCTCTAGTATCCTGTATAAATTGTCCGAGTTACATCTGATATATTTAATTAAGATAGATAAATTAATCCTAAAAACTAGGAAAGGATAAGATTACTATACGTAATGTTTCAGTCAATGTTGTCGGAATTGTGTTACACACCATGTATAACATTGAAGACAATATTATCAATAGTGTTGATAACATCTGATGTAGCACCATTTCTAACAATCTTCCCCTTAATCTTATCATTTCTGCACACAAAAAAATAAAAACTCAATATTTACAGTTAGAGCCACAGCGGAAAACTTTGGAGATTAAAATCTCCCCCTTAAGATTTGCTCCCCCTTAAGTTATTACCTGTACAATAATATACAATAATTATGGGTATAATCCCCTGTACAGAACCAAATGTAAATATTGAGATGTTTACACATCTGGACAGACATGTTAGAGCAATATGCCAAAAAATTAATAGACATATGTGAGCATACATCAAATACATTTTAAGATGAATCACAATCATCTTAAACACAAAGTCAGATGAATGATAAATTATCAAAAATTAAAAATCATATTCCATGATTAAAAAATAGATATCACATGAATATCAAAAGTAAAGATGTATATCGGCATATACACCCCACAAATTGATCTTTAGCACATCCGCAAACTAAAAACGTTCAACGCTTACAAATCATAAAGAGTTCAACTCTTTAAAACATCAACCTGCATCCGCAATCTACTCCCCCTTTTTGTGTAGAAAGAAAGACTTTAAAGTCTCCCAACATGTCCACCATAGCATTATTCATCAATGTTTTGAAGTGAATCATGGATTCCAATTGCTCAATGTAGGATTTGAAATTGAAGACCGATAGTTGGAACATCTGGGCAGTATTCACTTCAATATTTGTTCTATCATTAATAAGAACATTAGTAACAAAAGGAGTAGAGGTAGACAACTGAATCAATTTGGTATTGGTCCCCTCAGCAACATCGTTGTCACATTGACCTCTGATGGGGTTAAGGTAGAAAGTGCAGTAGCAAATTATGGTAAATCCATAGTGCGATCTCCCTTGTCATGTACAAACACTGCACCGTACATATTCTCACACGAGAATCCAACATCAGATACTAAGCTTTAAAAAAAATATCCAATATAACATTAGCATTAAAAGGACAAAACTTAGTTACCATCTTCCAAAAAGGTCTCTGCATAGATGAACATTCATACCATATTTCTTAAGGCATAGCACTTCAATAAATTTCTCATATTTAATTGCTCATTGAGACACAATTTGAGATAAATCATATGTCACATGAGAGTAAAAAAATTTGCTAAAAGCCTTTTTTTTTTAAATATAGTGAACCTAAGGAATTGATGTTTCCTATATTCAATGATTGGTCTTCCATGGCACCATCATGGTCGGAATGATCTGGAGAGTGATACTGAGTAGCTACTGATGTTGAAACTGGTGTGTCCTGGACAAAGACAACATCAGCTACAACATTTAAATTATGGATATTATTATCAGCTTTTTTTCTTTCACTGCATATCTTATTCACTTTAGCTCTTTTTCTCTTTCAATTTCTTCTCTTTAGTGGAAGTCATGACATCAGCTTCTTTGAACTTCTTATGACTTGCTTCACTTTCTTCCAACTCGACAACAACATTGATTTCATGAAGCCTCTTTTATTTAGGGTAGGATGTGCGATGCTCATCATCATTACTCCTCTAGCAGGACATGTAACATTCTATTTCAGATTTGGATCTATGAGTTTACCAACATATCCCAAATGGATAACATTTAGTGGTGGTCCAATCCACGCGGTCCACTGGTTTCTGTAACATCCCAGAATTTCAGAATATTTTAGTGAGTTTTCTAAAATTATTTAGAAGACTAAAGAAAATAATTGGAGCTAAAATAAAGTAAAACAGATGTAAGTCACGACCCTTTCGTGTTTTTTTTTGTGAAAATCGATTATGAGATTTTGCGTTTGTCGCCGGAAGATAGTCAATATTGATCTTTTCTGAAACGTAATGACCTAAAGGAAGCTGTTGATGCTTTTAGAATTTTATTGTGACCTCTCAGGAGTCCCGTAATTGAAAATCGTAAAGGGAAAATCTATGAATAGTAATTTCTGCGAGCGTTCGTGATTTGAAAAATTTACGAAATCCTCCTCATTGTTTTGAGACTTGTTCTATCAAGTCTATCTTATAGAAAATGACCCAAGGAATCCGTTTGCGTTCACGGATTGCCAATCTGAGGTTAATTGAGCGCTCGGGAGCAAAATCTGTCAATTGAAATGAATAGTAAAAGTAATTTTTGAAAGAGAATCTTATCTCATTTCTCTTCAGACGACTCCCTTATCATCTCGAATTGGGTTGGTTTAATAGTACTCGAGCCAACGAGTCTCTTGGTATTTTCATATTTTATGTCTGAGGTCGGTTAGACCTCGACATCGAATAAAGCAACTTTAATTGAATCCGAAAATCACTTTATCAGTATTTTATATCCGAAAAAATTATACTCGCCCAAGCCTTGGTTTTCCTATAAATAGGGGAGGAGGAACTCATTTGCTCCTTGCTCATTCTCTCTCTTCTCTCTCTTTCTCTCTCGTTCGTGTTGACGAACGAGAGAAACCCGGGCCTGCGCCAAGTAAATCGCGCATGCGGGCCCAGGTTAAGTTTTGTTTGGGGGTGCTGCTGCGGGAGCAGCTATCGAGCGCTGGAAGGCTACCGGAGAGCTGCCGCCGCTGCCGTGGATGTCCGGAAATCACCGTCGTCGTGCCGCCATCGCGCCACCGCTTCAGACATGTCGTTTCGATCGATTTCTTATCCTTTATAGTTGAAATTTTAATATGCTGTGTATTTTAAATAGTGCTTGATTTCTTATGTTGAGTGCATTATCGTCTGGTGGCCGGAAACCAGCGAAAATGCCGAAAAACGTAAAAAATAAAGGGGCACCGATCAGTTTCGATTTTGGCCCATTTTCGCCCGTTTCGGGTTGTCAAACCGAAAAAGTTTGAACTAAAAAGTTGCTCAAAATATTATTTCCTATAGGACTTCGTTAATCTTCACCGGTATAAATTGAGCTTAGCTCGAATTCATAATCAGAACTGAACTTTAATAATTGTTTTGGCAGAACAAGATGAAATAACAAAGAAGATGAAATAAATCTGCTGAAAAACCGTCCCTATACTGTTTCGCGCTGATGGAAGGATAAATCCTAATCTATCTTAATATCCTTAAATACAAATATTTAATTATGAAAATAGAATCCTAAATCAACTCAAACTAGGAAGTGATAAAATAAGGACTCCAAAGGCGGTGGAACAGCTGCTAGACGCGTCCAAGCCCATAAGTTAAGTAAAACTCGCGCTCCAGCCCAGAATTCCGCGCGCACAGGCCCAACAGCTTGGTGTCTCGGTATTCCTTCTGCTCAGTATGTGTTGGTCCCGGGCGAGTCTATATCAGTTTAGAGGGGGGTGAATAAAGTGATTAAAAACTTTTAATTCAATTGCGTAATGATAGGGGCCCTTGATTCGCTTAGTAACTTATCTATGCACAATTTGGTTGAGTACTTTTGACAACTTGAGTGCAGATTGTGTGAGCTTGTGTATAGTTCAAAGATATGCAAGTAATCAAAACAGTACAACACACAGATGATTTATAGAGGTTCGAAGTCTCAAACTTCTACGTCCTCTCTTCCTTTCGTAGAAGGGCAACTTCACTATATAACTTGAGTTTCTTTACAAATTACACAATGAAGGACAGTTGGCTGAACCTGGTAACTGCTCGCTACCTCAGCGGGTCGACGACTCACACTTGAAGTCCCTAACTGCTTGCTAGGAAGGTAGGTGCTATTGACGTCTTTACAAGGTTTTAGATCTCTTTCGATCTTCAAGAGGTTAGTCTTGAAAATGGGGTATCCACTGATGTGCTCCTACAATTGAGCTAGATAGTTGATCGATGTATTGCTGGAACTGAGAAGGGTGCTCTGACTGGATTATCAACAGCTAGCTGAATTCTTTGATTCTGTGGATTCTACTTCTCAGTCGGAATCTCGCAGTTTTAGCAAGTGGTGCACTTGAGCTATGTGGGAGGGAGAAAGAAAGCTCTGCTTGATAAAGGCTTCAAGTATTACTATTGAGAGAAGTCTCGTTTTTTTAAAAACTCTGATCCACTCATCTTTTATAGGAGTGATTTTATGACCGTTGAGTTCCATTGATCGGTGGCTCTGTTGGTTCATTAATGGTAGATGGTCTTTATTGATCGCTGGAGCTTTTGATTGAAGTAGCCGTTGCTTTGCCAATTGATCTCTATTGGATATTTAATTCTAGGATCTCCGTTGAAGCATTAATTCCAAGATCTTTGTTTTGAGCAATAACTCCAGGGCTCTCTGGCTGGCAGTTCTGAACTCCAGTTTTAGCAAGTTTGAGTTCCAGTTGGCAGTTCTGAGCTTGCCTTCTTAGCTTGACTATTGCTCCAGTTGGCAGTTCTGAGCTTGCCTTCTCAGCTTGACTATTGCTCTAGTTGGCAGTTCTGAGCTTGTATGCTCAGTTTGACTATTGCTTCAGTTGGCAGTTCTGAGCTTATCTGCTCAGTTCGGCTCTTACTCCAGTTGACAGTTCTGAGCTTGTATACTCAGTTTGACTATTGCTTGAGTTGGCAGTTCTAAGCTTATCTGCTTAGTTCGACGCTTACTCCAGTTGGCAGTTGTGAGCTTCTTTCTCCAGTTCGACTGATCTCAAGTTGTTGAATGGTCTTGTCAGTTTGACTGTTTTTTTTTCTTTAGCTTTCTTGTCAGCTTTGACTAATCATAACTTGTTGACTAGCTTGTCAGTTTGACTGCTATCTCTTTGAGCTTTCTTGTCAGCTTAATCACAAGCTGGCTGACTTTAGTTCTGGCCTTTAGCTGATTTGTCTGTTCACTTCAGTTTGGCCATCAGTTGGATACTTCCAGTCTTCAGTTTAAACTGATCTCTTATCAGTTTCTTCAGTCTTGTCTATTTTTCTCTCAGCTCAGCTGACTTAGTTGTCAGTTTGTTTCGACTGATTAGTCTCTTCGAATCCTCAGTTGAATTGAGTTCTGACTGGTTGGTGTATCCTTCCAGCTGGTAGACCATACTCCAGTTTGGTTGACTTTGGCTTTAATTGAGTTCCTTCTTGATGCTCTGGATTGGTCAGCTCAGATCTACAACTTGAATTTTGGTCAATTTTTCATAAATAGTTTTGAAATTTCATCAAAACCTTAACTAGAGGTTCCTTGATAGTTTTTCCTAACAATTTGCCCCTTTTTGATGATGTCAAAACCTTGTCAATGATGATGGAAAAACTGCAAATGTTCGTTTGATAAACATGCTGTAGTTTGCTTAGGCAAATCCTGATATCAGAGAAAGTTAGGGCTGAAATTCAAGAGCTAAAATTTAAGTATCAGAGCATTCAGAGCATACTTTCATTTTAGGCATGCTTTCATTTTATTAGAGCATGATTATTCAAATATCAGAGCATATCCAAATATTAGAGCAAAGCTTATAGGCATGATTATCAGAGTATCAGAGAATGTGTATAAACATGATCAAGACTTGATATGAAGTTGAAGCATGATATTTGAAGAATCAAAGCATGTATCATATCTTAAGTCAAAGCATACCATATCAGCTATGTATCATATATTAAGTCAAAGCATATCATATCAGCTCTCGATTCTCAATAGTAGTTAGGACTACTATTTTACTTCCTTAGTTGCTTCTTCTCTTCCTGCTTAATTCTCCTTTTTCTTGGACTTCTTGTGTTCTCCAAGCTTCCCCCTGAAGCTGAGCTTCCCCCTCATGAAGTATTTCTCTTTGGATCTGATCCCAAAGAGTTAAGTTTTCATCATCATACTTTTCATCTTCCCCCTTTTTGGCATCATCCAAAAGGGTAAGCTGGTGTGGATCGCATGATGGTATTGAGAGATTTGCCAAGAAGGTGAAGGCAGTTGCCAAGTTGTCATCATGGATCGAGGGAACTGAAGGAATGGGCATGGGCGAGGAGAACCATGCATAGGATTCTTCAGTCGTCATGAACTGACCACGATCAGTGGTTTGAGAGAATTCTTGCTCTCTGAAGTCCATGGAAGCCAAGTTTGTGAAGATCTCATCGATTGATGCGATTAGTAGATCTTCAAGAAATGGGGTGCAGGAGGAGTTAGCTGGCTCGTTGTCGGGAAGAGGAGCGTCGGCTGGTACACTGAGCTAGATTCATTTGATCATCGAATCCATTATCTCCGAGAGCGTTGGTGGTGAGGAGAGTGGATGGTTCATCAAATTTCTACTCCAATTTCCTTCGTTGATCCAGAAGAGGGATCCACGAGTGCGGATGAGATGGAACATTGTAGCCTCATCGAGTTGAGGATGTTTCCAAAGACCCCACAATGCGTATTTGCACGGTAGTTCCAGTTCCATCATGTCTGGGCCTTCACCGGGGAGGAGGAGAGTAGACATCATAGTGTCTTTTGTCACCGTGATCACTTTATTCTGAACGGTAGAGATGATGTTGTTGCCGGAGATGGTTGCGTTGTGTTAGAACTCCGCAACATGGGTAGGTATATTCTTGACCAGCATGATTATCAAGAATGGCAGCAACCCAGTTTTCTCCAATGGTCGATAAATTCTTTGGAAGTTGTCCGGGCCTAGACGTGCGTTAAGAAGCTCTAGATTGAGAGTCTTATCTTTCTTCAGCTTGCTTTCGAGCAATTTGACATTTACCATCTGAAATGAGGGCTTCATTTCTGCAAAGAGATGGTGTCGTTAGATATGTAAGTGTGTTGAGAGAGAGTTTGCAGATGATCAAAGCAAGGATGAGAGAGAATTTGCAGATGATCGGAGCCTTCATCTCCTTGCATATATATATTCAGCTTTGCATGCATTGATCGAGGACACTCAATTGCTTCTCTTAGCTGATCAGCTATCCGATTTGATGGATGATTAGCTGAATTAATGATGCATGCATCCCAGCCGTTAGATTGTCAAGTAGCTTTATGATCATGTAGCTGAGAGGAAGCAGTTTTGAAAATGGGGTAGTTGCCATAAATAGCAAAATATTTTCTACGGATTTTGCTATTTATATCTCATTAGAAAAATATATTTCCCTTTTCTTCTCTAAAGAGTTGATTTAATATCAATGTAGAGATATTAATGGCAATTTGTGAGAGAGAACCCTATTTTCAAATTGTAGTCGTTGAATATAATATAAGGAATTTTATAATCACAATGGTAACACTTAATTTATGATAATCATGAGGATTAAGAAAAACTTATCCGGAGTCAGTTGGGATACAGTCCAACTGATTGGCTTGATGATTTAGCGGTTAGATGACCAGTTTCGTCATGTTTCCAGTCACCGCTGATGAGCTAACTGAAGCTCTAACTGAACTGAATTGATCAGTTCGTTTGATCAGTTGCTTGAATTTCTTGAGTCAGTTTCCTCTTCTTTAAGGGCCAAGCTGGACTAGTTGCACTGCTTCCTTTCGAGCAGTTTGATCGCTTGGTCATTGAGACAGACCCTGTTTTTTTCTTTGGCAGTTCGGGCCTTGCTGTCCTTCTGGCTTGGTGAAGGTGAAGCTGAATGGCAACTGACGAGTTTTTCATCCTTTGATTGAGGGATTGTGAAATTCCCTTTGGCGACGGTCTGAACTGATCATTGTTCATTATCAATTTCACGCCTTTTGAGCTGGATGTGAGTAGGTAAGTGACATAGCTCTTGGATAGGAGACTTGGTGATGTGGCAGTATCCTCATCATCACTATCTCTTTCATCATCATGCCTTGGATTCTTATGAGGAGCCACGACTTCAGTTTTTGATAGATGTGGTTCTATCCTCTCTGTTGCAGTTGGAGTTCATTGTGATGGCTCAGCTGACTGACTTGATAAATTATCAAAGTTCAGTTTTCAACAAAGTGAGCCAGTTTGGTAGTTGACTGATTGATTTGCAACCACAGCTCCTTGGGGCATGATGCTGGTTTTGAATTCAGCTAACAAGGCGGTTACTGGAATCTTGTTGACAAGCCGATGATTCATGATGTGTTGAACTTGCACAATGGTTGGAGGAAATGGATTTGAAGGAGCGGTTTGAGGTTCAGCTGGCTCCTCAAACAATTGGGCTTTCTCAGTTGACTTCTCTGACTCTTCATCACTTGGAAGAACTGGGAGAGTTGGAGATTTGAGCATTTCTTCGAACTCCAGATCACTGGCAGTTCGCTCATCAACTGCTTGCACTTCTGGAGAATCATCAAGGAGATTGATGATGATGTCATCTGGTCGAGGGGATTCTTCAAAAGTTAACTGCCTAGCAACTGATACTATGTCAGTTTGCCTTGATCTGTAAACTTCTGCAGTTTCAGCTCCTTGTTGACTGCTTTGGGCTTCTCTATGAAATAGATTCTGTCCCTGCTGATGCTGTTGTTGTCTGAGGATGAGCAGTTCCCTAAGCAACCAATGTTGTTGAACTTGGGGATTTCTCCAATGTTGCTGTTCTGCCTCAGTTTGTAGAGGTGGCAGTCGGATGTTGGCCCAGTTGAGCAGTTCGTTCATCACTTCCAACAATGTTTGTTGTTCTGGGTGAGGATGGTTCCTTCGAATGGCAAGCATTCTCTTCAAAGTAATGACTAGATTTTTGCTCAGGAGTCTCCTGTCCAGCCCACTGCATGCTCCATCTTTCTTCTCTTCTCCAGAAGCTCATCCCATGAAGGGTGGCTAGGAGAAAGTGGGCTTCAGAATTGAAGCAATGTCTCCATAGGTACCAGTACACGTACCTTGAGAGAGCTTTATATAGAGCAACCATGCCAATCACATCCTCAACGAAGTTTTCATCAATGAACTTGGTTACTTGCTCATTTGCCCAGCTTTTGATGACTTCAGCTCTTGAGAGAGCTCTTATATTCTCTTCAGTTTCTGCCATCGGGTGATTTAACGGGATTAAATTTTCCATCCAACCAAAGGTTATGTAGCTATTAAATATTCAGATCATTTTTATCATATATTAAATTAAACAAAAACAAACACAAATTTATATTAATTACATTAATTAAATTAGTTATAGGGTTTTATTGAATTCCATCATATATAAATCACCACTTTCCGTCGTTCGGGTCTCATTACTTTGTAGTTTAAAATTCAACTTTATTTATTTAATTAATTAAATTTCATTATATTTATAATTGATTATTATAATTTTAATTCCATGACCGACTATTAAATCTTATTGGAATATTTAATAAATTAATCATTGTTAATTTTATTCTCACTGGATCTCTTTTTAAAATAACCATTTCCTCATCAAAATTGAGAAAAGAAAGAACTACAGTATATCAATTTATTTTTTTTATCGAAAAATAAAAAAATTATTACAATTACATACCGAATTTAATTTAAACGTTGAATTTAATTTAAATTTCTAAGGATATCTGATTGAAATAAGAAAAAGATTAAATTGACATAATTTAATAAATCTCTCTATTTAATTTAATTAAGGTAATTAATGTAATTTTGTGCTTTTTTATTTAATTTAATTTAGGATGAAATGATGTGGATATTTAACGGCTACATCAACTTTTGTTGGATGGAGTTTTAACACCGTTAAATCTTCAAACCTTAAATCAATAGTTTTAGATCTTTCAAGCCTTGAATTGATAGAATCTATCTTTCAGGCTCTATATCGATAGATAAACCATCTTTTGGGCCTTGAATTGATAATTCTCCTAGATTTTAGTTTTAAAGGACTGTCTATATGAGCTAAACTTTAGAAACTTGGTTTCCGTATCTAAGTTGGTTTTTGAATTGATATTTTGTTACTTTTGTTAACAAGATTGTTATCATGGTTAGAAACATTTTATCTATTCTTGCACATTGGATGGACATATTTAATACTCTAAAATCTATGCATAACACTGCAAGTATCGAATATATCGATTAACCTCAATAAAAGGAATGAATCTTCGCAAAGGAATAAAACGTATCTTTGGCATCTAGTACTTGGATATATTTGTAACGCCCCAAAATCATAATTCGAGCTCAATCTTTAATTTTAGGGCCCAATTGTTATAACTTGTTCTTTTATTTTAAAATAGGTAGGTATTGGGCTTTTGAGCCCACTTCGAGCCCATCTATAAATATTTTTAGTTACGGACCAATTATTATCGGATCGAGATTAATCAAGCACATTAGATGATAGTTCTCATTGAAACCTGATTTTGGGCCCAATTAATCGGGCCATTTTAAGATCAATGTTGAGTCTATTTTATTTTAATTAGAGTCAAATTTTTTAAGCCCAATTTATTTTATATTGAGGCCCAAATATAAGCCCGTGACATTCCAATTTATTTTATATGAGAGGAAAGAAAGAAAAAAAAGGGGAAAAAAAGAAGAGAAAAGAGGAGAGAGAGAAGGGGGATCGAGAGAAAAGAAAAAAGAGAAAGAAAAGAGGGAAAGAAAAAAGGGAGAAGGAAGGCAGATCAAAGAGAGGAGAGAGAGAGAGAAAGTAGAGAAGGAAAGAGAGGAGAAATGGAGAAGAGAGAGGGAGATCAAGAGAGGAGAAAGGGAAAAGAGAGAGGGAAGGGAGGCAGCTCTTGCTGCCGTCCGCCGCCGCCCCGTTGCTACCGCCTGCACCACCGCAGTCGCCGGAGAGGGAGGTAGCTGCTGCCGTCCACCCGAAGTCGCCGCCGTTTCTCACCCTTTATCGTCGTCGTATCGGTCTTTCTTTTCGTCCTTTTTCTCCTAAATTTTAATATGTTGTATGATTATATGTGTTTTTCATTTACTCTTTTGATGTCGTTGTCGATCGGTGGTCGGAAAATGGCCAAATCATCGGAAAATGGGCGTAGAAGTCGTTTCCGGGCAGATTTGATGATTTGCCATTTCGTGGTCCCGAATCGAAAATATTTCAACTAGAAAGTTGTCCGCAATATTATTTTACGTTGGAATAACATGTCATTGAATTTTATTTTCAAGTATCCCGTTATTTGAATTTTCGCCAAAATGTTAAAGTCGTTCGAATTTTATTTTGAAATAAAAGGTAGTCGAGAAAAATCTCAAATTTATAGAGTTGATTTCTTTTATGATGAGGGTCATCCTTAATTTATTTCATAATTTTTGGATAAAAATAAAGTACCGTTAAATTTTGTTATCGAATATTCTGTTATCTAGATTTTTACCTGAAGCAATTAAATTTTTATTTGAAAGCATGTGTAGTTGAAAAATTCCAAAATTTATATTCTTTAGTTTCCCCATGTGTAGGATCATATCTTGTTTATTCTCAAATATAAAGTTAGTAATCTCTCTCTATGAGCTTTAATTTTATATATTTCAGTTTTAATTATGATTAATGTTTGAACCCATATATATATATATATTAGTTGAGAAGTCCATTTTTCTAAAATATTGAGAAATATATTTTCATGGCTGTTTTGCATAATTTGTTTTCAAGTTTAATGTTCTTTTATATTAATTATGTTTTTTTAGAGCTTAAGTTTAAATAAGTATGAATGTGGTGATGAGTTATCTGTGAGCTTTGAATGCGTTGGTTCAATTAGAGCTTAAATCTTGAATTTTTAATGTTGATTTCTTGGTGTTGGATGTTTTATCAAAGTGATAGATGAAGGGTTGTAGTGGAGAAAAAGAGGTGACAAACTTTACTATTTTGGAGGATGAGAATGAGTTGAAGTCATTTTGAATAAAATCAGTTTTATTTCATTTTTCCCTTGAATTCTGCTGCAACGAGGCTTCTGGAGGCTAATTTGTGCAAGCTCATTTAATATTAAGGTGATATATATATATATATATATATATATATATATATATATATATATATAAAAGGAGGGCTCAAGTTTGATTTTGGGAGGGTTTCGATTGTAATTTGGATTTCACCGTGAGTAATGTATTTAAAATCGCATTTTAGCTTAGTAAGCCACGAATTAATATTTTATTTAAATTCTCTTTATGTATCGAATCGATTATGAAGCCTCTAAAGTCGTGCATTCTGTGTCAAGATCGTAGTCAAGAGAATGGATAAATTCTTTAATTATGTGTTTGGGCTCTAGGATTTCGATGGGCTTAATGAGTCATAAATTGACTTTGTAGGACGCATTGAGCTTGAGGAATCAGATGAACGAACCCTAAGTCACTGCTCTACCCCAGGATTGTAAATAAGGTGGGTAATTCCATACTCGTATATGTACAAATGGAATGTTGATCTATGGAACATTGATTTATGGAGTATTAAACTATTTGAATATAAATATATGAGATAATGATTTGCTTTGAACATAATATTAGATGCTAGCATTATATGAACTGTTATGAGATTTAGACAATCATGCTTATAGATTATTACTAGAATTGATATTATGCTATGGAAACATTGTCACGATATATGATTTCTTACGAGATAGATGTAGCAACCCTTATAAGCAATGATGCTATGATATTAATTGATGAGGGAATCAGACCTAGATGATGTATTCTAGGTTGTAGCCTACGTTAGTGGATAATAAGTTAAGATTATTGTTCGTTCGTCTAGCAATGTCATCTATGTTATTAATTTAGGAACCAGGACGTTTGACCCTTCCTTATGCTATGACATATGATCAGCACTCTAGTGTGCCATTACGATATGATCTTATAAATAAATCCTTACTCGAAACAATAGGCTTAGAACGGGCATAGTAAGATCAAAGCTTAAGCTATTATAGCTATGAGGTGGGTAATATCTACTCAACATGTGACTTATGTTTCAAAAATGTGTTCTATGTATGATAACATATGCTTATGTTTAAGCATGCTTCAGATTATTTTTATGGCTCAATAATTTCTAGTCAACACGTGGTTTTATATTTCAAATCCGCGTTATGTTTATGAAAAAAAAATGTTTATATAAAAGCATACTTCAAAGTTCAAAATATTCTTTTTATGACTCATCGAAAGATGCTAAACTCTATGGTTCCCGGGATGAGCACTCCGGTGCGGTATGATATAACACTTCAGTGCGGTATGATATGAGCACTTCGATGCGTTATGATATGAGCACCCCGGTGCAGTATGGCACAATGATGCGATTATGGTACTACAGTACAAATATGTTACTTCGGTGAAATTTATATGATAGGGAACCATATTGAGTTAACATTTCATATGTTAACGAGCACATACTTTTTATGGGCATTATAGTAAATATGTTTAATATACAACCTATTTATTGAATGATCAAGTATATTTCATAAATTTAAAATCCCACTGAGTGTTTTCTGGTACTCAGCCCATCTATTTTTCATAATATTTTCAGGTATTCGATGACGGCTGGCGGCTGACGTGGACCAATGGGGACTTCTTATTTTGTTGACCACTTTTATGATTTTTATGTATTGATTATGCGTAGTATTGGTCAATAAGTATTAATTTTATGCTTCCGCTTTATGATCATGAAACATTTAACTATTTTATGGACATTTATGAATATTGTAGTCTGGGCACATTTCAAATGTTTATTGTTGGATTTTGACTAGTCTTGGTCGCAGGTTTGATTGATTGTTAAATGGTAAACGCCTGTGTGCGTGGAAATTTTGAGTATGTTAAACGAATGTTGACCAAATTTTTATGACCCAAGAAAATTATTTATTTTGAATTGTGAAAATTTTATCGTCATTTCTTTTGGTTGTGTGTTTTTGTAGCATCTGGGCATTCGGGTTTGGGTTCGGGTTCGGGTCACAACAATATTACTCTTAAGAGGATTCAAAATGTGATAAATGATGGTTCATTGGTCTCACTGATCCTACAATCGTTTCTTTGTGCAAATCCTACTAAAAGAGTAAAATAATCAAGTGTCCTTTAAAGATAAAGGAACAAGTCCAAAGAAGTTGTTTGGTTTAATTCACTCTACCTATGTGGCCAGCCCTATACTAAGAGGTGGTTATCTATAATTCATCATGTTCATTGATGATTACTTAATTTTTAAATACATTTACATAATGTGTCGCTAGTCTAAATGCTTTGAGAAATCAAATAATTAAGATGGAAGTGGAAGAATGCATTAGTAAAAGAATCAAGTCACTATGTTTCTGATCATATGTGACGAGTACCTCTTAGGTGACTTTAGGGACCACTCGGTGGAGAATGAGATTGCATCCCAGTTGAATACGTCTGCTATTCAAGCAGCAGAATGACGTAGTGGAGTGAAGAAATGGAATGTTATTAAAAATGGTTAGATCGATGATCGGCTATTCAAAGTTGTCATTTTTATTCTGAGGATATGCCCTAGAAATGATAGTTGTTCGTTGGATATCCAAGATGAATGAAAGGTGGTTTATTCTATAGTTCTAAGAATCAGAAAGTCATTGTAAGCAATAATGTCTGATTCTTAGAAGAAGACTATGAGATAAGTCACAAGGTCGAGAACAAGATCGTTCTTGATGACTTGAGGAAAGGACATTCGAATCCTACACCTAAAAGTGTACAAGAATATGTACCACCTTATACTGCATAACGTGTGACGGAGGTACCGAAAATGCCTAATCGCAGTGGGAGGGTTGTGCGGCAACCTTATAGATTCATTAGTCTAGAAAAATTTCCTATTTTTCTAGAAAGACTAAATGAATTGGATCCCAGGAACTATGATGAAGTGGTTCAAGATAAGGATGCGGTTTCTTGGAAAACCTAGGAGAATGAATAAACACGATGGCCTTCTTTGACATGGATTGTTAGGTTTGTATATACTGAAAGCTTGTCTTTGTATACTATAACAATGTTTTGACTATATAGATTGATTATTATTGCAGTCACTGATTGTGCATCTATTTACTTTTCTATTCGTTTATATATGCATGTTTCCTTATACTTGCATTGTAGATGATACGGTGTGGGTAAACACACGGTAAAGATCATATCATCGGATTTCTTGCAAAGTATTAAAAGGCTCGCAGTTTAGATGGTCCTGAACCAATCATTGTAGACTGTAGAATAATATGATAGTTAGTTTGTCTTGACTAACTGATTATTCTGATACACTGACATGTCTATTGAGGAGGATCGCGGCAGGATACTATTCTCTGATCTGACCCTAAAGGGAGAGAATAAAGATCCATAGAGTTCGGGTTCTTAAGCCTTGCACAGTGGCAGACATGTGTGTGTTGTGATTATTGCTTTGACTTATGAATGGGTGAGATTCTTGATAGAGTCAATAATCTCGATATCTTGGGCAGTAACATATTCACACATGATGGGTCGTGCACTGTGTTAGGTCACCATGTCCTGGTGCGCTAGGTTGATGATGTCCCCTTGAGTAAACATAGGTACATGTGAAACCCTGCCGGTGGAATTTATTCCGTACATGGTAAAACTTGTGTGGTACTGCTCTAGGAATGGAAGAATTAATTAATTATAGCCGTCAAAGCTTACATAATTAATTAATGGACATTAGATCGTAAACATAGGGAATGACTGGACTAAAGAAGAATGCATTGAGTAAAATGTATTAAATTGGTAGATCAGTGTTATTTCTTTAGTGGAATAAAAATAACACTTAATTTATTTAATTATATCTTAGGTATTGGATATTGGATATTAAATAAATTAGTAGGTCAATTTAATATTCTTCTAGATCCCTACTGTAGCCCAAATAATACATTAATGGACTATGAGAATGGAATAAGTGGAGAGGCCCAAACCCATTAGGGTTGGGAGTCAAAATACACGCCTCCCTCTGTATAAAGAGAGGGAGGAGGCGTGTATTTCACAACACACGAGCAGCCCCTCTCAGTTCACTTAATTCCCCAGATTATCCATACACAGTTTAGAAGCTTGTAGCCCACTCTACATCTAAACGGGTATCGGGAATACAGTGGAAGATCTTGGAGTATCTCTGCAGCTCCTTGGTGGCGTCGAACACAGTGGGAAGAGGTGAGTTCGACAGTTCTTCTACAGCAACGAGATTAGACCTGTAATCTCATCGTCAACCCTACAATCTATGTAAGTGGATTCCATCGATTTAATTTTATTCCGCTGCGTTAATTCGATGAAATTGCATAGTATGTTCAATATGTTTATTTGCATCACACATAAAATCATGATTTGCATGTGCACGTTAGAATTATAGATTATCCGATTAGAACCTGTGGAGCGTAATTCGACAAAACCCCAACAACTGGTATCAGAGCAGGTATCGGATTTAATCTAGTATTAATTCTATGTTATGGTTCGAAAATTTCATTATATTTGATGATAAATTTATGTGTTTAAATTTTCAGATTTAATGATGTTAGTTTTCGAGCATGTTGCAATTTGAATTTTGATGTTATGATCGAAATTCTTGTTTTTAATTGCATGAATTTTTTCGCCCCACATGAATGTGTTCTTGGATGATATTATGATGTTCTTCATTAATTTCCAGATTTAATTCATGTGTAATTTTCAAAAATTTTGTCCTATTATTTTCGAAATTTTTGATGTTAATTGTCCCTTAATTTGTTCCAATTATTTTCGGCTATTTGGTGTAGGATTTGGAATAGATTTTTGATGTTATCAAAATTTCCATACTAAGTGGGAGTCAAAAATTTGGTAGATTAAAATTGGTTTATGGTAATTTTTTGTGTCTACCAAAAGTTACCTTATTTTAATCCAAGATTGATCCAAAATAGAATTTTAATTATGGTAGGTGTTTGAAGTGGATCAAAACTAACCTAATTTTAATTCTAGTAATTTTGGTATCTTGTAATATAATTTGGATGGTAATTTGACTTGTATCAAAGTTCCAAATTATTTTATTTAATTAAGGGGGGCGAAAATTTTAGGGTTTAAAATTTGGAGGATTAATTTTGACTTAGGTCGAAAATTTCCAGATTTTATTCCTTAGGTATTTTTGAAATTTTAAGATATAATTTGGTGGATAATTTTGATCAATTTTCAAATATTATCTTATGGTAATTTTCGAAATTATTAAGATACACTTTGGTAGAAGATTTTAATTAATTTCCAAAGTTAATCTTAAGGATAAATTAAAATATGTTAAGATTTTATTTGGTAGATAATTATGGCTAATTTGCAAATATGAGATCTTATGGATTTATTCGAATTTTGGTTGATTTAATTTGGTGGATAATTATTAATTAATTACCAAATAAATCAAGAAGTAATTTTCGAAGATCTTTAATTTAATTAAAGAGGTATTTTTCGAAAATTATGCATGCATAGAAATCATGTGCTATTTTATGGATAACATTTAATTATAATAGTTGTATCTGTAGATGGTATTTTTTGCAGGTGAAACCAACTATCATGGCCTTTTATTATTTGTTGAATGTGATGTTTAGTTTATGTTAAATGTATGGTTGGTCGTAAGCCGGTTTGGCTACGAGGTTTTTATAATCCATGAGAAAATCCATGGATTAGGTCTAGGCAATTTATTATTATGTTGTTTTAATGTAATAGGAAATAAATTGTTAGAGTATTTTGAGTTGTATTTTATTTCCTTATTATTCTAGTTTATAATATAGAATAAGGAAGGTGATCAATTTAAAGAGGGAAAATGGAGCGGCTTGGAAAAGAAATGGAATCCTGAACACGTCCCGAAACCCTAAAGGAGCTAGGGTTTCGGTGAGGCGCAAGAGAGGCGGCGGCCGTGTGGACCCGGGTCTTTCGAAGAGTCATTTTTCCGAGTTTATCTCATTAACAACATGAGATATAAGCCATGATAGTTGGTCCCACTTATTATGCTTATTATGTTGTTTGCATGCAATGGATGTTTATCATTTTATGTGTTTTGATTGCATGTTTAAATGGGCTAAGAATGAAACCTCAAACTTAAATAACTAAGTGGGGGAGATACATACCAAAGTATGTGGAAATCTCAAAACGGTCTCCATTAATCTAGTTTAATTGAGAAGTAATGGGCGGCCTCCCTACGGAGGAGTCATATTACTGGATTCTCTAGAAATTAAACTTCCTAACGGATAACTGTAGAACATTATTAGAACTAATCGGCCCTGCTACCAGGGAGGTGAATTCGAAAAAATGAACTTGGGGTGAAGATGATGGTAAGCACACTTAGATGTAATTTATTAATAAGCGTCCACCCTACGTGGCTTATTAATTAGAAGATTACATGACCGGGTTTTATCCGACTATTAATTTACTTGTCATAAGGAAACTTGACTGGAGGTAGATTAAAGGTTAGGTTTTTAACCTGCTTAAAAATGAATTTTATAAACGTCCACCCTACGTAGCTTATAAGAAACGCTTTTAAGATGTTGGTTGATATGCATTTAATTTCTTTTGAGGTATTTGAATTATATGTGCTTTTATCCTAAAGTTTGTGACTGTACTGCATGTTTATTTTCAATTATTCTATATCGTCATGGCACTCTCAAACCTGTCCTCGATTCTCAAAGAAAATAAATTGGTTGGTGAAAACTATAACGATTGGATAAGAAATCTGAACATTGTCCTTACTGCTGAGAAGTTCAAATTTGTACTTGATGAAGAATGTCCACAAAAACCAGATGAAAATTATAGTGAAGAGCAAAAGGTAGCTTATAATAAGTGGGTTAAAACTGATGAGATGACACGTTGTTACATGCTTGCCTCTATGTCAAGTGTGTTGCAACATCAACATCAGTCTATGAAAACCGCTTATGATATAATGTTGAACCTTAAGGAGCTCTTCGGATACCAGAATCGCTCGGCTAGACATTTGGCTATGAGAAATCTGATGAGCACTAAGATGTCAGATTCTACACCGGTACGGGATCACGTTTTCAAGATGATGGGCTTCTTGTCGGAGATCGAAATCCTAGGTGGCGAATTGGACGCCGAGTCCCAAATTAACATTGTGCTTCACAGTGTGTCACCGAGGTTTGAGCAGTTCAGGCTGAACTTCAATATGATAAAGAAGGATGTTACTTTATGGATCATCAGGCAGCCGAGAATCTTCAAAAGGGAAGCTCGGAGGCGCATCTAGCTAGGGCGTCTTTTTCTGGTGTTAAGAAGAAGAGATACGCACCTAAGAAAGCTGCGAAGGAGGTGTCTAAAGACCCTAAAGACCAGAAGGGCAAAGCCAACGTACACTCGGGAGACTTCAAATCGAAGTCGAAGTGTTTAAAGTGCGGTCAGCAGAGACATTGGAAATCTGCGTGTCCTAACAAAAGGAAGAAGAAGGGTACGTCTCACTCTTTAGTCATTGAAACATGTTTAGCTACTTGTTCTACCTAGTCATGGGTAGTGGATATTGGAGCTACTGATCATGTTTGCATGTCCTTACAGGGGTTCCTGGTGAAAAGGAAGCTGAGTGAGGGCGAGATTACCGTCTACATGGGCAATGCTATGAAAGTGGCGGCTGTTGCAGTGGGAGACGTGTCTTTACCTTTTAGTAGTGATAGAGTTTTAGTTTTAAAAGATTGTCTTTATGTGCCTAGTTTTAGGCGGAACCTGATTTCTGTTTCTAAGTTGTTTTTGAATGGATATTCTGTTACTTTTGATAGCAAGGTCGTTATCTTAAGTGGGAAATGTTTTATCTGTTCTGGCACATTGGATGGACATCTTTATATACTTAACCTTATGCAAAACACTATACAAACGCAATTATTGAATACATCGATCACAAACCCTGATAAGAGAAAGGAACCCTCTGAACTAAATCTGTAATACCCCAAAATATTTTAGAGGGTTTTACTCAACTTATGTTACCTGAGGGTAATTTAGGTAAGAAGTTGGGTCCTTAAAGGACTCAAATAAAGAAAAATCGCAGCCAGGGAAATCTATTAAAATTTATTTTGGTCAAAAATTGCTTTAAAAATATGTTATGATATTTTTCTCGGGTTGATAGAAAAAATTTTCAAGCATCGTGCCAAACTTTGAATTTTCCAATTTCGAGTTCAAATAAACACTTGGCACAATTTTAGGGTGAAAGGTAATAGATTTGGATAACTAAGGCACATCCGTCATTATCCAATTTCTTTTTCGAAATATTATCCTATTCGTAATTATCCTATTCTTTTTCCATCATTATCCTATTCCATCATTATCCACTTTCTTTTATTCGTTATTATCCTATTTATTTTTCTTCTATAAATAGGAGGTTAATGTTTCATTTTTCATTCATTTTCAAAATCGAAACGCCGAGCAGCTTCTAGAGAAGGTACGTCTCTAGTTTCCTATTTCAATTCTGAAATAGTCATTTTGAAGGTGTCAACGTGTAGATCACGAATACGTGATTGAAATGATGACACGACAGACAATCATGATGACAAATCATCGTGACCGCCGCCAAAAGTCGCAACCACCTTTCGAATCGGTGACTCTTTCGGGTTGCCGGATCAAAAAGTGTCTTTAGGGTTTTATGTTCTATGTATATTTATATACATTTTCCATGTTGCCACTTTTTAATTTCGGGTATATTTTAGGTATCCGAATTTTAAATTGTAGTCTTTTTCAGATCTATCCTTCATGGTTAGCCCTATCATATTTTTAGTCTCAAAAGTTGTTCCATCTCAAAATATAGTATTTTTATTTAAAGTTTCATATTTTTCCAATGGGCGGATCTTGCGGTATGAATTTATTTGTAGCGAATTAATTTTAGGATACGGGTTTGACCACCCCGTATGCCAAAACTTCCTAAACGGTTTTTCTTTATAAAAATGCCCTGAGTAAAGTTCCCTTAAGAGTCAAAATATTTTGATGATCCGGGTGCTGCGTATTAAGATAGTAGATATTATAATATTTATTTCATAACTAAGAAAGGTTAGATTTTGACCTAATGGTAGTCATTCATCGAAACTAAGTTGCCTGATAATGTTATAGGCACAGAAGAAGGAGACTTCTAGTTGAGATCAGAATCAGAATCTAGATCTAGCTCAGATTACTAGGTGGGTTTTTATTATATAAAAATATATATTTCGGGTTATTAAGCCCTGATATTTATAAAATGAACGTGATTGAATATCCAACTCATGACTGTATTTGATGTGCTCTCCTGACTCATGTAAGTCTTACTACTGTTTTTGGTGACGAAACTACAATGGTTCACGATATCGAGCCCGAAGCAAACAGGGCAGTGTCCAACCTTAAGCAGCCGGGTTGTGTACACGAACCGACTCACCGTAAGCGTTCTAGGGGAGAGTGGCGCGCAATGATGGAACTAAAATGATTTAGTATACATGGAATTCACAAATTTTATACTTTAAAAGCTTTCCATGATATGCTTAAAATATGATTGAATATTCTGTTTTATAAAATGATTGTGAAGGTTTTTCTCAAAAGTACCCATTGAGTGCATTAGTACTCACACCCAAATCTTTTCAAATATTTTCAGGATGACCTGCGGGATGGTCTCCGAATCCCATTTTATTTATGGTTATGGAGTGTTCGGTTCTCCGAATCTCATTTTCTTTACTGTTATGGAGTGTTCGGTTCTCCGAATCCCATTTTTCTTTACTGTTATGGAGTGTTCGGTTCTCCGAATCCCGTTTACTTTTCGTTCCTGACAGGCAAAAACCTGGCATTTATTTACTTTCCTTATTCAGACAGGCACAAGCCTGGCTTTACATTACTTTCCATGTCAAGGAGAAAGCCTGGCTTTATATTGCTTTCATGACAGACGAAAGTCTGGCATCTCTTTACTTCATGCATTTGGACAGACATCCGTCTGGCCTTTTTCATGCCTAACCTATTAATAGTTAACCTTTGTACTGTTATTATTTACATTGAAGTTTGCTTTCTTGGGTTTATTCTAAGACTCATGGAATCTGGTTTGAGTCATTCCATACGCTTTAAAAGCGTGGATTGATCCATTTATAGAGGTTATGCTGCCCAAATTTTTGGGGCACTAACCTTATTTATTTGATTGCTTCTGTTCAACAACCCTTTCCCCTTCCCCCAAGTAGCGCACCGGTCCCCTACCCTTCTCCCGGGATCGGGGCGTTACAAAGTGGTATCAGAGCCAGGCTGCAACTCTGCAGGCCTGTCATATTGTTGATTGAGTCTAGTTCTCAGTGTAGTCTCTTAATTGATTGTCTGATAGCCTAGCACATCGCCTGCACCGCACTCATCTACTTCAAAAATAAAGGTACGTGAGTTAAAATATTTTTGAGATTCAATGATGTTTACTGATTTCAAAAAAGAAAATGTAGATAAGGATCATTCTCCACATTGATGGTATTTATGAAATGTCGCGCCAATGACGGTTTTGAAAGAATAATGGTATCATTTTGGGACAATATGTCCATGTGATGATGGTTATGAATGAAAGGGACTCTTGTCCATGATGGTAAAAAAAAATTGTGGGACATTGTGCCCAGATGGTATTAAATTATTATTTTTAAATTGGACTATATGTCCATGATATGATTTGAAGGAATGTGTGGTGATAGTAATTAATGCCCTATGATTAGAAATGTGATAATGTGTAAGTGATTGGAAATGTGAGAATGTTAAAGTAATTGGAAATGTGATGATGTTAAATTGATGGGAAACCAAGAATGCTTATGAAGATGAAATGTGAACATAGAATGATTTGATTGAGAATGTAGATGAACATAGCCAATTGTGACTTATACACATAAATTGGATTTTAAGTACCTCTCTTAAGATTTATGTGGAACGTAGACTGACTAAGTGCTTTCCTTTAAAAATAAGTAGACTGATTAGAATTGCATGAGAAATGTTGTTGAGCATTTAGTTTAGGAGATATCTAACATTCGTATTAATTTAGCACGAAGTGGATTTAGTGATAGTTATTTCTGAAGCCTAAAATTTTTCAGAATGCCGCCTAAGAAAAGAACACAGAACCAAGAAAACCATGGACAACCTGCACCAATTCCAATTCCCATACCGACATCAAGAGCAGAAGAAGCTTTTCGTAAACATCACCCACCTACTTTCAACGGGCTAGGTGACCCAATAGATGCAGAAAAATGGATTCGATCTCTGGACCGAATATTTGATTACATTTCTTGCACGAATGAGGAAAAGCTTACATGTGCTCAGTTTCAATTGATTGACGATGCAGACTATTGGTGGGAGTCTGTAAAAAGAACTATGACTTATGAGCAATGGCATGAATTTACTTGGGAAGACTTCAAGGAAGAAGTTTATCAGAAATACATTCCTGATTGCTATCGAGAAAAGAAAGAGTCGGAATTCTGGAACCTCCGACAGGGAAGCTGTACTGTTACTGAGTATGACCGCGCCTTTAATCAACTCTCTCGTTATGCTCCACATCTCGTGGACTCAGACTGCAAGAAGGCTAAGAAGTTTAGGAAGGGCCTTAAACCAGAAATCAGCATGACTCTTATGGGGCATGATGAAATGTCGTATGCACAAACACTGCGTCGGGCTTTGAACATAGAGTCTGTTATGCCAGCTGAGAAAACCCAGCCACAACAATCTTCCCAAGATCTGAAGGGAAAGCGGAAATGGGAAGATAGAAATGCAGTGGTAAATAAGCAACAGTGGGCCAAGGGAAATACCAATTATGGACAACAGAATCAACAAGGAAACAGGACTAACTGCCCTATCTGCCGGAAGTTTCATTCAGGAAAGTGTATGAGAAATACGGATGGATGTTTCTTCTGTCATCAACCGGGACATTTTGCTCGAGATTGTCCTAGGAGTAAAGGAAATACAGGTTTTCCTCCTAGACCAGCACAAGGTGGGAATATAAGTCAGAGGCCTAATCAATTCTAGGCCTAATCAGGGTGGAAACTTAAGGCAAAATCAGAGAGGAAATTTTAAGCCAGACCAAGGACAACGTGCCCCACAGCCAGCCAGGACTTATGCACTTGAGCAACAGCAGGCAGAGCAAGCTCCAGAAAATTTGGCAGGTATGATTAACATGGTTAATATACCTGTGCTCGCTTTATTTGATACTGGAGCTACACACTCTTTCATTTCAGAAAAGGCTAGTGAAAGATTAAAACTTAGACAAGTAGATGCTACTAATGCCTTAGAAGTTAGCATCCCTTCTGGAAAAACTGTGATAGCCAATAGAATGTGCCTAAATTTGGAACTCGAGATTAACAAAAATATTTTCATCACGGATTTATATGTAATCGACATGAAGGATTTTGATATAATCTTGGGAATGAATTGGCTAACTGCAACGTATGCGACTATACGTTGTCATGAGAGAGAAGTCATATTCCAGAAGCTAGGAGAACCAAAGGTAATTTTCTTTGGAGCAAGAATGGGTTTGAAGATACCAGTTGTTTCAGCCCTGAAAGCTATAAAGCTAATGAGAAAAGAAGGTTGCCATGCTTTTCTGGTTAACGTAGTAGGAAAAGAGAAAGAGGGAGTAACGATAGATCAAGTCCCTATCGTTCGGGAATACAAGGATGTTTTCCCACAGGACCTACCAGGGCTACCGCCCGATAGGCAAACTGAATTTACCATTGACTTGGAACCAGGAGCAGCTCCGATATCTAAGGCACCATATAGAATGGCCCCTAATGAGTTGCAAGAACTGAAGGTACAACTACAAGAGCTGTTGGACTTAGGTTTCATACAACCCAGTGTTTCACCTTGGGGAGCGCCTATTCTCTTTGTTAAAAAGAAGGATGGTACATTGCGAATGTGCATAGACTATAGGGAGTTGAATAAGGTGACAGTTAAGAATAAGTATCCCTTGCCAAGGATAGATGACTTGTTTGACCAACTAAGAGGAGCTAACGTATTTTCAAAGATTAATTTACGTTCAGGTTATCACCAATTGAAGATAAGAAAAGAAGATGTGCCTAAGACAGCATTTCGAACACGTTACGACCACTCTGAATTCTTAGTGATGCCATTTGGGTTGACTAATGCACCTGCTGTGTTCATGGATATGATGAACAGAGTCTTTCATCAATATCTGGATAACTTTGTTCTTGTGTTTATAGATGATATTCTTATCTAATCCAAAAGTGAGGAACAACACCAAGAACATCTACATATAATTTTGGAAACATTGAGAAGGGAGAAATTATATGCCAAATTTAGCAAGTGTGAATTTTGGCTCAGTGACGTAATGTTCCTTGGCCATATTGTGTCATCAGAAGGAATCAAAGTAGATCCTGCTAAGGTTGAAGCAGTAAGTAACTGGAAGTCACCTTCCAGTGCACATGAGATAAGAAGTTTCTTAGGGTTGGCAGGCTACTATAGAAGATTTATTGAAGGATTTTCTAAATTGGCAAGGCCAATGACACAATTGTTGAAAAAGAAGACTAAGTTTATTTGGACTGAGGAATGTGAGAAGAATTTCCAAGAACTTAAGAAAAGACTGACCACAGCTCCAGTATTGGTTATACCAGAAGGAAATGAAGGATTTGTTATCTTTACAGATGCGTCTAAGCTAGGGCTAGGGTGTGTGATAATGCAAGACAAGAGAGTCGTTGCTTATGCATCTCGCCAGCTCAGGCCACATGAGTTGAATTATCCCACCCATGACCTAGAGCTTGCAGCTGTGGTACATGCCTTGAAAATTTGGAGGCATTATTTATACGGTGTCAGATGTGAAATCTACACTGATCATAAGAGTCTTAAGTACTTCTTTGAACAGAAGGATTTAAACATGAGGCAGAGAAGGTGGCTGGAATTAGTTAAGGATTATGATTGTACCATTCTCTACCACCCCGGTAAAGCAAATATTGTAGCAGACGCCCTTAGCCGAAAAACCAAAGCAGAGTTAGGTTGTTTCCTAACACAAGAAGAAAGTTTAATTGAAGAATTTCAAAGACTAGAGTTACAGTTGGTTCAACCACCAGACTCTACTAAAGGACTTATAGCTACTTTAATAGCTAAACCCGATTTAAGGAAACGAATTGTGGAGGCACAAAGAGGGGATCAATTTTTGGAAAAGATGCGATTGAAAGTAAGATCTGAGGATTCAAAAGGATTTGCTGAAGCAAATGACAATGCTCTCATGTACGAAAGAAGAATATGTGTGCCCCACAATGAAGAGTTAAAGAATGAAATCATGATGGAAGCTCATGATACTCCATATACCGCTCACCCTGGAAGTACAAAAATGTATAGAGATTTGAAGAGAAACTTCTGGTGGCGAAATATGAAGAGAGAAGTGGCCTCATTTGTTGAACGATGCTTAACTTGTCAGCAAGTAAAGGCGGTACATCAACGACCATTAGGATTATTACAACCACTTGAAATCCCAGAATGGAAATGGGAACATATCAACATGGATTTTATAGTAGGATTACCAAAGTCAGTGCGAGGAAACACTGCGATATGGGTCGTTGTTGATCGATTGACCAAATCCGCGCACTTTTTACCAATCAAGATGACACTTGGACTGGATAAGTTGGCTCAACTCTATGTGAAGGAGATTGTGCGATTACACGGAGTACCTGTCTCGATCACCTCTGACCGAGATACCAGATTTACTTCTAGATTCTGGATAAGTCTACAAGATGCCATGGGAACACAACTAAATTTCAGTACAGCTTTCCATCCTCAAACTGATGGACAATCAGAAAGGACAATACAAATACTAGAGGATATGCTCAGAGGAGTTTTAACTGATAGAGGTGGAAGCTGGGAAAATGTTTTACCCTTAGTAGAGTTCGCCTATAACAACAGTTATCAGACAACCATTAGAATGGCACCATATGAAGCATTGTATGGCCGAAGATGTAGATCACCACTTTATTGGGATGAAGTCGGTGAAAGAAAGATATTAGGCCCTGAGATTGTTCAGACAACAATCGAAATAATTGATAAGATAAGAATGAGAATGAAGGAGGCCCAAGATAGACAAAAAGCCTATGCAGATAAACGTCGAAAGGATTTGTATTTTAATGTTGGAGATAAGGTCTTTCTCAAAATATCTCCTGCTAAAGGAATTATACGTTTTGGCAAAAGAGGAAAATTGAAACCACGGTATATTGGACCATTTGAAATTCTTGAACGAGTTGGAGAGGTAGCTTATAGACTAGCCTTACCGCCAAATCTAGCTAAGGTTCATAATGTTTTTCATGTCTCAATGTTGAGAAAGTACGTGTTTGATACTAAACACGTTATAAAGAATGAAGAGATAGTCCTGAATCAGGATTTATCATATGAAGAAAGACCAGAGGCTATTCTTGACCAAAAGGTCTAAAAATTACGGAACAAACAGATATCACTGGTGAAAGTCCTATGGAATAACCACGGGAAAGAGGAAGCTACATGGGAGATTGAAAGCAGAATCAAAGAGTTGTACCCTGATTTACCCTATAGAGGTACGCAAATTTCGGGACGAAATTTTTATTAAGGAGGGTAGAATGTAATACCCCAAAATATTTTAGAGGATTTTACTCAACTTATGTTACCTGAGGGTAATTTAGGTAAGAAGTTGGGTCCTTAAAGGACTCAAATAAAGGAAAATCGCAGCCAGGGAAATCTATTAAAATTTATTTTGGTCAAAAATTGCTTTAAAAATATGTTATGATATTTTTCTCGGGTTGATAGAAAAAATTTTCAAGCATCGTGCCAAACTTTGAATTTTCCAATTTCGAGTTCAAATGAACACTTGGCACAATTTTAGGGTGAAATGTAATAGATTTGGATAACTAAGGCACATCCGTCATTATCCAATTTCTTTTTCGAAATATTATCCTATTCCATCATTATCCTCTTTCTTTTATTCGTTATTATCTTATTTATTTTTCTTCTATAAATAGGAGGTTAATGTTTCATTTTTCATTCATTTTCAAAATCGAAACGCCGAGCAGCTTCTAGAGAAGGTACGTCTCTAGTTTCCTATTTCAATTCTGAAATAGTCATTTTGAAGGTGTCAACGCGTAGATCACGAATACGTGATTGAAATGATGACACGACAGACAATCATGATGACAAATCATCGTGACCGCCGCCAAAAGTCGCAACCACCTTTCGAATCGGTGACTCTTTCGGGTTGCCGGATCAAAAAGTGTCTTTAGGGTTTTATGTTCTATGTATATTTATATATATTTTCCATGTTGCCAGTTTTTAATTTCGGGTATATTTTGGGTATCCGAATTTTAAATTGTAGTCTTTTTCAGATCTATCCTTCATGGTTAGCCCTATAGTATTTTTAGTCTCAAAAGTTGTTCCGTCTCAAAATATAGTATTTTTATTTAAAGTTTCATATTTTTCCAATGGGCGGATCTTGCGGTATAAATTTATTTGTAGCGAATTAATTTTAGGATACGGGTTTGACCACCCCGTATGCCAAAACTTCCTAAACGGTTTTTCTTTATAAAAATGCCCTGAGTAAAGTTCCCTTAAGAGTCAAAATATTTTGATGATCCGGGTGCTGCGTATTAAGATAGTAGATATTATAATATTTATTTCATTACTAAGAAAGGTTAGATTTTGACCTAATGGTAGTCATTCATCGAAACTAAGTTGCCGGATAATGTTGTAGGCACAGAAGAAGGAGACTTCTAGTTGAGATCAGAATCAGAATCTAGATCTAGCTTAGATTACTAAGTGGGTTTTTATTATATAAAAATATATATTTCGGGTTATTAAGCCCTAATATTTATAAAATGAACGTGATTGAATATCCAACTCATGACTGTATTTGATGTGCTCTCCTGACTCATGTAAGTCTTACTACTGTTTTTGGTGACGAAACTACAATGGTTCACGATATCGAGCCCGAAGCAAACAGGACAGTGTCCAACCTTAAGCAGCCGGGTTGTGTACACGAACCGACTCACCGTAAGCGTTCTAGGGGAGAGTGGCGTGCAATGATGGAACTAAAATGATTTAGTATACATGGAATTCACAAATTTTCTACTTTAAAAGCTTTCCATGATATGCTTAAAATATGATTGGATATTCTGTTTTATAAAATGATTGTGAAGGTTTTTCTCAAAAGTACCCATTGAGTGCATTAGTACTCACGCCCAAATCTTTTCAAATATTTTCAGGATGAGCTGCGGGATGATGGACGGCTGCGCTAAGGCTGAAGGGCTATCTTTTGATGTATATGTTTCTTTTATGTATGGAGTCCAACTGAGAGCATGGTTACCTTTTGTGTCTAAATAAATGCCCTACGTTTTTGTCCGCTTACTCTGATTATTGTTATAGAGTGTTCGGTTCTCCGAATCCCATTTTATTTACTGTTATGGATTGTTTGGTTCTCCGAATCCCATTTTATTTACTGTTATGGAGTGTTCGGTTCTCCGAATCCCATTTTATTTACGGTTATGGAGTGTTCGGTTCTCCGAATCCCATTTTCTTTACTGTTATGGAGTGTTCGGTTCTCCGAATCCCATTTTTCTTTACTGTTATGGAGTGTTCGGTTCTCCGAATCCCGTTTACTTTTCATTCCTGACAGGCAAAAGCCTGGCATTTATTTACTTTCCTTATTCAGACAGGCACAAGCCTGGCTTTACATTACTTTCCATGTCGAGGCGAAAGCCTGGCTTTATACTGCTTTCATGACAGACGAAAGTCTGGCATCTCTTTACTTCATGCATTTGGACAGACATCCGTCTGGCCTTTTTCATGCCTAACCTATTAACAGTTAACCTTGGTACTGTTATTATTTACATTGAAGTTTGCTTTCTTGGGTTTATTCTAAGACTCATGGTATCTGGTTTGAGTCATTCCATACGCTTTAAAAGCGTGGATTGATCCATTTATAGAGGTTATGCTGCCCAAATTTTTGGGGCACTAACCCTATTTATTTGATTGCTTCTGTTCAACAACCCCTTTCCCCTTCCCCCAAGTAGCGCACCGGTCCCCTACCCTTCTCCCGGGATCGGGGCGTTACAAAATCAAACCTATCTTTGGCATCTAAGACTTGGCCATATTAACCATAAGATGATACAAAGACTCATAAACGATGGACCATTGTCATCATTGGTCTTGGAAGCGTTTCCTTTGTGTGAATCCTATTTGGAAGGTAAGATGACTAAGCGGCCGTTTCCTTCCAAAGCAAAATCGATCCAAAGAGGTATTAGATTTGATTCACTCTGACTTATGTGGCCCTATGTCAGTTCAGGCTCGAGGAGGATACAAGTACTTCATCACGTTCATTGATGATTACTCAAGATATGGGTACATTTACCTGTTGCGTCGCAAGTCTGAGTGTTTTGAGTTCTTCAAAACATTTAAGGCAGAAGCGGAGAAACAAACAAGCAAAAGTATCAAGACACTACGTTTTGATTGTGGTGGTGAGTATCTCTCAACTGAATTTAGGGATTACTTAGCAGAGTAAGGGATTACATCCCAGTTGACTGCGCTTGGCACTCCACAGCAGAACGGCGTAGCAGAAAGAAGGAATAGAACCTTATTAGAGATGGTTAGATCGATGATGAGCTATTCAGAATTGCCTGTTTCATTTTGGGGATATGCCCTAGAAACTGCAACCTATATTTTGAACATGGTCCCTTCAAAGTCAGTTCCACGCATGCCCCTAGAACTATGGACTGGTCGGAAACCCAGTCTAGGTCACGTTCGGATATGGGGCAGTCCAGCATACGTGCTAGACAAGAAAACTAACAAATTGGCACCACGTTCTGAGGTAAGGCTGTTTGTTGGGTATCCGAAAGGAACAAGAGGTGGTTTATTTTATAGTCCTAAGGATCAGAAGGTCATTGTCAGTACCAATGCCCGATTCTTAGAGGAAGACTATGTAATTAATCACAAGGCTCGAAGCGAGATCGTTCTTGAGGAACTTTGAGGTGGGAGCGCATATCCTACACCACCTATACAAGCAGAGGAACCACCAATAACTGCATAACGTGTCACAGAAGTATGGGAAATGCGTCGTCGTAGTGGGAGGGTTGTTTGACAACCTGATAGATTCATCAGTTTGGGAGAATCTTCAGATTTCCCTGAAGGACTGAATGAATTGGATCCCAAGACCTATGATGAGGCGGTACAAGACAAAGATGCAGAGTTTTGGAAAATTGCAATGCAATCTGAGATTGGATCTATGGATCACAATCAAGTCTGAGAGCTTGTAGAACCACCTGATGGGGTAAAACCCATTCGATGCAAGTGGGTCTACAAATGTAAGAGAGGATCTGACGGGAAGGTTGAAATCTTTAAAGCTAGATTGGTGGCGAAAGGGTATACTCAGAAAGAAGGGATCGATTATGAGGAAACCTTCTCACCGGTTGCCATGCTTAAGTCGATCTGGATTCTCTTGTCTATTGCCGCTCATCTAGATTATGAGATATGGTAAATGGATGTCAAGACAGCTTTCCTAAATGGAAGTCTTGAAGAAAACATCCATATGAAGCAACAAGAGGGGTTCATTGCTAAGCGCCAAGAGCACTTAGTTTGCAAGCTTAAGAGATCCATTTATGGATTAAGCAAGCATCACGGTCTTGGAACATCCGATTCGACGAGGTCATCCAGTCATATGGATTCATCCAAAGCCCGAATGAGAGCTGTGTGTACAAGATGAGTGACGGAAACGTGGTGGAATTCCTAGTACTGTATGTTGATGATATCTTGCTTATTGGAAACAATAAGAAGGTATTATCGAACATAAGGAAGTGGATGTCCAAGCAGTTCGATATGAAAGATTTGGGAGAAGCTGGACACGTCCTTGGCATCAAGATCATTCGAGATCGCCAGAAAAGGATGTTGTGCCTATCCCAGGTGACCTATATTGATACAGTGCTAGCTAGGTTTAGCATGCAGGATTCCAAGAAAGGTTTTATACCTTTCAGGCATGGAATACCTCTATCCAAAGAGATGTGTCCTAAGACACAAGCTGAGATAGATGAGATGAAAAGGGTTCCATATGCTTCGGCTGTGGGGAGCCTCATGTATGTTATGCTGTGCACTAGGCCTGATATATGCGATGCGGTTGGCATGATGAGTAGATATCAGTCTAACCCTAGAAAAGGACACTAGACTGCAGTGAAGAATATTCTCAAGTACCTGAAAAGGACTAGAGATTATATGTACCACTGCAGTGGTGATCTCGTGCCTTTGGGTTATACGGACTCATATTTCCAAGCTGATAAGGATCAGAGTAAATCTACCTCGGGCTATGTGTTTACCTTGGGAGGCGGAGCCATTGCATGGAGGAGCATCAAGCAGAAATGCATTGCTGACTCCACCATGGAAGCTGAATATGTAGCTGCCTCTGAAGCTGCAAAGGAAGCTGTCTGGCTCCGGAGTTTCTTGTTGGACTTGAGCGTGGTTCTTGATTTGCCTAGGAGTATCATGATATAGTGTGATAACTCGGGTGCAGTGGCAAATTCGAAGGAACCCAGAGCCCATAAGACAAGTAAACACATAGAGAGAAAGTACTACCTTATACGAGAAATCATTAAGAGAGGAAATGTCGCAGTGGTCAAGATTGCATCGGAGGACAACCTGGCTGATCCATTCATGAAGAGCCTGCCGACTAAGACCTTTGATGGCCACGTGGAGAAAATGGGAGTGAGATGCAGACCCGGGATTGCGTTTTGAGATTTGTAATAGTTTGAGAGTTTTTTCTATTTTGTTCTATACTTAAAAGACATGCTTTAAGTATAAGTGGGAGATTGTTAGGTTTGTATACTGAAAGCTTGTCTTTGTATACTATAACAATGTTTTGACGATAGAGATTGATTATTATTGAAGTCACTGATTGTGCATCTATTTACTTTGCTATTCATTTATACATGCATGTTTCCTTATACTTGCATTGTAGATGATATGGTGTGGGTAAACACACCGTAAAGATCATATCATCGGATTCCTTGCAAAGTATTAAAAGGCTCGCAATTTAGATGGTCCTGAACCAATCATTGTAGACTGTAGAATAATCTGATAGTTAGTTTGTCTTGACTAACTGATTATTCTGATACACTGACATGTTTATTGAGGAGGATCGCGAGAGGATACTATTCTCTAGTCTGACCCTAAAGGGAGAGAATAAAGATCCATAGAGTTCGGGTTCTTAAGCCTTGCACAGTGGCGGACATGTGTGTGTTATGATTATTGCTTTGACTTATCAATGGGTGAGATTCTTGATAGAGTCAATAATCTTGATATCTTGGGCAGTAACATATTCACACATGATGGGTCGTGCACGGTGTTGGGTCACCATGTCCTGGTGCGGCAGGTTGATGATGTCCCCTTGAGTAAACACAAGTACATGTGAAACCCTGGAGGTGGAATTTATTCCATACATGGTAAAGCTTGTGTGGTACTGCTCTAGGAATGGAAGAATTAATTAATTATAGCCGTCAAAGCTTACATAATTAATTAATGGACATTAGATCTTAAACATGGGGAATGACTGGACTAAAGAAGAATGTATTGAGTAAAATGTATTAAATTGGTAGGTCAGTGTTATTTCTTCAGTGGAATAAAAATAACACTTAATTTATTTAATTATATCACAGGTATTGGATATTGGATATTAAATAAATTAGTAGGCCAATTTAATATTCCTCTAGATCCCTACTGTAGCCCAAATAATACCTTAATGGACTGTGGGAATGGAATAAGTGGAGAGACCTAAACCCATTAGGGTTGGGAGTCAAAATACACGCTTCTCTCTGAATAAATAGAGAGAGGAGGCATGTATTTTACAACACACAAGCAGCCCCTCTCAGTTCACTTAATTCCCAGGTTATCCATACACAGTTTAGTAGCTTGTAGCCTACCCTACATATAAACGGGTATCGGGAATACTGTAGAAGATCTTGGAGTATTTCTGCAGCTCCTTGGTGGCGTCGATCACAGTGGGAAGAGGCGAGTTCGACAGTTCTTCTACAACAATGAGATTAGACCTGTAATCTCTTCGTCAACCCTACAATTTATGTAAGTGGATTCCATCGATTTAATTTTATTCCGCTGCGTTAATTCAATGAACTTGCATAGTATGTTCAACATGTTTATTTGCATCACACATAAAATCATGATTTGCATGTGCACGTTAGAATTATAGATTATCCGATTAGATCTTGTGGGGCGTAATTCAAAAAAACCCCAACATGGAGTCTGGACATTCTTATGATGTTTAGGCTTAACTTTAATTATTCTCAAATTATGTACTTAGTATACATCTTATAAATTTATAGAGATCATAACACAATTTATTAAAATTTAAGAATTTGTTGGGAAAAACTATCAAGGTAACCCAACTTGTGGTTTTGTTGAAATGTCAAAACATGTGGAAAAGATCTATGAAAAACTGCAGGTTACACATGCTGGAAATTGATTTGATGACCAAATAAGACTCTAAAATTCAGCTCAGCTGAAGCGGAAGTCAAACGCTGTGGAGCATGGTCAACCAGCTGAAGAAGATGCATCAAGCAGATATAATCTAATCTGTCAAAACTGAAGACTGGAAAGCATCCAACAGATGAGAAACCATCAGCTTAGCTAAAAGCTAAGGAGAGCTGATGAGACAGAGCTAGCTTGAAAGTTCAAGCCTACAGAAAACCAAAACTGAACTGATCAACCATCAATTAAGATCAGTCAAGTTGGAAGAAGAGCTCACAAGGAGAAGCCAACGAAAGCTTTAATCAAAACTAAGCTTTCAAGGAGCCAACTGAAGTCCAGAGCTGAAAGCTTTGAAGCTAAGCTGCCAGAATCCAGAACTGAAGATTAAGGCAGCTGAATTGGACCATCCTAGAACTGAAGCTTGAGGCAGCTAAGGAACTGCCAACTGAGGACCTACCAGCTGAAGTCCAGAACTAGTAGTCGGAGCAACTGATACTTGCCAAGCAGTTATTGATGATCCTGACAAAAGATCTTGGAGCAGAAGTCATTAAATCAAGCAATGGCTAGTTCATTTAAACTTCAACGGCTATAAGAATTCAACTACCATCGATGGATCAACCGAACCAACGATCGGTAGAACCTAACAGCCACAGAGATCACTCATCTATATAAGAGGAGTGAATCTCATTTTGATCAAGACTTTTGCCAATCTAACTCTCGCTATATTGTGCAGATATTGAGATTTCTTTCTCCTTCCCCACAGCTCAAAGCTTAAACATTACAAGTGTGAAAAGTCCCAACTGAGAAGACGTACTTCAAGTTCCAAGCAAGTAGCTAGTTATCGAAGAAATCCAGCTAGAGCAAAGCTTCTTAGATCAAGCTCTTCAAAGATCAACTACTCAGCTCAGTTTAAGGAGCATACAAAGTTGATAACAGATTCAAGACTGTATTCTTGAGGATCAAGAGAGATCTAAAATTTTGTAAAGACGGACAATAGCACCTAAAGTCTCAGCGAGAACTTGGGACTAATAAGTGTGAGATGTCGACAAGAACCAGCTAAGGAAGGGCGTATTGACGGGTCCGTTCTTCCAGGACAGCAACAATTGAAAAGGGTGCCGCACTCGGTTTAAAGGGTGCCGTTTTCAGGTACAACAGATTTCTTCACTGTGTAACTATAATAAAAAACTTTACACTTGCATAGTGGATTGTCCTACTGAGGAAGGAAGAGAGGACGTAGAAACATGAAGCTTCGAATCTCTATAAATCTTGTGTGTGCTGTACTTTCTGCATAAGCTCTTACATATACACAACTGCACACTATCGCACACAAGCTGCACTCATAATCTAAGCTTTTTATCTCAACTGTGAAGTACACAGATAAGCTTTCAAAGCGAGTCAAGGGCCCTATATATTCCGCATAAAAGTTTAAGTTTTTGAGAAAGTTTATTCACTCCCCTCTAAACTGATATAGACTTGCACCGGGACCAACAAAATTGATATAACTATTTAAAATAATTCAAGAGTACAAAAGGTGATTCTATATAGTGAAAATCTCCAAATTCAAACATTCAAAAGAAATCTCCTGTTATATTTATTTTGTACCAGTTTTAGTAAATCGCCAATAGCTCCTCAACGAAAACTCCGAATCAAGTAAATCCAAGTTCGGTAGAACCCTAAGACTTATACCTAAAACTATTCCTCAAATACAAAATCCAAAATTTCATCAATAAAAGGGCTAAAAAATCGAATTACTTTGGTGTGGAAAAGCTGTTCGAGAAACTGATAGGGCTATGGTAAAATGAGTATAACTTTGTCCTTAAAAATCGAAATGACATGATTCAAGTTTCAAAGTAAAGATAAGACAATAACCTACAATTATAACATATTTTGAACATCCCAAAACAGCTCGATAAAATCAGTTTTTTGGATTAAAAAGGGGGCTATTTGTGTTGTCCCAAAAACAGATTTGGGCAAAATGTTTGAGAATGATTTTTGTGCTTGGGTTTCTAGAATTAAATTCATATATTTTTCAACAATAGATCTCTTATCTATATTGCATAACTAACCCAATCCAAGAAATGTTATAATTAATTAGGTCATGCCTCATACTTTCAAGATATTGATGAAGATAAAGCAAGGTACTATAATTATATTTGTGTTTTCTGGAATAAAATGTTATGTTTAATTGCTTCCTTACTATCAAGGGCAGGTAGCATTCATGAATATTTGAAGATATACAGTAAAGGAGCAAAGTACCTTTTTATATTTGGCAGTCAAATGAGCTAACTCCTGAGCAGCGGTAATGAAGGTCTTCTTACTATAAAAAAAACTCATAATAGAAACCTTGAACATAATCTAAAAACTTAATGAACTTTTAATAATTTCCTTACCTTCAACAAGCTCACTACAGCAGAAAGCAACTGATCCTTATAATGCCAGAAGGGTATTCATATGGCTATGTTTAGAATGCGGTTACAGGTTTATTCAAAAACCTCATTGAAACACGGTCACAGTATGTGATCAGAGTAGATAAAGAGCAGAAACTCAAACAATGCATATAGTACATTATAGAGCAGAAAACAGAAGCATATAGTAGATAGTGGAGGATTTTTTAAGGAGACATGAATCATAGTTTTGGCTTCCATTACTTCTATGTACCATAGCTACGTGAGGTTTCACACAGCTTCTGCATGTAGGTGTCTCACTCATCAGGCAGATAAAGTCATGCTAAAGACAGATACCACACTTACAAATTCAAGCAAGTTATACAAGACAGAGTAGCGGGGCATCAGGTAGCAACTTATTACTCACATAATCACATTAAGCCTATAAAGCAAATCAGAACTGTAATAGACCTTTAATTTATCCAAAAACGTCACCAATAATCATGAACCAGAACATTAGGTAAACACATGTCTTTCTTGCCACAATTAGATGGTGTATACTTTTTCATAAGAAACAAAAAATTTTATAAACATCAAATAGAGCAGTGTTAAAGAGGACTTAATATGTATTTTCTGTTGTTACCGGCTTGAATTACAGAGTTCACATATATATATGAATTTGGCTTTGCATCTTCTTTATACTAATATATATATATATATATATCTCCAATTTCTTTTTTTGGAAAGAAAAATGGAGGATTTTGTTAGGATTAGATATTGACCTTTTATCTTCAGCCATATATATATATATATATATATATATATAGTCAAGCCACTCATAAATGTTTCTAGTCTAAACAGAACATATCTCTCTTCACAACAACCTCCTCATAGATAAGTTTTAAGCGCATGTCTTTCAAGTATATCTCTAGAATGTAGTAATTTGTTTCTGTCATAAAGAGAAAAAAGAGATAAGACACGCAAGAACAAGCAAATTGGACAGTAGACAAGATAGAAAATGCATATGAAACCGATAATTTCATAAAGGAAGTTAAATAATATAATTCCCATCACACTATCACCTTGACCTAAATTAAGTACATTAATCTTAAAATTGGTATTTGAAAGCTATATGTTTCATCATTTGTATCCTAGAAGACTTCAATTACATGTGTGAAATTTGAGTAGCAGTTCAGCTAACATTGAAAGTTGCAGCAAAGAAGCTATAACTGACGGTTCGTGTAGTTTATCCCTATAATTTTGCAAGGCAAGAAACCACTAATACAGAAGAAAATGAAATTGCAACCAGAAGAGATCCCGCATCATGCTAATTTTTAAAGCTTGAATACCTGTCTATCTATGAAAATATGGTCGAGAATCCATCAGCAATTTGAGCAGAGAACATAAGAATGGCAGCATCACTTGAAAGAGAAAATCAAGACAATCTCAAACACAGTAAATCACTAGTTACGAGTAATGTAAAAGGTAAAGCGAAGTAAAAAATATTCAATTATTTCAGATAAACTAGTAATCCTCACATAATCGTACGAATATACAACTACACATATAAGCATACAATTTGATCTAAATTCCTAGCACTGAAGAAATCAATGTTGCCTATTCTAATAAAACTAAACCGGTAGGAAGAGGTCTTGGACTTGGCAGTGAGCACTTGCCATTGTAGGTACATGTTTGCTTAAAAATATGGAAAAATTTTGAACCTACAAAGATTAAACTCTTATTTATTTGCTGAAAGCAATAGCAAAAAAAGGCACTACTAAGTGTAAAAGAAACAATAAGCGTTATATTACTCAAATTTGTCAAAGATGGTTGTAGTAGAAAACAAAGGCTAAAAAGAAGCAACCAAAAAAATTTGATATACCTCTAAAACAGGTTGTGTGATGGCTCGGACAAATGTGACCGCAGAAAAGTGGAGCTCGACCGCAGCCGCCACCACCCTGACTGCATTTTATCTGTCTCCCTCTTTTTCTTCACTACATTCGAAAAATAAAATCAAACAATTATCAGCTAAATTCTCACCAGCCCAATATATAAATCAATAACAGAAATCATATAAACGCCAATATCAACCAGAAAATTAAAATAGATTGCCGAAACAACATAATTAGTAGGTAAATTAAAAAAAATTGTTACCTATTGTCTCTGTTTACTGTTTATTTGTACCGTTTGATCATAGGAATTTTGCCTGTGTGGCAAATTATTTTTAGTGTGTTATGTGTCGATTTTGTGTTTTTAGCTTCACTTGTTGCTCTTATGATGGAATATGCTAAGTTGTGCAAAACTTGAGCTTTTATCTACAAAAGCAGGATTTTTATGGCATTAAGGTGGCAAGTTGCAAAGCTCGAAAACTGAGCTCGAACGGATGAACCCGAACTGAACTGATGAATTGGAGGCCCAACTGATGGAGAAAAATCAAGAGTGGAACTGGACTGGAATCCAAGCCAGAAGATCCATGAACGCACAGTAAACCCGCGCCGCGCCTGCCCCCGCTGCCACGCGCGAGGGTTCTCGGCTTTTCGGCCCCCGCGGGCGCGCAAGCCTGCGACGACGCACAGCGCGAGCAGCGCGCTCTCCTGCGGGCGCACACCACTACGTGGGGTGCCCAGTCCATGCTCTCTTGATCAGTTTTTGACATTTTGATCGTTCTCCTCCATTCTTTCCATCAGCCTAAGCTTCACTCCCTCATAATTCCTTCACATGGCCAGCTTGGGTAATGAAATAGGAGAAGACTTTTGGGCACTCTAAATTAGTAGGGGATGTAGGATTTAATTACGCTAATAAGCTAGCTTTTGATTCTTTATCTCAAAATCTTCCAACAAATCTTTCAAAAAAATATCTCTCATATCTCTCACATTAACTCCTCTCCCATAATCACTTTTCATCATCTCCTCACCACCCTAAAAAACATCCGATCACCTCTCCATTTATAACACACTCTCACTTAACTTTTGGGGATACACCATTCTTCCCCATCACCATTCCTCTTCATTATTCTCTCCACACCATTCTTCCCCATCACCATTCCTCTTCATTATTCTCTCCACACCATTCTTCCCCATCACCATTCCTCTCCATTATTCTCTCTACACCATTTCCCTTCACCATCACCATCTCTCTTCACCATTTTGACCACCTTTCAAGAGAGGGAGTCAAGAGGAAGACAAGAGGTAAAGAAGCTTGGCTTGAAGAAGGAGAAAAGGGACTCGACTCCGAGCCATCCGAGAAAAGTAGGCTCGATAGGAGGATCTCCATTGGTATTTTGTTTCCTAACTTAGTTTATTTGTGGAGGTTGTCCCAAACTCTTAAACAACAAGATTGTAGAAGTTTATATTTTCTTTATCTTTGGATTTATGAAATGGACAATTTTATGGATTTCGTGTTGTTTTGAGCATGATGATGGGCTAATCCTTACATTAGGGGATGGATAATCGATTTGGTTTCAATCCATGCTTGTTATTGTTGTGTTCTTGTTGTTGGGATTGTGCTTGTTCATGTTGAGTGTTTGATCACCACTTTACATTGCTAGATTTTAGATAAGACCGAGAGGAGATTCTAAAACCTAACTTAGGTCCCTTCAACGTTAGATGAATTGGGTCACATAAGCCTAAAGAGTTAATCTTGTTCGTATAATAAAGCCGATAAGGGTTTAATTGATAGACGGTGACAGTAATTGAGGTTAAACCGCTTGAAGTGACTATTGTATGTTTAAGATTAACGAAACCAATTTGAAACAAACTAGGTGAGAAACCAATGAGAGAATCTACACCCTAATGCTCTTATCATAATCTTTTCTTTCATTCTTGATCTTGTTGTTAATTGTGTTTTATTAGTTAACTTGCTTATTTAAATTCCTTAGTTTAAGACAATCCTCAAATCCATAATTAGAATGTCTAGGTTTATATTTAAATTGTCAAACATGTTTATATGCATAGCCTGAAAGATAATCGCCCATACGAAACTTTCCTTGAGAGACACGACCCGTGCTAGCTTATTTGGTTTTGAATACATCCTGTTAGCGGTTGATTATATGTCTAAGTGGGTCGAGGCAATCCCCACTAGGTCTTGTGATGCTAATGAGGTTATCGAGTTTGTGCAGGAGCACATTTTGAGTAGGTTTGGATTCCCTCGAGCCATTATTAGTGATGGTGGAACGGGTTTCATGAACAAACTCTTCGAGAAGTTGATGAGAAAGAATGTCGTGACTCACAAAGTGGCTACTCCATACCACCCTCAAACTTCCGGTCAAGTGGAGACGAGCAACAAGTAAATCCAAAATATTTTGAAGAAGACCGTGAATGTGACGAAGAAAGATTGGTGCACAAAGCTAACCGATGCTCTTTGGGCATACCGGACGGCTTACAAGACCATTTTGGGAATGAGCCCTTACCGCCTCGTGTATGGGAAAGCGTGCCATCTCCCCATTGAGATCGAGCACAAGGCATATTGGGCCATCAAGGCGGTAAACTTTGATCTAACTTGTGTAGGAAAGGAGCGAGCTTTGCAACTAACCGAGCTTGATGAATTGAGGAATGAAGCATATGACAATGCAAAGATTTACATGGACAAAGTGAAGAAGCTTCACGACAATCACATTATCAAGAAAGAATTCATTCCGGGCATGAAAGTCCTTTTCAACACTCGTTTGTGGCTCTTTCCCGGGAAGCTTAAATCTAGATGGAGTGGGCCATTCATTATCGAGAAGGTGCTCCCATATGGTGTCGTGACATTGAAAAATCCAGCGACGAACACATAATTTCAAGTGAATGGGCACCGAGTCAAGCCGTACTTTGAAGGATGACCCCGAGAAGCTAAATTCGATGCTTTCAAGCTCGAAGTTTCTACCTAGCTACTCCGAAGGCTATGTTTAGCTCGAGACTTAAAATGAGCGCTGCATGAGAGGTAACCCATGATTTTAAGATTTTATGTTTCGTTTAATCTTTACAGTTTATGGTATGTTTTAGTTTTTGAATTTTTGTAGTTGTCTCACAGGAACAGGAAGGAGAGCGAGTTGCTGGGACGGAAAATGGCAAAAAATTGGCTAAGTAAAAGCCCGCGCCGTGGCACCCGCACGACCTGCACGAGGCCTCTCGCCTAAATGCCCCCTGCAGGCACGCTATCCGCCGCCGGAGCGCAGTCTCCGTCCCAACAATGCCCCCACGCAAGTGCGCCTTATATCGTGGATGCGGCCCGCACAGCGCACCATGCGACCATGGTCCCATGCTCTCGGCGAGAGGACAGCGCGAGCGCGCGCTCCACCGCCAGCGCGCAGTCCCCGTCATAACCACACACTCCGCGAGCGCGCACCTCCAGCGTGAGCGCTCCCCCTTCCTTTCCGCACCAAGTGCATAACCGCGCTGCCCCGCGCCACCGTGGCCCTTCTCAACTATAAAAGGGAACCCAACTTTGGAACCCTAACTTCACACACACACTTGCGCCGCTGCTCTTCTATTTCTCCCAAAACACTCACCCACTCAGCTGCAAATATTCCGTCTACAACTCCAGAAATCACTCCGCCGCCGCACCACTAAGCCTAACACGTGCACCAGCCGCACACCAACCTGCTGCGCCCTATCCGAACCGCGACCGCATCTCTTGTCCACCGCCACACTCCGTAGTGCGCCTTCCTCAAACCCGCACACCGCGACCACGGCCCCTGCTGCAGAGTTCTCTCCCACAGCACCCCTGCTCCATAGCCGCGTGCCAAGACTCCTCTCCCGCGCTCAACTCCCGTGCTGTAGCAACTCTAGCACTGCATGCGTAAACCTCGCTTCCTGCCCAAAGCTCCCGTTTGTTTCTTTCATCAAGCTGCGGCCCTCTTCAAGCTCTTCAAGCTCCCCTTCTCCTCAATGGCTCGTTGTAAAAATGCCACTCCCTCCAACGAGATAGAAGAAAGTGAGCCTGGTTAATTTGGATGCCCATTCCTAATCATCTTCCCAAATGAAGGTACATGTTATCGAGACTTTAAAGAATTTAATCTCACTTCACCTCAGTATCTTGATTGGAATTTACTACGTTCATTGGATATTGAAACCAAGGTGCTTAAGTATCTAAAGGCTTTGAAGCTTGATCAATTTTCCAAAATGAAGCATGATGCGTATAATAATTTGAGCCTCGAGTTTTTAGTGTCATTTAAATATGATGAAAAGGCCAAGAAAAAGATAAGCTTCAGGTTTTTGAATCAAAAATACGAGATAACTTTGGGTATGATAAAGGATTATTTTGGTTTTCCGACAAAGGGGATGAAGGAAATTCTAGATAATTTCAATGTTGCTCATGCTTTGTTTGAGCTCACGGGTTTCCACAATTGGGATTCTAAAGGGACATCGAGCAAATTCATCCGCGACCCCGCCTTGTCAATTCTTCACAAATTCTTTGCTTACAACATCAGTGGCAAGGAGCAAGCCAGCAAGGTGAATTCGATCGAGGTCTACCTCTTGTGGTGCGTAAAAACCAAGACTAAAATTTGCTCGTCTACCTTTCTGTGGGCATCTATTCAGAGTATGATTCAAAGGAAGTCAACGCATCCCTCCTTCTGCGCCTTCACCTCCGCATTGGTAACCAAACTCGGGGTGACTCAAGACAATGGCCCTGTACCTGAGGGCCAAACACGAGTGCCTCAGTATAGTATTGATAAGAACGAGCTCAAACGGGCTCAAATTATTTATGATGATCGACGATTGGTGCCCCAGGCTAAGAGGGCTTGTGTCAAAAAATTGCTGCTCACCCAAGAAGCCACCATGCGCCTGATTACTGGAGCTAGCTCCTCGTCTGCACCACATCAAGATCAAGAGGCATCTCAGGAAGGTAACGAGGAAGCCGAAGAAGGAGAGGAACAAGAGGAAGAAGAAGAGAAGCATCCCTACCATCCGCCGTCATACCCATGAATGCATTCCACTGACGAGTGTCAAATACCGAGCGCTGATTGGAGGTCCTTCCAGGGGCAGTTCCAGTAGAACTATACCAACATAATGGGACAGTTCCAGCAGCATTTTGATACCTCAATGGGGCAGTTCCAGGAGCTCTACACCAATACAATGGGGCAATTCCAGCAGCGTTTTGATGCCTCGATGGGCGAGTTTCTCCAAGAGCTGGGATCCCTACGTCATGATGTTGGGGAAATGAGACAAGATATCTACAGCCGCCTTGACAGTCACGATGAGTGGATGGCGGCCCTGGAGCAAAGCTGGAGCAATTGGATACTCTCCTATCCCTACCCGCCGCCTCCTCCACCACCTTATGATCCACCGGAGTAGTGAAGTTGTTTAGTGTTTTTCTTATGTATTTTTGTGTTTGTGTGCATCGTTAACTTGTTTTCCTATTATCATGTTCGTAGTTCGTTTTTCGTGTTTTCTAATGTTGTTTTGTAGGAACTAGCGTCTATTGCCGGTCTTCTACAAATTGTGATGTTTTCTCTCTCCGTTACTTTATTGCATGTTGTTTTTTCATACATTGAGGACAGTACATGCTTTAAGTGTGGGGGTGAGCTCATTATTATGATGTTTTAGATTGTGTTTGTTTTGGTATTTTGTACTGGATTTGGTGTTGGATTTTATGTTTGATGATTAGTTTTTGTTAGATTTTATTTTGTCAAATTATGTTGCATTTGGTGTTGATTTTATTATTTTAGATATGTTGTGTATGTTGTGATTCTCCCACTTAGCATCATGTCTTTGTCCAATTGTCAAACTTGGAATTTGGAATATGAATCTTCAAGGAATTATTTTTGAGTTGATCATGAAAAATGAATTGTTCTCGTGGTGTCACTCTTGAGCATGAATTGTCTTTTGAACGTTGATCATAATTTGATGATTTGTGTTGTGGAGTCTTGACCTTCGAAGGACTAGGAAGCATGATTAGATTTTATTCATGAAAACTATCCTCTAAATCATTTATCCACATAAAAAAAAATAATTAAAGAAACAGGGGCAATAAGGATCTCTACTCCTCTAGTCGATAAAATTCAACTATGAGTATGGGAAACCACACGAGGACACTAGGGATTTCCTCCCTAAGGATTTAACCTTGTGAATTTTGATCCATACCCCTAAATATGTTTGAATAAATGTGGTTTCATTCTGGATTCTACTCTTCTCATGTGTGTCAATTCAGTGAAAATTTTGAATGATGAGTATAGAAAACCACATTAGGAAGCTCGGCTAAGCTCGATGGTTATACCTAATGATCCTTGTCCTATGTTTGCACCCCCTAATGTTGTTGAAAAATTTGCTTTCTAAATAAATGTGGAAATGATTCATCGGGAATTGGTTCTAAATGAATTGAGTCTAATGTGTTTTCTTAGTTTGTAAAGAACAAGCATCTCACCTGATTGGATAATTATGTTCACTCTCTTTGATGATAAATGCTTTAGTGGGAACCATGAGACAAGATCCATTTAGCATGATCTCCTTGCAGGCATTTCCTTCTAGCTTCGTATTTTGAATTACTTGTTTGCTTGAGGACAAGCAAAGGGCTAAGTGTGGGGAGTTTTTTAGTGTTTATTTGTACCATTTGATCGTAGGAATTTTGCATGTGTGGCAAATTATTTTTAATATTTTTAGTGCGTTATGTGTCGATTTTGTGTTTTTAGCTTCACTTATTGCTCATATGATGGAATATGCCAAGTTGTGCAAAACTTGAGCTTTTGTCTACGAAAGCAGGATTTTTACGGCATTAAGGTGGCAAGTTGCAAAGCTCGAAAACTGAGCTCGAACTGATGAACCTGAACTGAACTGATGAATTGGAGACCCAACTGATGGAGAAAAATAAAAAATGGAACTAGACTGGAATCCAAGCTGGAAGATCGGTGCACGCGCAGTCAACCCCGTGCCGTACCCGTCCCCACGACCGCGTGTGAGGGCTCTCGGCTTTTCGGCCCCTGCGGGCGCGCAGGCCTGTGCAGGCGCACAGCGCACGTATACTCAAAGCCCCCGCGGGCGCGCAGGCCTGCGCAGGCACACAGTACGCGTACACTCACATTCCCCGCGGGCACCCAGGCCAGTGCCGGCGTGCAGCCCGTACAGTGCACTATTCTGCGGATGCACACCACTACGCGGTTGCGCAGAGTGCCCAGTCCATGCTCTCCCGATCAGTTTTTGACATTTTGATCGTTCTCCTCCCTTCCTTCCATTAGCCTAAGCTTCACTCCCTCATAATTCCTTCATATGGCCAGCTTGGGTAATGAAATAGGAGAAGACTTTTGGGCACTCTAAATTAGTAGGTGATAAAGGATTTAATTACCCTAATAAGCTAGCTTTTGATTCTTTGTCTTAAAATCTTCTAACAAATCTTTCAAAAAAATATCTCTCATATCTCTCACACTAACTCGTCTCCCATCATCACTTTTCATCATCTCCTCACCACCCTAAAACACATCCGATCACCTCTCCATTCATAACACACTCTCACTTGACTTTTGGGGATACACCATTCTTCCCCATCACCATTCCTCTCCATTATTCTCTCTACACCATTCTTCCCCATCACCATTCCTCTCCATTGTTCTCTCTACACCATTTTCCTTCACCATCACCATCTCTCTTCACCATTCTCACCACCTTTCAAGAGAGGGAGTCAAGAGGAAGACAAGAGGCAAAGAAGCTTGGCTTGAAGGAGGAGAAAAAGCACTCGATTCCGAGCCGTCCGTGAAAGCTAGGCCTGATAGGAGGATCTCCTTTCGTATTTTCTTTCCTAGCTTAGTTTATTTGTGGGGGTTGTCCCAAACTCTTAAACAACAAGATTGTAGAAGTTTATATTTTCTTTATCTTTGAATTTATGAAATGGACAACTTTTATGGATTTTGTTTTATTTTGAGCATGATGATGGGCTAATCCTTACATTAGGGGGTAGATAACCGATTTCGTTTCATTCCATACTTGTTATTGTTGTGTTCTTATTGTTGGGATTGTGCTTGTTCATATTGATGTTGGGGTTTTTTCGAATAAAACCACCGCAGGATCTAATTGGATGTTCATTAATCCTAATGCCATGTATATCATAATTTTATTTATCACACATGTTTTAATTAACCGAGTTTAAAAAACATGCATAGCCGGTTTAATCAATTCTACTAAAGCGGAAACATAGAAATTGAAAAACGACTTACAAATTAAACGACGGGTTGAGGACAAGATTAAAGGTCTAATCTTGTTGTTGTATGAATGACAATAGGCGCCCCTTGATGCTATTCCACTCCTTGATCTTCTGTTGTATTCTCGGACTGAATCTAGTTTCAGGGTGGGCTAAAATCTACTAGATCGGTATGGAATCTTTTGAGATCAAGAGAACAAGAGAGGGCTGATATTATATGATGAAAATTTCGTGCCTCCACCCTCTTATTTATAAGGGGGTGGACGAAATTTAGTGTCCTAGTTGGACTAGAATTCTATCTCTATCTCTTGTTCTATCTTCAATCCAATTCATTCTCTTTTTGGGCTACAACAGGGATCTAGAAAAATATTAAATTTGACCATTAATTTATTTAATATCCAATATCCAATAAACTTAGGATATAATTAAATAAATTAAGTATTATTTTTATTTCACTAAACAAATAATACTGACCTACCAATTTAATACATATTTCTGAATATGCTTTCTCCTTTAGTTCTGTCATTCCCCGTATTTAAGATATAATGCCCATTAATTTATTTAATATCCAATATCCAATAAACTTAGGATATAATTAAATAAATTACGTATTATTTTTATTCCACTAAAGAAATAATACTGACCTACCAATTTAATACATATTTCTGAATATGCTTTCTCCTTTAGTCCAATCATTCCCCGTATTTAAGATATAATGCCCATTAATTTATTTAATATCCAATATCCAATAAACTTAGGATATAATTAAATAAATTAAGTATTATTTTTATTCCACTGAAGAAATAATACTGACCTACCAATTTAATACATATTTCTGAATATGCTTTCTCCTTTAGTCCAGCCATTCCCCGTATTTAAGATATAATGTCCATTAATTAATTATGTAAGCTTCTGACAGCTATAAGTAATTAATATCTTGTCCTTGAGTAGTACCATACAAGCTTTACTCATGCATGAAATAAATTCCACCTGCAGGGTTTCAGCATGAACTTGCATTTCCTCAAGGGGAAACCATCAACCTGGTGCACCAGGACACGGTGCCTCTAAATATTGCACGACCTATCATAAGTGTAAATGTTACGACCTAAGATATTGAGATTACTGATCCTATGAAAGAATCTCACCATTTGATAAATCAAAGCTGCTGCAAACACTACATGTATATGTCCACCAACATATAGGGGTTAAGAACCCGAACTCTGTGAATTCTTATTCTCTCATTTAAGGTCAGAATAGAGAATAGAATCTTAAGTAGATCCTCCTCAATACACTTGACCGTGTATTAGAATAATCAATTTGTCAAGGCAAACTAACGATCAGATTATTCTACGGCGTACCGATAGCAGGTTCAGTGCCATCTTGACTGTGAGCTTTTTAATACATTACAAGGAACCGATGATATGATCTAACCGTGTGTTCACCCACACCATATCATCTACAATGTAACTATAGTGAACATGCATGTAAATGTAACAATTTAAATGCAAATAGTGATTGTAATTATATTCATTCTATATCATCATAAAACATCATCAATAATGTATACAAAAGACAGGTCTTCTAGTATACAAAACCAACAATCTCCCACTTATACTTGAAATATGTCTTTCAAATATAAAAACAAACTGGGTAACTCTCCAACTCTAACTAAAATCTCAAACGGCAACCCCGGGTCTGCATCTCACTCTCATTTTCTCCACATGATCATAGAAGGTCTTAGCCGGGAGGGCTCTTCCTGAATGGATCAGCCAAATTGTCCTTCGATGCAATCTTGACCATTGCCACATCTCCTCTCTTAACGATTTCTCGTATAAGATGGTACTTTCTCTCTATGTGTTTACTTACCTTATGGGCTCTGGGTTCCTTCAAATTTGCCACTGCACCCGAGTTATCACAATATAGCGTGATACTCTTAGGCAAATCAGGTACCACGCTCAAGTCCAACAAGAAGCTCTTGAGCCAGACGACCTCTTTTGCAGCTTCAGAGGTAGCTACATATTCAGCCTCTATGGTGGTATCCGCAATGTATTTCTACTTTATGCTCCTCCATGCAATGGCTCTGCCTCCCAAGGTAAACACAGCCTGAGGTAGATTTACTCTGATCTTTATCAGATTGAAAATTTGAGTCCGTGTAACCCAAAGGCACTAGACTATCAGAGCGGTATACCATCATATAATCTCAAGTCCTTTTCATATACTTAAGTATATTCTTAACCGCAGTCCAGTGACATTGTCCAGGGTTAGACTGATATCTGCTTACCATGCCGACTGCATAGCATATATCAGGTCTAGTGCATAACATAGCATATATTAGGCTTCCCACAGCCGAACCATATGGAACGCCCTTCATCTCATCTATCTCAGCCTGTGTGTGGGGACACATCTCCTTGGATAGATGAATTCCATGTCTGAAAGGTATAAAACCTTTCTTGGAATCCTGCATGTTAAACCTAGCTAGCACTGTGTCAATATATATCGCCTGGGATAAGCACAACATCCTTTACTGGTGATCTCAAATTATCTTGATGCCAAGGACATGTCCGGCTTCTCCTAGATCTTTCATATTGAACTGCTTGGACAACCACACCCTTATGTTAGATAATACTTTCTTACTGTTTCCAATAAGTAAGATATCATCAACATATAGCATGATGAAAGCCACCACGTTTCCGTCACTTTTCTTGTACACACAGCTCTCATCTGGACAAATCCATATGACTGGATAACCTCGTCAAATCAGATGTTCCAAGACCTTGACGCCTGCTTAAGTCCATAAATGGATATCTTAAGCTTGCACACTAAGTGCTCTTGGCCTTTAGCAATGAGACCCTCTGTTTGCTTCATGTGGATGTTTTCCTCAAGACTTCCATTAAGGAAAGCTATCTTAACATCCATCTGCCAAATCTCATAATCCAAATGAGCGGCTATAGACAAGAGAATCCGGAATGACTTAAGCATGGCTACCGGTGAAAAGGTTTCCTCATAATCGATCCCTTCTTTCTGAGTGTACCCTTTCGCCACCAATCTTGCCTTGAAGGTTTCAACCTTTCTGTCAGCTCCTCTCTTGCGTTTGTAGACCCACTTACACCAAATGGGTTTTACCCCATCTTGTGGTTCTACAAGCTCCCAGACTTGATTGTGATCCATAGATCAAATCTCATACTCCATTGCAATTTTCCAAGAATCTGCATCTTTGTCTTGGATCGCTTCATCGTAGGTCCTGGGATCTAATTCATTTAGTCCTTCAGGGAAATCCAAAGATTCACCCAAACCAATGAATCTGTCAGGTTGGCGTACAACCCTCCCACTGCAACGAGGCAGTTTCTATACTTCTGTGACACGTTGTGCAGTAATTTGTGGTTCCTCTTCTTGTACTGTTGGTGTCGGATTCGAATTTTCCCCTCGCAGGTCCTCGAGTACCATCTCACTTCTTGGCTTGTGATTTATAATATAGTCTTCCTCTAAGAATCGAGCATTAGTACTTACAATGATCTTCGGATCCTTAGGACTATAAAATAAACCACCTTTTGTTCCTTTAGGATATCCAACAAACAGTCTAACATCCGCACGTGGTGCCAGCTTATCAGCTTCCTTATCCAGCACATGTTTTGGACTACCCCAAATCCGAAAATGTCCAAGACTGGGCTTTCGTTCGGTCCAAAGTTCAGTGGGCGTAGTTGGAACTAATTTTGATGGAACAACGTTAAGAATATAGACTTTCGTTTCCAAGGCATATCCCTAGAATGAAATAGGCAGATCTGAATAGCTCATCATCGACCTAACCATCTCTAACAATGTTATGTTTCTTCTCTCCGCCACGCCATTCTGCTTTGCTGTTCCCGGCGCAGTCAACTGGGATATAATCCCCTTCTCTGCTAAGTAGTCCCTAAGTTCATTCGAGAGGTACTCACCACCACGATCAGACCGTAGTGATTTGATACTTTTACCTGTCCGTTTTTCCACTTCCGCTCTGAATTCTTTGAAAGTATCAACGGATTATGACTTATGGTGTAACAATTATATGTATCCATACCTTGATTAATCATCAATGAACGTGATGAAATACTCGTACCCTCCTCGAGCCTGAACTGACATAGGGCCACATAAGTCAGAGTGAATCAAATTTAATTTATCTTTAGATCTATTCCCTTTATCCTTAAAGGGTCGCTTGGTCATCTTACCTTCCAAACAGGATTCACACAAAGGGAATGATTCTAGGACCAATGAAGACAAGGGCCCATCGTTTACTAGTCTTTGTATCCATTTAAGGTTAATGAACCCGAGTCTAAGATGCCAAAGATAGGTTTGATTCATTTCTGAAGGTTCTTTTTGTTTGTTAGGGTTTATAACCGATGTATTCAGTAAATACATTTACGTAGTGTTTTACATAGGATTAAGTAAATAAAGATGATCATCCAATGTGCCAGAACAGATAAAACGTTTATCACTAAAGATAACAATCTTGTTATCAAAAGAAACAGAATATCCATCCATAAAAAGTTTAGAAACTGAAATCAAGTTTCACCTAAACCCAGACACATAAAGACAATCCTTTAAAACTAAAATCCTATCACTACTAAAAGATAAGGTAACGTCTTCCATTGCAACTGCCGCCACTTTCGTAGCATTGCCCATGTAGACTGAAACCTCTCCATCACTCAGCTGTCTTTTTGCCAGGAACCCCTGTAAAGACATGCAAACATGATCAGTAGCTCCAGCATCTACTACCCATGACTGAGTAGAACAAGTAGCTAAACATGTTTCAACGATGAGAGATTGAGACGTACCTTTCTTTTTCTTCTTGTTAGGACAATCCGCCTTCCAGTGACCCGGTTGGCTGCACTTGAAGTACTTTGTCTTTGACTTAAATTCCTCGGGAGAAATCTTAGTCTTGGGCTTCTTCACCTTAGGCGCCCCCTCTGCAGCTTTGTTTGGCGTGTTCCTCTTCTTCCTTTTAGTACCGGAAGAAGATGCCCTATATTCAGCTAGGTGTGCCTCCGGGTTTCCCTTCTAAAGTAACTCAGCCGGCTGAAGATCTATGAGCAGTTCAGATAAGGTAACGTCCTTCTTTATCATGTTAAAGTTCAATCTAAACTGCTCAAAATTCGGGGATAGGCTGTGAAGCACGATGTCTATCTGAGACTCGGCAGCCAGATCTCTGCCCAAGGTCTCAATCTCAGCTAGATAACTCATCATACTGAGAACGTGATCCCTTACAGGTGTGGAATCAGCCATTTTCGTGCTCATCAGTTTCTTCATCACCAAATGGCGCGCCGAGTGGTTCTGTTGACCGAAGAGATCCTTAAGGTTGTACATGACATCATAAGCAGTCTTCATAGACTGATGTTGCAGTTTCAGCACATTTGACATAGAAGCCAAAATATAATAGCGTGCAATCTCATCAGACTTGATCCACTTATCATAGGCCAACCTTTGCTCTTCACCAGAATTCTCATCTGGCTTCTTAGGACATTCCTCTTCAAGTACGAATTTATGTCCTTCCACAGTGAGAACAAGGTTAAGGTTTCGCATCCAGTCATTGTAATTTTCACCGATTAACTTATTTTCTTTGAGAATAGAGGACAGGTTGGAGAGTGCCATGATGATATAGAATAACTGAAAAGTAAACATGCAGTACAGACACAAACTTTAGGATAAATAGTATATAATCGAAAACCTCAGAAAAATTATATACTTTTCCACCGACATTTTAAAAATATTTTCTATAAGCCACGTTAGTGTGGACGTTTATAAAATTCATTCTTAAACAGGCAAAACCACCTTTAATTTACCTCCAGTCAATTTTCCTTATGACAAGTAAATTAATAGTCGGAAATAATCACGGTCGTGTAACCTTCCAATTAATAAGCCACGTTAGTGTGGACGTTTATTAATAAATTACACCTAAGTGTGATTACCATCATCTTAGCACCAAGTCCACTATTTCGAACTCCCTGCTCCAGTTGGAGGAGTCAGTTTGTTCTAGTAGTGTTCTACAACTATCTTGATTAAGAAGTTTAATTTCTAGAGATAACAGTGATATGACACATCCGTTATGGAGGAAAACATATTGTCAACTCGCATGTCTATCACATCTCAATTAAACCAGATTAATGGAGACCGTTTAAGATTTCTACATACTTTGGTATGAATTTCTCCCACTTAGTTATTTAAGATTGAGGCTTCATTTTATCCCATTGTAAAACATGCAAACATCACATAAAAAGATAAAACATCATTGCATGCTTAAAACAACATAATAAGCAATAATAATAAAAACCAACTATCATGGCTTATATCTTATGTTGCTGAATGAGATAAAACTGGAAAGTCAGCTCCGGAACTTGGAACAAAGTCGTCGTCCCCATCACTGCGCCTCGCCAAAAAACCAAGATCCAATTAGGGTTTCGGGACGTGAATCAGTGATACTTCCTTTCTTGAGCTGCACTACTTTCCTCCTTTGAGTTGATCTTCAAACTTTATTCAATATAGAATATCTATTCCTTAAAGGAAAAATCTAATATATCTAGAATAAAATTACAACTCAATAACTTGGTCTAACAGTTTTATTTCTATTACATTAAAACAACATAAAATAAAACCTAGACCTAATCCATGGATTTTCTCATGGATTAAAATCACGTAGCCAAACCGGCATATGGCCCATCATACATCCAACATAAATTAAAACATACATCACATAATTAAGGAGCCATGATAGTCGGTAACCCTGCAAACAAGTCAGTCTAGAAACCCAACAATCACAATTACATGATTAGCATAAAATAACATATGATATCCACACATGACATGATTTTCGGAATATCCAATTAATTAAATTAAAAATTTCAAAAATACCTCCAAGATATAATTTGGAAATTAAAATAATTATCCGCCAAATTTAATCTTGATATACTCGAAAACTGTATAAGAATAAAACTGGAAATTTATCAAAATTATCCACCAAATATATTTTTAATTTTCGGATAACATCCTAATTAATTAATATTTGGAAATCTTGATCTAGATAAAAAATCTATCCTAAATATTTGGATAGGGTTTCGAAAATTCCAAAGATAAAAATTGGAAATTTGATGCACTTCAAATTCCTTCCAAATTTAAATCTTATTTTCAACCCTGTCTAGATAAGAATTAAGTAATTTATGATATACACCAAAAATTAGTTTTCCAATTCTTATCTACAAGATTTTCGAAAATTTGCAAGAATAAAATCTGGAAACTTGATCCACTTCAAACTCTTTCCAAATTTAAATTCTATTTTCAAATCTTTTAGGATTAGAATTAGATAACCATTGATATGTATCAAAAATTACCTTATCCAATTTAATCGATGTAGATTTTCAAAAATTTCAAGAACATTAAATCTGAAAATTTGATCCACTTCAAATTCTTCCAAATCTAATATTCTATTTTCAAATCTATTTGGATTAGAATTAGGTAACCTTAAGATAAACATCAAAAATACCAAATCTAATTCCAAGACCATAATTTATGAAACATCCTAATAAACAAATCTGGAAATTTGATTTTCATCAAAAACTTCTCCAAATTAATCAATAGGATAGAAAATTACATAGGAAAAATTAGAGAATTTAATACATCAAAATTTCAAAAATTTTGATCTACAATTTTCGAATACCTATTAAAATAAATCTGGAAAATTTGAACTCATCAAAAATCTATTCCAAATCCAATTTTAATATAATCGAAAATTACAGCAAACATCAAAACTAGAATTTCGAACTACATCAAAAATTCATCCAAATTTTGAATATTACCATTCGAAATACATTAGCATATAAATCTGAAAATTTTAGTCACATAAATATTTCATCAAATTTATACATATATTTCGAATTAATCCTAGGATTAAATGTAGAACAGTGCCAAAACCCGCTCTGACACCAGTTGTTGGGGTTTTTTCGAATTGAACCATCGCAGGATCTAATTGGATGTTCATTAATTCTAATGTCATGTATATCATAATTTTATGTATCACATATGTTTTAATTAACTGAGTTTAAAACATGCATAGCCGGTTTAATCGATTCTACTAAAGCGGAAACATAGAAATTGAAAAACGACTTACAAATTAAACGATGGGCTGAGGACAAGATTAAAGGTCTAATCTTGCTATTGTATGAATAATAACAGGTGCCCCTTGATGCTATTCCACTCCTTGATCTTCTATTGTATTCCCCGACTGAATCTAGTTTCAAGGTGAGCTAAAATTTACTAGATCGGTATGGAATCTTTGGAGATCAAGAGAACACGAGAGGGCTGATATTATATGATGAAAATTTCATGCCTCCACCCTCTAATTTATAAGGGGGTGGATGAAATTTAGTGTCCCAGTTGGACTAGAATTCTATCTCTATCTCTTGCTCTATCTTCAATCCAATTCAGTCTCTTTTTGGGCTACAAAAGGGATCTAAAAGATTATTAAATTGGCCCATTAATTTATTTAATATCCAATATCCAATAAACTTAAAATATAATTAAATAAATTGAGTATTATTTTTATTCCACCAAAGAAATAATACTGACCTACCAATTTAATACATATTTCTGAATATGCTTTCTCCTTTAGTCCAACCATTCCCCGTGTTTAAGATATAATGCCCATTAATTAATTATGTAAGCTTCTGACAGCTATAATTAATTGATATCTTATCCTTGAGTAGTACCACACAAGCTTTACTCATGCACGGAATAAATTCCACTTGCATGGTTTCAGCATGAACTTGCATTTGCTCAAGGGGACACCATCAACCTGGCGTACCAGGACACGGTGCCCCTACATATTGCATGACCCATCATAAGTGTAAATGTTACAACCCAAGATATCGAGATTATTGATCCTATGAAAGAATCTCAACCTTTGATAAATCAAAGCTGCAAACACTATACGTATATGTCCGCCAACATATAGGGGTTAAGAACCCGAACTCTGTGAATTCTTATTCTCTCATTTAAGGTCAGAATAGAGAATAGAATCCTAAGTAGATCCTCATCAATAAGGCTGACCGTGTATTAGAATAATCAGTTAGTCAAGACAAACTAACTATCAGATTATTCTACGGCGTACCGATAGCAGATTCAGTGCCATTTAGACCGTAAGCCTTTTAATACATTACAAGGAATCGATGATATGATCGAACCGTGTGTAAACCCACACCGTATCATCTACAATGTAAGTATAGTGAACATGCATGTAAATATAACAATTTAAATGCAAATAGTGACTGCAATTATATTCATTCTATATCATCATAAAACATCATCAATAATGTATACAAAAGATAGGTCTTCTAGTATACAAAATCAACAGTTGAGTGTTTGATCACCACTTCACATTGCTAGGTTTTAGATGAGACTGAGAGGAGATTCTAAAACACGACTTAGGTCACTTCAATGTTAGGTGGATTGGGTCACATAAGCCTAAAGAGTTAATCTTGTTCGTATAATAAAGCCGATAGTGGTTTAATTCATAGACGATGACAGTAATTGAAGTTAAACCGCTTGAAGGGACTATTGTATGTTTAAGATTAATGATACCAACTTGAAACAAACTAGGTGAGAAATCAATGAGAGAATCTACACCCTAATGCTCTTATATCTTTTCTTTCGTTCTTGATCTTGTTGTTAATTGTGTTTTATTAGTTAACTTGCTTATTTAAATTTCTTAGTTTAAGACAATCCTCAAATCCTTGATTAGAATGTTTAGGTTTGTATTTGAATTGTCAGACATGTTTGTATGCATAGCCTAAAAGATAATCGCCCACACGAAGCTTTCCTTGAGAGACACGACTCGTGCTAGCTCACCACCCTACAATTGACCATGTCCTCTTGTGGGAGTCCGGTTAGTCAAATTATTTAGCGTGTAGCAACCCAGAAAACTTCAAACGAACAGTCTCTAAAAAAACACACACATATGTAACGGTTATATAAAAATCATTACGTATAATACCCAAATACATAACAGTTTATTAATAACCGTTACATATACAATGGAAGACACGCACATACGTTACAGTTTTTTAAAAAACCGTAAAGTATACTTCGTTTGTAATGGTTTTAATAGAAAACCATTATGTATCTAATGTTATGTATTTATATTTTTGTAGTAGTGATACATGATGGGTCATGCACTGTGTATGGTCACCATATCCTGGTGTGTCAGGTTGATGATGTCCCCTTGAGTAAACATAAGTACATGTGAAACCCTACAGGTGGAATTTATTCCGTACATGGTAAAGCTTGTGTGGTACTACTCTATGAATGGAAGTATTAATTTATTATAGCTGTCAGAGCTTACATAATTAATTAATGGACATTATATCTTAAACATGGGGAATGGCTGGACTAAAGAAGAATGCATTAAGTAAAATGTATTAAATTGATAGGTCAGTGTTATTTCTTTAGTGGAATAAAAATAACACTTAATTTATTTAATTATATCCTATGGTTGGATATTAGATATTAAATAAATTAGTGGGCCAATTTAATATTCTTCTAGATCCCTACTATAGCCCAAATAATAGCTTAATGGATTAAGAGAATGGAATAAGTGGAGAGGCCCAAGCCCGTTAGGTTTGAGAGCCCTAGATTTCGTCCCCCTCTCTATTAATTAAAGAGGGGGAGGCGTGAATAGGGAGTAGTCAATCAGCCCCTCTCAGTTCCTCACTTAATTCCCTAGGTTATCCATACAAAGTTTAGTAGTTTGTAGCCCACTCTACATCTAAACCGGTATCGGAAATACAGTAGAAGATCAAGGAGTATCTCTACAGCCTTTGTGGTGGTCGAACACAGTGAAGAAAAAGGTCATTCGATCATGTGTCTTCTACAACAATGAGATTAGACCTATAATCTTGTGATCATCCCTACTTGCTATGTAAGTTGTTCTATCGTATTCTTTTCAGCTGCATAATTCGATAGTCTTACGTGGTATATTCAACATGTATGTTTAATAAACTCACACATAAAATCATGATATGCATGCCTTTAGAATTATAGATCATCCGATTAGATCCTATGGGGCATAATTCGATAAAACCCCAACATTTTCGGCCATCCTCTATTATAAATTGAGGCTCATTGTGATATTAACATTTTAGACTATATTTGATTATTAAGCTTTATGCATTCAATATCGTCTTATCTCCTTTATACTTTTATGAGTTTAGTCAAAAACTTATACTCTTAGAATTAGCATCTCTAAGTTTTATTTCAAGTGAACCTCTTAATTTACTCGAGGGATTATTGGGAACTCGCTAACTTGAAGATCAACTTAAAGAATTTGGCCTTGTGTACATTCGAGATTCAAGGTAACTTTCGGGTTGTGATTCGCATTATTCCAGCCATCTACTGTACTCCAACACCGACGACATCCATCCTTACAAGTCCACCGGTCGAGTATCATGCAAGTTCGAAGTCAATTGGATAAGATTTGCTTATACGTGCTAATTAGCTCGTGAATAGTACATATAACGTAAGTTTGTCCAAACTCTAACATATCATACCTACCCTAACCATTATTCACCACATATCACATACATACATCCACATCACCTCCCCTAGCTAATTCGAGCCTTGAACCAGCCCTTTTGGTTCGGATTCATGTTTTAATTATTGTGTCGTAATCTAAGTATTTTATTTAGGTCTAGTTCTAAATTTCGAGTCAATTCGTTCCTTTTCATTTGTTGAATGTTTCTGCATATTTTATAGAGTAGATCGAGTCATTAGAAGTACATTAGAACCCTTACATTTCGACGTGCTTTCGATCTTGGTTATCCGCAAACCAAGTCTTGTTGTGTCCTACACTGGGTCACATTAGACACACTCGAATCTGTCTATTCTTGTTCATCGGCCTCGAACCTTATTTCCTTCTTGTCTTTAATTCCGCATTTCTTTCCATATTTTATTATCGTATTTCCGTTATAGTATTTCCGTTATTATTTCTCATTGATATTCTCGATTTATTTCGTTTAAGTTCCGCTTAAGTTTCGTATTTAAATTCCGTCGTTATTTCGTTAAATTTCGTCTAAGTTTAGAATTTTAATTCTCATTGTTATTTTTGAAAGTTAATAGTATGCATGTTGATATAATGTCGATTTAAATTGATAAAGTATGCTCGTTTTATTTTCAAAGTGTTCTTCGTATTCTTCACGAGTTCATCGAAGAAACCCAGAAGAAATGCAGAAGTCAGGCCCAGCCGCGGTTGGATACCCAGTTGTCGCTAGGTACGCTCCTCGGCAAAGGCACCCAGTTGGCGCTGGGTAGCCAACTAGCGCTAGGTGCGTTAGACTTCGGGCCGTCGACGCTGGCATCCCCACCGGTGCTGGTGTCCCCTTTTCCAAGTTCATTTCGGATGTTTTCAGAGGGTTTTTCCAAGCTTTAATCTTCGTGTTTTACTAAGTCGTGCAATCTGTGGTTATGTCCTAGGTAAGAGTGGATGAGTTAGATGTTAGAAATCTTCGAAGGAGGCCGCTAAGTCGACGATTCGACTTTTGTAGGAGGAAGTGAGCCCCATGGAAACCCGGAGAAGGATCATCAGCTCATTACGTCATCTTCCGCTCAATGATTAAGGTGGGTAAATCTATACTCATCTAAAGTTTTAGAGATCTATACAAAGGAAGGAAGGAAAGGAAGATATTATATGTTAATTAAGCTCTCAAGCATGTTTAGAAATGCTAGAAATGTTTAAGAGTTGTTTACACTTAGCATGAGATTTTTAGAATTTCCTTTAGATGCAATATGTATTTATATATGTTTATTTCCTTGTAATTGAATGTTGATATTTTTCTAAGGCTTGTATAGTTAAGGATTGCCTTCTAGGGTAGTGATAAATCCCTTATAGGTCGAGATCATGCTAAAGTAAAGGATTAGTCCTAGACATTGCACTAGGTTTGGTTTTGCTAGCAAGGTTAAGGAAGAAAGAAATTTAGCATTTTGCTTAAGTAGGATTTGAGCTCAGAGGATTTGTGATCTTTGATCATTAAGTGAGTCATTGTTGGGTTTATCCCTTACAAACTCGTAAGGATATTTGAGGTAACCCCTCTTGTGTCCTAAGGCATGCCTAAGGGTGCAGTTGACATCAGGTTTGAGCCAGGATGGGCCTAAAAAAAAAAAAAAAGATTTTGTGGATATGGAGATGGCTTTTGCGTTTTGCTGTCCATATACCGCCCGTTAATTATTGGATATTTCTAATATTTATTAAAGTGTTTTTGTTAAAACCACTTATTTCCATTCCAATCGCATTTATGTGTAAGTATATGGTTCGACGTGATTAATATGTCTATTTATTTAATTATTTGATATATGTTAATGATATCTTGATATATAATAAATATAAAAAAATATGTGTGTGTTTATGTGTATATAATATCTTATTGTAATTGAACATTGTATATATTCATATAGTACACACATATTTCAACATGACGGTGCATGGGTAATTAAAATAAGGAGAATACTAGTACACTATAAGTAGAATGAGCTTGCTTAATGAACAATAGATATTCGAAATTACATCAATTGAATATATTTATAAATTTAATTAATTAAATTTATTGAATCGAAAATGTGTCAAGAAATTAAAAGTAGATATTATATAAAGATATACACACATTCATAAGTATTAGACAAGTATCTAGAAAATAAGAAATTGAAATAGACAAGTGCCAAGAAAATAAGAAGATAAAAATAAATACCTCTTGGAGAAGATTAACTTAAATAAATATACATAGAGATTTCAAATTGTATTTTTGCCTATTCATAATCTTAATAGTGGAATAGGTGTAAAGTTTTCATTTCATGTTTTCCAATTGATCAGATACACATGTCTTTAGAAACATTGAGGTGGAAGTATCCATGTGGACTTCACTATGAGTAATGAGGTTTCATGTTTTAGAATGACTTTAAATTAATGAGAGGCCTAAATATTTATAAATTCTTTCTGGATGAACTAAAAAAACATATTACATCAAAACCAATCTTCAGTAAATGAGGAAAGTTCGAAGGTGGAGGTTAGTGCTTTATTCTTTCATATATCTAAGTGTTTTAAGAGTTGGATTTAAAGTTAACTAGTATTTCTCCTGTGCGATGCACAAATAATTATTATTTGTTATTATGATTATTTTTTATTTTTATATGGTGTGTTTAATTTTTAAAAATTAATAAAATGATATGTACATGCGTTAATTAATTAGACAAGAAAATCATTTTTGTATAGTTATAACAAACAAAAAGAAAATTAAATTTTAGAAACTAAATGAAAATCCATGATAGAAAGATCGAATTGAAATATTTTCAACGTAACGATTTTATAAATAACAATGTATAATTGTCCACGATTATAGAACATTTGATTTCTTTGAATATATGACATGTATAAAAAATTTAATTATTTAATTATTTTAAATCATGAAATTGAAATAGAAAAAATAACAAATTATTATTATTATTATTATTATTATTATAGTGCAATATAAATGAAAGCTATTTTTTAGGCGACAAATATTAATGTAGAGTATTACAAATCATCCATCTATGCATAAAAAAAAAAAAATTTAAAATTCTACAAATCTCAAATTTCCAAATAAAAATAATAATAATAAATAAAATTGTAAAAATTTGTCAAAATACAACGGTTGTAATCTAAACTGTCGTGGAAAATGAAAAAAAAAATAATAAAAAAGAAAATTTACAACAATAAATGTTAAGGCAAAATGTGTAATAGACAACGATTTACATCAGAACTGTTGTCTATTATTCAAAACTGTTGTCTAAGACAAAATGTGTAATAGACAACGCTTTACACCAGAACTGTTGTCTATCACACGATTTTGCCTTAATATATATATAGATAGATAGATAATTAATTAGTTATCCGAATAAGTAAAATTAATGATAATGGCATAATTCCTGGAGTAATTGGAATAGAATATGACAATGAATGAGCATATAATCAATTCGTATCTATAAATATAAGTATTATAATTACAAAATATTTAATCAGGGAATCTATATAATTTATTATGATTTCTTCGCAAATGTTGGTAGATTAATGAAATATGAATAATTTTGATTCTGTTTTATCTTATGTAACCTCAACTAGTAGTTAGGGTAGACTTATTCAATATTTTTAATTTATTGATGATATGTATATTAGCATGTTGTTAACAAGAATAAACAAATAAAGAAAGAATATTGTTAGTTTGATTCCATTTTTATTTGAGATGGGTGAAAAGCTTGTATATTAATATTACCATGGTCTATTGTAATTAGATTATCTTGAGCAAGCATACACTTTAGGATTTCAATACTATAAGCTTTGGAATAGAGGTAAGTAGAAATCCATCTGCAGCTACAATGCATGAACATAGTATTATTTAACTATATGTGTTTATTATTTATTATTTATTATTATGTTATATTGTATGATTGTGTGATGTGATATACTTTTGATATTGCATTATGTTGCATTCAATATCTTGTACATGAGCACAAGCATATGCATGCACGCCATGTAGATATTATCGAGGTTGCATGCATGAAATGGTTTTCAGAGAGAGAAAATGTTTTGTTTGGTATTGGTCACCACCAGCCCGTGCTGTGACGTGTTGTATATTTGTACCTCGAGTGGGATGACTTCCATGCGGGATCAAAGGGAACAGGCAGGAGGCGTGTCCCTTGGGTTCCAGGGAGGATGGTGAGTGACTGATGTGGGATGACTTTCATGTGGGATCAACGGGAACAGACAGGGGGTGTGTCCTTTGGGGTCCATGAAAGATGAGCCATATGAGTACACTAATCATAGTTTGGCCAATTGATATTAATTATATTATGAGCTCATGACTCATGTTGGTGTCTGGTGAAGGGAGCCAAGTTCCTAAACGATGAAAATGCTTTCGAGATGACATAAAAAGGTTTTATATACGAGCATTTCATGTTTGTCGTGGTGTTGTGTCTTGCACGTGCTGTGACTGTCAGTGAACATGCACATGCATGATTTCTGCTTACTGAGCTTTAGCTCATGTAGTTCATGCATTGTAGGTGAAAGTGATAACGCGTGGTGCATTGATGTATGAATGCTTAAAGCTCCGACAAGTCCTGAGAAGTGTATACGTGGATCACGAAATGTGAGGAGAGCAAGGGCTTATTTTACTATATTTTGATTCTACCAAGGAAAATATTGGTCCCGGTGTGAGTCTATGTCAGTTTAGAGGGGGGGTGAATAAACTAACATAAAAACTTGAGCTTTCACGCAGAATATATGGGGCCTTTGACTCGCGTAGAAAGCTTTTCTGTGCACTGCTAAGTTGAGATAGAGAGTTGAGCTTGTGAGCTTGTGAGTGCAGCTTGTGTGTGATAGTGTGCAGTTAAGTATATGCAAAAGCTTAAGCGAAGAATACAGCACACACAAGACTTATAGAGGTTCGAAGCTTCCTACTTCTACGTCATCTCTTCCTTCCGCAGAAGGAAAATCCACTATGCAAGTGTAAAGTTTTTTTATTACAGTTACACAGAGAAGACATCTGTTGAACCTAAAAATAGCACCCTTCAAACTGAGCGCGACCTCCTTTTCAACTGTTGCTGTCCTGGAAGAACGGACCTGTCAGTACGCCATTCCTCAGCCGGTTTCTGGTCGACAACTCACACTTATCAATTCTAACTACTCGTTGAGACTTTAGGTGCTATTGTCCGTCTTTATAAGATTTTAGATCTCTCTCGATCTTCAAGAAGACAGTCTGGAATCAGTTATCAACCTGGAATGCTCCTTCAATTGAGCTGAGTGGTTGATCTTTGAAGAGCTTGAACTGAGAAGCTTTGCTCTGGCTGGATTTCTTCGATAGCTAGCTGCTTACTTGGAACTTGAAGCACGCCTTCTTAGTTGGGACTTTTTGCACTTAAGAGATTTAAGCTTTGAGCTGTGGGGAGGGAGAAAGAAAGCTCATTCTGCAAAATAGCAAAAGATAGATTGGCGAAAGTCTTGATCAAAATGAGATTCACCCCCTTTATATAGATGAGTGATCTCTGTGACCATTATCTTCTACCAATCATTAGTTCGATTGATTCTACCGATGGTAGTTTAATGCTAGTAGCCGTTGAAGCTTTGAATGAACTGGTCGTTGAATTTAATGGCTTCTGCTCCAAGATCGTCAGGATCTTTCCAAGATTTCCTGTCAGGATCTTCAATAACTGCTTGTCAGGTAGTAGTTGCTTCGGCTATCAGTTTTGGACTTCAGTTGATAGGTTCTCAGCTGTCTCGGCTTTCAGCTCTATGATCGTCCAGTTGGCAGATCTTCAACTGCCTCAAGCTTCAGTCCTGGAATGGTCTAGTTCAGTTGCCTTGATCTTCAGCTCTGGATCTTTAGCAGCTTAGCTTTAAAGCTTTCAGCTCTGGATTCCAGTCGGCTTTTCTTTTGAGCTTTTCTCCCAACTGATTGATCTTTGATCAGTTCCGTTTGGTTTTGAGCTTTCAAGCTGGCTCTTCTTTCATCAGTCTTTCTTAGCTTTTTGCTCGACTGATGGTTACTCATCTGTGGATGCCTTTCAGTCTTCAGTATTATCTTCCCCCTTTAGCTTTATTTAAGCCTTGAAGAGTTGACTCTGACTGGTCTGGTTGAGATATCCTCTTCGGCTGGTTGACCAGGCTCCAAGGCGATTGACTTTCGCTTCAGCTGAGCTGAATTTTGAAGTCTTACTTGGTCAATACTCCGACTTCCAGCCTGAATAACTTGCAGTTTTTCATAAAGATTTTCTATATGTTTTGACATTTTATCAAAACCATCAGTTGGGTTACCTTGATAGTTTTTCCAACAGAAAATAATAATTTATTTATACTCTTTAGTAAATTATGCTTTTATAATTATTAATCACTTTAAATGCACCACATGTTAATCTAAATTTTCAACATTAACACTTTTTAATAGATAATACATATTTCTATTTTCAGAAGAGACACCTCACCCATATTTTTACATTACTCTTATATTTTACATTTATTTTATTGGGGTGGGTGTCACAGAGTGGTATCAGAGCGTAGTTATGAATCTGTAGACTGTCCATGTATACAAGCTCAGAACTTGTGGTGAGTAACGTTTCCGGTGATGTATAATGTAATGTGGATTTTGTGATTCTTACTTTGCAAAATTCTAAAATTTATACTATCTCGTGTGGTGTAATTTGATAGACCCATTTTCTGATATAACTCTTTCTATTTTAATTATTATTTTATTATCAAAAAAGGCATGAGAAGAGTTAGTTGTGACATATTTTGTCACTTTATAATTTGATGTACTTTGGACTTGCCTATCACGTTCTGGTAAATCCTTGATATTGTTTAATTTTTTAAATACATTTAATGGTCTTTTGGATAATGTTGTCAAGGACTAGGAAAATAAAAATGAAAATGGAAGTGTTATTGAACAAGGTAGTAAACATATTTCCTACTCTAATACTTTGCAACAATTTAGTGTGACGTATCTAAATTTTGATTAATTTTAGACCTTGAATACGATGAATACGAAAACGTAAAAGATGTAGGTTTTGCGATTTATCTTTCTCTAAGGATTACTTCTTACCTTGATCTAGGATGAGATTATAATCAGAAAAATTTATATCTTTGATCTGGAAAAAAAATGTGACAATGATGATCCCTTAATCATAAACTTCTTTATTTAAAACTTGTTACACATAAGGTTAGTGGTCAACTTATGTATCTGAGTATCTTAATCAGTTCTTTAAATTTTGGTAATGGAAATATAAACAATAGGAGTGCGATATTGTTACATTTTAATTTTGAGTTGACATAATTGTGTTACGATATTAGACATAAGAATCATCATTTATCTTCATGTTATTTTTTCCCCCCTACTTCAATAGAAAGTGAGTTTGGATAATGCAACTTTATATAAACTTATTGATGTGTGGTTGCATTTACTTATGTGGAATTTAGGAATTATCGTTTATAGATTTAAAATTTTCGTGTCTCGTGTGTCATAATTTGGCAGAATCATGATCTAGTATAAATCATTGCATGACAAGGATTATTTTGTGATTAATGCTAATCTTATTAGTTGTGACATATTATGGCACTTTGTACTTTAAAAGTGTGTTATGTTGTCTAAGTGTGATGTGTTTAAGTAAAAAAAAATGATCTTGTCTGCATTTTTAGATATATAATAGAACTCTGGGGTGAAAGTGTGTCAATGACTACGAAAGGCAAGTGGAGTTTCTATTCAATAAGTGTTAAGCAAATTTCTTAATTTATCATTTTGGAATAGTTCAATGTAACTCGGCTAAAGTTTGACAATTTTGGTCTTTGGATATAAAGAATATTAATACATAAAATATTTAAGTCGTGTACATAGCCTTTTAGCTTTAATTATATGAACCACTTAGTGTCATGTTTATGGAAGAATGTATAGTTAGAAATTGAGGTATAAATGGTACATTTAAAAAAAAATGCGAGATGGAGATTATTACTCTTATCTTTAATGCAATGATTCAAGTTAGACATGAACCCTATAGGTCCATGGTTGCCAGTTGCAGAAAATTAGAAATAATTTAAGCAATAGATGAGATTGTAATAAATTTTTTTTGCTACAATCGTTAAACTGGGGATTTCCTATATATATCTTAAGGCACTTATTCGATTTGGGTATTTGAACTTACAAAGTAGAATTTTTATATTTCTTGGTTGATCGAATGAAAATGCATTTATATTTGTACATGTGTGTGAGGATGGTGAAAACTATATATGGGCATTTTGTGATTTAAACTCAAGTCATTAAAAAAAAAATCATAGGTGCATGGAATAATTGCTGGTTTAAGATTTTGATACTTAATGAAGTTACTCATTTTATGATTTGATGGTACTGGAATATTTTGTAATAGTCAAAATATTTGGAATATACCTCCCTACACACATGTACAAATATAATGTTCAGTCATTCCCCGTGTTTAAGATATAATGTTCATTAATTAATTATGTCAGCTTCTGACAGCTATAATTAATTAACATCTAAAACCTTGAGTAGTACCACACAAGCTTTATTATGTACGGAATAAATTCCACCTGCAGGATTTCAACATGAACTTGTGTTTCCTCAAGAGAACATCATCAACCTGGCGCACAAGGACACGGTGCTCATGCATACTGCACGACACATCATCCATACATTGTTATTATCGAAGATATTGAGTTTATTGATCTATGACAATATCTCATCCATTGATAAATCAAAGTAATAAACAACGCACACATATGCTCGCCAATATCACATGAGTTCAGAACCCGAACTCTGTGGATCTTTATTCTCTCACTAACTGGGTTAGAGACAGAGAATAGTATCCTATCGTGATCCTCCTCAATACACTAAGAAGTGTACTAGAATAATAACTTACCTAAGATAAACTAACTTATCAGATTATTCTACGGTGTACCGATAGTGTGTTCAGGACTATCTAAGCAGTGAGTTCTTTAATACAATATAAGGTTCTAATAATATGATCTTACCGTGTGACTCCCCACACCATATCATCTACAATGTAAGTATATAGAACATTGCATAGAACAACTATATAAAATAATCTAAATGCAAACAATGACTGCAATAACTTTCAATTCATATCATCATATCATTAGAAAAGTATACAATGACATGTCTTTCCAGTATACAAAACTAACAATATCCCACTTATACTTGAAGCATGTCTTTCAAGCATAAAAACTAACTGGCTAACTCTCCAATATAAACTATCGACTCAAGCTACGCCACCAGGTCTGCATCTCACTCCCATTTTCTCCATGTGACCATCAAAGGTCTGAGCCGGCATACTCTTCATGAATGGATCAGTCAGTTTGTCCTCCAATGCAATCTTGACCACCGCCACATCTCCTCTCTTAATGATTTCTCGTATAAGATGGTACTTTATCTCTATGTGTTTACTTGCCTTGTGAGCTCTGGGTTCCTTCGATTTTGCCACTGCACCAGAGTTATCATAGTATATCGTGATAGTCTTAGGCAACTCAGGAACCACGCCCAAGCCCACTAGAAAATCACGGAGCCAGACAACGTCTTTTGCAACCTTAGAGGCAGCTACATACTTGGCTTCCATGGTGGAATCAGCAGTGCATTTCTAATGTATTTCTCACCGGGGCACGACAAAGAAAGCTGTAGAACTTCCCAGGACTTGTATCAGTTCCGCCGATTTGGATGGATGGATCCAAACCCTAGCCTCACAACGATGTTAAACCACGAACTAGTCGAATTCATAACCCGCGATCAATTGAAGCACGGACTTGGATTTGATGTAGACGCCACAAGCGGGGGTGATGATCCCATTTGATAAGTCGAAATTGAATCTCAGAAATATTATAAAATTCGGATAAAAGTTCTCCAGAGAGAAAATAAACTCTCAAGTTTATAACTGAATTCAATAATGGTCTTCTAAATAATGTCACAAAGATCCACTATTTATAATAGTTAGGATCGAAAATTCTAGTCTAAAAAGAATTAAAACTGGACGAGGAAACTTCCTAAACTAGATTCCTATTCAAAGTAGGAAACTACCTTAAATAAAACCTAGTCAACTTACACTAACCTAACAAGATCAAAATCAAATAAAAATTAAATAAAATCTGATCTATAGTCTAAAATAAGTCAATTCCCATAATTATATATTAAGGGCCGAAAATCCCCATGAAAATTCGTGCACATTGATTTCTTCACTAGAGCTGGTGCGGCTGCGAACTGGGACATGGCCATGCCTTATTCACCAAAGGGTCCTGTACTGGATTTTAACCTTGATCTTCAAATGTCAATAAAGTGACGAAATCAACACCTTCCTTGGGTCCTTCCATGGGTCTCCTTGATGCCTCTTGTTCCCAAACCCGTCGAGGCTCTCCTTGAACCTCTTAGCTCGTGCTCTCATCACGGGTCCTTCAGGTACCTTGATTGGGTCCGATACCTCCTTAGCACAGGGCGTATCATTCCCCTCCTCTTGAAAAGGATTTGCCTCAAATCCAGCTCGTCACCTACATCAAAAGGACTTAAGTCAGCCACATTAAATGTAAAACTAACTTTATACTTACCGGGCAAGTCCAACTTGTAAGCATTGTCACTAATGCAATCAAGGACTTGAAACGGTCCATCGTCTCTAGGCAACAACTTGGATTTCTGTTGAGCCAAAAACCTTTCCTTCCTCATATGCAACCAAACCCACTCACCGGGTTCGAATACGACCTTTCGCCGCCCTTTATTGGCTTTCTCGGTGTACTGCTCAGTTTTTCTTTCGATGTTTGCTCTAGCCTTCTCATGAATCTGTTTAACAAATTCAGCTTTCTTTTTCCCATCCAAATTAGCGAACTCTTACACAGGCAAAAGAATTAAATCCAACGGAGTTAAAGGATTAAAACCATATGCAATTTCAAATGGCGAAAACTGAGATGCCCAATGAACAGACCGATTATATGCAAATTCCACATGCGGCAAACATTCTTCCCAAGTTTTTATGTTTTTTTTAATCAATGTCCGCAACAACGTAGATAAAGTCCTATTTACTACTTCCATTTGACCATCAGTTTGTGGATGACAAGTAGTAGAAAACAACAATTTAGTTCCTAACTTACACCACAAAGTCTTCCAGAAATAACTCAAGAACTTAGCATCACGATCAGACACAATTGTCTTAGGCATACCATGCAAACGCACAACTTCCCTAAAGAACAAATCAGCTATATACGACGCATCATTAGACTTAGAACATGCAATAAAATGCGCCATCTTAGAGAATCTATCAACAACCACAAAAATAGAATCATGACCACGTTTACTCCTAGGCAATCCTAACACAAAATCAATAGATATGTCAATCCAAGGTGATGTAGGAATAGGCAAAGGCATGTATAAACCATGTGGTTGGACTCTAGACTTAGCTTGTCGACATGTAACACATTTAGCACACAATTTTTCCACATCATGCTTCATATGAGGCCAAAAGAAATGTTCTTGCAAAACAGATAAAGTCTTAACTACTCCAAAATGCCCCATAAGACCCCCACCATGTGACTCCAACAATAATAACTCACGCATGGAACAGTTAGGCATACACAATTTATTCTCCCTAAACAAATAACCATCTTGCCTATAAAACTTTCCATGTCCAGATTTCTTACATGCAATATAAACATCTCGAAAATCACCATCATTCCCATATAATGCCTTGATGCACTCAAAACCTAGTAATCTAGTATCCAAAGTAGAAAGCAACGCGTACCTTCTAGACAATGCATCGGCTACTATGTTTTCTTTACCTTGCTTGTATTTGATGACGTATGGAAATGTCTCGATAAACTCCATCCATCTTGCATGCCTTTTGTTCAACTTGTGTTGCCCCCTCAAATGCTTCAACGACTCATGGTCGGTATGGATCACGAACTCCTTGGGCCACAAGTAATGTTGCCATATCTGTAATACCCGCACTAGTGCATACAACTCCTTTTCATACGTCGGGTAATTTGCAGTGGCGCCTCCTAGCTTCTCGCTGAAGTATGCAATGGGTCGAACCATTTGCATCAAAACTGCACCAATACCAACACCGGAAGCATCACACTCAACCTCAAAAGTTTTAGAAAAGTCAGAAAGAGATAGTACCGGTGGGTGTGTAAACTTTTCCTTGAGTGTTTGAAAAGCTCGTTCTTGAGCTTCGCCCCATTTGAACTCCACATTCTTTTTTATCACCTCAGTCATCGGGGCTGCAATGCTACTGAAGTGTGGTACAAAACGGAGGTAGAAACTCGCCAATCCATGAAAACTCCTTACCTATCTAACAGAGGTAGGCGTCGGCCATTCTTGGATGGCTCACACCTTCTCTTCGTCCACCTGCACTCCATCTGCACTAACAACAAAGCCAAGGAAAACAACCCTATCGGTGCAAAAGGTGCACTTTTTAAGGTTAACATACAATTGTTCCTTCCTTAAAGCTTGTAAAACATTCATCAAATGATCTTCATACTCATCCACAGTTTTATAATATATCAACATGTCATCAAAATAAACTACAACAAATCTACCTATGAAAGCACGTAAAACATGGTTCATAAGACGCATAAAAGTGCTAGGAGCATTTGTCAACCCAAACGGCATTACCAACCACTCATACAATCCAAGTTTAGTAATAAATGCCATTTTCCATTCATCCCCCTCTTTAATCCTAATTTGATGGTACCCACTACGCAAATCTATCTTAGAAAATACGCAAGCACCATGCAACTCATCAAGCATGTCATCAAGATGGGGTATAGGATGTCGATACTTTACCGTGATGTTGTTGACGACTCTGCAGTCGACACATATACGAAGGGACGAGTCCTTCTTGGGCACGAGCAAGACTGGGCTCGCACATGGGCTCAAACTCTCCCTCACTTGGCCTTTCTCCAACAGCTCATGAATTTATCTTTCGAGCTCCTTTGTCTCCTTGGGATTGCTTCGATAAGCCGGCCGGTTGGGTAAAGTGGCACCGGACACAAAATAAATTTGGTGCTCGATTCCCCTTATTGGTGGCAAATCGGGTGGCATATCCTCGGGAAACACATCATGAAATTCCTGCAAGAGAGATAAAATAGAACTTGGCAAAGACTTGTCAAGTTTGTTAGTTTGTAGCAATTATCTGCGGACCATGAAATACATGTGCTTCTCATTTTGCACGGCCCATTTGATGTCACTTGTCGTGGCATAACAAGATCTTCGGCCTTTCTCCTTCGGCTCAACAGCCGCCGCCGCCCGCTCTTTCTTCCTTATAGATTCAGCTTCTTCTTGTAGCTTCACTTGGTCCTCATACACTTGTGAAGGTGTTAGAGGAGCTAATGTCACCGTCTTCTTGTTAAGTACAAAAGAGTACTTGTTTGTGAAGCCATCGTGAGTCACCCTCCTATCAAATTGCCATGGACGTCCCAACAGGATGTGTCCGGCTTGCATGGGCACTACGTCACAAAGCACTTCATCTTTATATTTGCCAATCCGAAATGGCACCCGAACCTACTTGTTCACATTGGTCTCTCCACTATCATTCAACTATTGTAGCTTCTATGGCTTAGGGTGCTTAAGAATCGGTAATCCTAGCTTGGTCACCATCACAACACTAGCTACATTAGTACAGCTTCCACCATCAATAATCATACTACATACCTTATCCTTGATGGGCATCGAGTATGGAATATGTTCTCTCTTTGCACCTCGTCAACACTTTTGGTGTGCAAGCTTAGATACTTGCGTGTAACCAAAATAAGTGACTCGGGTGCTGCATACTCTTCTTCATTGTCACTTGTCTCCGACAGTCCGAGCATCTCCGGATCAACTTCCTTGTCATCCGTCACAATCTCTCCATTATCCTTCAAGATCATCACGTGCCGGTTTGGACACTGACTCGCTATGTGGTCTCAACCTTGACACTTAAAGCACTTAATGTCTCAGTGTCGGCTTCCGGGCGTCTCTGGATGATTTGTTGTAGCTGCCGCCGCCGTCTCTGCTTTCGGCTTGGTGAACGGTTGCTTCTCCTCCTTCTTGCTTTGGCTTGCCGACTTCCATGGTGTAGAATTAGAAGCTGAATTCGACTTCCATGTAGACGAGCCTCCTCGAGTCGAGTTACCCCTCCTCTTGAGTTGGTTCTCTACATTAATTGCCATTTGCATCACATCTTCCATCTCCACATACTGCTGCAACTCCACCACCTCCCGGATCTCCCTATGCAAACCTGTAAGAAAACGAGCCATGGTGGCTTCTCTATCCTCCTCCACATCTGCTCGAATCATTGCTACCTCCATTTCCTTGTAGTACTCGTCCACACTGTTCGTACCTTGCCTTAAGGTCTGGAACTTGTTGTAAAGCTCTCTGTAGTAGTGATTAGGCACGAACCTCTTTCTCATTAATGATTTCAGATCGTCCTATGTCTCCAATGGCCTTTTCCGATTGCGCCGTCGACTGATGGTCAATTGGTCCCACCAATTGATAGCATAATCAGAGAACTCCACTACCGCTAGTTTGACCTTCTTCAGCTCTGAATAGTTATTGCAGTCAAATAGCATCTCCATCTTGCGCTCCCACTCCAGATACGCGGCTGGATCATTTGTACCTTTGAATGAAGATACGTTCATTTTGATGTTGCCTAAGTCGTCATCTTCTCTAGCTCTTCCCCTTCTTCGACCTCCAATCACCGATTACCTATCCTCCTCTTCCACCTCTTCTTCCTCGGACTCTTCATATCCTCTTCTTTGCCGTTCGACGTATATATAACGTCGTGGTTCGATTCTTCCTCCACGTCCGCCTCTTCCACCTCAACCTCCACGGTTCTCTCGGGGAGCTTGTTGTGATTGCTCATGTATTGACTCCTCCATCTTGTCGATCCGCTCATGTAACACTCCAATTTTGGCTTTAAGCAGCTTTGATAGGTGCTGCTATAGGGCCTCCATGGTATACTTTGGATCGAACATCGGGGTTAATTCTCCTCCTGAACCTCCAGCGGTGTTGTCTTCAGTACCTGCATTTTTCTTAGATATTTTTTTTCAGCTCTTTTTTTTCGGCTCTTCTTTCTTTTTTTTATATCACAATGAACTCAAAAGATAGGACTAAGAGCATATTACAACGGATATTAAATGAAAAGCTGAACAAATTAATTCCTACCAGAATTCTACCAATAAAACTCCTACAATTATCTATGCACTCAGTTCCTACGGATGTCTAAACTGTCAATTTCCTCTCCAAAGAAATCAAATCCAAAAATCAAAAATACCCAAATTGATTCAGACGATGTATCTAGGGTTCAACAACCAAATAACTGTACGTGTCTCCAAAAATCTAAGAACGAAAGATTAAGATCGAACAACATAATTTCCAGAGTTTTTTTTACTGTTCACGTGTACTGTTCACGGTACTGTTCACGCCTCTGTTTTTTTAAGTGAACGACTTTTATATATATATATATATTATATATATATATAAGGAATGAAAATTAAGGACAAAATTTAAAGGATAGATGGAACCTGATACAAAGCCGAAGCTTTGATATAACTTGATGCGTTCCTCGCCGGCGCACGACAAAGAAAACTGTAGAACTTTCCAGGACTTGTATCAGTTCCGCCGATTTGGATGGATGAATCCAAACCCTAGCCTCACAACGATGTTGAACCACGAAGTAGTCGAATTCGTAACCCACGATCAATTGGAAACATGAACTTGGATTTGATGTAGACGCCACAAGCGGGGGTGATGATCCCATTTGATAAGTCGAAATTGAATCTCAGAAATATTATAAAATTCGGATAAAAGTTCTCCAGAGAGAAAATAAACTCTCAAGTTTATAACTGAATTCAATAATGGTCTTCTAAATAATGTCACAAAGATCCATTATTTATAATAGTTAGGATCGAAAATTCTAGTCTAAAAAGAATTAAAACTGGACTAGGAAACTTCCTAAACTAGATTCTTATTCAAAGTAGGAAACTACCTTAAATAAAACCTAGTCAACTTAGACTAACCTAACAAGATCAAAATCAAATAAAAATTAAATAAAATCTGATCTATAGTCTAAAATAAGTAAATTCCCTTAATTAAATAATAAGGGCTGAAAATCCCCATGAAAATTCATGCACGTTGATTTCTTCACTTGAGCTGGTGCAGCTGCGAACTGGGACATGGCCATTCCTTATTCGCCGAAGGCTTCTGTATTGGATTTTAACCTTGATCTTCCAATGTCAATAAAGTGATGAAATCAACACCTTCCTTGGGTCCTTCCATGGGTCTCCTTGATACCTCTTGTTCCCAAACCACTCATATGAACCCATTGAGGCTCTCTTTGAATCTCTTAGCTCGCGATCTCGTCATGGGTCCTTCAGTTTCTGCTTTATGCTCCTTCATGCGATGGCTCCGCCTCCTAATGTAAACACATAGCCCGAGGTAGATCTTTATCGGATTGAAAATCTGAGTCCATATAACCCAAAGGCACTACACTATCAAAGCGGAATACTAACATGTAATCTCAAGTCCTTTTAAGGTACTTGAGAATGTTTTTGACCGTAGTCTAGTGACCTTGTCCAGGGTTAGACTGATATCTGCTTACCATGCCGACGGTATAGTATATGTCAGGACTAGTGCATAGCATGGCATACATTAAACTTCTCACAGCCGAAGCATATGGTACTTTCTTCATCTCTTCTATCTCAGATTGTGTTTTGGGGACACATTTCCTTGGATAGATGAACTCCATGACTGTAAGGTATAAAACATTTCCTGGAATCTTGCATACCAAACCTAGCTAGGACTGTATCGATACAAGTCACCTAGGACAGACATAACATCCTTTTTTTGGCGATCTTGAATGATCTTGATCCTAAGGACATGTCCGGCTTCATCCAGATCCTTCATATCGAACTGCTCGGACAACTGTTTAGTGTATATTTGTCCTATTTTATCATAGTCATTTTGTATCTTTACTAGGTGTTTCTCCTTTGTTTTTGTGTAATTTTTATGTTATTTCCTTCACTTTTGCTCTTTTGGTGAGTCGTGTAGATTTGCATAATATCTTGAAAAAATGGAGGATAAATTACTACAAAATTTGAGGGATTCAAGATAATGGGATGATAGAGAATCGAATAAGGAGCGCGTGGCAAGTTGAATCGGGTCAATCGGCCAAGAAACGAGGGAGAACGAGCCAAAACCGTAGAAGCTGCCGAAGACAGATTTGTCAGGGTACACGACCGCGCGACTCCTCTCTCGGCCAAGAGGCCCTGCGAGCGTGCGGACTTCCGCGGGCACGCGGGGTGCTATTTCTTCCCTTTCTGGACTAATTTCTCCCTCTATTTCAAGTGCAATCCTTCTCCATTTCACTCCTAATTCTTCACAGCTCGATCAATCATGAAAGTGGACTTTTGTGGCTCTATTTTGTGGTATTTTATGGCACAAAAGGTGAATAAGCTGGAAGCCCAGCTGAAGGTGGGGCAAACTGAAGGCCACAACTGAGGACATACCCAAACTAAAGCTCGAAACTGATGGCCAACTGGTAGCCAGAATGCTAAACTGATGGTTAACTGGTTCCAACTGATGGCCAAGATGTCAAACTAATGGCCAACTGGTGCCCAACTGAAGAAAACAGCTGAAAAGTCCAACTGAAGAGCCAGCTGGAGAGTCCAGCTGAACTGGAGAGCAAGCTGGAGAGTCTAGAACTGAAGATCCAGCTGGAAAGTCCAGCTGAACACCCAACTGGAAAGCCAATTGATGGCCAAACTAATGGCTAAACTGTTGCCCAACTGATGGCAAACTGATGGCCAAACTGATGGTCAAACTGATGACCAAACTGATGTCAGTTGAACTGATCAGAAGCCGAGCTGAACTGAGCACAAGTTAAAGCATCAAACTAAAGACTTGAAGCTGGAGCTAAGGAATTGGAGCTGAACTGAAGCTGCAGCTGAAGAGCTTAGACTTCAAGCTGAAGCCAAGAACATGGAGCTAAACTGGAGCGAATCAGTTGACTGATCCGCTTCAGTTGAGCTCAAGTGGAGCTAAAGCTGGAGTTAGAGCTCAAGTGGAGCTATAGCTGAAGCTAGAGCTGGAACTTGGAGCTGGAGCTGGAGATCAAGTAGCTGAAGCTGGAGCTGGAACTCCAAGACTCTGGAGCTGAGCTGGAGACCCAACTAATGAGATGAGCTAATTCCCCCAACTGATGAAGTCAACTGGAGTACCAAAACTGATGAAACCCAGCTGAAGCACTAAAACTAATGAAGCTCAACTCAAGCTCCAAAAATGATGAAGGAAAGCTGGAATCCCAGCTGAAGCGGCCCTGCCAGCTCAGAGGCCCTGCTGGTGCCAGGCTGCGCTCACGGTGACCGTGCTCCGCCGGCGTGGGACGCCCAATTCGGCCTTTTTTCGATCAGTTCAAGCTGTGTTTTCGGAGTTTTGCTCTTCAATGCTCTCTACCCACTTGGCCAGCTAGAGAATTAAATAAACGTAATTCTAGACTAGAAGTAGGAGGAGTTTGGGGAATAATCTACCATCGACCAATAACTCCACCTTTTGCTCTTGATCTCCATCAACTCTCAACCACCACATTTAATTCACGAGGAGAGAGAAGGAGAGAATGTCTCCCCTTAAATGGAGCAGAGAAACGAAAAGGAAAGGGGCCGAAGGAGGAAAGAAGCAGGGAAAAAAGGCTCCCGGAGGGGAGGACCTCCTAACTAGTTTGAGGAACGTGACACCCTCAGACCAGTTTGGGAGGGTGTGTTCCATTCACACCTCTCATCTATTCACCCATCTCTTTCTCACTTCATATTCCTTCCCTTCATCTTCACCAACTTTCTTCACCACCACCACCACCGATCCAAAAAAGGACAAAGGAGGAGGAGAAGAGGTAAGAGGGCTAGAGCTCAAGGAGGAAGGCCCGAGAAGAGGGATCCGACTTCAAGCCATCTATGGAAGCTAAGCTTGGATGAGGAGGCTCCGATTTGATATTTCCTTTCCTTTTAGCTTTAGCCCATTTGTGGGGATTTGTCCCAAGACTCTCGAGACAACAAACAATATTGTATAAGTTGTATGGATTTTATCTTTTGGTTGTTGAATAAATGACTTTATGATGTTTATGTTGTTTTGAGCATGGTGTTGGGCGAATTTCTACATTAGGGGATGGATAATCGATTTGTTTTTTATCTATATTTGTTCTTGTTGGTTGTTGTTGTTGGAATCGTCCTTATCATGTTAGGGTGCTTGATCACCACTTTAACATTGTTAGGATTTAGAGAAAACTTGAATGTGATTCTAAATCCCGAAATTGGTTCCTTCGACGTTAGGTGGATGGGGTTCCTAAGCCTAACATGTTAGTCTTGCTTGTATGATGTAGCTAAGAGAGGTTTAACGGATAGACGGTGACAGTAATTGAAGTTAAACTAATCGGAAGGGTCCATTGTATTTGTAAGAGTAGCATTATCAACTTGAATAAAGCATAGTGATAAAACCATTGAGAGAATCTACACCCTAATGCTCTTCTCATAATCATATCCTCTATCTTTGTGTTTGGTGGTGCAATTAGTTAATTTTACTTCCTTTAATCAGGTAGATTAGTGTAACTTTCCTTTCCCTTGTTTAGAACATTTAGAATGTATTTCATTTTATTGTGCTTGACAACAATTATGGCATAGAGAGATAATCGCCCACATGAAGCTTTCCTCAAGAGACACAACCCGAGTTAGCTCACCGCCCTACAATTGACCCCATCCTATTGCGGGAGTCCAGATCAAAGTAGTCTCGTATGTGGAGTCAAATTCGGACACAACAACAACCACACCCTAATGTTCGACAACGCCTTCTTACTGTTTCCAATAAGCAAGATGTCGTCAACATAAAGTACGAGGAATACCACCATGTTTCCGTCACATTTCTTGTACACACAGCACTCATCCGGACTTTGCACGAATCCATGTGATTGGATAACCTCGTCAAATCGGATGTTCCAAGATCTCGATGCCTACTTAAGTCCATAAATGGATCTCTTAAGCTTACACACCAAGTGTTCTTGACCTTTAGCAATGAATCCCTCTGATTGCTTCATGTGAATATTTTCTTCAAGACTTCCATTTAGGAAAGCTATCTTGACATTCATCTGCCAGATCTCATAATCCAAATGAGCGACAACTGATAAGAGAATCCGGATTGACATAAGCATGGCTACCGGTGAAAAGATTTCTTCATAATCAATCCCTTCTTTATGAGTGTACCCTTTCACCACCAATCTTGCCTTGAAGGTTTCAACCTTCGCGTAAGGTCCTCTTTTTCGCTTGTAGACCCACCTACAGCCAATGAGTTTTGCCCCATCAAGTGCTTCTACGAGCTCCCAAACTTGATTGTGATCCATAGATCTAATCTCAGACTCCATTGTAGTTTTCAAAGAATCCGCATCTTTATCTTGAATTGTCTCGTCATAGGTCCTAGGATCCAATTCATTTAGTCCCTCTGGGAAATCTGAAGCCTCTCACAGACCAATGAATCTATCGGGTTGGCGTACAACCCTCCCACTGCGATGAGGCAGTTCCTGTACTTTTGTGACACGTTGTGCAGTGCTTGGTGGTACCTCTTCTTGTACCACTGGTGTAGGATTCGATCCTTCCCTCCTTAACCCCTCAAGGATGATTTGACTCCTTAGTTTCTGGTTTATGACATAATCTTCCTCTAAGAATCGAGCATTGGTGCTGACAGTGATCTTGTGTGTTGGTTTTGTATACTAGAAGACCTGTCTTTTGTATACATTATTGATGATGTTTTATGATGATATAGAATGAATATAATTGCAGTCACTATTTGCATTTAAATTGTTATATTTACATGCATGTTCACTATACTTACATTGTAGATGATATGGTGTGGGTAAACACATGGTTAGATCATATCATCGGTTCCTTGTAATATATTAAAAGGCTCACCGTCTAGATGACACTGAACCTGCCATCGGTACGCCGTAGAATAATTTGATAGTTAGTTTGTCTTGACTAACTGATTATTCTAATACACGGTCAAGTGTATTGAGGAGGATCTACTTAGGATTCTATTCTCTATTCTGACCTTAAATGAGAGAATAAGAATTCACAGAGTTCGGATTCTTAACCCCTATATATTGGTGAACATATACGTGTAGTGTTTGGAGCTTTGATTTATCAAAGGGTGAGATTCTTTCATAAGATCAATAATCTTGATATCTTGGGTTGTAACATTTACAGTTATGATGGGTCGTGCAATATGTAGGGGCACCGTCTCCTAGTGCGCCAGGTTGATGATGTCCCCTTGAGGAAATGCAAGTTCATGCTGAAACCCTGCAGGTGGAATTTATTCCGTGCATGAGTAAAGCTTGTGTGGTACTACTCAAGGATAAGATATTAATTAATTATAGCTTTCAGAAGCTTACATAATTAATTAATGGGCATTATATCTCAAACACGGGAAATGGCTAGACTAAAGGAGAAAGCATATTCAGAAATTTGTATTAAATTGGTAGGTCAGTATTATTTCTTTAGTGGAATAAAAATAATACTTAATTTATTTAATTATATCCTAAGTTTTTTGGATATTGAATATTAAATAAATTAATGGGCCAATTTAATATTCTTCTAGATCCCTGTTGTAGCCCAAAAAGAGACTGAATTGTATTGGAGATAGAACAAGAGATAGAGATAGAATTCTAGTCCAATTGAGACACTAAATTTCATCCACCCCCTTATAAATAAGAGGGTGGAGGCACGAAATTTTCATCATTAAAATATCAGCCCTCTCGTGTTCTCTTGATCTCTAAAGATTCCATACCGATCTAGTAGATTTCAGCCCACCCTGAAACTAGATTAAGTTCGGGAATACAACAGAAGATCAAGGAGTGGAATAGAATCAAGGGACGCCTATTAGCATTCATACAACAGGAAGATTAGACCTTTAATCTTATCCTCAACCCGTCGTTTAATTTGTAAGTCATTTTTCGATTTCTATGTTTCCGCTTTAGTAGAATCAATTAAACCGGCTATGCATGTTTATTAAACTCAGTTAATTAAAACATATGTGATACATAAAATTATGATATACATGAAATTACGATTAATGAACATCCAATTAGATCCTGCGGTGGTTCAATTCGAAAAAACCCCAACAACTGATATCAGAGCGGGTTTTGGCACTGTTCTAGATTTAATCCTAGGATTAATTCGAAATATATGTATAAATTTGATGAAATATTTATGTTGCTTAAATTTTCAGATTTATATGTTGATGTATTTCGAATGGTTGTGATCAAAACTTGGATGAATTTTTGATGTAGTTTGAAAATTCTAGTTTTCAGGTTTGCTCTAATTTTCGATTATGTTAAAACTAGATTTGGAATAGATTTTTGATGATATCAAAATTTCCAGATTTATTTTGATAGGTGTTCGAAAATTATGGTGCAAAAATTTTCAAATTTTTGGTGTTTAAATTCCCTAATTTGTTATATATAATTTTCGGTCATATTAAATTAATTTGGAGTGGTTTTTGATTTAAAATTAAATTTCCAGATTTATTTAATATGGGGTTTCAAAAATTATGTGTGTAAAATTAGATTTGGTATTTTTGATGTTTATCTTAAAGTTACCTAATTCTAATCTAGATAGATTTGAAAATAGAATATTAGATTTGGATAGAATTTGAAGTGGATCAAATTTCAAGATTTAATCTTCTTGTTATTTTCAAAATCTATAAAGATTTGAATTGGATAAGGTATTTATATATATATATATATATCAATAGTTATCTAATTCTAATCCAAAATGATTTGAAAATAGAATTTAAATTTGAAAAGAGTTTGAAGTGGATCAAATTTCCAGATTTTTATTCATGCAATTTTCGAAAATCCATTAGATAAGAATTGGAAAAGTGATTTTGATGTATATCATAAATTACTTAATTCTAATCTAGATAGGATTGAAGATAATATTTAAATTGGGATTGAATTTGAAGTGGATCAAATTTCCAGATTTTATCTTTGTAATTTTCGGTCCTAGCCTATCCAAATATTTGGGATAGATTTTTGATCTATATCAAGATTTTCAAATATTAATTAATTAGGGTGTTATTCGAAAATTAAGAAATAAATTTGGTGGATAATTTAATAAATTTCCAGATTTATTTTTTATGGTATTTTCGAATTTTATAAGTCTTAATTTGGTGGATAATTATTTTAATTTCCAAATTATATGTTGTAGCTATTTTTGAAATTATTAATTTAATTAATTGGATATTTCAAAAATCATGTCATGTGTGGATATCATATGTTATTTTATGTTAATCATGTAATTATGATTGTTGGATTTGTAGACTGACTTGTTCGCAGGATTACCGACTATCATGGCTCCTTAATTATGTGATGTATGTTTTAATTTATGTTGGTTGTATGATGGGACGTATGCCGATTTGGCTACGTGATTTTAATCCATGAGAAAATCCATGGATTAGGTCTAGGTTTTATATTATGTTGTTTTAATATAATAGAAATAAAACTGTTAGACCAAGTTATTGAGTTGTAATTTTATTCTAGATATATTAGATTTTTCCTTTAAGGAATAGATATTCTATTTTGAATGAAGTTTGAAGATCAACTCAAAGGAGGAAAGTAGTACAGCTCAAGAATGGAAGTATCACTGATTCATGTCCCGAAACCCTAATTGGAGCTACGTTTTTCGGTGAGGCGCAGTGATGGGGACGACGACTTTGTTCCAAGTTCCGGAGCTGACTTTCCAGTTTTATCTCATTCAGCAACATGAGATATAAGCCATGATAGTTAGTTTTTATTATTACTTCTTATTATGTTGTTTGAAGCATGCAATGGTGTTTTATCTTTTTATGTGATGTTTGCATGTTTTACGATGGGATAAAATGAAACCTCAATCTTAAATAACTAAGTGAGATTCATACCAAAGTATGTAGAAATCTCAAACGGTCTCCATTAATCTGGTTTAATTGAGATTTGACTGACATGCGAGTTGACAATAGGTCTTCCTCTATAACGGATGAGTCATATCACTGTTATCTCTAGAAATTAAACTTCTTAATCAAGATAGCTATAGAACACTGCTAGAACAAACTGACTCCTCCAACTGGAGCAGGGAGTTCGACATAGTGGACTTGGTGCTAAGATGATGGTGTTCACACTTAGGTGTAATTTATTAATAAACGTCCACACTAACGTGGCTTATTAATTGGAAGGTTATATGACCGTGGTTATTTCCGACTATTAATTTACTTGTCATAAGGAAATTTGACTGGAGGTAAATTAAAGGTGGTTTTACCTATTTAAGGATGAATTTTATTAACGTCCACACTGCTTATAAGAAACATTTTTAAAATGTCGGTGGATTACATATGATTTTTTTGAGGTATATGATTATAATTGAGTATCCTAAAGTTTGTGACTGTACTGCATGTTTACTTTTCAGTTATTCTATATCATCATGGTACTCTCCAACTTGTCCTCTATTTTTAAAGAAAACAAGTTAATCGATAAAAATTATAATGACTGGATTCGAAACCTTAACCTTGTTCTCACTGCGGAAGGACACAAATTCGTACTTGAAGAGGAATGTCCCCAGAAGCCAGATGAGAATTCTGGTGAAGAGCAAAGGTTGGCCTATGATAAATGGATCAAGTCTGATGAGATTGCATACTGTTACATTTTGGCTTCTATGTCAAATGTCATGCAACTGTAACATCAGTCTATGAAGACTGCTTATGATGTCATTTACAACCTTAAGGATCTCTTCGGTCACCAAAACCACTCGGCGCACCATTTGGTGATGAAGAAACTAATGAGCACGAAAATGGCTGATTCCACACATGTAAGGGATCACATTCTCAGTATGATGAGTTATCTAGCTGAGATCGAGACCTTGGGTAGAGATCCGGATGCCGAGTCTCAGATAGACATTGTGCTTCACAGCTTGTCCCCGAAGTTTGAGCAGTTTAGATTAAACTTCAACATGATAAAGAAGGACGTTACCTTATCTAAACTGCTCATAGATCTTCAGCCGACTGAGTTACTTCAGAAGGGAAACCCGGAGGCACACCTAGCTGAAAATAGGGCGTCTTCTTCCGGTACTAAAAGGAAAAAGAGGAACGCGCCAAACAAAGTTGCAGAGGGGGCGCCTAAGGTGAAGAAACCCAAGACTAAGATTCCTCCCGAGGAATTTAAGTCAAAGACAAAGTGCTTCAAGTGCGGCCAACCAGGTCACTGGAAGGCGAATTGTCCTAACAAGAAGAAGAAGAAGGGTACGTTTCAATCTCTCATCGTTGAAACATGTTTAGCTACTTGTTCTACTCAGTCATGGGTAGTAGATACTGGAGCAACTGATCATGTTTGAATGTCTTGACAGGGGTTCCTGGCAAAACGACAGCTGAGTGATGGAGAGGTTTCAGTTTACATGGGCAATGCTACGAAAGTGGCGGCAGTTGCAGTGGGAGACATTACCTTATCTTTTAGTAGTGATAGGATTTTAGTTTTAAAGGATTGTCTTTATGTGCCTGGTTTTAGGCGAAACTTGATTTCAGTTTCTAAACTTTTTATGGATGGATATTCAGTTTCTTTTGATAACAAGGTTGTTATCTTTAGTGGTAAATGTTTTATCTGTTCTGGGACATTGGATGGGCATCTTTATTTACTTAATCCTATGGAAAACACTATGCAAATGCATTTACTGAATACATCGATCATAAACCCTAACAAACGGAAAGAACCTTCGGAAATGAATGAAACCTATCTTTGGCATCTAACGCTTGGCCACATTAACCTTAAACGGATACAAAGACTAGTAGATGATGGGCCCTTATCTTCATTGGTCCTAGAATCATTCCCTTTGTGTGAATCTTGTTTGGAAGGTAAAATGACTAAGCGACCCTTTAAGGATAAAGGGAATAGATCTGAAGAGGTGTTAGATTTGATTCACTCTGACTTATGTGGCCCTATGTCAGTTCAGGCTCGAAGAGGGCAAGAGTATTTCATCACGTTCATTAATGATTACTCAAGGTATGGATACATATACCTGTTACGCCACAAGTCAGAATCCTTTTAGACTTTCAAGGAATTCAGAGCGGAAGTGGAAAAACGTACAGGTAAAAGTATCAAATCACTATGGTCTAATCGTGGTGGTGAGTGCCTCTCGAATGAATTTAGGGACTACTTGGCAGAGAATGGGATTACATCCCAGTTGACTGCGCCGGGAATGCCATAGCAGAACGGCATGGCGGAGAGAAAGAACAAAACATTGTTAGAGATGGTTAGATCGATGATGAGCTATTCAGATTTGCCTATTTCATTCTGGAGATATGATTTGGAAACAGCAGCCTATATTCTTAACGTCGTTCCATCAAAATCAGTCCCATCTATGCCCACAGAACTTTAGACTGGACGAAATCCCAGTCTTGGACATTTTCGGATTTGGGGTAGTCCAGTACACGTGCTGGATAAGGAAGCTAATAAGCTGATACCACGTACGGATGTTAGACTGTTTGTTGGATATCCCAAAGGAACGAAAGGTGGTTTATTTTATAGCTCTAAGGATCAGAAGATCATTGTGAGTACCAATGCTCAATTCTTAGAGGAAGACTATGTAATAAATCACAAGCCAAAAAGTAAGATAGTACTCGAGGAGCTTCGAGGGGAAAATTCTAATCGAACACCAACATTACAAGAAGAGGAACCACAAATTACTGCACAACGTGTCACAGAAGTACAGAAACTGCCTTATCGCAATGGGAGGGTTGTACACCAACCTGACAAATTCATTGGTTTGGGTGAATCTTCAGATTTCCCTGAAGGACTAAATGAATTGGATCTCAGGACCTACGATGAAGCGATCCAAGATAAAGATGTAGATTCTTGGAAAATTACAATGGAGTCTGAGATTGGATCTATGGATCACAATCAAGTCTGGGAGCTTGTAGAACCACAAGATGGGGTAAAACCCATTGGGTGTAAGTGGGTCTACAAATGCAAGAGAGGAGCTGATGGGAAGGTTGAAAACTTCAAGGCAAGATTGGTGGTGAAAGGGTACACTCAAAAAGAAATGATCGATTATGAGAAAACCTTTTCGCCGGTAGCCATGCTTAAGTCAATCCGGATTCTCTTGTCTATAGCTGCACATTTGGATTATGAGATTTGACAGATGGATGTCAAGACAACTTTCCTGAATGGAAGTCTTGAGGAAAACATCCACATGAAGCAACCAAAGGGTTTCATTGTTAAAGGCCAAGAACAATTAGTGTGCAAGCTTAAGAGATCCAGTGCAATGTTTCAAGGTCTTGGAACATCCGGTTGTACGAGGTTATCCAATCATATGGATTCGTGCAATGTCCGGATGAGAGCTGTGTGTACAAGAAGAGTGACGGAAACGTGGTGGCTTTCCTCGTGCTATATGTTGATGATATCTTACGTATTGGAAACAGTAAGAAAGTATTATCTAACGTAAGGGTGTGGTTGTCCAAACAATTCGATATGAAAGATCTAGGAGAAGTCGGACACATCCTTGGCATCAAGATAATTGGAGATCGCCAGAAAAGGATCTTGTGCTTATCCCAGGCAACATATATCGACACAGTGCTAACTAAGCTTAACATGCAGGATTCCAAGAAAGGTTTTATACCTTTCAGGCATGGAATTCATCTATCCAAGGAGATGTGTCCCCACACACAAGCTGAGATAGATGAGATGAATGGCGTTCCATATGCTTCGGTTGTGGGAAGCCTAATGTATGCTATGCTATGCACTAGACCTGATATATGCTATGCAGTCGGCATGGTAAGCAGATATCAGTCTAACCCTGGACAATGCCACTGGACTACAGTTAAGAATATACTTAAGTACCTGGAAAGGACTCGAGATTATATGCTGGTATACCGCTCTGATAGTCTAGTGTCTTTGGGTTACACGGACTCAGATTTTCAATCCGATAAAGATCAGAGTAAATCTACCTCAGACTATGTGTTTACCTTGGGAGGCGGAGCCATTGCATGGAGCAACATAAAGCAGAAATGCATTGCGGATTCCACCATGGAGGCCGAATATGTAGCTGCCTCTAAGGCTGCAAAAGAGGCCGTCTGGCTCAAGTTCTTCTTGTTGGACTTGAGCGTAGTACCTGATTTGCCTAAGAGTATTACGGTATTTTGTAATAACTCGGGTGCAGTGGCAAATTCGAAGGAACCCAGAGCCCATAAGGCAGGTAAACACATAGAGAGAAAGTACCATCTTATACGAGAAATCGTTAAGAGAGGAGATGTGGCACTGGTCAAGATTGCATCGGAGGACAATTTGGCAGATCCATTCACGAAGAGCCTCCCGGCTAAGACCTTCTATGGTCACGTGGAGAAAATGGGAGTGAGATGCAGACCCGGGGTTGCCCTTTGAGACTTTAGTTAGAGTTGGAGAGTTAGCCAGTTTGTCTTTATATTTGAAAGACATGCTTCAAGTGTAAGTGGGAGATTGTTGGTTTTCTATACTAGAAGACCTGTCTTTTGTATACATTATTGATGACATTTTATCATGATATAGAATGAATATAATTGCAGTCACTATTTGCATTTAAATTGTTATATTTACATGCATGTTCACTATACTTACATTGTAGATGATATGGTGTGGGTAAACACACGGTTAGATCATATCATCGGTTCTTTGTAATGTATTAAAAGGCTCACTGTCTAGATGGCACTGAATCTGCTATCGGTAATCCGTAGAATAATCTGATAGTTAGTTTATCTTGACTAACTAATTATTCTAATACTCGGTCAAGTGTATTGAGGAGGATCTACTTAGGATTCTATTCTCTATTCTAACCTTAAAAGAGAGAATAAGAATTCACAGAGTTCGGGTTCTTAACCCCTATATGTTGGCGGACATATACGTGTAGTGTTTGCAGCTTTGATTTATCAAACGGTGAGATTCTTTCATAGGATCAATAATCTTGATATCTTGTGTTGTAACATTTACACTTATGATGGGTCGTGCAATATGTAGGGGCACCGTGTCCTGGTGCGCCAGATTGATGGTGTCCCCTTGAGGAAATGCAAGTTCATGCTGAAACTCTGCAGGTGGAATTTATTCTGTGCATGAGTAAAGCTTGTGTGGTACTACTCAAGGATAAGATATTAATTAATTACAGCTATCAGAAGCTTACATAATTAATTAATGGGCATTATATCTTAAACACGGGGAATGGCTGGACTAAAGGAGAAAGCATATTCAGAAATATGTATTAAATTGGTAGGTCAGTATTATTTCTTTAGTGGAATAAAAATAATACTTAATTTATTTAATTATATCCTAAGTTTATTTGATATTGGATATTTAATAAATTAATGAGCCAATTTAATATTCTTCTAGATCCCTGTTGTAGCCCAAAAAGAGACTGAATTGGATTGGAGATAGAACAAGAGATAGAGATAGAATTCTAGTCCAACTGGGACACTAAATTTCGTCAACCCCCTTATCAATAAGAGGGTGGAGGCACGAAATTTTTATCATTAAAATATCAGCCCTCTCGTGTTCTCTTGATCTCCAAAGATTACATACCGATCTAATAGATTTCAGCCCCCACCCTGAAACTAGATTCAGTCCGGAAATACAACAGAAGATCAAGGAGTGGAATAGCATCAAGGGGCACCTATTATCATTCATACAACAGCAAGATTAGACCTTTAATCTTGTCCTCAACCTGTCATTTAATTTGTAAGTCGTTTTTCGATTTCTATATTTCCGCTTTAGTAGAATCGATTAAACCGGCTATGCATGTTTATTAAACTCGGTTAATTAAAACATATGTGATACATAAAATTATGATATACATGACAGAAGGATTAATGAACATCCAATTAGATCCTGTGGTGGTTCAATTCGAAAAAATCCCAACATTCTGATCCTGAGGACTATAAAATAAACCACCTTTCATTCCTCTAGGATATCCAACAAACAACCTTACATCAGTACGACGTGCCAGATTGTCAGCTTCCTTATCCAACACGTGTGCCGGGCTATCCCAAATTCGAATATGGTTCAAACTGGGTTTTCATCCAGTCTATAATTCTGTGGGCGTAGAAGGAACTGATTTTGATGGAACCAAGTTAAGAATATAGGTCGCTTTTTCTAGAACATATCCCCAGAATGAAATAAGCAACTCAGAATAACTCATCATCGATCTGACCATCTCTAACAAAGTTCTATTCCTTCTTTTCGCCACGCCATTTTATTGTGGCGTTCCAGGTGTAGTCAGCTGGGAAGTAATCACATTCTCTTCCATGTAATCCCTAAATTCAATTGAGAGGTACTCGCAACCACGATCAGAATGCAGTGACTTGATATTTCTATCTGTTCATTTCTCCGCTTCTACCTTAAACTCTTTGAATTTCTCAAAGCATTCAGACTTGCGATGCAACAGGTAGATATATCCGTATCTAGCGTAATCATCAATGAATGTCATGAAATACTTGAACCCTCTTCAAGCTTGAACTGACATAAGGCCGCACAGTTCAGAGTGAATCAAATCTAGTACCCATTCAGATCAATTTCCTTTTGACTGGAAAGGACGCTTGGTCATCTTACCTTCCAAACATGATTCACACAAAGGAAACGATTCCAATACCAAAAAAGATAATGGTCCATCGTTTACAAGCCTTTGTATCCTCTTAAGGTTAATATGACCTAGCCTTAGATGCCAAAGATAGGTTTGATTCAGGTGTGAAGGTTCTTTTCTCTTGTTAGGGTTTATGATCGATACATTCAACAGTTGTCTTTGCGTAGTGTTTTCAATTGGTTTAAGAAAGTATATTTGTCCATCTAATGTGCTAGAACAGATAAAATGTTTACCACTGAAGATAACTACTTTGTTATCAAAAGTAACAGAATATCCATCTATAATCAATTTAGACACTGAAAATAAGTTTCGCCTAAAACCAAACACATAAAGACAATCTTTCAAAACCAAAGTTCTATTACTACTGAAAGGTAAAACAATGTCTCCCACTGCAACAGCTGCCATTCTCGTAGCATTGCCAATGTAGATGGTGATCTCATTCTCACTCAGCTGTCATTTTACCGGGAACCCCTCTCTTCTTCTTCTTGTTAGGGCATACCGCCTTTCAGTGACCTAGTTGGCCGCACTTGAAGCATTTAGTCTACGACTTGAACTCCTCAGGAGGAATCTTTGCCTTTAGCTTTGTATTAAATTGGTAGGTCAATATTACTTCTTTAGTGGAATAAAAGTAATACTTAATTTATTTAATTATATCCTAAGTTTATTGGATATTGGAAATTAAATAAATTAGTGGGCCAATTTAATATTTTTCTAGATCCCTGTTGTAGCCCAAATAGACTGTTAGTGGACTGGTAGCGTTGGAGCTTGATATTTTCGCCCACCTCCATATTTATTTAGGGGAGGGGGATGAAAAGTCAGTCAATAATAATCAGCCCCTCTTTGTCTCTCAAGATATCCACAGTATCCATAACTATATCAGTAGAATACAGCCCACTCTGTATCTGATACTCAATCCGGGAATATAACAGAAGATCTCGGAGTAGAATACTATGGTGTGGCCGTTCGATCCAGTGGAGAAAAAGGGGCGTTGGTTTCATCTTCATTCAACAACAAGATTAGATCTTTAATCTTGTCCTCGGACCATCTAATAATTGTAAGTAATTCATTTCTATGTGTTCCGCTTTATTAGATTCGTTTTGCTTTGCATGATTTTGTGCTAGACGTGTATAAATATGCATGACCATAAAAAATATGATTTTCATGAACATGGGATTAATGAACACCCAAATGATCCTGCGGTGGTTTAATTCGAAAAAACCCCAACAATTGGTATCAGAGCGGGTTTTGGCACTATTATAGATTTAATTCTAGGATTAATTCAAAATATATGTATAAATTTGATGAAATATTTTGCTTTAATTTTCAGATTTATATGTTGATGTATTTCGAATGGTTGTGATCAAAACTTGGATGAATTTTTGATGGTGTTTCAAAAATTCTAGTTTTAAGTTAACTGTGATTTTCGATCTATATTATATTAAATTTGGAATGGTTTTTGATGTTTTCAAAATTTCCAGATTTAATTAGTGTGGGTTTCGAAATTTTTAGATTCAAATTCGGATGCAATTTTGATATTTATCAAAAATTCAAATTTGTGATAATCTATGTAATTTTCGGTCACATCTTAATTAGATTTGCAATAGATTTTTTATTTATCAAAATTTCCATATTTAAATAAATGTGTGTTTCGAAAATTGTAGCATCAAATTTTCGAAAAATTTGATGTGGTATTTTCCCTAATTTTGTTGTTATAATTTTAGATCTTATTATAATAATTTGGAGAAGTTTTTGATGAAAATCAAATTTCCAGATTTATTTAATAGGTGGTTTCGAAAATTAGGTCTATTAGAATTAGATTTGGTATTTTTGATGTTTATCATAAAATTATCTAATTCTAATCTAGATAGATTTGAAAATAGAATATAAAATTTGGAAAAATTTGAAGTGGATCAAATTTCCAGATTTAATCGTCTTGTTATTTTAAAAAATCTAGGTGATTAGATTGGATAAGGTAATTTTTTATATATATCAGTAGTTATCTAATTCTAATCCAAAAAGATTTGAAAATATAATTTAAATTTGGAAAGAGTTTGAAGTGGATCAAATTTCCAGATTTTATTCTTGCAATTTTCGAAAATCTTAATAGATAAGAATTGGAAAAGTAATTTTTGGTGTATATCATAAATTACTTAATTCTAATCTATCTAGATAGGATTGAAAATAAGATTTAAATTTGGATGGAATTTGAAATGGATCAAATTTCTAAATTTTATCTTTGAAATTTTCGAACCCTATCCAAATATATGGGATAGATTTTTTATCTATATCAAGATTTCCAAATATTAATTAATTAGGGTGGTTCAAAAATATTAAATAAATTTGGTGGATAATTTTAATTAATTTCCAGATTTATTTTTGTGATATTTTCAAAAAATACAAGATTTTAATTTGGTGGATAATTATTTTAATTTCCAAATTTTATCTTGTCGATAATTTCAAATTTATTAATTTAATTCATTGTAATAATCAAAATTTATTATTCATGCATAGATATCATATGTTATTTTATGTGTTTCATACAAATATGATTGTTGGATTTGTAGGTTGTGTTTGTTTGTAGGTTTACCATCTATTATGGCTCCTTTTATTTATGTGATGTATGCTTATGTTGAATGAATGATTGGCCGTATGCCAGTTTGGCTACGTGATTTTAATCCATGAGAAAATCAATGGATTAGGTCTAAGTTTTATTTTATGCTGTTTTAATGTAATAGAAATAAAACTGTTAGACCGAGTTTTTGAGTTGTAATTTTTATTCTAGAAATATTAGATTTTTCTTTTGGAATAGATAGTCTATATTGAATAAAGATCGGAGATCAACTCAAAGAAGGAGAGTAGTACAACACCAAGAAGGAAGGTTCACCGGTTCACGTCCCGAAACACTAATTGGAGCTAGGGTTTCGGTGAGGCACGGTGATGAGGAGTTGCGGCCAAGCCTTGTTCCGGAGCTAACTTTCTTGTTTTATCTCATCAATCAACATGGGATATAAGCCATGATAGTTGGAATATTACTATTTCTTATTATGTTGTTGTGAAGCATGCAATGTATGTTTATCTTTTTATGTGATATTTGCATGTTCTTTAATGGGATAAAATGAAACCTCAAGCATAAATAACTAAGTGTGAGAGATTCATACCAAAGTATGTAGAAATCTCATATGGTCTCCATTAAATCTGATTTAATTGAGAAGTGATGGGCATGCGCATTGACACCAGTTTTCCTCCATATCGGATGTGTCATATCACAGATTTGTCTAGAAATTAAATCTCCTAAAAGGATAGTTGTAGAACATTATTAGAACTAACTGACTCCTCCATCTGGAGTGGTTAAATTTGAAATAATGATTCTTGGTGCGAAGATAATAGTGTGCACACTTAGATGTAATTTATTGATAAACATCCACACGATCGTGGCTTATCAGTTAGACGATTACATGACCGTGTTCATTATCTGGCTATTAATTTGCTTGTTGTAAGGAAACTCAACTGGAGGCAAATTAAAAGTTTAATAACCTATTTAAAAATAAATTTTATAAACGTCCACACTATCGTGGCTTATAGAAAATGTTTTTAAAGTGTCAGTGGAAAAGTATATAATTTTTATGAGGCTTTCGATTATATACTGTTTATCTTAAAGTTTGTGACTGTACTGCATGTTTTAATTTCAGATATTTCATATCATCTATGGCTCTCTCCAATCTGTCCTCAATCCTCAAAGAAAACAAACTCATCAGTGAAAAACTACAATGATTAGATTCGTAACCTTAACCTCGTTCTAGTTGCTGAGGGACACAAGTTTGTACTTGAAGAGGTATGTCCTGAGAAGCTACATGAGGGTTCTGTCGAAGCCCAAAAGGCTGCATATGATAAGTGGATTAAGTCAGATGAGATAGCGCGCTGTTATATTCTGGCATCCATATCAAATGTGTTGCAACATCAACATCAGCCGATGAAATACGCTTATGATATCATGTTCAACCTTAAGGAGCTCTTCGGTTATCAGAACCGCTTGGCACGCTATTTGGCAATGAAGAAGTTAATGGATGTGAAATGACTGACTCCACACCTGTTAGGGATCACGTTCTCATGATGATGGGGTATTTGGTTGAGATCGAGACCTTGGGTGGAGATCTGGATGATGATTCTCAAATCGACATTGTTCTTCATAGCTTATCCTCGAAGTTTGAGCAGTTCAGGCTGAACTTCAATATGATGAAGAAAGATGTTAGCCTGAATGAACTGCTCATAAACCTTCAGGCGGCTGAACTACTCCAAAAGAGCAATCCTAAGGCCCACATAGCTGAAAAAGGAGCGTCTTCTTCTGGTGGAAAAAGGGAAGAAGAGATACACACCTAAGAAGGCTGCAGATGCGGCGCCTAAGCTGAAGAAGCCAAAGGCAAGATTCCTCCTGAGGAGTTCAAGTCGAAGACTAAATGCTTCCAGTATGGCCAACCAGGTCACTGGAAGTTCCTAAACGATGAAAATACTTTCAAGATGACATAAAAATGTTTTATATAAGAGTATAAATAATAATTTATTTATACTCTTTAGTAAATTATACTTTTATAATTATTGATCACTTTAAATGCACCACATGTTAATCTAAATTTTCAACGTTAACATTTTTTAATAGATAATACATATTTCTATTTTTAGAAAAGACACGTCACCCATATTTTTACATTACTTTATATTTTACATTTATTTTATTAGGGTCGGTGCTACATTGGCTGCCAAGTAATTTTGCTATAGTATAAGTGTTGAACCTACTAAAATTCTGCTACTTTGATTCACTCTATCTACAACTTCTAGATTTTCTATTTTATTCGAGTTCTATGAACAATGTCAAAACATGATTATATATATATATATATTATGATGCATATTAAGTTCTATTCTTGCTTCTTGAGTATGTTTCCTTTCTGCCTATGAAGAGGCTTAAGCATGTTGGTATCTGATTAATTAGCCTTTTTTCGTTTGGTCACATTTTGCAAAGTATGACTCCTTCTTAATCAAGTAATCTCGAGCATCATCGCCTATCTTTTGAAAACGTATCCTTATTCGTAAACCTTCTTTGTAATCTTTTACTATTTGTATTAATCTCTTAATTAACACCCTGTCCCCATTCGTTAATCCCCTTCTCGGGACCGAACTATTACAGATGGTATCAGAGCAGGCTTGCAACTCTGCAGATCTATCTCTTTGTTAGATAAGTTAAGTGCTTTTGTTCATAAAAGTTATTATGTGATAATTAAAAGCAGCAACCCACAGCTCGCTACCACTCCCGTATCTTCAACCAAAAATCAAGGTACGGTAGTATAGAGATTTTAGATTTTGGATTCATGATTTTTGGAATACAGGGAATGAAAGATTTGAGTAAGCATATCTCTTTTATGGATAAGGAAAAAACCGTGAGATTGAAATTCTGAGTAAAAGGTGTTCGGGTAAGACTATTTCTGAGATGAAAAGCTTGTGGAAAAGAGTACTCGATCACAAAGAAAAAGGGTTAAATTCATTCTCAAATTTTTATCTTAAAGAAAAGGTAAAAACTTATGTTTAAAGACTTTGGGCACCAAATTTTTGTAAATGTCTACTGCTTTAAAAGGAGTTATGCATGCAAGATAAAACAGTCTAAATCTAGACATTAAGGAGAACCTTAGGTCTCTCTTTTATGATCTAGACTAATTAAGCTATTCTCTTCTAGATGGTTAAGCGTCGTTTGATAGCTAGGAAGAGTGTGCCTCTTTTCTACCCTGTGCAAAAGAGGGTTGAGAGGTTCAGGAGGAAAACCTGGGATGGTAACGAGCAGTTACTGTCCTTCATGGCAAGGTATCTAAAAAGGTGGGCATGGAAGAATGGCTACAGAGGAGAGCCTGAAAGTATGTCCGACTTGGAAACATGCATCCGCATGTGTGAGCATGCACCGCCCGCTTGGAGGCCCATAATGTATCACATCCTGCAGAACACCATCACTCGTGATCCCGAGACGTACACTGAGATCGAAAATCTGATGGAGTTTTCCTCAACCTTGATGGCTCATTGGGGTGTCAGAGTATGGCCATGTGAATGCTCTAGCCAAGCAACAAGCCACCGAGCAAAATCTCTCCCTAGTAGTGGAACTGGAACTGCAAAGGGTGACTCTCAACAGTCCCCCTAGATTTCAAGCACCGCACCCCCATGATAAAGGAACCTCATAAGCGGGACCCTCAAGCGTCCGGATGGTGAATCATACCGAGTCCCTATTTTCCTGCACTCCTCAAATGAACTAGTGGGCCTCTGCATACCAGACATTTGCCCCTCAGGGTCTGGGGCAGTGTATGTCCCATCAGTTCCCTAAAGGGAATATAAGCTTGAGGAAGTTCAAGTTCGAGATGCCGGAGACAGTTGAAGATGAGGAAGAAAAAGAGGACCCAGAGGAGGATGGTGAAAAGGAAGTGGGATCACCGTGCAAGGGGAAAGGGAAGGGCCTGGCTTATAGTTAAGCTTTAGAAGGAGGTGTAGAAGGTGTTGTTGTTAGAACACCTAGTTGATTTGTCTGTCTATCTGTCTGTCCATTTATTCTGCTTTAACCTAGATCTTATTATGTAAATATATGCATTAACCCTTTAGTTTTAATAGCGGCAGTAATTTTCCAAAAGACTTCCCTATTCCATATGTAACCAAGAACTTCTTTGATATTGATGCCAAAAGTCCTAATAATCAGGCAATTTTCCCGTATGCTTGATGTCATTTAAATTTCCGCTTTGTTTGATCTATCTTGCATAATTAAAGACCTTATCGAAAGGCATCATTGCTTTATATGAATTCATTCGAATGTCGCTAATATCTAGTTCTTTAGAATGCTGCCAAGAAGATGTTAAGCTGAAAATGAAGACGAGAATGGGCCTGATCAAGTTCCAAACCCCGGCCTGAGAGTCGAGAATGTGTTTCTCAAACACAACCCTCCGTCTTTTAATGGTTTAGGAGACCCGATAGATGTCAAGAAATGGGTTTGCTTCTTAGAACCAATCTTCAATTTTATAGCTTGTTCGGAAGAAGAGAAATTAAGTTGCGCTATTTTTATGCTTACAGATGATGCAGACTACTGGTGAGAGTCCGTTCGAAGGATGATAACCTCGGGGTGATGGACAGAGTACAGTTGGGAAGACTTTAAGCACAATCTATATCAGAAGTATATCTCGGATTGCTATCGAGAGGCAAAGGAGATGGAGTTCTGGAACCTGAGACAAGGAAAGAAGATGGTGTTGGAGTATGATAGAGAGTTCAACCAGTTGTCGAGGCACGCTCCACATCTAGTAGACTCAGACGGGAAAAAGGCACGCAAGTTCAAAAAGGGACTTAGGCCTGAGATTGGCAAGAAGATATATCTTATTCTCGAACCTTAGCCAAGGCCTTAAGCATCGAAGCCATCTTTCCTCGAGAGAAAGTACAACCCCCTCAGCTAGCCAGTGATCCAAAAGGAAAGAGAAAGTGAGAAGGAAGAAGGAGAGATGATAGAGGAAAGAAACCCCACTGGTAAAGCCGAGAATCAGGGGTACCTCGAAATCAGCCTAACCTTACCCCTGGACTGAGAGTGTGTCAAAAGTACAGAAGGACGTACCCTGGAGCCTGTCAAGTAAATCAAATCGGGTGCTACAACTGTGGTGAAGAGGGACACTTCAAGAGGGAGTGTCCTAAAGGAAACAACAGATGATCCCAGACGCCACAACAACCCCTGTACCCGCAGCCGCTTCGATAATTTCCCAAAAATCAACCAAGGCTGCAGCAAGGAGGATCTCAAGGACAAAGGTCTGGAATGAATCCAAGGTCGAATCAAGGACAAGATCAAAGGTATAATCAAGGATAGAGGCCACCTCAGCCAGCTCGTACTTATGCTCTCAATTGCTAAGGCCCTAGGTAATCTAGCAGGTATGATTCCCCTCTTCGACACGCCTGTTTTAGCTCTCTTTGATACCAGATCATCGCATTCCTTTATAGCTGAGTCTATTTGTAAGAGATTGAAGATAAAACCCACGAACACTGAGAATGCTATTGAGATAAGTATTCCCTCTGGAAAAAGATTGATGTCTAGGAAGGTCTGCTTTAACCTAGAATTGAACATAGAAGGGGAAACCTTTAAGTCAAATCTTTATGTGATAAAGATTCAGGACTTTAATATAATATTAGGTATGGATTGGTTAACATTAGCACATGCTTCCATAAGCTGCCCTAAGAGGGAAGTGGTGTTTCGCCAACCCGGGAAACCCGAGGTGAAGATCTACGGATCAAGGCTGGGAACTAAAGTCCCAGTGATATCCGCTCTGAAGGCCACCTAGATCATGAAGAGGAATAACTGCCAAGCGTTCTTAGTTAATTTGATGAAGAAAGAGGAAGGAGAACTGGCAATCGAAGATGTTTTGGTCATAAGAGAATTCCCAGATATATTTGCGAAGGAGCTACCAGGACTGCCCCCAAACAGGCAGGTGGAATTCGCCATCGAGTTGGAACCAGGAGCGGCCCCAGTTTCAAAAGCCCCCTACAGAATGGCGACTAAAGAGTTACAAGAGCTCAAAGTTCAACTGCAAGAGTTATTAGAACTAGGTTTTATCTAACCTAGTGTGTCGCCTTGGGGAGCTCCAATCTTATTCGTGAAGAAGAAGGACGGCACATTGAGAATGTGCATCAACTATAAGGAGCTGAATAAGCTAACCATTAAGAATCGATACCCTCTCCCAAGAATAGATGATCTCTTTGATCAGCTTAAGGGAGCTAGTGTCTTCTCTAAGATTGACTTAAGATCTAGGTATCATCAGCTGAAAATCCAAAAGGGGGGTATTCCTAAAACCACTTTTAGGACTCGATATGGACATTACGAGTGTGTGGTAATGCCATTCAGATTGACTAATGCTCCAGCAGTGTTCATAGATTTAATGAACCGGGTATTCCATCCGTATTTGGACAAGTTTGTGCTAGTTTTCATAAATGATATCCTTATCTATTCGAAGAACGAAGAGGAACACCAAGAGCACCTAAGAGTGGTGCTGGAGATATTGAGAAGAGAAAGGCTTTATTTCTAAGTTTAGTAAATGTGAGTTCTAGCTCAAGGAGGTTATGTTTTTGGGACATATAGTGTCAGCAGAAGGAATCAAGATGGATCCGGCTAAGATTGAAGCGGTAAGCAATTGGAAGTCTCCAAGAAGCATGAACGAGATAAGAAGATTTCTAGGACTCGTTGAATATTATCACAGATTCATCGAAGGATTTTCAACAATATCTAAGCCCATGACGCAATTGCTAAAGAAGGACTCCAAGTTCAAGTAGAAACTCGAGTGCGAGAAAAGTTTCCAAACCTTGAAGAAGATGTTAACTACAGCCCTAGTGTTGGCCATTCCGGAAGGGAATAAAGATTTTGTGGTTTACGCAGATGTGTCGAAGAAAGGATTAGGATGCGTGCTAATGCAGAGAGGAAAGGTGATTGCTTCTGCTTCGAGGCAACTTAAGAATCACGAGCAGAACTATCCTACGCATGATTTAGAGCTAGCAGCAGTTGTTCATGCGCTGAAGATCTGGAGGCACTATCTCTGTGGAGCTAAGTGTGAGATTTTCTCAGATCACAAGAGCCTGAAGTATTTCTTCGAGCAAAAGGATCTTAACATGAGGCAGAGAAGATGGCTAGAACTCGTAAAGGATTATGACTGCACCATTTACTACCACCCAGGTAAAGTGAATATGGTAGCTGATTCCCTAAGTAGGAAGAAGAAAGCAGAGTTAGGACTCGTTCAAGTCAAGGAGGAGCTTCGCCAGGAGTTTGAGAAGTTGAGAATTGAGGTACTAACGCCACCTGAGACCATTCAAGCCCAAATCACCACGATAGTCGCTCAGCCCGATCTAAGGTAAAGAATAGTTGAAGACTAGAGAGGAGATGAGTTTCTCGAGAAGAAAACACTGGTAGCACGGTCTGATAACTCGCAAGACTTCACGGAGGCTGCCGACAACGCACTCTTATTCAAAGAAAGGCTATGTGTGACAAGCAAGGAAAAATTGAAGGAGGAAATGATGTGCGAAGCACATGATATGCCATATACTCGGAAGCACCAAGATGTATCAAGACCTCAAGAGAAACTTCTGGTAGAATAATATGAAGAGGAAAGTAGCCGCCTTCGTAGAAAGGTGTTTAGATTGCCAACAAGTGAAAGCTTTGCATTAGAAACCCTCTGGTCTGCTCCAACCCTTAGAAATTCCCAAATGGAAGTGGCATCATATTAATATGGACTTTGTGGTAGGATTGCTAAAGTCTAAGTGGGACAATACCACTATTTGGGTAATCATGGATCGATTATCGAAAGTAGCACATTTCGTTGCTGTTAAAATGACAGATGTGCTAGATCAATTAGTCCGGACGTATGTTAAGGAAATTATGCGATTGCATAGAGTGCCAGTCTCGATTACATCGGATTGTGACACGAGATTTACATCAAGATTCTGGAGGAGCCTACAAGAAGCTATAGAATCAAAGCTCAATTTCAGCACGACCTTTCATCCTCAGATGGATGGCCAGTCCGAAAGGACTATCCAAATTTTAGAAGACATACTTAGAGGAGTAGTCATCAATCAAGGAAGCAGCTGGGAGGAGCTACTACCATTGGTAGAGTTTGCGTACAACAACAGCTACCAATCATCGATCGGCATGGCCCCTTATGAAGCCCTGTATAGAAGGAAGTGTAGGTCACCATTATATTAGGACGAAGTTGGAGAAAGAAGGATACTTGGACCTGAAATGGTCTAGGAAGCGGTCCAGAAGATCGAGCTAATTCGTCCACGAATCAAGGAGGCTCAAGATAGATAGAAGGCTTACGCAGATCAAAGAAGAACAGAGCTGAGTTTCGGCGTTGGAAATAAAGTGTTCCTAAAAGTATCTCCATCTAGAGGAGTGGTTCGTTTGGCAAATGAAACAAGCTAAGGCCCAGATTTATTGGACCTTTCAAAATCCTAGAAAAGGTTAATGAAGTAGCATATAGGTTGGCCTTACCACCCAACCTGAGTGATGTTCATGATGTCTTTCATATCTCAATGTTGAGAAAGTACGTGTTTGATCCATAACACGTAATTCGCAAGGAAGAGATAGTCCTGAATGAGGACTTAGCATATGAAGAAAAGCCCCAGGCCATTGTGGATCGAAAAATCCAGAAGTTGAGAAACAAGGAGATCAGTTTTGTAAAAGTAATCTAGAACCATCATGGTTCGAAGGAGGCAACCAGGGAGCTAGAATTCGAGCTGCTCAAGAAGTATCCTAATGTCTCTTATCATGGTTAGTAAATTTCAGGACAAAATTTCTTTAAGGGGGGTAGGATGTAACACCCCAGATTTTCAGATAATGTTTAGAGAATTCCTAAGGGTAATTAAGTAGTTAAGGAAGAAATTTAAATAAGGTTTAAGTGAAGTCAGATGTCAGTCACGACTTCAGGGGTCAATTTTTGTAAAATTGTCTTTTCGAAAATTTTGATCTTAACTCTGTTATGGACGATTTTGATTTAGTTAGAACGTTTTTAACTCAAGGAATGTACCGGTGTTCCCGGAATTTTATTCTGAAGTCATTTGAGGTCCCGATGATGAAAAATATATTTAAAGGATTAATGAATAGTAACTTTTCCGTGCCTTCGTGATTTGGAAAAATTACGAAATCCTCCTTGTTAATTTGAGTCTTGTTCTGTCAAGCCTCTCTTATGGGCAATGACTCGAGAAATCTGTTCGTGTTTACAGATTCCCATTCTGAGGTCAATCGAATGCTCGGGAGCAAAATCTGTCAGTCTGATTGAATAGTAAAAAGTAATTCTGAAAAAAGGAATATTGGCTCGTCTTTCTTCTGATGACCTCTTCTTCATCCCGAGTCAGGTTGGGTCATTAGTACTCGAGCCAATGAGTTTCTCAGTATTTTCAGATTTCGTGTCTAAGGTCATTTGGATCTCGACATCGAATAAAGCAACTTTTAACTGAACTCGGGGTAACTTTTGCAGTGTACTTGCACTGAAATGGCTTCCAAGGGAAGCCAAATTCACCCCTATATATACCCCATCACCCCTTCAATACTTTTGTACCATTTTCTTCATTCCTCCAAAGTTAGAGAGTGGGAAAGTTAGAGAGAGTTGAGAGAGAAGTTCTTGTCGAGCGAGGGACATTCTTCATGAGTGTTCCTCCGAGACGACGAGTAGAGTAGCGTGGAAGGGATACGGTTGGGGAAGGTGTTAGAGGCACTGTCGGGTTGTAGCAGATGGCTCTGCCGCCATTGCGACTCGACGAGATGCAAAGCTAGCCACCTTCCTTTAACGCACTCGACTCCATCCATTCTTGTTCGTCGGCCTCGAACCTTATTTCTTTCATGTCTATAATTCTGCATTTTTTCCATCTTTCCTTATCGTATTTCTATTATAGTATTTCCGTTACTATTTCTCATTTATATTCTCGATTTATTTCGTTTAAGTTCCGCTTAAGTTTCGTATTTAAATTCCGTTAGTATTTCGTTAAATTCTATCTAAGTTTAGTATTTCGATTCTTATTGTTATTTTCCAAAGTTAATAAATAGTATGCATGTTGATACAATGTCGATTTAAATTGATAAAGCATGCTCGTTCTATTTTCGAAGTGTTCTTCGTGTTCTTCGCGAGTTCGTTGAAGAAACCCAGAAAAAATGCAGAAGTCTGGCCCAGCCGTGGCTTAATACCCAGCCGGCGCTGGGTACCCTCCTCGGTATAGGCACTCAGCCAGCGCTGGGTGCGTCGGACTTCAAGCTGCTAGCACTAGCATCCCCACCAGTACTGGTGTCCCCTTTTCCATGTTCGTTTCGGATGTTTTCAAAGGGTTTTTCCAAGCTTTAATCTTCGTGTTTTACTAAGTCGTGCAATCTATGGTTAAGTCCTAGTTAAGAGTGGATGAGTTAGATATTGTTTAAATTCGTGTTAGATGTTAGAAATCTTCGAAAGAGGTCGCTAAGTCGACGATTCGACTTTTGTAGGAGAAAGTGAGCCCCGTGGAAACCCGGAGAAGGATCATCAGCTCGTTGCTTCATCTTCTGCTCAGTGATCGAGGTGGAAAAATCTATACTCATCTAAATTTTGAGCTAATAAGCTCTAGAAGCATTTTAGGGCAAATGAGATATGCAATAAAATGTTTTGCGCTGCCTGATTGATCTTTGTACAGAGGAAGGAAGGAAAGGAAGATATTATATGTTAATTAGCTGTCAAGCATGTTTAGAAATGCTAGAAATTTTAAGAGTTGTTACGCTTAGCATGAGATTTTTAGAATTTCCTTTAGATGCAATATGTGTTTATATACGTTCATTTTCTCGTAATTGAATGTTGATATTTTGCTAAGGCTTGTATAGTTAAGGATTACCTTCTAGGGTAGTGATAAATCCCTAATAGGCCGAGATCATGCTAAAGTAAATGATTAGTCCTAGACATTGCTCTAGGTTTGGTTTTGCTAGCAAGGTTAAGAAAGACAGAAATAGCATTTTGCTTAAGCAGGATTTGAGATCAGAGGATTTGTGATCTTTGATCATTAAGTGAGTCACTGTTGGGTTTATCTATCGCAAACTCGTAAGGATATTTGAGGTAATCCCTCTTGTGTCCTAAGACATGCCTAAGGGTGAAGTTGACATCAGGTTTGAGCCAGGATGGGCCCATAAGAAAAAAAAAGATTTTGCGGATATGGAGAGAGCTTTCGCGTTTTGCTCTCCATATACCGCCAGTTAATTATTGGATATTTCTGAGATTTATTAAAGTGTTTTTGTTAAAACCACTGATTACATTAGTGTTCACGTCCTTTTCTTTTCAAATGTTTTCAGGTTGAGATGCTGAGGATGTTGGTGGCTGTGGGTGTGGGTTGGTTGCCAAGTTATTTTGCTATAGTATAAGTCTTAAACCCACTAAAATTCTACTACTCTGATTCACTCTATCTACAACTTCTAGATTTGCTATTGTATTCGAGTTCTCTGAACAATGTCAAAACATGATTATATATATATATATATATATATATATATATATATTATGATGCATATTAAGTTCTATTCTTGCTTGTCGAGTATGTTTTCTTTCCACCTATGAAGAGGCTTAAGCATGTTGGTATCTGATTAATTAGCCTTTTTTCGTTTGGTCACATTTTGCAAAGTATGACTCCTTCTTAATCAAGTAATCTCGAGCATCATCACCTATCTTTCGAAATCATATCCCTATTCGCAAACCTTCTTTGTAATCTTCCACCTATTTGTATTAATCCCTTAATTAACACCCTGTCCCCATTCGTTAATCCCCTTCTCGGGACCGGGCTGTTACATTCATTGTTAAAGACCAAAAGTGTTGGGGTTTTTTCGAATTGTACCCCACAGGATCTATTTGGATGCCATTAATTCTAAGGTCATGTAAATCATAATTTTATGTATGACATTAATTATCCTATGTTGAATTAACATGCAAGTTTTAATTTCGAATCTATTGCAGAGAAAAAAATATAAACTATCGAAATTACACTTACAATCATTGTCGGGTTGCTCACGGGATTAAAGGTCTAATCCCGTTGTTGATGGAGAACACATGATCTCGGCTAATCATCATAATGTTCCAAAATCACAGCTCCAATATTCTACTTCTTGATCTTCTGCTGTATTTCCGGACCTTATTTAGATGCAGGTCGGGTGCAAACTACTAAATAGTTGTGGAAACTCTAGAAATCAAGAGAGCACGTGAGAGGGGTTGTATTATTGTATAAAATTTCATCCTCCCCTCCTGCTATAAATAGGGAGGTGGGCAAAATTTATGTTTCCAACCCTAATGGGTTTGGGCCTCCAACTCTTGTTCTATTCCCAGTCCACTTAGGTCATATTGGGCTATAATAGGGACCTAGAAGAATATTAAATTGGCCTGCTAATTTATTTAATTTCTAATATCCATAAGAAGGATATAATTAAATATATTAAGTATTATTTTTATTCCACTAAAGAAATAATACTGACCTACCAATTTAATACATATTTACGAATATGTTTTCTCCTTTAGTTTAGTCATTCCCCATGTTTAAGATATAATGTCCATTAGTTAATTATGTAAGCTTCTGATAACTATAACTAATTAATATCTTGTTCCTTGAGTAGTACCTCCTGACTTCCATATCATGTTAAGAATAAATTAATATTATGTCTGCAGGGCTTTTCCTGATCTTTGTGTTTCCTCAAGGGGACATCATCAACCTGCCGCACTAGGACACGATGACCATATATAATGCACGACCCATCATATATGTAAATGCCACTACCCAAAATATCAAGATTATTAATTCTTTTAAAGAACCTCACTCATTGATAAATCAAAGCAGTGAACAGAACATATATATGTCCGCCAACATATATGGGTTAAGAACCCGAACTCTGTGGATCTTTATTCTCTCATTTAAGGTTAGAATAGAGAACAGTGTCCTATCGTGATCCTCCTCAATACACAAGCCAGTGTAATAGAATAATCAGTTAGTCAAGATAAACTAACTATCAGATTATTCTACGGTATACTGATGATGGGTTCATGACCATCTAAGCCGTGAGCCTTTTAATACAATGCAAGGAATCCGATCATATGATCTTTACTGTGTGTTGATCCACACCATATCATCTACAATGCAAGTATATTGAACGTGCAATCAAACATAAGAATAATTAAATGCACATAGTGACTGCAATTATTATTCAATCTATATTATCTTAAATATTGTTGTTTATTGTATACAAAGACGAGCTTTCCAGTATATAAAATCAACAATCTCCCACTTATACTCGAAGCATGTCTTTCAAGTATAAACAACACATGGGCTAACTTTCCAACATCACATAAACTCAAAACGGCCCCGGGTCTGCATCAACTCGCACTATCTCCACTTGACCATTGAAGGTCTGAGCTTGGAAGGCTCATGATTGGACATCCATTTTTGTCTTCCAATGTAATCTAGACCACTGCCTCATCTTCCTCTCTTATATCTCGTATAAGGTGGTACTATAAACCTGTGTTTAATTGCCCCTGGACTCTGAATTCCTTTCAAATTTGCTACTGCACTAGAGTTATCACGGTGTGTCATGATACCCCAAAGGCCAATTAAGAACCATGCTCGAGTCCAACAAAAAGCTATGGAGGTGCGCAGTCTTTCGTAGCCTCAGAATCAGCCACATACTTGACTTTCATGGTAGAGTGAGCATGCATTTCTGCCTTACTCCTCCATGCCACGACTTCTCTTCCCAATTCAAACACATATGCTGAAGAAGATTTACTCTGATCCTTTTTATTAGTTCTAGAAAAAACTAAATCCGTATAACCCAAGAGAATTAGACTGGCCAAGTGATAAATGAGCATACAATCTTAAGTCCTTTTGAGAATACTCTTTATCACAGTCCATTGCCCTTAATCAAGGTTAAGTTGATATCTTTCCACTATGCGTACTGTATAGCAGATATCAGGGCTCTGTGCACAGCATAGCATACGTGAGACTTCCTTTAGCAAAAAGCAAAAGAAATCTCATTTTTCTCATCTATCTCATTATGTGTTTGGGGAGCACATTTTCTTGAGTAGATGTATTCCATGCTCGAAAGGTACAAAACTTTTCTTGGAATCTATATGTTGAGTCTAGCTAGCACATTTTCGATAATCAGCCCAAATCCTTCATATCGAAATGCCTGGACAACCACACCCCTATGTTTAATAACCCATTCTCATTGTCACCCAATTAGTAAGTTGTTATTTAACATATGTAGTACTAGGATAAGCACTACGTTTCCATCATGACTTTTGTACACATAGTCTTCATCCAATATTCACGAATCCATATGACTGGATAACTTTGTTAATCTGGATGTTTCAAGAATTTGATGCTTGCTTAAATCCACGAATGGACTTTTTAGCTAGCACACTAAGTGCTATTTGGCCTTTACCAATCAATCCCTTTGTTTTTCACATATAGATATTTTCCTGAAGACTTCCGTTCAGAAAAACTATCTTGACATCTATTTTCCAAACAAAAAAAAAAGTCAAAATGAGTAGCAATAGATAAGAGCTTCCAGATCCAACAATTCGTCATATCTCTCTATCTTTTGTAGATCCACTTTTCCAAATAAGTTTCACCTTATTAAGTGGTTCTACAAGCTCCCACTATTCATGGTGATCCATAGATCCCATTTCAGATTTCATTGCAGTTTTCCAAGAAACTGCATCCTTATCTTAAACTATTTCATCATAGTTCCTCGGATCCAATTCATTTAGTCTTTCCAGAAAATTAGAAGATTCTTCTAGACTAATGAATCTAACAGGCTGACGTATAACCCTCCCACTGCGATAAAGTATTTTTTGTACCTCTGTGACACGTTGTGTAGTAATAGACAGGAACTCTACTTGTACACTTTGGTATAGGATTCAAATATCCTTTCCTCAAACCATCAAGAATGAACTTGTTCTTAACCTTATTTCTTATTACATAGTCTTCTTCTAAGAATCGGGCATTAGTGCTTACAATGTCCTTCTGATTCTTAGGACTGTAGAATAAACCACTTTTCGTTCATCTTGGATATCCAATGAACAATTTTCATTTATAGGGCATATCGAAATAAACAACTTTGAATAGTTCATCATCGATCTAACCATTCCCAATAACATTATGTTCTTCGTATAACTACGCCGTCTTGCTATTTAAATGGCAAACGCAGACAATTGGGATATAATCTCATTCTCTGTCAAGTGGTCCCTAAAGTCACCTAAGTATTCTTCACTATGTTTGTCTTTAATTCTTTTACTAATGCATTCCTCCACTTCTATCTTAAATTCTTTGATTTCTCAAAACATTTAGACTAGCGACGCATTATGTAAATATATTTAAAACTCGAGTAATCATCAATGAGCATGATGAATTACTCATAACCACCTCTTAGCATGAACTGTCATAGGGCCACATAGGTAGAGCGAATTAAACCTAATAGCTTCTTTGGATCTATTCCTTTAGCCTTAAAGGACACTTGGTTATTTTACCTTCTTAGAAGGATTTGCACAAAGAAATGATTCTAGGACCAATGAGACTAATGGACCATCATTTATCAAACTTTGAATCCTCTTAAGAATAACATGTCCAAGTTTTAGATACCAAAGATAGGTTTGATTCTTTTGTGAAGATTCCTCCTTTTATTGAAGTTATAGTCGATGTATTCGAAAGTTGCTTTGTAGTGTTATGCATATATTTTAGTATAAAAGAATGTCCATCCTATGTGTTAGAATCAAGGATGAAAATATCGCTATCGCAACATATATCGCAACTTCAATTTTACGGATATATCGACGGATATATCGATATCGCATATCGATATCGCAGAAAATTGAAAAAAATGATGGAAATCATATTAAAATCTTGGAAATTTAGCATGAAATTTTAGGAACTATTATGACATATTATTATGCACATATTCCACTAATTTTTTTGATAGAATTGTATTTTGAAAGCAAATATATGAATAATACATTATATAAATACCGTTTGAGACAATACATTTGACAAAATAATACGTAATACAACATAAAATGACTAAATAAACATTATAAAGTACAATTAATACCAAAATGAGGATCTATGAGGTTCAAACATAGTAGATGGAATGTCATCTTGTTCTAAACAATATTGGTACCAACTTATCACGTTCGAGTAATTATGGATATAATTATGCACATGCGCTTGATATGTTTCTTGATTTCTTCCAACAGCTTCACCATGAGTTGGATAATGTCCACTGACCCAATTATTTTGTTGATACACATTTTGAGTAGTCCAATCAATTTGTGAACTCTCATATGTGTAAGAAGCATACATATCACTATGATCAGTGTCACCCATATTCATAGAATCAAGATTTGGCAAATAATTTATATTCAATCTTAGATTTCAATTTCGTGTGATATATGGGGAGAAAAATTTTAGTGATTTCTCCATCATGTCCTCTAACTGAAAAAATGAAAAAAATAAAGTCGGTGCACGTGCATCTCACTTTTCTTTCTAAGACATCCGTTGATTTCCTGGTCTTCTTTCTCTTATATTTTTTTGCAAAGTGAATGTCTTTATAAAACAAAGAATATTGCAACTCAAATAATTACATTGAAGAGCTAAAAAAGATCACAAAAATATATAGTATTAAATAAAAATCAAAATATATTATAGAAATATTAAAAAAATCACGATATATTGCGATATGTTGCGATATTTTGCGATATGTTGCGATATATGGCAATTTCTCGTCGATACTCGGGAAAAAAGATATTCCCCCCAATATCCGTATCGCAATGTCAATATCCGCGATATATCCGCGATATTTTCATCCTTGGTTAGAATAGATAAACAATGTTTCTCAACTATGATAGCAATCTTGTTATCAAAAGTAACAATATCCATTCAAAACCAACTTAGAAACAAAAATCAAGTTTCTAAGGTTTCGCATATAAAGACAATTCTTTAAAACTAAAATGTATCACTACTGAAAGGTATATGCATGTCTCCTACTACAATAGTCACCACTTACGTAGAATTGCATATGTAGATGGTGATCTCATCTTCACTCAAACGAGTGAGACATACATTTTGTTTTGAGAGAACACTCAGACTTACAATGTCTTTAGCTGATTGTACTTGAAGCACATATCCTTGGACTTAAAGTCCTTTTTTTAGGTAACTATGTCATTTTCTTCATTGCCTTACACGCTTTCTTTTGTTGAGATGCATTCTTCTTCATACCCGAAGATGCATTTCTCTTAGCCATATGCGCCTTTGCGATGCCTTTCATAAAACATCTCAGCTGTCTGAAAGAGCAAGCATTTCTGATAAAGTGACATAATTCTTTATCATGCTAAAGTTCGAAAAGAACTATTCAAACTTCATGGACAGACTATTAAACACTATTTCGATCTAAGACTCGACATCTTGTTCACCATCCAGGGTTTCAATATCCAATAAGTAGCTTATCATCCTGGAACGTAATCCCTTGAAGGAATGGAATCGACTATCTTGGTGTTCATCAAATTTTTTATGGCAATGTATTTTGTTGTATTATTCTGATGTCCGAAGAATTTCTTGAGATTACACCATAAGAGGTTCTCACTACTTCATCAGAATTCGCAACTGGTTCCGTACGATATTCATCATCAAGTAGTATTTAAACCTTCAGCCATTTAGGGCAATGTTAAGTTTCGAATCCAATCTTTAGTATTCCATCGATATATATATATATATATATATAATTATTATCTTTTGAGAATAGAAGACAAGTTGGAGAGTGCCATGATAATATAGAATAGCAGAAATGTTATCATGCGGTACAGTCACACAATTTTAAGATAATAAACATATAATCGAAATCCTCAAAAAGAATTATATGCATATCCACCGACATTTTAAAAATATTTCTTATAAGTCATGTTAGTGTGGACGTTTATAAAATCCATTTTTAAACAGGTTATTAACCTTTAATTTATCTCCAGTCAAGTTTCCTTATGACAAGTAAATTAATAGTCAGAAAATATTCTCGGTCATGTAACCTTCTAATTAATAAGCCACGTTAGTGTGGACGTTTATTAATAAATTACAACTAAGTGTGAACACCATCATCTTCACCCCAAGGGCACTAGTTCAAACTTATTGCTCCAGTTGGAGGAGTCAATTTATTATAACAGTGTCCTACAGTTATCTATTAAGAAGTTCAATTTCTAGAGAATCTAGTGATATGACACATCTGTTAGGGAGGAAGACCTATTGTCAATGCGCATGCCCATCACTTCTCAATTAAACCAGATTAATGGAGACCAATTAGATTTCTACATACTTTGGTATGAATCTCTCCCACTTAGCTATTTATACTTGAGGTTTTCATTTTATCTCATTAGCATGCAAGAACATCACAAAAAATGATAAACATCCACGACATGCAAACAACATAATAAGCATAATAATTTAAACCAACTATCATGGCATATTTCTCATGTTGCATTCATGAGATAATCTTGCAAAGTCAGCTTCGGAAATCCAGACGTCATCCGCACCACCACCAAGCGTCTCGCCAAAACCCTAATGCCAATTTAGAATTTCAGGACGTGTCCGGGATGTCGTCCTTCCTTGATTGGGGCTGTTCCACTTTCCTTCCTTGAGAAGAATTCCTATCCTTATCTCATTCTATAAGGATTTCTATTCCAAATTTAAATCTATCTTACCATATTTGAATAAATCCAAAGATATCAATTATCTTATCCAAACCCACTAGGATAAAATAATCATTATCTTAAATATTCAATTTCCATATGATAAATATTTTATTTATGAAAAATCCTAATATATCTACAATAATAAAGGAATTAAGAATACAACTCAAGACACATGGAATTTTTGAAAATTCCATGAACAAATCTAACATTTATTTTCCTATTACGTTAAACCAACGTAATAAAATAAATGCTAATCTAATCCGTGAATTTTCTCATGTATAAAAACCTCGTAGCCAAACCGGTATACGACCATCAACAACCATACATTCAACATATTTAAATCATCACATCACAAAATTAAAATGCCATGATAATCTGTAACACCCCGAAAATATAGCAATTAATTTTATTATATAGTGAGAAATTTCATGAAATTAGAATCCAAATTATTTTGAATTAGTTAAATTATCTCCTTAGAGGCACCATAAGACTTAAAAAAAGTATCGGCCTTAGTTGGGTATTCTAATTAAAATTAGAATGCATATTATATAAATAGAGATTAATGGGATCATTTTGGTATTAAGATCATCCAACTCGAATTTCAATTGACTTCTCAACAAAATTATTTTTTTTAGTTGGCAATTTGAACTGAAAAATATTTCAAGCAATCCCAATAATTCTATCATTTTAAAGGATAATTTTCGGCCATTTGTTTAGGCTCATTTTCAATTACTTCTTAATTAATATACACAAATATTTTTTTGAGTGGATCGATCTAGTCAATTGGAGAATATATGAAAGATTAAATTGTACCAATTTATCTAATTGTTCATTTAGATAATTATTAAACATCCGCTAAACAACCTTGTTCTTTTAAAATTTATATGGCAGAGATTAGAGGATATGAACATATATATATATATACACGTACTGTATAATTAGATGTATCTATATAATGATAGGTTGGTTATTAAATAAAAGAGATGAATTAAAGAAAGAATAAAGAAGAATAAATTATATGATCAATCAAAGTTGTCCATTTGTAGCAGCTGTGAGAGGATGAGTGTATTGGTAGTACACGTGTGGCCTTATGAACATGTGGATATATACATATTGAGGGATATCTTGGAGACAACAGAAGCAAAAGTCGAAAGAAAAAAAAAAGAGAGAGAAAAGTGAAGAAGAAGAAGAAGAAGAAGAAGTTAGAAGGTAAGCTATATCTTCTTTTGGCCATATCATTCGCCATTCAAACCTTAACTAAATCTCGTAAAATTATATTAGAGTACTCCCATTGTTGTATAGATCACGTAGGTATCAAAAATATATCAGTTTGTCATCAGAAAGTTAGGGAAAGAAGCCATGAAAGACTTCAGCCGCTGCTGCGCGCCTGTGCGACGCAGCAACTTGTTTGCTCTTTTCCCGACAATTCGAGCGTTGGTTTTTGACGTATTATATACCGTTTCGAACCTCTTGTATCAGGGTATCTATATATGGTTTCAAATCTTGGATCAAACATCATTTAACCCCTCATTTTCAAGTCGAAAGTTCAACGGAAAAATCTGTCGGGAAATATCAAAACTGATTTCTTTCTTTGTTTCCTTTCGTTTCTTTCGTTTTCTCCATCCTTTTGGGCCTGCAGAACTTGTTGTGGCTTGATAATGTTTACTAGATGTGCTGGAGATGGTTTGGTCAGGTCTTGGTTTGAATTGGTTGTGTTTAGATGTAGGTAAGAGTGTGTGTGGAGGTGTTCACGTCTTTTCGCTTGTAAGTCTAGGTGTGTGGGAAGGGGCTATTGGCGACTCTAAGTTACGGAGAGGTGCTGAAGTTGGGGCAGTGGTTAAGAATGGTGCTTGCCATGGAAGTTCTTGATGATGGTGTTAATCAAGGGGATTAGGAAGAAAAATGGAAATTTGATAAAATAATAAGTTTAATTAACTGAAGTATTTTAAATTTTGCAATTTACTCCATTTATTTTAGTAAAGTACAATTTCCCAAATTAAAAACTTATAAATAATAATTGGGTCCTTAAAGAATTAAATTAAAACTTTTAGAAAATGCAATTAAGTCCTATAATTTCTAAAATTTTATATTTTGCCCTAAAGAAATTCTAAAGTTTATAATTCATTCCTAAATGCTAAATCAATCTTCTTATTCATTGAATTTAGTTCAATTCGTCTTTATCCATTCAATTTTGTTCACAAAGTCCAATAAATTCTCAATCTAAATTGATTCATTCTGTCAAATGCGCATTATTCGCCCGTTTGACACCATTTCAATCCCAAATGATCCCAAGGCATAGAAAATCCTTAATTAAGTTATTTAGGACCTAGATTAATATTACCTTAATAACGTATTTGAGGTTTCTAAGTTAGAATTTCAATTTTATAGGTCGAGACAATCGAGAAGCATAGTAGCATCGCATAAAAATTTCACTGCACTTTGAGATCATCCAGGTGGGTTTTTCTATAACTCACAACTATGTTTTAAATCCGTCCATGAAAAGCATGTTAAATGTTTTAATAGCATTGTTTACGCAATGATTGGATGTTGTGAGACTTCATGCACAGAGGAATTTCGACTTACAAGCATAGACGGTTTACTTTGTGACTAAATGTCTAGATAAGTAACCGTAAAGTATTAATGTGATCATATTGGGTCTCTCATCCAATGAAGAAGAGTAAACTATGTTATAAAGTATGTTTATGATTGATTTTTAAGCATGAAAGTATGACTTGGACGAATAATAATGCCCACTGAGTGTTTTCTGGCACTCAACCCAAATATTTTCAAATATTTTCAGGTCCTGGAGATCGAGCTAGTTGACGACGAGCTATTGGACTGGCTTAGACGGTTGACCTTTACGTGGCTTTTGCTAAAACCATCTTTAAACTCTTGTCAGTATTTAAATATTAAATGCTTCTACCAATACTCTATAAAACTTTTAAGTTTGAAAGTTATTGACCTCAGTGGTCAGTTTTTGACTGTATATACAAATATTTAAATGTATAGAAGCATTGACCGTTGAACTTTTAAACGTGTGACCTGATTGGCTATGTATATTGCCAAGTCATAATTTGGTTTTGTGTGTGTTAGTGATTTTAAAAACCGTGTGGAAAGTTGACTTTGTGAACGCCTGAGTGCGTGGTTTGAATATTTTTAAGTTGAGCTGCTGCCCGTTTACAAATTATTTATAAAGTTAAATCTACTTTTTTTTTAAAAAGTGTTTATTACGTAAGCATGTATGTATATTTTGGTGACGTTTTGGTCCTAGTGGGACTGGGGCGTTACAGGTGGTATCAGAGCCAGGTTTACGAAATTGTAGGCCTGTGATGTTTTCAAAAGTGAAATATTTTGAGCACTATGTTATTGAAATGGTTGCTCATAACCCGCAGCTATCGTCTACGCCAAGCTGATTCCAAAGAGGTATCAAAGTTTATATTTGGAATTTTTAAGTGCTCATTTGGAAAGTATCTTGATATTATTGTTTTCATGATATACAAATGCAAGTGATCTCAATGTGTGATTTAAAGCATGGTGAAAAGTATGATTTATAGCATTGTGAAATATATGTTTTACAAAGCATGCTTAAAAGTGTTTTCATGTCAAATCCATTTGATGCATAAACATCATATGAGCTAGTTTGAGATCAGAAATTAACTGGATTTGAACATGGATGCACTGAACATAAGTACATAGTATGACTTTAGAGCTTCTTTAGCTCACTGAAATTCTATGATCTATACGAATCTAAATATATTGCGCCATCGTCTTAGACTTATATACGTGTATTTGACAATCATAGAATTTGACATATTAAGTACGTATATAAGATGCCACAAAGATGTTAAAACAATCAGGCTCAAAATCCTCCACAAGAAGATACGACACGTGTTATTGTTTAGTTTCGAACATACCAACCTCCAACCTTTAACGGTCATGGTAAACCGACTGAGGCTAAAGAATGACTGTGAATGATTGAACGCACATTCGCATATATGGTGTGTACCGACTCTTAGCACATCGCATATACAATCTTCCAACTCACTGGTGATGTTGATCGTTGGTGGAAAACACATAGAAGGGTAATGACACCGGATCACTTCGTGAATATGACTTAGGAAGATCTTAACTGCAGATCGAGTATATAAAACATAGATTTGAACCTTGGCATAGATCATTAAGTATGAATTTACGCATTTTAGGCTTAAGAGATCACGATATTATTCACGGGATGGATTAGGTAGAAGCTAATCGTGTCATAATTAAGTATCTTGAAAAAGAGCTAATCTTCCAAGGACCGGTAGAAGTGGAATTCACTTTCCATGGATCAATATTGGGAACTAGAATAAGAGTTATTTCCGCAATGAAAGCAATGAAGATTCTTAAAAAGAAAAGGACGTGAATCATTCTTGGTGAGTTTGATAATAAACAAGATAGAGAATGTGACAATTGATGATGTACTTGTGGTGCGAGATTTTAAAGACGTGTTTTCAAAGGACTTACCAGGTTTACCTCTAGATAGACAAGATGAATTCATGATAAACTTGCTTCCGAGAGTTGCTCAAGTATCGAGAGCGCCATATCGCATGGCACCAAAGGAGTTAGAGGAGTTAAAAACTCAGCTACATAAACTCTTAGACAAGGGCTACATTCAACTCGGCGTCTCACCATGGAGAGCATACTACTATGGATTTTGTGGTTGGTCTGCTCGACAACCCATTGTTTCTTTTGTGTAGGATTTTGCTAAATGACTGGTTTTCTGTTCTTGTTGCTGGAATGCTGAGCCACATATCTCCTTCTCATTCTTTTGAGATCATAAAGGTACTTCTCACAGTGTGGTCAAATGTGACCTTTCTTCTCACAATAATGTCAGATGATTCTCTATTTATTGCTATTATAAGCATTCATCTTCTTGCGAGTAATGTTCTTTCGGATATGCCGAACATTCTCTTGTGCATGCATTAGTTTGCTTGTACTTTCTTTGACAAACACTATCTTGGACTATCCACTATTGTATCCAAGACTTGAATGACTCTTTCCTGAATGTCCTTCAGTTGTGGAAATCTTATCAAGATTCTTTGTACTATTGTTCAGTATGTTGACATTCTTTTTGATGGATTTGAGCTCCGTAGACAATTCATCAATCTCCTTCTTTTGCTGCTGAATAGTATTCATCTGTTCAGCATTAGATTTGATCAGCTTCTCTTTCTCATTGAGAAGATCCTTGTTATGAGATTGAAGAGTCTTGTTGATCTCAACTACTTCCAGCCATCTTTCATACATCTCCTTGTATGTCTTGAAAAGTTTTTCTTGGCTGAAGCCTTCATTGTCTGACTCATCATCTTCTGCATTATTGAAGAGATCCTTGAATTCTGAGATTTTTGCTGTAAAGCCAATAGTTTCTTCATCTGAATCACTACTGCCTTCGTCAGAATCATTGTCACTGAGAGAAGTATTGTAATTCTTTTTGTTTCTCTTCAGTGTGTTTGCACACTCAGCTTGAATGTGTCCAAATCTATCACATTCTCTGCACTGAATTTCTCTTCTGAAATTTGAAGTTTGAAACTATTTCTGCTCACTGCTTGAGTTCCTATTTTGCTGAGAATTACCAGATGGTTGTCTTCTGTTGTTGGCCCTTCTAAAAGACTGCTTATTAACTCTTTTTAACATACGACTGAAGTTCTTGGTGATCAGGACCATATTATCCATCGTATCTGAATCAAGTACAGTTTTTGCTTCGGTACATGTTCAGGTACATCTTCTGAGACTTCAGTTTTAAGAACAATATCTTTCTCTTTCTTGAGCTGCTGTCTTCATCTTCTAAGTTCATTTCGAATGTTTTTAACAACCCCATCAGCTCATCAAGCCTCATACTCTTGATATATATCATTGGCTTATTTAATTGCAGCAACTTTGTATGCAAACTTCTTTGGAAGAGATCTGAGAACCTTTCTTACAAGCTTCTCATTGTAGATAGGCTCATCAAGAGCAAAACTCACATTGGATATGCTTCTCAGTCTGGCATTAAACTCACCTATGGACTCAGTATCCTCCATTCTGAGGGTTTCACACTTAGAAGTAAGGTTTTGAAGCCTTAACAACCTTACTGAACTAGTCCCTTCAAAGGTGGTGTCTAGAATATCCCATACAACATTAGCAGTCTCACAAGTTAAGATTAGATTGATGTTTCAAGATCAACTACAAAGAATATAGCATTGAAATTGTAACTCCACCAGATAGCATAAGTGCGCTATATAACAATGATAATAATAAAGCCTAACTTGCGAGGCCGAATCGCTAAAGCTCAACAAAAGGATGTCTATCTTGAGAAGATAAAAAAGAAGAATAGGTCAAGGAGCTCCAGGAGAATTCATAGTTGTAGATGATGATGCATTGATGTACGGGAATATAATTTGTGTGCCACGAAATGAAGAATTGATAGAAAAAAATTTTAGATGAAGCTCATTGCACACCTTACACTGCTCATCCAGGGAGTACTAAAATGTATAAAGATTTGAGAATAACCTTTTGGTGGCAAAACATGAAGAGAGACATTGCATCTTATGTTGAAAGATGCATGACTTGTCAACTAGTCAAGGCAGAACATCAAAGGCCATCTGGATTGTTAAAACCACTAGAAATTCCTGAATGGAAGTGGGAGCATATCACAATGGACTTTATGGTTGGTCTCCCAAAGACATTGCGTAGAAATCATGCCATATGGATCATCGTTGATCGTTTGACCAAGTCGGCACAATTCTTACCGGTCAAGATGACTTTAGGATTGGATAAACTGGCACAAATTTATTTAAGAGAAATTGTAAGACTTCATGGTGCACCTGTGTTAGTGACATCAGATCGCGATACGCGGTTCACGTCTAAATTTTGGCAAAGCTTACAAAATGCGATGGGCACAAAATTGAACTTTAGCACAGCTTTTCACCCACTGTCTGAAAGAACAATACAGACCCTAGAGGATATGCTCAGGGCTGTGGTCATGGATCAAGGAGGAAGCTGAGAGGAATATTTACCTTTAGTTGAATTTGCTTACAATAACAGTTTCCAAGCAACCATTGGAATGACACCTTATGAGGCTCTATATGGTCGAAAGTGCAGATCACCACTTTATTGGGATGAAGTTGGTGAAAGAAAAATTTTGGGCCCAGAAATTATACAAAAAACTGTTGAGGTTATTGAAAGTGACAAAGAATGAAAGAGGCCCAAGATCAGCAAAAAATGTATGCAGATAAAAGAAGGAATGATTTACAATTTCAGGTGGGAGATAAAGTATTCCTGAAAATCTCTCCTACAAAAAGCATTATGCGATTCAGATAGAAAGGAAAGTTGCGGTCAAGTATAAGGTCTAGATATACTTGACCGTACGAAATTCTCAAACGAATCGGAGAAGTTGCCTACAAGTTGGCGTTACCGCCAAAGTTAAGAGAAATTTATGACTTGTTTCATCTTTCAATGCTTCGAAAATATATTTTCAACCCAATTCATGTTGTAAATCAAGAAGAAATAGAAGTAAATCTAGATCTGACATACGATGAGTTTCCAATAGCTATTCTCAATAGAAAAGTCCAAAAGCTATGGAATAAAGAACTAATGCTTGTGAAAGTTCAATGGAGCAGACATGGACAAGAGGAAGCTACATGGGAATTTAAAGATCAGATTTTGGACAAGTATCCAAACCTCGTCATAGCAGGTATATTCAATTTCGGGGACGAAATTTTTTTTAAGGAGGGGAAGATGTAACACCCCGAAAATATAGCAATTAATTTTATTATATAGTGAGAAATTTCATGAAATTAGAATCCAAATTATTTTGAATTAGTTAAATTATCTCCTTAGAGGCACTATAAGACTTAAAAAAAGTATCGGCCTTAGTTGGGTATTCTAATTAAAATTAGAATGCATATTATATAAATAGAGATTAATGGGATCATTTTGGTATTAAGATCATCCAACTCGAATTTCAATTGACTTCTCAACAAAATTATTTTTTTTTAGTTGGCAATTTGAACTGAAAAATATTTCAAGCAATCCCAATAATTCTATCATTTTAAAGGATAATTTTCGGCCATTTGTTTAGGCTCATTTTCAATTACTTCTTAATTAATATACACAAATATTTTTTTGAGTGGATCGATCTAGTCAATTGGAGAATATATGAAAGATCAAATTGTACCAATTTATCTAATTGTTCATTTAGATAATTATTAAACATCCGCTAAACAACCTTGTTCTTTTAAAATTTATATGGCAGAGATTAGAGGATATGAACATATATATATATATACACGTACTGTATAATTAGATGTATCTATATAATGATAGGTTGGTTATTAAATAAAAGAGATGAATTAAAGAAAGAATAAAGAAGAATAAATTATATGATCAATCAAAGTTGTCCATTTGTAGCAGCTGTGAGAGGATGAGTGTATTGGTAGTACACGTGTGGCCTTATGAACATGTGGATATATACATATTGAGGGATATCTTGGAGACAACAGAAGCAAAAGTCGAAAGAAAAAAAGAAGAGAGAGAAAAGTGAAGAAGAAGAAGAAGAAGAAGAAGTTAGAAGGTAAGCTATATCTTCTTTTGGCCATATCGTTCGCCATTCAAACCTTCACTAAATCTCGTAAAAGTATATTAGAGTACTCCCATTGTTGTATAGATCACATAGGTATCAAAAATATATCAGTTTGTCATCAGAAAGTTAGGGAAAGAAGCCATGAAAGACTTCAGCCGCTGCTGCGCGCCTGTGCGACGCAGCAACTTGTTTGCTCTTTTCCCGACAATTCGAGCGTTGGTTTTTGACGTATTATATACCGTTTCGAACCTCTTGTATCAGGGTATCTATATATGGTTTCAAATCTTGGATCAAACATCATTTAACCCCTCATTTTCAAGTCGAAAGTTCAACGGAAAAATCTGTCGGGAAATATCAAAACTGATTTCTTTCTTTGTTTCCTTTCGTTTCTTTCGTTTTCTCCATCCTTTTGGGCCTGCAGAACTTGTTGTGGCTTGTTAATGTTTACTAGATGTGCTGGAGATGGTTTGGTCAGGTCTTGGTTTGAATTGGTTGTGTTTAGATGTAGGTAAGAGAGTGTGTGGAGGTGTTCACGTCTTTTCGCTTGTAAGTCTAGGTGTGTGGGAAGGGGCTATTGGCGACTCTAAGTTACGGAGAGGTGCTGAAGTTGGGGTAGTGGTTAAGAATGGTGCTTGCCATGGAAGTTCTTGATGATGGTGTTAATCAAGGGGATTAGGAAGAAAAATGGAAATTTGATAAAATAATAAGTTTAATTAACTGAAGTATTTTAAATTTTGCAATTTACTCCATTTATTTTAGTAAAGTACAATTTCCCAAATTAAAAACTTATAAATAATAATTGGGTCCTTAAAGAATTAAATTAAGACTTTTAGAAAATGCAATTAAGTCCTATAATTTCTAAAATTTTATATTTTGCCCTAAAGAAATTCTAAAGTTTATAATTCATTCCTAAATGTTAAATCAATCTTCTTAATCATTGAATTTAGTTCAATTCGTCTTTATCCATTCAATTTTGTTCACAAAGTCCAATAAATTCTCAATCTAAATTGATTCATTCTGTCAAATGCGCATTATTCGCCCGTTTGACACCATTTCAATCCCAAATGATCCCAAGGCATAGGAAATCCTTAATTAAGTTATTTAGGACCTAGGTTAATATTACCTTAATAACGTATTTGAGGTTTCTAAGTTAGAATTTCAATTTTATAGGTTGAGACGATCGAGAAGCATAGTAGCATCGCATAAAAATTTCACTGCACTTTGAGATCATCCAGGTGGGTTTTTCTATAACTCACAACTATGTTTTAAATCCGTCCATGAAAAGCATGTTAAATGTTTTAATAGCATTGTTTACGCAATGATTGGATGTTGTGAGACTTCATGCACAGAGGAATTCCGACTTACAAGCATAGACGGTTTACTTTGTGACTAAATGTCTAGATAAGTAACCGTAAAGTATTAATGTGATCACATTGGGTCTCTCATCCAATGAAGAAGAGTAAACTATGTTATAAAGTATGTTTATGATTGATTTTTAAGCATGAAAGTATGACTTGGACGAATAATAATGCCCACTGAGTGTTTTCTGGCACTCAACCCAAATATTTTCAAATATTTTCAAGTCCTGGAGATCGAGCTAGTTGACGACGAGCTGTTGGACTGGCTTAGACGGTTGACCTTTACGTGGCTTTTGCTAAAACCATCTTTAAACTCTTGTCAGTATTTAAATATTAAATGCTTCTACCAATACTCTATAAAACTTTTAAGTTTGAAAGTTATTGACCTCAGTGGTTAGTTTTTGACTGTATATACAAATATTTAAATGTATAGAAGCATTGACCGTTGAACTTTTAAACGTGTGACCTGATTGGCTATGTATATTGCCAAGTCATAATTTGGTTTTGTGTGTGTTAGTGATTTTAAAAACCGTGTGGAAAGTTGACTTTGTGAACGCCTGAGTGCGTGGTTTGAATATTTTTAAGTTGAGCTGCTGCCCGTTTACAAATTATTTATAAAGTTAAATCTACTTTTTTTTAAAAAAAAGTGTTTATTACGTAAGCATGTACGTATGTTTTGGTGACGTTTTGGTCCTAGTGGGACTGGGGCGTTACATAGTCGGTATCAACTACAAATAAAAACTTGATAGTTTAAATCAAAGAACCATTCTCTGATTGGTGTCATGTGAAAGTTATGACTAGAATTTAAGATCTATTCCGTTCCAACCCCTGCTGAGGATATTCTTAAGACTTCTGAAGACTTATATCCATCTTGGTTGGTGGCTGTAGTTGTCTGATTCACTTGATTCTTTCCCCTTCATGAGATATATCCAAAGATTTTCCTTTCAAGGCCTTCCAGTTGATACAATTTCTTTTGTAGTGACCCGACTCCGAGCCATCCGCGGAAGCTAGGCTCGTTTGGAGTCTTTTTCTTTGGTATTTTCTTTCTTTAACTTAGATGATTTGTGGGGGTTTGTCCCAAACTCTTGAAGAATATTGAATATTGTAGAAGTGTATGTTATTTTCATTTGATTATGAGATGATAAACTCCTATGATATTTGTGTTATTTTCAACATGGTTATGGGCCAATCTCTCCACTAGGGAGTGTAGGATCGATTTGGTTTTGATCTATGCTTTTGATGGTTGGTTGTTTGATGTTGGAATTGTGATTATTATGTTGAGTTTTTTATCACTACTTAGCATTGCTAGGTTTTAGATGAGACCGAAAGGAGATTCTAAATCCCGAGCTAGGTTCCTTCAACGTTAGGTGGATTGGGTTCATAAGCCTAAAATATTAATCTTATTTGCATGATATAGCTGATAGGGGTTTAATGGATAGACGGTGACAATAATTGAAGTTAAACCACTTGAGGGGTCTATTGTGTGTTTGAGATTAATATAACCAACTTGAAACAAGCTAAGTGATAAGCCAATGAGAGAATCTACACACTAATGCTCGTATCATAACCTTTTCCTCGATCTTGATCTCGTTGTTATTTGCTTTTCATTAGTTAAATTGCTTGTTTAATTTTCTTAGTTTAAATCGACTTTTAAATACATGATTAGAATGTTTAGGTTTTATGTTACATGTTTAAACATGTTGCATGCATATCCTAAAGGTAATTGCCCACATGAAGTCTTCCTTGAGAGATCGACTCGGGTTAGCTCGTCGCGTCTACAATTGACCTCGTCCAATTACAGGTTTGGTTAGAAGTAGTTTTGCGTGTCGAGTCTAGACCGGAAAATACAATTTGGACGAGTCAATAACCTTACTGAACTAGTCCCTTCAAAGGAGGTTTCCAGAATATCCCATGCATCTTTTTCAGTCTCACACGTTGAGATTAGACTGAAAGTTTCTAGATCAACTATAGAGAATATAGCATTGAGAGTTTGAGAATTGGCATTCTACTAGTTCTTTTTCAGCATAGTTCACTCTCCTTCTTCAATGTCCACATGCTTTCCTTCCTTGGCAACAGTTGGCTTTTCCCATCCTTCCGTGATGCTCTTCTATGCAAGCTCATCAATTGATCTCAGAAAAGCCCCCATCCTTGCTTTCCAGTAAGGATAATTGTTGCCTTCAAGTAATGGTGGTCTGACCGTAGATCCTCCTTCTTTGATTGAACTCATAACTTGAACTTCAACCAAAATCTTCAAGCAGTTATGTACTTTTCAGGACTCTTTTGGCACAAAACCAAAGGCGACCCGCTCTAGTACTTATTGAAGTTATATAAACTGTGCAGACATGTTCAACATCATGTACATGTATATTATAGTGAACATGCAAGGTCAGAAAGATACACAGAAAGCAAGTAAATGGCATGAGATTGATAACCCTATTCGATCAATTGATCTACGTCAGGGGGACTTCACAAGTCTGTGAAAAATAATCCACTACTCCATTGCAAGGTTACAAAGGCTATTACACGATGACCTCCCGTCACTCTACCCCTTTCCTACACACTACAATCTCTTTCAATGGACTAAATTGTAAGATCCCCATACAATCTAGACTCTCTCTAGTTCCCAAAGGAAATCTCTCCCGAGATTCCATTAAAGGTGTGAATAAAAGAATTTCAAACACAGACTTGACACACAATGATCACAAAGATCAAACCTAGTCTACATGAATACTATATACTTCAAAGATGAAGTCTTTTAGACTCTCTACCCTTTGTGTATTCGTAAACTATGTGCACTCCAAACTAGTCTGATTCCCAGGCTATTTATAAACATAAGTCATAGCCTAAACAAGGTAATCAAATTGTCCTATTTTGACTCAAACTCTACAAGGAAACTTTCCTTGTTTAAATCGAACAACTCCTAGTTTAGAATCCTTCCTTGAATAGAACTCGTCTCTTTCCTTTTTGATCTTCATCTTCAAACAAGGCAGCTTCTATTCTGAAACATCCATCTTGAAAAGGTAGCTTCAACTCCTTGAAATCAGCTTGGCACGTCTCTTAGGAACTCTCTAGAACATCATGTACATTCTTCGTCTTCAATCAGATTAGTAGCAGAATGTTCATATCATAATGTCTAGAAGATGGTCTTCAAACTTGAAAAACCAAAACCTTTGTGTTCTTTGCATTGCCATAAAGATCATGACAATCATAAAACACTTTAGTGCAGATGGCACTAACAACATCAATTCATATGCAAAAAGTTGTGCAAAATCCACCGCTGTCACATTATATTAAATATGTTTAAAATGCAACCTATTTTTCAAAACATTTTCAGGTACATGAAAATGGCTGGCGGCTGGCGTGGACCAATGGGGACTTCTTATTTTATTGATCACTTTTATAATTTCTGATTATTCATTATGTGTTATTTGTGGTTAATAAGTATGAATTCTATGCTTCCACTTTATGATTATGAAGTATTAAATTATTTTATGGACAATTGAGAGTGTTATGGTCTTTTGACATATTTAAAATATTGATTATTGAACTTTAATTAGTTGTGTTTGAATAGGTTTTGTGTTGTTGAATGGTAAACGTCTGTGAGCGTCATTTCTTTTGGTTGTGTGTTTTCGTTATCACCTGGGCCTTCGGGTCCGGGTCACTACAATGAATTTAATTTTTTTAAATGAATATAATCCCTAATTGAGATTAATAAACCTAAAAATAATATGAACTCCAAAAAATACAACATAAACCCCTAAAAAATCTAAAAAATACTAAAAAAAACCCTAAAAATACCATGAACCCTGAAAAAAAAAAAAGCTCTCAAACTCTATATATTAATTGGAATTAAAAAATCATAATTTGAACTACATAAACTCATATAAGATAAGTAGCAAACAAGAAATTATACTTTTTGAATTTTGAGTGATAATTTTTAGTGTTAGAATTTTTAATGTTAGAATTGATACTGATTTTTGTCTTTTTTTTTTTTTTTACGGGTCAACGCTAGACAACCATCTGATTGATATATGGGTCTTATTAGATGTGGAGTGATGTATAAGAGACTTGGCCCAATTAAAATATAATGATTCAAATTCAAAAAATCCTAATATAGCATATGGATGTTACGCAAATCTGCCTGAAAAACACACACACATACACGCACACTAGAGCACATGCAAGTCAAGTATTAACTCAAACCAAAACACATGCAAGATGGCAAACATAAATAGATAATTACATGCATATCCATCTATTAAGTAACAGAAGCTGGCGCACACTTTGACATATATATATTTTTCTTTCTACTGCGTTGTTTTGGGCTTCTTGGCAAAAACTCCTTGGCCTCATCATTCTTAATCGTAGTCGCAGAAATGCAGAACAACCGAGAAAATTCCTCTAGAAGAGGCGGTTGGTAGAGGATTTTCAATTTCGGACAAAAGTGAATAGTGATTATCTCTTTTGAGGGAAACAGGCCACTTCCAAGAGCAACCAATTGAGGTAAGTGACAAAGTTGTAGCTTTTTTAATCGAGGAAGCAATGGCGCGGCATGATTATACTTGACTATTTCGCTCTTTCTCACAATTGATTTAAGATTTTCACAGTCTTCAATAATGAATTCCTCTAAATTTGCGAGAGATTGAAGTACGGAGTGAGAGGCAATGTACTCGAGCTTACCACAGGTACCAACTATTAGATACTTAAGGGCATTAAAGCTTCCCCGTGGCAGTGGATCCTCCCAGATTGTATCTAGTTCCCACAAATAATGCAATCCCAAATATTCGAGGTTTGGGAAGGCGCTTTGGCTACTTTTCTCTCCCATGATCACGACCTTAATATTGGGACACTCTCTCACGACACAGAACCTGAGCTCCTTGAAATTAGAAATAACGAAATCTGACAAGCTCTGGACCTCGAAATGATGGTCCAAGTAAAATGCTGTGACGGGCTCAAGCATTCTTTTCATTACTTGAGATACTTGTTCATTACCATTCACGAATCTCAAGCACCGATCATGTTGATTGTAATCGGATTCAACTGCATCTGGTACGCGGGATATGATTCGCTTCATGTCATTCCCCACAATGAACTTAAATCTCTTCAATCTGTTCTCCTTCCATGAAGGGCTCTCTTCAATGAAAGATTTGAGATCGTCTACAGTGGGGAAGTAGAACTGAAGATAGCTCAACTTCTTCAACCTTCTAATATCTTGGATTATGTTGCTAACAATCCTTTTCCAACGCTGATCCTCAGGGTCCACAACTATGCTTAAAGCTTGCAGATCCTGCTGCTTAAATTTAGCATCTGGATGAATCAGCTCGGATGGGAGACCATCATTTCCATTTCCATAATCAGGGCAATAAAGTGATAGATGCAACTGCTTCAGTTGTGTTAGTTCCTCTATTTCTTTCGGAATCTTATAAAGATCAGATCCCAAAACGTCAAGCACTTCCAACCTTTTGAGCTTTTCAACATCGTTAGAGAGGCTCTTAAGGCAAATACAACTCCTTAACAGAAGCACTTGAAGATTTGCTCGAGTGTACAGTGAAGTAGGCAATTTCTTGATTCTTGTATTTGATAAGTCAAGAAAACTGAGAGCAGGCATGTGGTCGAAAAATGAGGGAGGAAGATGAGTTAACCGATTGTTTCTTTGGAGGAACAAAAGCGCGAGATTAGGGCAAACTGGTTCTTTCATCTCATTTAGCGAAACTTCATTTTTCTCCATCAACTTAACCACACGAGCCTGATGCCAATCACCATCAACTATGTCAATCATCTGGCCATCCAGTTTGAACTGATCACTAGGCTCTTTAAAAAACGAGTAATTTTCCTTCTCCGGGTCCAAACCAAAGTAACTATTCAGACTGAGTGCTTCTTGTGAAGGTGAGGAGCTTAATATTCCTAGTTCTAGCTTCACATAGGTCCACTTCTTACCATTTGCTGAAATCGGAATATTAATCGTACCTAATTCAGATTCATCAGTCTGTGTAGGCCCTGTTACAGATTCACCATTGCGCTTCTTCTCTTCAGAGCAAGAATTGCTCATCTTTATTGACAGTTCAGATAAATTCTTTTCATTTTCATCAAGAAATTCATGATGAAATATAGCTTCATTAGAGTATGATGATACATCATTTGGATTGCAAACACCTACTGGCATTTTTTCTCGTCTTCTCTGCGATGCATATTCTTGCTCCACCTCTTCCACTATGCCTTGTGGAGCAGCACCCTCTTCTATAATTTCTGGTTTTTGTACATTCTCATCATGTAAAATACTAGGAGAACTTGATCCCTCAAGTGAAATTTCCAATTCACCGCAACTTTCGTTAGTTTCACCCACCAACTTGTTTTCCAACTCACTTCTTAGTTTTGTTACAGGAGCACCCGCAGAATCTGGAAATGGAACTCTTTCACTTTCACTTTCACTTTCATTTCGAGTGGTGATAGTAGTATCATCGCCCTCTGACCACTCTCTGCTGCCAGACTTCAGCGCGCTCATATCAGAAGAAGAAAAAGAAGCCACTTCCTTCGCCACATCTACTTGGGCTTTAAGATCATCTTCACCTTGTAAATTTGCGTCTTCGGTTTCATGCATCTGGTCTATGAAAGCCATTGGATTGTCATGCATGTCCTCAACTGGGCAGCGATTCAAGTAATTGATTATTATGCGGCACCCATGTTTCAATTCTTCGCATTCAAGCAAAGGATCCTTGCTATTTTTCTGCTCTTCGATGACACCAGACACTTCACGTTCCAAATCTACAGCCCCATTCACCCACTGGCATAGTTTCCTTTGTGCACGTGTATCGTTGAGAAGTGTCATCTCCTCTACTAAAGCTCTTCGCTTTGACAATCGAACCAAGTATTTTTCAGCATATTCCATGACATCAGAAGGATTCTTGATCTCCCTCTCCTCTTTGGGAAAAACACGAGTGCATATGAGATTATCGGCGCTGCGGCACCCGCAAATCAGATTATTAGGGGGTCGGGGAATTCTGGTTTTCTTTCTTCTTTCTTTGTGGGAGAGTGGAAGACGAAGGCCGGGTTCCCATTTTTCTACAATTGAAATACACAAAATAAATGTTTAATAATAAAAATTCAGGGTGGGTATTATTGTAAGCGTGAGTAAAAGAAATATTTTAAAAAATACGTGGGTAAAATATTTTTTTAAACTTTAAATGGGTAGTTTGCCACTTTTACACCACCACCACCACTACTACTACTAATAATAATAATAATAATAATAATATTTTATATATGTGATTTGTATACAGTATAAATATTACTTAAAAGTTTGAGCATGGATAAAATTTGTAAAATGTGGAGCATATAAGAATATAAATACATATTTATCATATATTAAAAGTTAAATGTACCAGAAACGTTTTCGAACTTGTTGGATTGCAAAGATGATTGATAGATTGACTGACTGTATACTTCTCTTTGAATGCTAGGCTAGGACGTCAAATGCTGGCACCAAGCGGAGTTCCTAAACACAAGTTGTACCTTGATGCATATTGACCGTTTAATTCAGTTTTATATATTTGCAAACAATAAGTAATGCATGACATACAACGTAAAGAGAACATGAGCAAAAACAGAAGAATTATATTTGAGCTATGAGCTAGGTTTAAACACAAGAAATAATAGCAAAATGATAATGATTACTGAATATAAAATTCAAAATGATTACTATGCTATACATATAGAAATATTGACATCGACTCCGTGCTGTATCTTGTATGTCTCATCGATAAAATACATCACATATATTCCAGAATAGATCCTCGATTCCCAATTTTGTGTGTCAATCATGTGTCAACATTAAAATTATATATTGTTAAAAATGTTTTTTCGTAAAAATAAAATTTATTATAATATAACTAATCATAATTAATATTTATTGCTAAAAATTGAAATTTTTACAAACTATATACCTTAAGTTTGGAATAATCAACCACAAAAATCAATTATATTAATTAAAAAATAAAAATTAAATATTAAAAAATATTTCTAAATCCTAATTGGGTGGAATAAATTCTAAATAAAATTATAAAATTATACTAAACCTGAAGAAATTAAAATTGAAGAAAAAAAAAAGAAAGAAAAAATAATAATTTTGAGATTTGGTACATGATTGGCACACACAAGTTAAGACTAGAGGATCTCAAGTGCATATATTCAGGTAGGGGCCAGGGCATGGTCCCCCCCAATTATTTTTTAAAGGGCAAAGGTTCATTTTGATACTATAACTATTTATGTAGGAGCACTTTGATCCCTATTTTTCTTTTTAGTTCAAAATGATCCTATAACTATTTTAAAGGTTTAATTTGGTCCCTATTTTGATCCTCCAACTATTTTAACACACATTTTTCTCACATAATTAGATTATTTCATACATTAACACATACTTTTTACACACATATGGATTGAACACGAAATTTCCACCATTTTCACAAAGAATTTTCATATGGATTGAACATGAAAAATTTTCTCCATTTTCACAAAGAATCCTCCACTATTTTATTTTTGAATAGAAAATTCTTAATTATTTAATTTAGCATAACATAAATAATTATTTTTGTATGTTTTTTAGTTGTTTTTTTTATTTTATCATATAATAATGATTCATATTACTCAGATAATTTCATTTATTTCATGTAAAAAGTGTGCATTAGTGTATGAAATAATCTATGTATCTAAATATTATTAATAAATGAAACCATAAAAATATGATAAAATAAAAAAAATTCAAAAAATAAAAAACAACTAAAAACATACAAAAATAAGTATTTACGTTATGCTAAATAAAATAATTAAGATTTTTCAATACAAACATAAAATAGTGGATGATTCTTTGTGAAAATGGAGAAAATTTCATGTTCAATCCATATGAGGAATCTTTGAGAAAATGGTGGAAATTTCGCGTTCAATCCGTATGTGTGTGTTAATGTGTGAAATAACCTAATTATGTGAGAAAAGTGTGTGTTAAAATAGTTTGAGGATCAAAATAGGGACCAAATTAAACCTTTAAAATAGTTATAGGATCATTTTGAACCAAAAAGATAAATAAAGATCAAGCGCTGCTACACAAATAGTTATAGGATCAAAATGAACATTTGCCCTTTTTTAAATTAAGAGTAATTTCGTACTTTAAATATTTAAATTTAAAATTTTAAAAGTTTAATATATTTTACTTTTCGTGCATTATTCATATGCTACTATTGTTAGTATATTATTAATTCTCATTCTTCAGCATATTCATTTAAAAAATAATTAATATTTACATATACTCATTTTAAATTCAAACATAATTGTAATATTTCGATTTTTCCATATTTCGCTTAGTTTTATGTTTGTGCTTGTGGTTAGTTTATTCTATTTCTCGATTTGGATCTTTCAAAGTTAAAATTTTCATATTTGCGACTCATACTTACATGATTTACTTACAAGAATAATATTACAACACAACCAATTTTAAATAGGAATCGATCAAATGAAAATTCTTTTCAAATGTGGGAACTAAGAACTTATCTAATTCTTTCATTGCTTAGATTTTGATGATCATAATTTAGTCAATTTTTGATGAAAAGGTTAAGGCGACACACTTATATGTGTGTGTGCGCGCGCGCGCGCACACACACATATATATATATATATATATATACACATAATATTGTAATTAATTGTCTAATAAATCATCAAATTTTCACATTTTTACAAATTAAACAACACATTTAAGCTCAGTCAATCACAACATGGTATTGTAATTGACTAAGTTTAAATGTGATGTCTAATTTGTAAAATAGTATAAATGTGGTAATTTTAGTGCTTTTCTTATTGTATATTGGTGCTAAAAACAATAAACGCTAAAATACAAGAAGAAAATCATTACAAAATAGTTTAGCACCATATTATGAAAAATAGTAAAAATACGGCAAACAAGCTAGTTTTTATGTTTACACACGAAGCATTAGTCCTCATTTGAACAAAATTATATATATATATATATATATATATGTATGCATGTATGTATGTATGTAGAGGTAGGTTAAAATGAGAATCACCCTCCTATGTAGGAACTAGGAACTAATAATAACCACCCATCTATCTAATTTGGATGGTCAAGATTTAATTGGATATTTAGGGGGCTAATTGCAAATAAATCAATATTTCAAACCCTATCTAATTTCACAAGGGTAAATATGTAACAAATAGATTTGTAATTCATATATCCCGATCTTTCGATTTAATCATTCCATAAATGACGGCTACTCAATAGAAGAAGCAGAGAAGAACGAACCACATGGAAGAAAACAGGGAACACAGAGAAAAATCAACATAGCCGAGAAGAGCAACATTTTCCTTCAACAGATCAGAGCAAAACAAACTCCATTACAGATGCCTCATACGATTTGATTAGAGATTAAAGATGACAGATAAAGGTTCTTCGTGCAGTTTGAATCCAAAAAAAAGGTACATTAATGGTGGTTAATAATCTCCATAAACTTGTTGTGTGTAATGTTTGCTGCCAATTTTTTCGTGTGTTACACCTTTACTGTCGATTAACAACAGCTAATTAATCAAATTTAAAAACTAGGGTTAATTTTTTTGTTAATTTTCTCTATTGTTAGCAAATTATTCCTCTGTTGATAGCCAATCATTCTTATTTGTTTAGCAAATTGTTCAGTTGGTTATAACAAAATATGCATGTTTTTCATATTTCTCCATTTTTAGCAAATTATTCCTCTGTTGATAGCCAATTATTCCTCTGTGTTTAGCAAATTATTCAATTTGTTATAACAAAATATGTATGTTTTTCATATTTCTCTATTTTTAGATAATTATTCCTCTGTTTATAGCCAATTATTCATCTGTGTTTAGCAAATTGTTTAGTTGGTTATAACATATTATGCATGTTTTTCAATTTCTCTATTTTTAGCAAATTATTCATTTGTTGATAGCCAATTATTCATCTGTGTTTAGCAAATTGTCTAGTTGGTTATAACAAATTATGCATTTTTTCATATTTCTCTATTTTTAGCAAATTATTCCTCTATTGATAGTAATTTATTCATTTGTGTTTAGCAAATTGTTCAGTTGGTTATAACAAAGTATGCATGTTTGTCATATTTCTCTATTTTTAGCAAATTATTCATAGCTCTGTTGATAGCCAATTATTCATCTGTGTTTTAGCAAATTATGCAGTTGGTTATAACAAATTATGCATGTTTTTCATATTTATCTATTTCTAACAAATTATTCCTCTGTTTGATAGCAATTTATTTCTATGTATTTAGCAAATTGTAATTGCATTATTAGCATATTTGGAAATGATTGTTAGAAATATTATGATCTTTTTATGTGATTATGCTCTAACATACACAATACATGTTTTTTTTTTAAACACTTCATGAAGACTCATGGCACGCAAAAATTGTCACATCAATGGAGAAGAAGTTAAAGAAAATGTAGAGGTTATAAATCACATGGAGGAATGACACTAATAAATAGATTGTGGTATCTACGTAATGAGACACATGGAAACATATAAGGGAGGAAGTTTGATAAATTGAACTCCGGCCTCACAAATGACAATGGCAAACAGATGAAGTATCTAAGGGCAAAATATTATACAACAATTCTGAGCGCTAACAGTAACTTACACAAGGAGCGCATATGCATATTTGCTTAGACAAGCCTCTATTATAGGATGTCGTGCAAGGATGGACCCCGAAATATTGACGCTATTATTATGAAGAATATCTAGATTGAATGAAACATACAAGCGTTGCTCTGATTAATTAAAATTATTCATCTGTTGATAGCAAATATTCATCGGTTTGTAGCAAATTATTCCGCTATTTATAGCGATTTATTCTTCTGTTTATGATTTGGGCTTCTTTTGTTGTTCTATTGATTCTCGGATGCTTCCTATTTGTTGGCCATTGATTGCGGACAGTGAATTGCAATGGTTGTCTTTAAGTAATAAATCGAAACACAAATTTGTTGATTCATAGCATTTTTTAGTCTCATGTTATTAGTGGTTTTAGCAAATGTTTATTTAATGGTTTTATCCAAAAAAAAATGGTGGAAACCCTATCAGTACGTAATTGTTAGCAAATTATTCTTTTTTTATAGCAAACTATTTCTCTATTTATATTAAATTATTCCGATGTCGATAGAAATATTCCTCTGTTTATAATACATTATTTCTTTGTTTATGATTTCTAATTCTTTTGTTGTACAAAATTGCAATTGTTCTACAATTACATTTGATATAGAAGATGGTTTAAACATAATAATTCAGTACGGTTTAAACATAATAATATTTCAGCATATAGTTGCTCACGTACATTCCTTACTTATAGTTCTATTTTGTACAATACTATATATGATTTGAAAGTGTTTCGGCATTATTTAATTTGATTTTCTCTGAATATTGCCACACATTATTTTGTTATTTTTAATATATAATTTTGCTATTAGTATAATAATCATTTGTAACATATACACAATTTATCATTCCAATGCTCGGAAAAGTGCAAGAAAATATTTTTTTTACCTTTGTTTGATTTTTACAAAGTGAAAATAAAATACTTAGCATTTAACGAAGTAGAATCATTTATTATCAAAAGCATTATAAAAAAATGTTTGGAAATACATTTTAGCAAATAACGGATTACACATACACCTAATACAAATTAACCAAATATATCATCCAAATGTGAGGGAAAATGCAGAAAATATTTATTGTCATTGTTTGATTTTTGCAAAGTCAAAATATATGATAATTAGCGAATTCTGAAGTACGTAGAACCATTTATTTTTTTGTATTTTATTAACATGTAAATTATATAAAATAGTCGAAAAATATGTTTACATGTGTTGAAAAATCAGTTTATCAGATGTTTGTTTTCATGTGCAAAGGTGGATCTCATTAATAGCATAAATAATGTTTGTTGTTAGCAAATTTATGCATCACATCTAGCCAATATTAAAATCAATAATATTCATCATTTGTTGCTATAATATAGTTGAATTTATTATAGTAGCCACTTTGCAATATACATATAATTTGTTTTGTATGGAACTACAAAATTATATTTGTGCATTACCTATTAATTTTTTGAAATTATCGATCTGTAATAATTTGTTCTTTGGTAATTATATTATTAATATTATGCAGATTAATTAGTTATTAACATATATATAGCCATCATATCATTACTATTTAAATAATATTTGTAGCTAACTTAAAATTATTAGGTTGACGTAACTGTGAAATTATTAACGGGCTCGATCCTAGTTGGGTTAAACGGTGTAGCTAATATAATTCATTAATGTTACTAAAATGTTAACAAAATGTTGCTATTGTGATAATGATAAAAATATTTCTAATTGGTTTAAAAGGTGTAATTAATACATCATAATTTATTTGCTAATATATATAAATTACATTTGTTTAATATGAAACCAACTACTTTCGGTATGTTAACAAAATATTTTAATAAGAACAATCAACTATTGTATGAAACAAATTAATAATATTTAAGAACCTATGAATATTACGTTAATTTGCTACTATATGTACAAAACATTGCTAATTTTTAAATCACAATATGCTAGTTTATAGTTACGAAATTCTAATAAGTTAAACGTCATTTTCAATATTGTTATTAAAAAAAGCATAAGAGAAATCGGTGGTAAATAAAAAATATGGGTGAAGAAGAAATAATTAATAAAAGAAAATCGTCAAAAATAAACAAGATTGAATGAAAATTGGAAATGCCATGAAATGAGGGATATGATATCTAGATAATTGTTGAATTACTAACCTAACCTCAACTTATTATAATTATAAAATAATTGCATTTTTAATCCCATTTTTTTAGATCAATCTTGACCATAAAAAATAAATAGATGGGTGGCTTAGATTGGTTCTTAGTTCCTATATAAGATGGATCAAATACGACCATTTTTCTTGTGTGGATAGTAGGACCACATATGACACCATCTAATAGGATAATCTAATGGTTGAGATTTAATACAATAGGTAGTGAAAATTTCATAAATAACAAGGCAAAAAATAAAGAAATGAGGGTTATTTTTGCAATTAGGAGTAATTTCATAATTCAAATATTAAGTTTAATATATTTTACTTTGAATGCATTATATATATGCTACTACTGTTTATATATTTTTAATTCTCATTCTTTAGCATATTCATTTAAAAAATAATCAAGATTTACATATATTCATTTTAAATTCAAACATAATTGTAATATTTCGTTTCTTCAATATTATATTTAGTTTTATGCTTGTTTGTATGGTTAGTTTATTCTAATTATCAATTTAAATCTTTTAGAGTTAAAATTTTTATATTTACAACTCATACTTATATGCTTTACATACAAGAACAATATTATAACACAACCAATTTCAAATGGGAATGGATCGAATAAGAACTCGTTCTCGATGTGAGAACTGAAAACTTATCTAATTAATCCATTACTTAGATCTTGATGGTAATAATTTGTCAATTTTTGATCAAAAGGAAGGTGACATACTTGTATATATATATATAGACACACACACACACATACGGGTGTGTGTGTGTAATATGGTTAATTACCAAATAAATCACCAAGTTTTCACATTTTTATAATTTATACACAACACATTTAAGCGCTCAATCACTTATTGCGTGGGTCTTGGTTATTGCAAATCATCATCCCATTCTATTAATTACAACATCATATTGTAAATGACTATGTTTAAATGTGATGTCCAATTTACAAAATAGTAGAATCGTGATGATTTATTGATAATGAACCCACATATATATATATATATATATATATGAGTTATTTTCATCCAAATTTTTAATCAAATTTATGCAAAATAATATTAATCCAAAGATCTCTTCGTTCTATTTCATTTAAGATGTCACAACACCATGTTTAAATAAAAAAATATGGATGAAATATTCCAAAGATAATTTTTTATCACTAGCTTATATTAATGCTTCGTGAGCATTTTGATAAAGTATACTGATGAAATATTTATCATATGCTAACAGAATGTACTGATTAATGTACTAATGAAGCATCACATAATGCTAGTATACTACACTTATATTGATTTATTAGAGTTCATTCAATCTCAACTAGGGTTAATTTGTTCTTGATTGAGATTTATTCGTGCTGGGATTGTATACTTAAAAATATGTCTTTTATGCTTATACCCTTAATTGTGAATGAGAAAAACTTTCACATAAATTTTCATTTATTTTATATAATATACAATGCAAATCGTCACATACTTAATATTGTAGATAATATAATGTATAGAATGCACAGAAGATCATGTTATCAATTCCTTATAAAGCCATGACATATATACTTGAAATAAATGCATATTTGCGATCAGATGTATTGATCTTCATGTTGATCTTGACCGTGTTTATTTTCGTTGTTGGATTTTGAGCGAAACAATCTTCTTATAATACATTTAAAAACGTGGATTTATTCCAGTTACAGAGGTTATGCTGCCAAAGTTTTGAAAAATATAACCTATTATTCATATATATCTAATTAAGATCTCTTATTCCGCAACTTTAGTAATAACAACCCCTACCCCCCAGTAACGCACCGATCTCTTAACCCTTGTTCTCTTGGGATTGAGGCGTTAAAAAAATACAAGAAGAAAAGAATTACAAAATATTTTAGCACCAAAATATGGTATGAAAAACATTAAAAATATGGCAAACAAGTTGGTTTTCATATTTACATGCAAAGCACTAGGTACTCATTTGAAAAAAAAAACATATGTATATACGCGATGAATCAAATAAGATCATTTTCTTAATGTGGGAATTAGGACCACATCCAACACCATCAAATAGCATAACATTGAGATTTAATACAATAGGTGGTGGAAAAATTTTAAATAACCAGGCAAAAAATAGTGGAATGATGATTATTTTCATTCTAACACTTAAAAATGATAAAGTCATCAAATTAAAAAAATCTTAAAAACTTTACACAGCTATAACTTGCTTTTTTTCAATAAAATATACACAAAAAATATATATCAAATTAAATATCTCTTTGTGCTATTTCATTTAAGATGTCGAAAGATCAGGTTTAAATGAAAAAATATAGACGAAAAATTTAAAAGATAAATTTTTACGCATGGCCAGGTTATTAATAATGCTTTCAATAGCTTATAATAATGTTTCATCAAGATTATGATAATGTATACTAACTAAATATTTATCATATGCTGACAGAATATATTCATTAATGTGCTATCGAATTATTATCATAATGCTAGCGTACTACACTTATATTGATTTATTAGGGTTTATTCAATCTCAATTAGAGTTTAGTTATTCTCAATTAAGGATTATTCCATATAATTATAATTAAAATTTTATTTTATGAATTTAATTTTCATTTTTTACTTCTCCCAATTGACTATTAGAGTTTAATTCATCATATTATGATTTATAACGTATGCTGACAAAATATTATTATATGGTAACATAATCTATTCATAGCGCTGACGAAGTAAAATCGTAATACTAACGTGGCACATATATATTATTAGTATTATTATAGTTTGTTTCGTCCCATTTAGAATTTTTTTCATCCAATCCAGATTTATTCAATCAAATTAAGTTTAAAACTATTTTTTTAGAATATAATCTTTTATTAATAATATGAGAAAAATATAATTAGAATCATGATAATGTCTCGTTAGCATGATGATAGTGCTTTATTAGCATCACGATGATATTATCAGATTCTCTGCATTTTTTATAAGAATTTTCTAATTACATTAATGTCATGCCAAAAAATTTATCAAATATTATAGAATGGCCACTGTATTTTTAATCAAATCCGGGCCTTTAATTTCTTAGGATTATATCATGTGGTTTTTATTCTCACACTATTATAGATTTTCACCTAACTCCTTCCATATATATGTGTGTGTTTGTGTGTGTGTGTCTATATGTATATATATATTGAATCTGGACCATTTGAGCTCAAAATATTTATGTACAAATTACTTGTTCCTGATAAAAAACATGCCGTCTCTTAAAAATATATATGCTTTATACATGAAAGTATGGTTAACACTCTTTCTATATAAACTAGGATCCAATCTTAGACATTCATATATTTGATTTTCATGGTCCAGATTAGTCTAAAGTTGATAAGGTCAAATATGCAATTAATTAAGAGATTAATAAATTGAGAATATAAATCATCAAATCCCACATTCTATGACACATATATCTTCATATTGTACATTTAATTATTTACTTTCTGATAATATAAAAAAATTTCCATCTTTTCATCGATATAAAAACGTAGATAATTTGTTAAATGAATTAAAATGGGTCAATTAATTTTGTAAGAAAATTGATTTAAATTTATAACTTAATTCGTGTTTTCATAATAGAAAAAATTATGTGGTTTAGTAGCATCTGAATTATTTCATATTAGCAATATTTTGTTTTTGTATTATCTTTGCAAAATTGATTATACCCAGCGCTGGGTTCATATTTAGATTTCATGACTAATTCATAAAAAAAAAATTAATTGCAAGCTAGCAACTAAATTTGATCAAATTAGCAACCATTTCTTACATTATTATTATTATTATTATTATTATTATTATTATTATTATTATTATTATTATTATAAAATGATTTTTTAAAATCATACATGCTATTTATTTCACATTCATAATAATGATTAGCTAATATTATTCAAAAATATTGCTAATAACATAAAATTGTGTGTGGCAAATATTGGTCAAATAAAAACATGTGCTAATATTGCAGCTAATATTATAATAATGATATGATAATATGGTGTGTATATATATATATATATATTGCTAATAACATGAAATTATAAGGCGAAATATAATATATATATATATATATATAATTTAGTTCAAATGAGAACAGTGTTTTGTGTAGGAACGTGAGAACAGTGCTTGTCTACTATTATTTTAGTGCTTTTTTCTTACTGTTTTTTTATGCTGTTTTTTAATTTTTATTTTTAAAGCTTTTCTTATTTTATTTTAGTGCTAAATATTTTAACACCAAAATAAAATAAGAAAAGCAATAAAATTATATTAAACAAGCTGGTTCTCACGTTCTCACACCAAACATTGATATACTTGTACTGAAAATAAGATTTTATACATTTAACTTGAAAACAAAAATTGAAAGCATTATATGTACTACGGAAAATCTATTTTTTAAACATAATTTTGTATTTTAATTGGAGTGTTGGTTCTACTCCAATAACAACACATACCATAAATTATAATAATCAACATAAAAGTATAATAAATTTAAGATTGAATACAAAGATGAAAGTCTACAATATAAAAACGAAATATGTTAAAGGTAAAAGATAAGAGTTTAAATGTAGTTCTAATTCATTATTTGTGATTAGGCTCAATCATAATATGAAATTTGAACTCGTAAAAAAAATAAATAGGCCCTATTATTTAGAACAAAGGCTTATAAAAGAGAAGAATATGTTTATGAAAAAGATGGGGAAAAAATTAAATAAAGTAAGCCCCTTATAAAAAAATAAGAAGAAGAAAAAAAAAAGAAGGCCTAAAAGAACAAAAAAAATGCGTCAAAGATATTCGAACATTTGCACTCTTACTAATAGGGATACATACAGACCATTTATTTATGTATATATATTTAAAAAATTAAGCTCGACTCGAGCTTTGAATTCAGGCTTGAGCTCGGATCGACAGGAAAAACTCACGAGCTCGCACTAGGCTCGATAGGAAAAATTCGAGCTCGAACTCGACTCATTTATTTAAAATTCAAGCTCAGTTCAAGTTTGACTTGATTATTTAAAATTTGAACTCGAACCCGAGCTCAACTTGGGTTCGACTTGATTATTTAAATTCCAAGCCTAAACTCGAGCTCAAATCGGGCTCGAACTCGGCTTGTTTATTTATTTGTCAATATTGATATTTTTTTATTCCTATGTTTTTTTTATATTTTTATAAATTTATGCTATATGTCTATTAGTTATATGTATAATATATACATATATATATATGTATTATGTGTATGTATTATGTGTATGTATTAGTTATCGAGTGTGTGTCGTCAAATTCATAAATCATGAATTACAACTCATAACTCAAAAGTCATATCCTATTACAATATATTAAGATAATTTAAAATTAATAATTCTATATACTTTAAGAGACTATTAATTCTTAGTTTTTTTAATTGTTATTCTTAGTTTAGCTTATTTAATGTTAGTATTAATTTTTGTTAATGTTTTTATTGTTATGTGCATATTAACTAATATAAACTATAGTTATATAAACTATATACTATAATGGAAATAGTATATATATAACTCAGAATTTACGATTAATTATACAACATTAGTGCCAACTGATAACAAATAAGAATATTGTTACTCTTGAACTTGATTTCTTAATTTTGATAAGAAATTTTTGAGAAATTATTATGTTTCCAATATCATTATTTCGTTTCATATTTCTTATTTAATGAATTGAGATTTATTATTTGTCAATATTAGTCTTAATTGTTATTAATTTTATTTTATTTTTCTTTTATTGCTATGTACATTTTAACTAATATTGACTATATACTAGAATATTAATCAATGGACGATAATATATATGGACTTCTGAGTTTAAGATAAACTACATATTATTGGTTCTAAGAATATTGTGAACATTTGATTAATTTTTTTTATTAATTTTTATTTTCTTTTATTATTTTATTACTTTCAATAATAATAGTTTAATATCATTAATTACATTTCATATAATAATATTTAATACATGAGTATTGTTTTGTCAAATTGTCAATATTAATCATAATTTTTTTATTTCTTTTTCCTTTTTTACTTTACACGTATTATAAATTTATAACTTATAACTTATATTCTTGTAAGCTTTTATGATCTATATATTATATAGTGTATATTATTGATTCTCTTTTTTCTTTAATTTCTTTTATTACTCACCTACTCTTGTGTTAAACATCGTATTTCTTAATTTCGATAATATGTTATTAATATTAGTGATTTCATTTCATATTTATTATTTATTGAATTGAGAAATACTAAATTGTAAATACTAGTCCAAAATTCTCTTATTACTTATTATTTATTATTGAGCGTTGAATTTCTTAATTTTGATAATATTAATATAATATCATTTCATATTTCATATTATTATTTATTATACTAATATAGTATGTAGAATTATAAATAAGATAACTATATTATATATATATATATAGTTCATTAGTTTGTTCGTTTGTGTATATAATTGTTACTCTTGATGATTGATTCCTTAACTTTAATAATATTAGTCCAATAGTTAATACCATTAATTTCATTTTATTTTTAATGAGAAGTATTAATTTGACAAAAGTTACAATATAAATAAATAATATTTTAAAAATTACAAAAATAGTATGTGTCTTGAGTCCTAAATCGAATAGCTCACGAGCCCAACCTCCAACTCGGCTCGTTTAAGTATTCGTGAGCTAGACTCGTGAGATAACTCGCTAGCCAGCCTCAAGCTCGGCTCGTTTAACTACTCGTGAGCCAGTTCGCGAGATAGTTCGTGAGACAGCTTGTTAAAAAGCTCGAGAACCTCACGAGCTTGATGAGCGTAGCTCGAGCTCAGCTTGAGAAAATGACGAGCTCGTTTAACTGCCTCGGGTTGGATCGTTTAATAAATGAGCCAGTCTCAAACGAGCTTTTTTCGAGTCGTTACCCAAGTATTTTGCAAGTAGTTTAGCTCATTTATGGCCCTACCCATATATGGTTCTTTACCATAGTATGCGCTGGATGAAGTAGACTTAATTATTCTAGATATATACCGCCTTCAATGAAAGTAAACGAGGCTGGAAGATTTATTTCAATTAATATTAATTTATTTATTTCCTCTATCTGTTAATTTATTTTAATCATCTTACCTTTAGATATCAATCCCTGCTTCTGTTTCTCCAATCAACAACTGTGTAAAAACTAAAAACTTTAAAATCGACTTATATACCACCCTATATAAATAATACGTCTTGAAACTTTGCAATAACTCATGCTTTTGGGAATCATACGTACAAGCGCATATAACATATAAGGATATATATTTTGAATTTACAGAGCATTTTTATAGTTTGAAACGGAAAACGGAAACCTTATTAGAATAAGAATAGAAAGGTGGAGACGGGGAAAAAAAAAAGATCAAAGTGGAAACATACCAGAAAAACTCTGCATCAGATATGATACTTTGGCAGCTGGAAGCAAAGTCATAGGAGACGTTGAATTTTGTAAAGAGATATACTTGGCTTAACACATTTGTACAAAAATTAAAAAGTAAATGTATCACGTCTTCCTTTAATAATTTTGTGGCGTGTTATAATAAGTATGAAATGGGCCCCTTGAATTAATTATTTGTGTATAATACACACAATGTAGCTCTCAGTTCTTGATAGAATTAGGTGTAGCGGTCAAGATCGGTCCCACCCGACCCAATCTGATTTTAGATTGAGCAGGGCTGTGAATTAACAGTCCCAAAATAATTTTGGATCCGGCTGACGCAGCTCGAAAAATTAGTCTGAATAGGTCAATTTCGGACTTGGCTGCGGCCGACCTAGTGAAAAAACAGAATTTTAACCTTAGGCCCACGGTGCGGATCAGGCTGGGGCCATAATTTTTAGACCAAAAAATGGCCCGACCCAAAAAAATTTGACCCATGGGCTTGGGCCGGGCCGGCCCGGCCCGACTCTTTTGATAGCTTTAGAATCGGGCAACAACTATTTTTCTTGTGGATGAGATTATAAGATCCTTTAGTGCACAACTCTGTTGGTGGGCATAAAATCATTTAGGGCTTGTTTACTTTAAGGATTTACAATTAAGTGGATAAATAGTTTAGAGGATGAGAGGATAGATAAATCATATCCCACCTCTTTAGGTGGGATACATATCCCACAAATAGGCACACAAAGCTCATTTATCACGGGGCTTGGTTATCCACCATTTTAATATTATGCAAAATAAGCATAGGATAATTTATTAATCCACCCTTATCCATCAAAGTAAACAAGGCCCTAGTCCATATTTTCTATCTGATTATTGTGTTCTACTATTAAATTTAATATTTTAAAAATATTTATTATAGTATAACCAATCATAATTAACATTAATTGCTTAAAATTGAAATTTTAAAAAACTATATATCCTAATTTTGGCATAATCAACCCTATTAATCAATAATATTAACTAAAAAAATATAAAATAATTATTAAAAAAAAAATATAAACCCTAATTGGGTGGAAGAAATCCTAAATAATAGTTATAAAATTAAACTAAACCAAATCAAATCGAAATTGAAGAAAAAAATCGGATGAAAGTCTAAAAAAATTAAAATGGGACATCAAGTGGAATAGAGAAAGTGAGACAACTACTTGTCTTCATATAAATATACTTTTATTTGCGAATTAGATAAATTTTTTATTCCACTTCGTATGCCCTAGTACTATTGTGATTCACTATTAAATCCATCATTTTAATTATATTTATTATAAAATAAAAATTATTATAATATAATTAATTCTAATTTTAATATTTATTGTTAAGAATTACAATTAAAAGAAATCACATGTTGTAATTATGGAATACGAAAATTAAATACTAAAAACATCAATAATCAATTATAAACTAGAATATGAAAATTAAATAAAATAATACTTATAAATCCTATTTGAATAGAATAAATCCTAAATAATAATTATAAAACCAAACTAAACAGCAAGAAAGTAAAATTGAAGAAAATTAACAAATTAATAAAATAATTAAAAGTAGGGGCACACTCATGTTAGACCGTCTAACGGATCTCTTACGTTAGACGGAACTTCATACCCGACCCGAATTTATAAAATATAAAAAGAGAAAAATCATAAAAAATTAAATAGAAAACCTTACATTCACGTATTCTACTCTCTCTCTCTCTCTCTCTCTCATCAATTCTCTTTTCCTTCTCACCCCCATTTGGATGGAGCCTTCGTCAATCCAGATCTATTCATGACTGTGTGAGGGATCGGGCAAAGATGGCTTATGGTTGTGTGATTTTGATAAATCCACGACAATCATCAAATCGGTTCTTCCAAAGCTACCATTAAAAGATTCCAAGATTGTTACCTTGTTAACAAGTAAAGATTGAAGATCAAGGTTTGAAGAATAATACATGAAGAAGTCGACGTGTATGAGCATGAAATTAATGTGGACGTGTGCAGCCATGTTGAGCAGCCCATGATATATATTTAGAAGCCCATGTTCGATCTCAAAGAGTCCAAGATTGAAGCCCAACTTAATTGGGAATTAAGTTATCCTAGTTTAGATTTTATTTATTTAATTAGGATCATATTTTTATTTAATTCAATTGTAATTTTCGTGTGTTTTTTAATAGGGATTTTCTAGAAGGTCCTTTTAGCTAGGTAATTAGAGTTTTAATTATCGGAACTTCTTTCGTAGTTAGAATTCTAGTTTAGGTAGTTTTCTAGTCTAGTTTTAATTATTTTTAGCCTTATTTTCGTCCATCTCTTCACCTATGTAAGGGAATTCATTGTTTCATTGTTGTTTAGACGTTGATTAATATTTTGAAGTTTATTTTCAATCGTCTCATGATCCTTTGGTTGATCACCCATTTATACGTTCTATTGATCTAGCAAATCATTAGTCCTATTTCAAGCTTCTTTTTAATTTTTCGAGAATTAGGGGGAAGTGCTAACAAATCGGAGAAGATCGAAGTAGCTGCGTTTCTTCTGTAGACGTCGGGGTTCAGTTGAAGTTCTAATCCTTCTACCTTTCCATCATCACCAACGCCCATCTTACAACTTTCGTACACCTCATACAACATCTATACTCATTCAGATCGAGTTCTACACAAGTTCGAAGCCGTTCGAGTCAGTTTCATCCTTGCGTGCTATTTAGCTCGCGAATAGCACATATACCGTAAGTGTTTTATTTCGCCTTTGTTTTATTTGAGTCTAATTAATCGAGTCTAGTCCAGCCATATATCGAGTCAATTTCAGTTCAAGTCTTCTGCTATTTTGTGTCTTATATTGAGTCCTGGTATTATTTTGAACCCTTACTTAGTCTGTCATGTGTTCTGTTCTTGAGTCTGCATACTTTGATATTCTTTCATGTTCTTGAGCATAAAGGAATCACATCATGTGGTATCAGAGCCACGATGGCAATAGCTATTCATGGTTCAATACTGGGTCGTGTCTTTTGTTTAATTTGTGTTCATATTATTTATTGTTTATCGAGTTGTAATCTGCGTATTCATTGAAAAAAAAGAAGAAAATGTTCAAAGAAATAAAATAAAAAAAAGGAACGTTCAAAAAAAAGATACTGTTAAAAAAAACAGAACTGTTAAAAAAAAAGAGTCTGATCTTATCTCCAGTCAATTGTTCAGTTTGTTCCTTTGTTGAAATTAGCTATTGTCATTGTTTAGCTATAGAAGAGTCGAGTTAGTAAAAAAAAACGTTCTGAAAAAAACAGAAAAAAAAGAAGAAAAAAAATGTTTCGTTTATTTGATTCAGTTCATGGGTTACTCTTCAAGTGTGTTATTGTTATTGTTCTAGTTGAGTTAGAGTTGTTTTGCAGTTAAAAAAAAACGTGAAAAAAATTTTGCTAGTTACTATGAATTCAGACGGTACATTTGAATTGTTCCGCCGGTTCCTCCCTGGAGACGCGAAGGAATCTTTTGATGCAATGATTGAAAGCTGGAATAACTATACACAGATATTTGAGGAGAGCATAGAGCGATTGGCCCAACCCATGGATCAATTTGAGCAACCCAATGCTTAAGGAGCACCGCCACTACTACATGTACCTCAACGCCGATCAGCCCACTCGACCACGAGTTATCAGTTCCCTTGGAGCCAATCGGAGTCGCCCCTACCATATTTGGAGTTTCCACAACCCCAAAATCAGCCCGTGAAATGATTTGATCGTTTTACACCGCGATCCAACTATAGGCCACCTGTAGCAAAACCCGTATATGCATGCCTACACCAATAGTTCGACCGCCCATTGCTACACCGCCGCCACCTACATGGCTTACACCATCAATGCAGCCCTCGACCGATGCCAAACCCGAGGAAAAGCCAGCCGAAGTCGAGGAAGAAGAGGTGGAGATCCACATTGAGTTACCATCTGAGATCGTTGCCATCAAAGAAGATCTTATTCTAGAGGTAATCGTTTCCGTTGAAGCATCTCTTGAAGAATTGATAGATGTTGCTATTTGTGAAAGCATTGGAGAAGAAGAAAAAGAGGTGGAGAGCGAGATCAACTTGGAAGTGGTTGAAGATAAAATGGAGCTCGTACAAGCAAACATGGTGGATCAGCTGATTTCTAACATTTTTTGATAACCATGTACTTTTATTGTCATTATTCTACAGGTTGCCAAAGATGTGACACATGATATTGATGAGCCACCAAAAGAGATTGATGATCAGTTCGTGTTCGTTTTCGATCCAGGCCGTTTGAATTCGAGGATGAATTTTTTTCAAGAGAAGGGGAATGATAAATCCACGACAAGCATCGGATCGGTTCTTCCAAAGCTACCATTGAAAGATCCTAAGATTGTTACATTATTAACAATTAAAGATTGAAGATCAAGTTGTGAAGAATAATGCATGAAGAAGTCGACGTGCATGAGCATGAAATTAATGTGGACGTGTGTAGCCATATCGAGTAGCCCATGATATTTAATTAGAAGCCCATGTTCGATCTCAAGGACTCCAAGAGTAAATCCCAACTTAATTGGGAATTAAGTTATCCTAGTTTATATTTTATTTATTTAATTAGGATCAGATTTTTATTTAATTTAATTGTAATTTTCGTGTGTTTTTTAATAGGGATTTTCTAGAAGGTCTTTTTAGCTAGGTAAATAGAGTTTTAATTATGGAAACTTCTTTCCTAGTTAGAATTCTAGTTTAGGTAGTTTCCTAGTCTAGTTTTAATTATTTTTAGCCTTATTTTCATCCATCCCTTCACCTATATAAGGGGATTCATTGTTTCATTGTTATTTAGATGTTGATTAATATTTTGAAGTTTATCTTCAATCGTCTCATGATCCTTTAGTTGATCACCCATTTATACGTTCTATTGATCTAGCAAATCGTTAATCCTATTTCAAGCTTCTTTTTAATTCTTCGAGAATTAGAGGGAAGTGCTAACAAATCGGAGAAGATCGAAGTAGCTGCGTTTCGTCTGTAGAAGCCGGCGTTTAGTTGATGTTCTAATCCTTTTACCTTTCCATCATCACCAACGCCCATGTTACACCTTTCATATGCCTCATACAACATCCATACTCATTTAGATCGAGTTCTATACAAGTTCGAAGCCGTTCGAGTCAGTTTCATCCATACGTGCTATTTAGCTTGCGAATAACACATATACCGTAAGTGTTTTATTTCGCCTTTGTTTTATTCGAGTTTAATTAATCGAGTCTAGTCCAGCCATATATCGAGTCAATTTCAGTTTAAGTCTTCCGCTATTTTGTTTCTTATATTGAGTCCCGGTATTATTTTGAACCCTTACTTAGTCCGTCGTGTGTTTCGTTCTTGAGTCTGCGTACTTTGATATTCTTTCATGTTCTTGAGCATGACAGAATCATATCAGATTTCTCTGAAGAAAACAATACAATGCTTTCTAGATTCTTCTCCATTTTCTATCGACTCTTCCACTTAACAAATTCTGGGATTTGCATACAAAGAGGTGACATCTCTCCAGAAAGTCCTCAAACGACTGGATGATCGCGGCGACGGCGGAGGCGACTGTTCCAATTGAAATCAAACTTGGCTGATCTCTGTCAAAGGTACGCTTCTTGAGGTGTGAGGAAATCTATTCTCTATTTTGTAGAATGTATAGATACACGTGTATCTATATACATGTGTATGTAAATGTGCCTAAATCATAAGCTCATAAATATCCTTAATTTTTGGTTTGGAGGTTAATTCGTTAAAGTATTTATATTATTGATTGTTGACAATTTGATAAGAAAAAATGTTGGTAAAGAGCAATGCTTTGATTAGGGATCGGACGCACGAGTTCTTAGGGATTGCGGAGAGGGCGAAGAAGTCAGTTTCGTTGCATTGTTTTGGATTTATTTTCTGTGTTTCAACGAATTATTATTGATTTGTTTGTATGCGTTACGATTGCAATAATGAATCTAATCTTAATTTTTTTTGAATTTGAAATTGTGGATTTGAATTGCGTGTAGAGGTACATGCAGCAGCACAAGATCGAGACCATGTTGAAGATTTTTAGTGATACTTTTATTTGTAATTAATGTTACTTTCTTTTGTAATTAGTGATACTTTATTTTGTAATCAATAATATTTTTTTCTATAATAATGAAATAATTTTTTTTACTCAAGAATGAGTTTTGATTGTATTCATAGACCTGATTCTCAATTTGAGATTATGTTTTAAACTGACATTTTTCTTTCTAATTAGTGATACTTTTTTTCATAGTAATGAGACTTCACTCCATAGGTGATGATACTTCACCCCATAAATAATGATACTCACATGTGAGTAAATGATACTTGACCCATAAATAATGATACTTGAGTTAATGACACTCCACTCATAGTTAATGACAGTTATCTATGGTGGATTTGATAATTAATGTTTAATCATCAATAATATAATATTATACCCCACTTCCGAATTAATGATACTTCACAGACAGTTAATGATACTTACAAGATATATATCTAATGATACTTCACTTAATAGTTAATGATATTTCACCAAATTTATATCTAATGATACTTCACTTCATAGTTAATGATATTTCACTTCACAGTTAGTGATACTTCACACATAGTGATACTTTAGTTTATACCTAGTGATACTTCAATGGCTGCACGTGGGGGGCGCGTGTAAGATACGCGCTTGAGCGTGAAAATGAATTTTGGGGCGGGTTTTGGACGGGTTTGGGTTTTATTTGACCTGTCTAACGTAAGCAACCCGTTAGACTGTCTCATACAAGTTTTTGTCTTAAAAGTATTATAGGTTAGTGTTAGTGCAGTCGTACGCGCTTAACAGATTGCCATATATTTTGGCAATTCTAATCGACAACTCTTATTCATGGTGCTGATTAATGAACATTCAACTAAAGGCTCAACACTCGAGAGATGAGTTTCCTTAATGAGTATTTAAAGATGTCTTTGACAGAGTTATTTATAGTAGTTCCCTACTTGGAGTAGGAGATCTAATGCTTGTTATCTCTTGGAGATCAAAAAAGATATCTGGCTGCTACAATCGAAGAGAGTAGCCTTGAAGATTTTCCCTAATTTGCAATGGATGTCACTCATCTATGATGGCAACAATCCTATCAACTATGAAAACGACTTCAACTAGGAAGACTCAAGAATGGCGGTATCTGAGTTACTATATAAAGGCCTCTTTATTCATAATGAAAAGTAGGCCATGCTGAATAATGAATATTATGCACAAGTTCTAAATGTTATGAGTTGTGTTTTCATAGAATTTGCATATACTTCTAGTGATGTATATATGTTTATTCTCAAGTTCAACTTGGGTTTTTAATAGATAGTTTGTCTAGTACAAACAATAATTGGGTTTATTTGTTGAAAACATAATTTTGTGAAGGTCATAAGGAGGACCTGTTGGAAATTAAACTGGTCCGAAATAATTTCACGACGAATAAAATCTGTCTTTTCAATCAAATCGAACGGGAACGGAAGCGGTATATATCAGAAAACAGATCGTGATATAAGAATTTAATATCCATGCCAAATTAAATTTATTTAATACTAAAGAAGAGATAAAGAAAATACATTTTTCTTAAATCTCCTTCATCTTCTTCGATCAACCTTTGAATCTTGAAGCTCGCAAACATCATGATCTTCCAATTCGATCCTCTCTTTGAAAGGTAGTGAGTGGGCACCAGAATAAATCTATTAAGTTCCTAACTTAATTTTTCTACGATTATTTCAACACATGAAATCGTTAAATTGGGTTGTAGTATTGGGATGATATTTAATCTAAATTAAAATATAAAGATAAGAAGAAAATAAATCAAAATCAAACTTTTTGATTTGATGAAATTTCAAGTGCCATGAACTATTTCTCTTGTTGATTTCTAAAGAAATTAAAATCAAACACTTTGATTTAATGAAACCAACATGACTAAATTCATTGGCCTTTTATTTCAAAAGAGTTCACGTCTCATAAGAGCTATGTATTCGGCGTCTACCTTTTCTTCATACTAATGTTATATTTATAATTAGATTTAGGTCAAATTCTAATACATATCAGTTTTCTATCTTAAACAGATTCAAAATCATATAAGATAAGGAAACAAATTAATTATTATCTCAAATAATTATTAATTATTACTAATATGTAAATATTATAAATATCTTATATTTATTTAATATCTAGCACAGTGAAACTGTGGAATATCATATATTCCTAGAATTAACTAATATTTACACATAAGACCACACTTTATGAAAACTTATTTTTCATAACACTTTAGGAACTTAAATATTATTATTAACCCGTCAATAAAATAGGAAGGCGAATCGGGGACCATGGACCTATAATCAAGAGCTCCAATGAATCGAATAAATAATTAAAGTCTTTAATTAATATATTCAACTTATTAATTCCAATATTATTCCACTAAAATTCGGAATTGCACTATCTTTAATTATAGAACATATTTATTCTATGAATTTGAGCAGTCCATTGATTTTATCATTTCATATGAATTAATCCTCCATAGATAATTCATAATTGAAGACAGGTAATATCTGTTAACTTCTTCAATTATCTCTTTTCCTCATTTACCATTAATTCACCAATGAGCGATTAATTTATAAACAATTTATAAATTAGAGATCTCAAATCACTCAGTTCCAGAATTAACAAATGAGAGAATTATCTTTCTACTTCTCAAAAGAAGGAATGGATTCCATATATATAAATTACACTCCCAGCTATTTAATTCAAATGTGAATCTAAAATGCCAGTTTAGAAAATGTTGGCAAACAAACTTTAATGAGCAAATCAAGAATCACATTGAAATAAACAGGAGTCTAGAATCACTCAGGATTAAGATTATTCATACATGATCATCTTGTGATTTAATTTAATATTCCTTTTCTTTAACGAATTTTGAAGGAATTATTAAGTTAAATTGGTCCAAGTCCTATATGATCATATCATATATAAATGCACCCAATTGGATGTCTCCACATCAACGGTTTGTATAAAATGGTCACATTCATAATGTGATCGGGCTGTACTAGTGACAGTTTAATTAAAGATCCCATACTTTAATTAAATTCGTCACGGGCTTCATTTTTAGTTTATGGTAACATTAAATAAACTAGGAATTTTCTGTGATGTAAAATAAATGCATACTAGAAGCATATTAGTTCGAAAATAAATGTCGCTTTTATAAATAAGATAAAAACAATTCACCAATGAGCGATTAATTTATAAACAATTTATAAATTAGAGATCTCAAATCACTCAGTTCCAGAATTAACAAATGAGAGAATTATCTTTCTACTTCTCAAAAGAAGGAATGGATTCCATATCTATAAATTACACTCCCAGCTATTTAATTCAAATGTGAATCTAAAATGCAAGTTTAGAAAATGTTGGCAAATAAACTTTAATGAGCAAATCAAGAATCACATTGAAATAAACAGGAGTCTAGAATCACTCAGGATTAAGATTATTCATACATGATCATCTTGTGATTTAATTTAATATTCCTTTTCTTTAACGAATTTTGAAGGAATTATTAAGTTAAATCGGTCCAAGTCCTATATGATCATATCATATATAAATGCACCCAATTGGATGTCTCCACATCAACGGTTTGTATAAAATGGTCACATTCATAATGTGATCGGGCTGTACTAGTGACAGTTTAATTAAAGATCACATACTTTAATTAAATTCGTCACGGGCTTCATTTTTAGTTTATGGTAACATTAAATAAACTAGGAATTTTCTGTGATGTAAAATAAATGCATACTAGAAGCATATTAATTCGAAAATAAATGTCGCTTTTATAAATAAGATAAAAACAATTCACAATTACTTTAAGGGCACAATCCCCAACAATATCCCACTTGCCCCAAAGCATATGAGACATGTCTCTTAGTCCAAAATTATGAATATGCCTCTCAAACACTTTTGAAGGCAGAGTCTTGGTGAAAGGATCAGTATGGTTGTCAGCAGACGTAATCTTGAGAATTGCCACGTGTCCTCTTTGTACCATCTCTCGGATCAGTTGATACTTTCTTTCTATATGCTTTGACCTCTTGTGACTTCGAGATTCCTTTGAATTGGCCACTGCACCACTATTGTCACAATATAAGGCGATTGGTCTATCCAAATTTGGAACAATTTCCAAATCAGCAAGTAACTTTTTTAGCCATACTGCTTCTTTAGCTACTTCAGAAGCTGCTATATATTTAGCCTCCATAGTGGAGTCTGCAGTACTGGATTGCTTGATACTTCTCCAGACTATGGCAACCGCCACCAAGTGTAAACACTGACCCAGATATCGTCTTTTGATTATCCTTTTCTGATTGAAAATCAGAATCAATGTATCCATCTATTTGAATGTTATCACCAGAATAGATAAGCATATAGTTTCTCATTCTCTGAAGATACTTGAGAATATTCTTCACTACTACCCAATGATCAATTCCTGGATTTGATTGAAAATCACTGACTATAACCACCGCATAACAAATGTTGGGCCTAGTACACAACATGGCATACAATAGGCTACCTACTGCAGAGGCATAAGGTATGTGTCTCATGTTCTCTTCCTCTTCAGGTGTCTTAAGACACTGTTCCTTGGAGAGAATGACTCCATGTCTGGTTGGTAGGTAACCCATTTTTGGAATCTTGCATTCTATAATGCAACTTCATCTTATCAATATAAGATGCTTGAGACAGTGCCAATAATTTATTCTTGCGATCTCGATCAATTCGAATTCTAAGAATATAATTCGCTTCTCCCAAATCTTTCATTTAGAATTGCTTGGCCAGCCAATCTTTAATTGCATATAACGTTTCAATATCATTCCCAATGAGTAGAATCTCATCCACATAAAGCACTAAAAATGCCACTTTACCATCCTTGATTCTCTTATAGACACAAGGTTCATCAATGTTTTGGCCAAAACTGTTGGGGTTTTCTCGAATTGTACCCCACCAGATCTATTTTGATGCCATTAATTCTAACTCATGTAAATCATAATTTTATGTGTGACATTAATTATCCTATGTTGAATTAACATGCAAGTTTCAATTTCGAATCTATTGCAGCGGAAAAAAATAGAATCTATCGAAATCTGTACTTACAAACTTTGTTGGGTTGCTCACGGGATTAAAGGTCTAATCCCGTTGTTGATGGAGAACGCATGGATGACAATTTACTTCTCCTTGGTGTTCGAAATCTCACAGCTCTAATATTCTACTTCTTGATCTTCTGCTGTATTCCCGACCTTATTTAGATACAGGGTGGGCTACAGACTACTAAACAGTTGTGGAAACTCTAGGAATCAAGAGAACACTTAGAGGGGCTGTATTAGAGTGTATTTTTCATCATAAATTTCATGGTCCCCCCTCCCTTATTATAGGGGAGGGGACGAAGATTAACTCTCCAAACCCTATTGGGTTTGAGCCTCCAACTCTTGTTCTATTCCCAGTCCACTTAGGTCAAATTGGGCTACAACAGGGATCTAGAAGAATATTAAATTGGCATGCTAATTTATTTAATTTCTAATATCCAATAAACTTAGGATATAATTAAATAAATTAAGTATTATTTTTATTCCACTAAAGAAATAATATTGACCTGCCAATTTAATACATATTTACGAATATGCTTTCTTCTTTAGTTCTGTCATTCCCCATGTTTAAGATATAATGTCCATTAATTAATTATGTAAGCTTCTGACAGCTATAATTAATTAATATCATGTTCCTTGAGTAGTACCGTACAATTTCCGTATCATGTAAAGAATAAATTAATATTCTGCCTGCAGGACTTCCCATGATCTACGTGCTTCCTCAAGAGGACATCATCAACCTGGCGCACTAGGACATGGTGACCATATATAATGTATGACCCATCATATATGTAAATGCCACTACCCAAAATATCGACATTGTTGATCCTATCAAAGAATCTCACTCATTGATAAATCAAAGCGGTCGACATAACATATATATGTTCGCCACTATACATGGGTTAAGAACCCGAACTCTGTGGATCTTTATTCTCTCTTTTTAGGGTCAAAACAGAGAATAGTATTTATCGTGATCCTCCTCAATACACTAACAAGTGTATCAGAATAATCAGCTAGTCAAGATAAACTAACTATTAGATTATTCTACAGTGTACAATTGTTGGTTCAGGACCATCTAAACTGCGAGCCTTTTAATACTTTGCAAAGAATCCGATAATAAGATCTTTACCGTGTGTTCACCCAGACCATATCATCTACAATGCAGTATATGGAAGCATGCATATAAATATATAACAATAAATATATACACAAATAGTGACTGCAATTATTATTCAATCTATATTATCTTATTATTGTATACAAAGACAACCTTTCCAGTATACAAAACCAACAATCTCCCACTTATACTCGAAGCATGTCTTTTAAGTATAAACAACACATTGGCTAACTCTCCAACATAAGATAAACTCAAAAATAGCCCCGGGTCTGCATCAACTCCCATTATCTCTACTTGACCATTGAAGGTCTGAGCTTGGAAGGCTCGTGAATGGGACAACCATTTTTTATCTTCCAATGCAATCTTGACCACTGGCACATCTTCCTCCCTTATATTTTGTATAAGGTGGTACTTTAATCCTATGTGTTTAATTACCCCATGGACTCTGGATTCCTTTTTCAATTTGCTACTGCACTAGAGTTATCACAGTGTGTCGTGACACTCCTAAGGCAAATTAGGGACCATGCTCAAGTCCAACAAGAAGCTATGTAGCCGTACAGTCTTTCGTAGCCTCAGAGCCAGCCACATACTTGACTTTCATGGTGGAGTGAGCATGCATTTCCACCTCACCCCTCCATGCCTCCATGCCACGACTCCCCTTCTCAATTTAAATACATATGATGAGGAAGATTTACTCTGATCCTTTTTATCGATTTTGGAAAAACTAAGTTCCTATAACCCAAGATAATCAGACTGTCCAAGTGGTAAAATGAGCATACTATCTCAAGTCTTCTTGAGAATACTCTTTTCCATAGTCCATTATCCTTAACTAAGGTTAAAATTGATATCTTTCCACTATGCCACTGCATAGTAGATATCGGTCTTTGCGCATAGTATACCATATGTGAGAATTCCTTTTGCTGAAGCATAAGGAATCTCATTTCCACTCATCCATCTCATTATGTGTTTGGGGAACACATTTCCTTGAGTAGATATATTCCATTCTCGAAAGGTATAAAACCTTTCTTGGAATCTTTATGTTGAATCTAGCTAGCACATTTTCGATATAGGTAACCTGGGATGAGTACATCAGCCCAAATCCTTCATATCGAAATGCCTGGACAATCACACCCCTATGTTCGATAACACTTTCTTATTGTTACCCAATAAGCAAGTTGTTATTTAACATATGGTACTAGGATAACCACCACATTTCCGTCACGCCTCTTGTACACACAGCCTTTATTCGATTTCTCCATGAATCCATATGACTGGATAACTTCGTTAGATCGGATATTCTAAGATTTTGATGCTTACTTAAATCCACGAATGGACCTCTAAGCTAGCACACTAAGTGCTATTGGCCTTTAGTAATGAATCCTTTTATTTGTCGCATATAGATATTATCCTCAAGAATTCCGTTCAGAAAACTATCTTGACATCTATTTGCCAAACAAATAAGTTAAAATGAGTAGCAACAGACAATAGATTCTAGATCTAACAATTCCATTAGATCATCTCTTTCTTTTAAAGATCCACTTTCACCATACGAGTTTTACCATATTTAGTGGTTCTACAGGCTCCCACTAGTTCATGATGATCCATAGCTCCCATTTCGGATTCCATTGCAGTTTTTCAAGAAACCGCATCCTTATCTTGAACCACTTCATCGTAGTTTCTAGGCTCCAATTCATTTAGTCTTTCCAGAAAATCAGAAGATTCTTCTAGACTAATGAATCTATTAGGTTGGCGCACAACCCTCCCACTGCGATGAAGAATTTTCTGTACCTTCATGACACGCTGTGCATTATTAGGTGGTACCTCTCCTTGTACACTTTGGTGTAGGATTTGAATGTTCTTTCCTCAAACTATTAAGAACGATCTTGTTCTTAACCTTGTGACTTGTTATATAGTCTTCTTCTAAGAATCAAGCATTAGTGCTTACAATGTCCTTCTAATTCTTAGGACTATAAAATAAACCACTTTTCGTTCATCTAGGATATCCAACAGACAATCATCGTTTCTAGGACATATCCGCAAAATGAAATAAATAACTTTGAATAGCTCATCATCGATATTAACCATTTCTAATAACATTCCATTTCTTCATACCACTATGTCACTCTGCTGTTTGAATAGCAGACGTAGTCAATCGGGATGCAATCCCATTCTCCGTCAAGTGATCCCTAAAGTCGCCTAAAAGGTACTTGTTGCTAGGGCTATATAGGCAGAGTGAATTAAACCTAATAGCTTCTTTGGATCTATTCCTTTAGCCTTAAAGGACACTTGGTCATTTTACCTTCTTAGTAGGATTTGCACAAAGAAACGATTCTAGGACTAGTCAGACCAATGGACCATCATTTATCAAACTTTGAATCCTTTTAAGAATAAGATATCCAAGTCTTAGATGCCAAAGATAGGTTTGATTCCTTTGTGAAGATTCTTTCCTTTTATTGAGGTTAATCAATGTATTCAATAGTTGTTTTGTAGTGTTAGACATAGATTTTAGTGTATTAAAGATATCTATCCGATGTGCAAGAATAGATAAAATGTTTCCCATCCATGATAACAATCTAGTTATCAAAAGTAACAAGATACCAATTCAAAATGAACTTAGAAACAGAAACCAAGTTTCTAAATTCTTTCACAAATAGACAATCCTTTTAAAGACTAAAATCTATCACTACTGAAAGGTATGTCTATGTCTCCCACTGCAATAGTTGCCACTTTACCATAGCATTGCACATGTACATAGTGATCTCATCTTCACTTAAACGAGTGAGAGATACCTTTTCTTTTGAGAGGACACTCAGACTTACAATGTCTCAGCTGATTGTACTTGAAGCACATATCCTTTGCACTTAAAGTCCTTTTGAGGTAACTATATCATTTTCTTCATTGCCCTACACGCTTCCTCTGGTTGAGATGCATTCTTTTTCTTACCCGAAGATGCATTTTTCTTAGCCATTTGCGTCTCTGTGATGCTTTTCACTGGCATCTCAGTTGTTTGAAGATCAGCAAGCATTTCTAATAAAGTGACATAATTCTTTATCATGCTGAAGTTCAAAGGAACTATTTAAGCTTCAGGGACACACTATTAAACACCAAGTCGATTAAGACTCGATATCTTGTTCACCATCCAGGGTTTCGATCTCCGATAATCAGCTTATCATCCGGAGAACGTGATCCCTTACAAGAATGGAATCGACTATCTTGGTGCTTATTAGATTTTTCATGGCAATGCATTTTGTTGTGTAATTCTGATGTCTGAAGATTTTCTTAAGATTACACCATAAGAAATTCTCACTACTTCATCATAATTCACAACTGGTTTCTTATGACATTCCTCATCAAGTACAATTAAGCCTTCAGCCGTTTAAGACAATGTTTTAAGTTTCGAATCCAGTCTTCAGAATTTCACCTATAAAAAACTTTTGAGAATAGAAGACAAGTTGGAGAATGCCAAGATAATATAGAATAGCAGAAAAGTAACATGCAGTACAGTCACACCATTTGGATAATCATATAATTGAAATCCTAAAAAAGAATTATATGTATATCCACCGACATTTTAATAATATTTTCCATAAGCCACGATAGTGTGGACGTTTATGAAATTCATTTCTAAACAGGTTATTAGCCTTTAATTCACCTCCAGTTAAGTTTCCTTTTAACAAGTGAATTAATAGTCGGTTTTATTCCCGGTCATGTAATTGTCTAATTAATAAGCCACGATAGTGTGGACATTTTTTAATAAATTACATCTAAATGTGAATACCATTATCTTTGCACCAAGAACACTATTTATAACTAACTGCTCCAGATGGAGGAATCAGTTAGTTCTAATAGTGTTCTACATCTATCCATATAAAGAGATTTAACTTCCAGAGAAATTTGTGATATGACACATCCGATATGGAGGAAGACCGATGTCAACGTGCATGCCAATCACTTCTCAATTAAACCAAATTTTGATGTGATCTCAAGGAGAATACAACATTTATCAAAGTATGCGGAAATCCAAGAACGAACGCACGACAGACTAGTAAAAGTTTAATCCTATTAAACTAGACTTCAGATAACAAATGATGAGGGCATGGCTGTATAATATGATGATATGTGGTGAAGAGAGGCTGGAATAGATAGGTTATGATAAGAAAATAGAGAACTTACAATATAGGTGCTTAACTCGGAGCGAATAGCACGTATGATTGGACTCGACTCCAACAGCTTGTAAATGCGTACAACTTAACTCAAACTTGATAGAGGATGATGATACGGACGTAGTATGGTTGCTGGACATCATCGAAGATGGTAGACATGTTGGTAATAGTGAATGAATTGAAATCGGGGTGAAACTCCAAGTGTAAAATGATACACAAAAAGATTCACTAGTTGACTTCTCTTCGATAGCAAATCCGACCCAAACTCCACAAGAGAATTAGAACAAGATTTAAAGATAAAACTTAAAAAGTTGCAAGCTTCTTAAGAGTGTTTATTTTCGATTGAAATATAAACAAAAGAGGATCTCGGGTGAGACAATATTGAAAGGTAAATTCTTCTTAATCAAATATGGTCTAAATATCAAAGTAACAATGATCCCCTATTTATAGTAGAGGTATGGATGAAAATTCTAAGTCTAAAACTATAGAAATTCGAAAATAATGATAATCCTAATCTAACTAGGATTCCTACCTGAATTAGAAACTCTATTTAAGGTTAATCCAAAAAGACCAAAAATAAAATAATAAAAATCTATCTAATGGATAAATAAAACTCAACACTTTTGGGCCTTCATAATTGGACTCTAAATAATTAATTATGACCGAAAATTAAAGGACAAAAATCAGCCCAATCCAGATTTAATTATTCTTCATGCATGCAGATCCGAGACTTGCTGTTTTCCATGCAAACACATGAATTCTACATGGTCACGATTTCATCATTCCCCTCCGGTTGAAAAGAATTCGTCCTCGAATTCGAACCTCCAGGATCAAAGACTAAGACGAACCGATCATCAAACTTCTTTTTCACAAGGCGCATAAGACACAACATCAAAATCTCCCATCTTGTGTCAAATGGTCGAAACTTAATCTTTATAGAATGCTTGGATATGGGAACCGCGAATAAGTCTGGTGGCACATTAATACCCAATGGAACATCTTCGACAACCTGTAAAATAAAAACATCACAAGAAAACGGTTGGCATTCAATGTTAGAACTCAATAGCTCCTCCATGCTTGTTTGTTCGAGCTCCTTGTGATCTTTACTCGTTGTCCAACTAATGTCATTTTCTTCCTCAGAACATGGTTGTAATTCCTCCAACTTGTCACCTGTTTCAACTTTCTCAACTGCATCATTGACCTCCATTTCTTCTTCCTCGACTTCGGCTCGTTCTTCTTTAGATTTGGCGTCAATCAGAGGCTGCTTTAACTTTTCTTCATAGACTGGATAGATAGGGCATTGTTCATCACATTCTAGACTTGGTGGAACAATGGCCGGCTGAACTGGTGATGCAGGCTGTGTAGGTGGTACATAGGTACGTAGAAACTCCAAAAATGACTCAGGTTGGCTCCACGGAAACTGATAACTCGTGGTCGAGCAAGCTGTTTGGCGTTGACCTCTAGGTGGTGGAGGCGATGCTTTTTGCGTGTTAAGACTCTCAAGCTACTCCGTTAACTTAGCCAGGCGACTAACCAGATTGTCTGTCAATGACTGTCTGCTTTTATCCATGCTTTCAATCATTACATCAAAATGGTATTTCATGTCCCATGCAAGGAACTGACTGGATGACTCGGGTACATCATATGTATTCATTTAACTTGAATGGAGTAGTGGACGTGTGAGATGGTGTATATGAACCAGCTGTTCAGTGTAGGTAGACCGGCTGAAATGGGTGTATGGAGTAGGTGTACGGGTGTAGGGTGCGTTAGGTGTACGGGTGTATGAACCGGATATTGTACAGGTGTATGGTCCGTGCAGGGAACAATACAACAATTTTCGAACCTAATGGGTGTAAGGGATGAAAATTCAAGGATTGTTGCAAGTATATGTGATGTAGGAAAGGATTAGAAGAGATAAGGATAGAAAGAAACTAGATAGGAAATAATAAAGGCTAGATAAAGAAGGTTTGAATTTGGATGTGTTTCACTAGTGTGGACACAATCAAAATAACCTAAAATATCTAATAAAGATGGAAATAGTCTAAATTAAGTAGAAAACAAAGAAGAAATTCAAAAATCCGATCAGTGTTTTTTTTCGAGTTTTTTTTTTCAGATCAGTTTTTTTTTGAACTGCAATACTACTACACGACTCAACTAGATTAGCAACAATATGACACTAGGAAGATAAACACAAGCTGAATACAAACAGAACGAATCTGATTTTGTTTTTTTACTAAATAGAACTAGGACTCAAGACGAAGAACACAATACGAATGACACCAAGATGGATTGAACCACGAACAGTGGGGCTGTCATGGCTTTGATACCACTTTATGATGTGATCTCAAGGAGAACACAACATTTATCAAAGTATGCGGAAATCCAAGAACGAACGCACGACAGACTAGTAAGAGTTCAATCCTATTAAACTAGACTTCAGATAACAAATGATGAGGGTATGGGCGTATAATATGATGATATGTGGTGAAGAGAGGCTGGAATAGATAGGTTATGATAAGAAAATAGAGAACTTACAATATAGGTGCTTAACTCGGCGCGAATAGCACGTATGATTGGACTCGACTCGAATAGCTTGTAAATGCGTACAACTTGACTCAAACTTGATGGAGGATGATGATACGGACGTAGTATGGTTGTTGGACGTCGTCAAAGATGGTAAGCGTGTTGGTGATAGTGAATGAATTGAAATCGGGGTGAAACTCCAAGTGTAAAATGATACACAAAAAGATTCACTACTTGACTTCTCTTCAATAGCAAATCTGACCCAAACTCCACAAGAGAATTAGAACAAGATTTAAAGATAAACTTAAAAAGTTGCAAGCTTCTTAAGAGTGTTTATTTTCGGCCGAAATATAAATAAAAGAGGATCTCGGGTGAGACAATATTGAAAGGTAAATTCTTCTTAATCAAATATGGTATAAATATCAAAGTAACAATGATCCCATATTTATAGTAGAGGTATGGACGAAACTTCTAAGTCTAAAACTATAGGAATTCGAAAATAATGTTAATCCTAATCTAACTAGGATTGCTACCTTAATTAGAACTCTATTTAAGGTAAATCCAAAAAGACCAAAAATAAAATAATAAAAATCTATCTAATGGCTAAATAAAACCCAACACTTTTGGACCTTCATAATTGGACTCTAAATAATTAATTATGACCGAAAATTAAAGGATAAAAATCAGCCCAATCCAGATTTAATTATTCTTCATGCATGCAGATCCGAGACTTGCTGTTTTCCATGCAAACACGTGAATTCTACATGCAACATGTCCAAATTGCTTCTTCTTGCTTCACATCTTCATGCCTTGATCTTCTTCTTTACTAGGGATGGTCACGGTCTCATCAGATTTAATGGAGAACGATTAGATTTCTACATACTTTGGTATGAATCTTTCCCACTTAGTTATTTATACTTGAGATTTTCATTTTATCTCATTAGCATGCAAGAACATCACATAAAATGATAAACACCCATGACATGTAAACAACAACATAATAAGCATAATAATTTAAACCAACTATCATGGCATATTTCTCATGTTGCATTCATGAGATAATCTTGGAAAATCCGCTCCGGAATAACAGACGTCATCCACGCCACCACCAAACATCTCACCAAAATCCTATCGCCGATTAGGGTTTCGGGACGTGTCCGGGATGTCTTCCTTCCTTTATTGGGGCTGCTCCACTTTCCTTCATTGAGTAGATTTCGATTCTTATCTAATTCTATAAGGATTTCTATTCCAAATTTAAATCTTTTCTTATCATATTTGAATAAATCCAAAGATATCAATTACCTTATCCAAATCCCCTAGGATAAAATAATCATTATCTTAAATATTCAATTTCCATATGATAAAGATTTCAATTATGGGAAATCATAATATATCTAGAATAATAAAGGAATTAAAAGTATAACTCAAGACTATGATGATTTTCGAAATCATCACTATGCTCTAACATTTTATTTTTCCTATTACATTAAACAAACGTAATAAAAAAATGCTAGTCTAATCCATGGATTTTGTCATGGATAAAAATCTCGTAGCCAAACCGGCATACGGCCATCAACAACCATATATTCAACATAATTAAATCATCACATCACAAAATTAAAAAGTCATGATAGTCGGTATCACCTGCAAATAAAAACCGTCTACATACAACAACTATCAAATTTTAAGTGATAAACATAAAATTGCATATGATATCTATACATTATCATTTTCGAAAATTATCCTTAATTAAATTAAGATTTTCGAAAAACCATAAGATTAAATTTGGAAATTTTAAAATTAATTAAAATATTCCACCAAATTAAGTCTTATACATTCGAAATTATCACAAAGATAAAATATGAAAATTTTCAAAATAAATTGAAAATTCCTCCAAATTAAATCTTAAAATTTTGAATAATACGCTAAGATAAAATTTGGAAATTAATTTTAATTTTCCACCAAATTCAATCTTAATTCTTCGAAAATAACATAATCAATAAATCTGAAAATTTTGATATTTATAAAAAATCTTTCCCAAATAAAATTCCATAATTTTCAAAAATCCCTAAATAATTAAATTTGGAAATTTTGATATTAATCAAAAATCTATTCCAAATTAAATCTTATTAATTTTTGAAATTATCAATAAGATAAAATTTGGAAATTAATTATAATTTTGTACCAAATTAAATCTTATAATTTTGAAAACTTACCTTAGGATGAAATTTGAAAATTTTGAAATTAATCAAAAAATTTCTCCAAATTAAAACCTAATATTTTTGCCCATCCCTAATTAAAATTAATAATTTGGAATTTTGATATTAATCAAAATCCTTTCCAAATTATATACTAGGTATCAAAATTACTAGAAAAAAAATATGGAAGTTTTGATCCTCTTCAAACACTATCCAAATTTAAAATTCTATTTTGAAACCTACTTGGATTAGAATTTGGTAACTTTTGATATACATCAAAAATTACCTTCTCCAATTCTAACACCCAAAACATTCGAACCCCATTAGGATTAAGATTGGAAATTTTGATATTTATCAAAATTCTATTCCTAAATTAAATCCTAACTATCGAAAATTACAAAAAAAAAAAACAATTAGGGAATTAACTTCACAATTCTCGTGGATGGCAATTTATTTGGAATGCAATTTTATCAAAGATAAAAATTCCAAATCACAATTCATCATGAACGAAAAAATAATTAGGGAATTTATTCATCAATTTTCGATCATACTAATCAAGAATTTGGAAAGGAATCAAATACACCAAATTCTCGATCATCATGGCAATTGGATAGTGGGAAATTTCATCTTATATGAAACATCATCCCAATTATAACATCCCACGATCAAAAATTAACAGTAAGATTAAAATTAGGATCTTAACAATCCTTAACAACTTTAATCTCAATTTTTCAAAAATTTCATTATAATTAAATCAGGAAATTTTGACATACATCAAAATCTCTTCCCCAAATTGAAGGTGTTTGAATACAACCTCGATATTTTGGGTAGTGACATTTATATATATGATGGGTTGTGCATTATATATGGTCACCATGTCCTAGTGCGCCAAGTTGATATCCTCTTGAGGAACCACGTAGATCATGGGAAGCCTTGCAGGCAGAATATTAATTTATTCTTTACATTGTACGGAAATCGTGCAATACTACTCAAGGAACAAGATATTAATTAATTATACCTGTCAGAAGCTTACATAATTAATTAATGGACATTATATCTTAAACATGGGGAATGACAGAACTAAAGAAGAAAGCATATTCGTAAATATGTATTAAATTGGCAGGTCAGTATTATTTCTTTAGTGGAATAAAAATAATACTTAATTTATTTACTAATATCCTAAGTTTATTGGATATTAGAAAATAAATAAATTAGCATGCCAATTTAATATTCTTCTAGATCCCTGTTGTAGCCCAATTTGACCTAAGTGGACTGGGAATAGAATAAGAGTTGGAGGCTCAAACCCAATAGGGTTTGGAGAGTTAATTTTCATCCCCTCCCCTATAATAAGGGAGGGGGGCCACAAAATTTATGATGAAAAATAAATTCTAATACAGCCCCTCTAAGTGCTCTCTTGATTCCTAGAGTTTCCACAACTGTTTAGTAGTCTGCAGCCCATCCTGTATCTAAACAAGGTCCGGGAATATAGCAGAAGATCAAGAAGTAGAATATTGGAGCTGTGAGATTTCGAACACCAAGGAGAAGTAAATCGTCATCCATGTGTTCTCCATAAACAACGGGATTAGACCTTTAATCTCGTGAGCAACCCGACAAAGTTTGTAAGTACCGGTTTCGATAAATTTTATTTTATTCCGTTGCAATAGATTCGAAATTTAAACTTGCATGTTAATTCAACATAGGATATTTAATGTCACACATAAATTATGATTTATATGAGTTAGAATTAATGACATCCAAATAGATCATGTGGGGTACAATTCGAGAAAACCCCAACAATTGGTATCAGAGCAGGTTTTGGCTCTTCTCTAGAATTAATTCTATGGTAAATTCGAATTATTTGTTTAAATTTGTAGATGAATTTAAGGTGTTTAAATTTTTCAGATTTAATAGTGGCAACCTCCATAATTCTATGGTAGATTCTATTTTATTCCGCTGCAATAGATTCGAAATTGAAACTTGCATGTTAATTCAACATAGGATAATTAATGTCACACATAAAATTATGATTTACATGAGTTATAATTAATGGCATCCAAATAGATTATGTGGGGTACAATTCGAGAAAACCCCAACAATTGGTATGAGAGCAGGTTTTGGCTATGCTCTAGAATTAATTCTATGGTAAATTCAAATTATTTGTTTAAATCTGTAGATGAATTTAAGGTGTTTAAATTTTTAGATTTAATAGCTCTTCATGTTCGAATTATTGGAGAATAAAATTGGAAGAAATTTTTTGTAGTGTTCAAAAATTTTTAGTTTTATTCCCAAGATCATTTTCGAAATTTCTAGTTTTTTGTAAATGCCACTACCTAAAATATCGAGGTTGTTGATCCTATCAAAGAATCTCACTCATTGATAAATCGAAGCAGTCGACATTACATATATATGTCCGCCACTATATATGGGTTAAGAACCCGAACTCTGTGGATCTTTATTCTCTCCTTTTAGGGTTAGAACAGAGAATAGTATCCTATCGTGATCCTCCTCAATACACTAACAAGTGTATCAGAATAATCAGCTAGTCAAGATAAACTAACTATCAGATTATTTTACAGTATACAATGATTGGTTCAGGACCATCTAAATTGCGAGCCTCTTAATACTTTGTAAGGAATCCGATGATATGATCTTTACCGTCTGTTCACCCACACCATATCATCTACAATGCAAGTATATGGAAACATGCATATAAATATATAACAATAAATATATACACAAACAGTGACTGCAATCATTATTCAATCTATATTATCTTATTATTGTTTATTGTATACAAAGACAAGCTTTTCAGTATACAAAACCAACAAAAACCATATGATTTAACGGTCTCATCAAATCTATGGTTCTATGACTGAGAGACTTGCTTTAGTCCGTAAATGGATATAAGCAATTTGCAGACTTTTTTGCTCTTGCCCTTCAACTACAAAACCCTCTGGTTGCTGCATGTAGATATCTTCTTCTAGATACCATTCAAAAAGGCTGTCTTGACATCCATCTGCCATATTTCATAGTCAAGACATGCAGCGATTGAAAGTATATTAATGGATTTAAGCATGGATACAGAAGAGAAAGTCTGCTCATAGTCGACTCCTTTCTTTTAGGTATAACCCTTAGCCAAAAGCCCTGCTTTGAAAGTCTCTACTTTCCCATCCACACCTCTCTTTCTCTTATAGATCTATTTGCACCCTATTGGTCTGACACCTTCAGGTAGATCTATAAGAACCCAGACAGAATTAGAATACATAGACTCCATTTCTTGGTTCATAGCCTTAAGCCATCTCTCTTTATCAGAATCTTCCATCGCATCTTTAAATGTTAATGGATCATCATAGACTCCATCAGAAATGGCAACATTTGCCTCTTCATCTTGATGATAGTAGATTGATGGAACAATCACCCACCCACTGTGTCTAGGTGCCATGATATTCTGATGTGGTTCAGTGGTATCATTAGTGGTTTCTCCAACAACTTTTGTGGGCTGTGGTTTGATCTTATCATTAAGTAACTCCTCGAGTACAAATTTACTACAAGGTCGAAAATTTTGCATATAATTATTTTTAAGAAAGATAGCATTAGTCGAAACTATTACTTTCTTTTCCTGTGGATCATAAAACAAACCTCCTCTTGTTCCCGTTAGATATCCTATGAACAGACACACTTCTGATCGTGGATGCAATTTTCCAGTCTTTCCTTTAAGCACGTGTGCTGGACACCCCCATATGCGAAAATGGCGTAAACTAGGTTTACTTCCTTTCCACAACTCTAGAGGTGTCTTTTCAATTGACTTAGATGGAACTACATTCAAAATGTATACCGTCGTTTGCAACGTATATCCCAGAACATATCGGGCAGTTTAGAGTAGCTCATCATGGATCTAACCATATCAAGCAAAGTCCGGTTTCTCCTTTCAGCAACACTATTTTGCTGAGGGGTGCCAGGTGTTGTGAGTTGGTGTAAAATATCATGCTCTATCAAATAATCTTTGAACTTGATATCAACATACTCGCCTTCTCGATCAGATTGAAGACACTTCAAAGATTTACCCAGCTGCTTTTCAACTTCTGCATGGAATTCCTTAAACTTGTCAAAAGTTTCGAATTTCCTATGCATAAGATAAAGATATCCATATCTAGAGTAATCATCAATAAGAGTGACGAAGTACTCAAAACCACCTCTAGCTTGTGTGGATAAAGGACCACAAACATCACTATATACAAGCTCAAGTGGTTCTTTGACTCTAGATCCCTTTGCCGTGAAAGCTCTCTTAGTCATTTTTCCTTCTAGACATGATTCACAAATAGGGAGAGTACCAACATTTAGATCTCTTAAAGGACCATCCTTTACTAGCTTATTCATTCTATCTAGTGAAATATGACCTAATCTTAGATACCAAAGATATGTATCATTATCATGAAAAACCTTTTTCCTTTTAGGATGTTCTACACTAAACATTTCGGCATTTAGCAGTGGTTGTTCGTTTAGCTTAATTAAATAGAGTCCATTTTCAACTTTTGCACTACAAATATTACGCCCATTCTTGGAAATAATAATCTCATTATTACTGAAAGAAAGAAAAAACAATTATTCATGCAACTTTGAAATAGAAATCAAATTTCTACGAAAACTGGGAATGTAATAAACATCGTTCAAAACGAGATTCCTATCTTTGAAATTAAGTTTAACGACTCCCACTGCTCTTGCTGAAATGACTAAACCATTACCTACTCGCATAATGAAAGAACCATCTACTAGCTCTTCATAAGAGCTAAGCATCTACAAAGAAGAACAAACGTGATTAGTAGGGCCCCGAGTCAACTACTCAAGTAGAAGAATCTTTAGCCACTAAACAAGATTCAAGAACCAGTAAATCAAATTTACCTTTCTTTTTCTCCTTTAACTGAGCAAGGTAGTTGCGATAATTTCTTTTCTAATGTCGATCCTCCTACAATGGAAACATTTTCCCTTTGGTTTCTTTGAAGAACTGTTCTTTTTTTTTTCATAAGAAACTTTCCTTTTCTTTTGTTTTAATTGTCCACCTTGCCCTTTGCCTTTTCTCTTCTTAGAAGAAGACTGCTTATTCTCGATAATATTTACCTCTCCTTCTTTGTCTTTCCAATTAAAATGGCCTCAAAAGTTTGTAATTCATTCAGCAGCTGAGTTAATGTATAATTCAACTTATTCATCACATAGTTACTTTTGAATTGTAGGAAAGCAGATGAGAGTGATTCCAAAATCGTACTCACTTGGGTGCCATCATCAATAGTTGCACCATGGGTTTCGGCTTCAGTGAAGTAGTTGATCATGTTCAAAACGTGTTCTCCCACTGACTGTCCTTTCTTCATCTTAGAATTCATGGCCATCTTAATAGCTTCATGCTTTGATTGAGCAGAAGGTTGACCAAACATCTCATTCAGAGACTCCATCATACCACGAGCAGTCTCTGTATTCTCATGTTTTAGTCTAAGCACGTCAATCATTCTGGCAAGCATATAGGCATGAGCCTTATTGTTTGTCATAACCCATATTTCATAAATATCTCGTACATTAGAAACGAAGTTCGCAGAGGGTTCAAACTGGAACATTATCAGTCAAAATAAATTTCAGGTTCTCACATGCGAGTGCAATATTAATGTTACTTTTCCACTTGACAAAGTTGTCACCAGATAATTTTTCATGAAGCAGTGCAAGCATAGGACTAGACATGTTGCTAAAAAATAAATAAAGCGACATAAATTTAAGAACAAACATCACATAACATGTACTTTAGGAATCATAAATGTGATGCATGATGCAATAACAATTTATCCTACCAATTCCAAGGTAATTTAATCTCACAATTGATATGCCGCCATAGGGTAGGTCTAATCAAAAGATAATTAAATAGAGACAATCTCCATTAATAAAATAAATTATCAAGACATCTCATATCTTCATTTATTTTATTAATCACCTTTTATTTTAGTCAAAAATATTAAGAAAAATTTATAAATATTTTTATGAGTGTGACCCACTATTTCAGTCTTTTAAAACTAATTCATAATTGCCGCCGTAGGTGAGGAAGATTAAGAATTAAATTTCAAAAACTTATCCTTTCAAAGACAAATTAAAGCCTTGATTATTGATTTTTAGTGAAAGCCTTCCGTAAGGGGACAAAAATTAGTCGTCGCGAGACTTCACTAAAATCTCACCTTGCTTTTATCAATAGTGGATACTGTAGGTATTATTGTCATAAAACTTTCTCCCACTCATTATTTTATAATAAAAGTTTCAAAAACTTTTAAATTATAAAACATCAAATGTTTTAACAAAATACAATCTTATTGGTTTACTTGATTAAAAAATAATTATATTTCAATCTAAAAATTAGATTAAAATTAATTATCTAACCAAAATTTTATAATAAAAGTTTCAGAAACTTTTAAGTTATAAAACATCATATGTTTTAACAAAAATCAATCTTATTGATTATTTGATTAAAAAATAATTTTCAACAATCTAACTTTTAGACAACAAAAATTAAATTTTTGAATCAAATCCTTAAATTATCAAAATAATTAAGGAATTAGGATGATCTAAACACAACTAAAATAAACACAAGAAAAATACTGAATTAGTCCATCTTCAAATTCGAACAATTCAATTGCTGCCCCCGATGGACCGAACTCGTAATTTTATTTTATTTTCATTTTTTTTGTGAAAATCTAATTTTTCATAAAAATAAAATTTAAATCATCCATCACAAAATAATAATAATAATAATAATAATAATAATAATAATCTATCTCATAGATTATATCTATCTTATAGATCAATCATAATATTATTAAACTCTTTAAAATTATGAACATGCTCAGAGTGGGTTTCATGAATGACATAGTAATGCATGACACATATATTACATATACATAAAATAATTTGCAAGAAATTATAAACGATGAATTGGATCGATGCCTTAAATTACACCCCTAAATCTAAACAGAAAATTGTAAAATACATAGTGGGGTAATCGGGGAGGGATAGGCAAAAACCTATCTATATAAAAATTATAACTTCTATACCCTTTAAATTTAGGGTGTACATCATGATCCTATCCAAAACCAATTTAAGGCATCAATCTAAAAAATCCATGCATCCATTCGTCCATTCATCACAACCAATAAGATCAAATCCCATAGCCCACTCCTAAATAAATTTAATTCCATGGAATTATATTCTTATATCAAAACAACCATGGCTCTGATACTATTTGTTGGAAATTAAACTGATCCGAAACAATTTCGGGTCGAATAAAATTCGTCTTTTCTATCAAATCGAACTGGAGCGAAAGCGGTATAAATCAGAAAATAAATCGTGATATAAAAATATAATATCCATGCTAATTAAATTTATTTAGTACTAAACAAAGGATAAAGAAAATACCTTTTCTTAAACCTCCCGCGTCTTCTTATTTCACCTTTGAATCTTGAAGCTCGTAAATACCACGATCTTCCAATTTGATCCTCCCTTTGAACGGTAGTGAGTGGGCACCAAAATAAATCTATTAAGTTCCTAACTTAATTTTTTTATAATTATTTCAACACATGAAATCGTAGAATTGGGCTGTAGTTAAGGAAACAAATTAATAAGCTTAGAATTTTGATTCTCACGACAACTTTGTTTTTGTGAAATGAAATTTGATTCATGCCAAGTTTTTAATATTTGGTGTTGGTCCCCGGGGCGAGTCAAAATCAGTTTAGAGAGGGGGTGAATAAACTGATCCAAAAAACTTAACACATATGCGGAACAGTCAGGGCCTGTTTGACTCGCTAAGTTATCCGTGCTCTTTAGGTGATCAGTTGAGATGATCAGCTAGCTCGGAGTGCTGTGTGTGCTTGAAGTGTGCAGTTTAGAACATGCAACTGAAAGTTGAAAATAGAGCAGAGCGCACAAACAGTTTTATAGAGGTTCGAAGCTTAACTTCTACGTCCCATCTTCCTTCCGCAGAAGGGCAATTCACTATACAAGTGTAAAGTTCCTTTATTACAGTTACATAGTGAAGACAAGTGTTGGACCCGGCTGTCGGTGACTTTACGAGTCACGAATTCCTTTCCAACTGTTGTAAAATTGAGCAGTGATGGAAAAACTGATTAAGAAATTTTTAAGTTGTGGAAAAGAGAACACAATCAAGCAAGAAAACTTTTATAGCTTAAGAAACTGATTATATAAACTGATTAGATTTCTTTCAATCTACAACAATTTATTTTTCTTTTTCTTCTTCTTTTTCTTCAATTTCTAGCTCTTCAGCTGCTACACTTCTTCAGCTGGTATCTCATCTCCTTCTTTATCTGTTCCACTAATTGCTAGATTCTCCTTTTTCTCTAGCATTCCTCTAGACTTCTCCCCAAACATCCCCCTGAGACACTTGTCTCCCATCTCTGGCTCTTCTTTAGACATCTCCCAAAACTTCCCCGTGAGGTTGATGCCTCTCTTCTCAAGTAGTTCCTATAGTCCTCATAACTTTCCTCTGAAACTGTGAGGGTTCCCCCTGAATCTCATCCCAGAGACTCAATTTTTTCTCTCAATTTTTTCATTCTCTTTCCCCTTTTTAGCATCATCCAAAGGATGTGCATGTATAGATCAAAAGATGGAATAGGAACATGTGGTAACAAGCTGAATGTAGTAGCTAGGTTACCTTCATATAGGGAAGGGTATGGATGTTCTCATGGAGGTGAGGGTAGCCAGTTGGATGCTTCTGCGGTTGGCATGAACTGCCGTAGATCTGGCAGTAGAGAATGAACTTGAGGTTTAGTTGTCATCATGGCCAAGCTTGTGAGGAGTTCTTCTATTGGAGGTGGGTGGTTAAACTCTATTGGTGTGGAGGATGAGTTGGACAGTTCTGCAAAAGGTAGAGGAGCTACAGCTGGTACTCCATACTGGATTCTGTGAATCATCGAATCCATGACTTTTGAGAGTATGGAAGTAGCCGTGAATGGATTGTTCATCCAGTTTCTGCTCCAAATTCCTTCTTGACTCCAGAAGTTGCGTCCCTTTCTGTCAAGCAGTTCAAACATGACTGGTTCATCAACTTGATATCTCCAGAGTGACCATCTGAGATATATCCTGAGTTGATTGAAGAGATCAGAGTCGTACCTCTCAATGATGTGAAATCTACTTGACAGTAGACCGTTGAGAGTCTCATTAAAGCTTTCTTCAATACCATCCATGTAGTTGTTTTCAACTGGTTCAGACTCAGCTGGCGTAGTTGATTCTGTCATCATGTCATCATCTGACATGGGTTACTTTCCTCGACCGTTTGAAGTCGGTTCAGTCGGAATGGAAGGACCTTCCTCAACAGTTCTCTGCCTTCTCGATCTTGGGCCAAACGACTTCAGGTTCCTTTTTCTCTTGACAAAGATTGTGGGGAGATAGTCTCTCTTCTCCAGCAACACACCTTGGTGAGGGAGAACTTGAATCTGATCACAGATGATCATGCTGAGTCGATTGATGAATCCCAGCTTCTCCGTGAATGTTCTAGTTTGATGGTCAAAATGAACCATCCGAACATTCTAGCGTAGTTGTGATAGCACGTACGATGCCCAGTCAACTATGCATCGGTTGTAGATGAGTGTCATCAAGTGAGCATTTTCAGCACTGAAGTGAGTATAGTCCAGGTTGCCTCGAAGATAGTGGATGACTATATCTTGGAGTTGGATGAACTCCGGCCGAAAACTGTCCTTCAGTCTGTGTGAGTAATCGTTATGCTCAACTCCTAGTTTTGACCATTGGCTCTACAAATATTTTTGATTTGGCATGGCTATTGAGCCTACCGGTGAACCTGCTCCTGGGAGATGGAGGGTTTCCATCATGGTTTCCTTAGCGATCACAATCGGTTATCCGCCGATTGTTGAAATGATGCTGCTGTTTTCTGTGACTTGGGAATAGATATAGAACTCGGCAACTAATTCCGAAAAGCATCGTCCAAACTGTGGACCTTGAGTGAGAAACTAAATGAGTTCAGTTTCCTCCGCTGCTGTGACTAAGCGATGGAATTCATCAACTTTAAGTCTTCTCTTCAAAAGGTCCAATTTTACGAACTTGTCTCTTTTGAGATTGAGAACAAGTCTAGCTGGATCTATGTATTGAGTAGGGAGTTCCATTCTATAAAAAAGAGAGTATTTTAGAGAGATTGAATGGATTAGAGAGAAAGGGATGCAAAGCAATGCAAGGAGAGTTAGTAAGATAGATATGTGATCTTTGATCGATATATCCTTAGCATTTAGAAGAAGCTTTGCATGCATGTACTGCGAGTAGCACTCGAGTACTCCTCAGCTGATCAGTTAATGGATTTCACTAATGCTCAACTGGCTTAAATGTGATGATCATCACAGCCGTCTATAAGTTTATCTTTACTTTAGATCAGCGGTTAAGATTTTATCCATTTTGAAAATGGGGTAGTTGACATAAATAGCAAATATTTGATGCAAGATTTTGCTATCTATATATCTCACGCGATCAACTCACTTTCCACTGCAGGGGTTGATTTTGCTCAGTAGCATTAATTCTTGCATTCTTTGAGAGATCTCCCATTTGAAAATTATACCCGTTGGATTGTTAAAAATGAATCACAACGGAAATAATTTTATTAAGAATAAGCTTAAAGAAAAATCAATTTAAAACTTATCCTTGGTCAGTTGGGATACAGTCCAACTGATGACTTTTGGCGAACTGACGATGTGGCAACTGATCGATCAGTTCTTGTCATGTCTTTATCTTGGCCCCTTGAACTAATTCATCACTGAACTGATTACATCAGTTGATAAACTAGAGGATTAAATCTCAGTCAGTTTTATCTTCTTGATGGGCCGAACTGGATTCTCTTCACTGCTCTTGTCAGGACAGTTTGGCCTTTTCCTCTTTGAGGTAGATCCAGTTCCTCCAGTAGGCTTCTCTGGCCTTACTTTCTTCACGGATTGACTTCGGTGCTTGGCTTCAGCTGACATGACCCTTCACCTATTCTGCAAGTTTTTCCTCAAAGATGACTTGAACTGAACTTCCTGAGGGTTCAATTGGGCAACTGTCTTTGAGCTTGAAGCTATCAGTGGGGTGACATATCTCTTTGACAAGAGATTTGGTGATGTGGCAATATCCTCAACATCACATAGTCAACTCATTGCAATTGGGGTGAGAGGTGGCTCTCTGTGCATCTGCGCAGTTACAGGTTCAGTTAACTGTTTCGACAGATAGTCAAAATTCAGTTTTGGACAGGCAGGGCTGGTGGTGCAGTTGACTGGTTGCTGGACTCCTGTTTCTTCTTGAGCCTTGGTGTCACTTTCCAATTCAGCAAGTAGGGCATTTGGAGGAATTTTGTTGGTCAATCGATAACTCATAATCCTCTGTACTTGCACAATTATTGGAGGAAATGGATTTGAAGATCCTATCCATTTTAAACTCCAAACTTCATCTCTTTGCCAAAAACTCATGCCGTGAAAAGCAGTGATCAAGAAATGAGACTGGATGGACATTGAATGTCTCCAGTTATACCAGTAGAAGTACCCGTGCAGTAGCTTGAAAAGCTCTTGATCTTGCTTAGCCACAAATGCAAATTGAGTGAGGAGTGAATTGGTTACCTCTTTCTGTTCATTTTTTGCTGCATATTCACCACTATAGAAAGTGCGAATATTTTCTTCCTTCAGTTAGAGTGGAGGGCAAGTTCTCCTAAAGTAGTCAGCTTTATAGTCTGGATGAGGGATTTCGATGAATGGAATGAGCTTGTCTGGATCAGAACAGTCTTGGAAGTCAGCTGTTGATCCATTCTTTGAGATTGGTGACGGAACGACATTGGCAGTTGAGGTAGTTCAGGTTGTGGCACTTATATTGCCTTTTTTCCTCCTTTTCTTCTTGAGTGAGTAGAGATGAATGCTTCTTTTCTTGGGGATCCAGTTAGAGATGAGGACTGGTAACGCATTATCATTTGGTAGCTTCAAGATATCTTTAATCATCTTGCTCATCCTGAGAACGAGTGCCACCATAGAATCAAACTTCCTTGTTCTCTTTGAGTTGGAGGCCTTGAGGACTTGATGCTTGATCTGTGAGAATACAAACTCTGCCCAGTTTGTTTCGCGTTCTTCAGCTAGGTATATCATCACCTTGTAACTCTCATGGGTGAGCTGGCTTAGGCTTCCAATCGCTCCAAACATCATCTTGTTTGTGATGTAGAGCAGAACTCCATACTCTGGCCTTAGATTAGTTTTAGCTGTGGTAAAATTGAATGCCTTCTTGCAGGTGGGGGCCTTCCACCTTCTCCAATATCGCTCAGCTGCTTCACTCAACTCTTGAACTGTTGCTCCCTACCTTGGAAGTTGAAAAACTTCAGCAACTATTCCTTCAGTTATCTTGATAGGTCGGCCTTGGATAACTGATGTAATTTCCTTGCCATTAGCACCAATTTGTGCTTGGAGAAGAAATTCACACAACAGATTTTGTCTGAAGAATCTGGGTGGTGTTTCCAGGTAGTGAAGAATTCTTATCTTGTGAAGACTAACAAGCAGGTTTTGGCCGTTTGATTTTGGAAGAATATCCTGGAATTTCTTCCTTTCAATGAATTTATCTCTCATCATCTGGTTTTTAAATGAGTTGGGGAAACTGAGGAATTATGCCATTAAAGAAATTTGGCTAGAATTTTTGGTTGAGAGAAATGTGAGTGAGAAGAGAGTCTTTCTTGAATGATTGGAGAAACGAGTGTGTCTTTTCTTTGCAAGGGGGACTTAGATCTGAATTGATTTATGAGTAGTAAATGAAACACATATATCTTTGAAATTTTGTGTCTCTTGCTTTTGTTGTTTGCCTTAAATGCCTTTGTCAGATTGCAATGGGAGGAAGGTGCGAAGTAAATATTTGACAAGACATTTAATTTTTTTAAGGCAAAAGAAAATTTTATTAAGAAAAGATGCGAAACTAAAATTATAGGAAGTTATTCCTAGGGCTTCATATCAGTTTGATTTGCCTCTAGTCCTTCTTGTTGTCAGTTCTTCTTTTCTTGGCCCTTCTGGAACTATCTGGCATGTCCTCATTGTTAGAGAAAGCTTTCTCAGAGTCTTCAGTTCCGGGGTATGCTTCCAATTGCATAATTGACTCAGAGAGCAGTTTTACCTGATCCTTCATGCTTTCGATCAGTTTCTTGAACTGCGTTGACGCCTTGCCTGGTCACTGTTTCTTAGCTTGTTGGGCACTTAATCGGCTCTTTCCTGCAGTCAGCTGATGCTCTCCAATCTTTTGACCAGCATCCAGCTGATGCTCTCCAGTCTCTTGATCAACATTCAGTTGATGCTCTGCAGTCTCGTAGTCAGCATCTGGCTTCTCAACCGTTTCAGATTGAGTTGGTGATGCTACTTTTCGTTCAGTTGGACTCTTTTTAGAGTCCTTTTCCTGTCGTCCACTTCTTCTGAGGATTTGTATCTCTGGATGGCGCGGAAGACATCTTCTAAGTCAGAGTTTGATTGCACTACTGACTCCGCCATCTTAGCCTTCCCTTTACCCCTTGTTACTGGAGTAGTTGGGATCAGCTTCTGCCTTACGCATGACTCTCCGATTGTTATTGGAGGTAGTGCCCCTTCTTCCACCTTTGGAATGAAATCATCAGGATCAACTTGCTGATGATTTGTCTACTCCACCATTAGATCGGGAATCAGTTGTTCAAGAATGAAGCTGACTCTGTTGACATAGTACATCTTTTGAGGGAAGCACAAGGTGCATTTGGTTTCATCTTCCATGATATCTACAAATTTCTTCAGTTGTTTGAGGAGAAACAGAGACCAGTCTATCCCTCTCATCTCCCAGATGGCATTGCAGATCTTATATTTGACCTCTGACATTTCATCATGGCCTTCGCACGATCCTACCATCATCTGTGTGGCCATGGTTGATAACACCTGAAATTCCTTTTAGAATTTGGACGTATGATGATTGATGTGGAAGTTTTCTTCAGCATGGTTAGTTGCCCAACTGTTGAAGTTGAATTGGGCATTTACTTCTGTTTCTTCAATGATGTTTCTTTCTTCTGGTAGTCCAAATATATTCTTCAGGATCGAAGGGGGGATCAAGATTTATGTACCCCTTACTTCAGTTTTGATCATCCAAGAGTCCTTCTCGCTGGAGGAGTTGAGAAAGAACTCTGCCACCGCCTCTGGATATACCCTCGTGGCCCTCGTGGGATCACTTTTTGTGAAAGTCTTTATTCTCGCTGAATCAATCAGTACTAAAATCAATTCACCCAATTGTGTGTAGTTGGTGAATAGTCTGTAGTTGGCTCGACTCAGTAACTTGTTGTGACATAGGTCTTTGCAGAAGATCACTGAGTCTTCACCGGAGAGTTTGAAGTTAAACTTCCTTTGGTGAACATTGACAGAAAATTAAGCCATTTGAAGAATTGGAGTGAGTTTTCTGAGGCTTTTGAGAGAAGGGAAAACTCTAATTCTAGGCTCTGAGAATGAATGCTTGAAGGCTTTGTTGGCTTTTGAGTGGGCTGAAAAGGGTTCGGCCAATCTATTTATAGCCTTCAATTCTGATAAAGAATCCAACAATAAAGAGAATTTGAGAGGAACTTAATTCGAATGATTCTGATTAATCCGTCGATTAATTCTCAGAATTTATCTGTTGGGATTAATTGAGGAGAGAGATAGTGGGTCCAATGGTAATAATGGTGTAACACATCATTTTACCATTCCACTAAGCAAAGTAAATTCAAACTTATTTGTTCAAATCTCTCTCAGGAGCTTCCGCGTGGCTTCGAGCTGGTGACGTCATCAGATGATTCAGCTACATCTGGCAATCTCCAGTTGTCTTGGCCAGGCTTCAACTGAGATATTTCAGTTCAGCTCTTCCTTTTGTTGAGATCGCTTCCAGCTCTCCCTTCAGTTCAACTGCTTGCTTCAGCTGATCACGAGCTGCTTCTCCAATTGTGAACTGATTGAACTTTCGATCAGTTCTGGCTCTTTGACTTCTCAGCTTCCACGCTTCTTATCAGTTTGCAAACTTTTCAGCTTGCTTTTTGTTTGAACTGATGGCTTGAGCAGTTTTGGCTCCTTTTGCTGACTGAACTGATGCACTTTTAGGTTCAGTTTCAGCTTCTGCTCTCTTTTTCTCATCGGCTGGGGTTGCTTTCTGCATTCTCCCAATTTCTAGATCATCTTCATCTTTTGAAGATAGTTCCAATAGCATCAATTGGATGCAAAGCTCCACGAATCTTGCCTCTGGCAATGGCTTTATGAAGATGTTAGCTATATGCTTCTCAGTGTTGACATATTAGGGGCTTGTCTATGCTACCCTTGCGGGTAGTACCCAAGTGTCACAATATATCTATTGTGACACTTTTATGTGTCACAATAGATCAAAAAAGGTCTGATGTGACACATAAAAGTGTCACAATAGATGTATTGTGACACTTGGGTACTACCCGCAAGGGTAGCATAGACCAACCCACATATTGGATGCATATGTCTTTTTTCTCAATGTGATCTCTAATGAAGTGGTGTCTGATGTCTATATGCTTTGTTCTTGAATGCAAAACTGGATTGTGAGAAATAGCAATGGCACTGTTGTTGTCGCAGAAGATAGGTACTTCGTCAGTTTCGACCTTGTAATCCTTCAACTGTTGCTTTATCCAGAGTATCTGTCCACAGCAACTTCTAGCAACTATATATTCTGCTTCAGTTGTCGATGTTGCAACTGAGTGCTACTTCTTGCTGAACCAGGATATCAGTTTATGACCAAGAAACTGACATGTTCCAGTGGTACTCTTCTTATCAATCTTGCATCCACTGAAGTCTAAGTCTGAATATCCAGTTAGACTCAAGCTGTCATCTCTGGGACACCATAATCCAAGATTTATGGTTCCTCTGAGGTATTTGATTATCCTCTTTGCTGCTTCGAGATGACTCTTCTTTGGATTGGCTTGGAAGCGTGCACATAAGCCAACTGAATATGAAATGTCTGGTCAATTGGTAGTTAAGTAGAGAAGTGAACCGATGATGCCTCTGTAGTGAGTTTGGCTAACTGATTCTCCTTCTTCATCGAGAGTCAGTTGAACTGATGTATTCATGGGGATCTTGATAGTTTTTCCCTTATCAGTTCCAAACTTCTTGACGAGCTCTTTTGTATACTTGGCTTGACTGATGAATATCCTATCTTGGAGCTGCTTTACTTGGAGTCCTAGGAAGAATGTCATTTCTCCCATCATACTCATCTCGAATTCGCTCTGCATCAGTTGTGCGAATCGAGTACAGAGATCCTTACTCTTCGATCCAAATATTATGTCATCTATATAAATTCGAACCATTAAGATCTCTGATGATCGATCTATTCTGAATAGAGTACAATCAATGACTTCTTTGGAAACCCATTCTTGAGTAAGAATATTGTGAGGGTTTCATACCAGGCTTGCGACGCTTGCTTCAGCCCGTAGAGTGCTTTCTTCAGTTTGAACACTTGATCTCCAATCTCGAATCCAGGCGGTTACTCGATGTGCACGTCCTCCTTGAGCATCCCTTGTAGAAAAGCACTTGTCATGTCCATTTGATAGACCGTGAAATTGTTGTGAGCCGTATAGGTGAAGAACAATCTGATATCTTCCAATCTTGCAATTGGTGCAAATGTCTCATCAAAGTCGATCCCTTCAATTTGAGAGTATCCCTTGGCTACCTGTCTTGCTTTGTTCTTTGTGATGATGCCTTGTTCGTCCAGTTTGTTGCAAAAAATCCACTTGGTTCCAATGACTTTCTAGGTTTTTTGCCTATCAACAAGAAACCACACATCATTTCTTGTGAACTGGTTTAGCTCTTCTAGCATGGCGATTATCCAATTTGCATCTTCAAGAGCTTCATTGATGTTTACCAGATCAGTTTGAGATAAGATGCATGTGAAGAGACCATGCTCTGTTGAACTTTTGGTCTGAACTTGACTTCTTGGATCTCCAACAATCTGATCAGCTTGATGGCTTTTGAGCCATTTGGGTAGGCTTTCCTCAACTAGATTTTTAGTTGGATCCTCAGTACTGACATCCTCTGATGTCTTTTCTTCAGTTTATCCTTTATCTTCATCAGTTCTACCCCCTGCTTCAGTTGTGGGGTTGAAGGTCTCAGCACGATCAATTTTTTCATTGGCTTGATTGCTCTCAGTTATGCCCTCAGCCGGTCTGGTGCTAGATACATTTCCTTCATCTTCTAGACCAACTTCAAACTCCTCTGGAACTCTGTAGTCCATGTAGTCCTGCGAGTTATCAGTTTTGCTAGGTAGTAGTTGAACTGATGTATTGAGTACTTCCTTACTCTTGTACTCATTGGCAAACTCATCTAAAACAACATGACAAGTTATTTCCACAACTAGTGTTCATTTGTTGAACACTCTGTAAGCTTGAGCATGTGGGGAATTGTAACGAAGAAATATTTCCTCATCAGCTTTGGCACTGAAAGTCTTCAGTTGACTTTTGCCATTGTTGTGAATATAACATTTGTAGCCAAATACTTTCAAGTATGAGATAGATGGCTTACGACCCTTGTATAGCTCATAAGGTGTCATGTCATGTGCGCTGACGATGGCGCTTTTGTTTTGAGTATGGCACACCGTGTTGACTGCCTCGGCCCAGTATCATTCTACTATGTTGGCATCAGCTATCATTGCTCGAGCTGTTTTCTTGAGTGTGCGATTCCTCTTTTCAGCAACACCATTTTGCTATGGAGTCCTAGTAGTTGAGTGGTCATGGGTTATTCCCAGTTCACTGAGAAAACTGATGATCTGCTGGTTGATGAATTCAATTCCATTGTCTAAATGAATTGGCTGAACTGATCTTTCTCTTTCAGTTTGCAGCTTTCTAATCATCGCTACTAGCTTGGATTAGGTTTCATCCTTGCTTCTGAGAAACTCTACCCATGTGTATCTTGAGAAGTCGTCGACTACTACCAGAGTAAATCTTTTTCCTTTGGGCGTTGGTGGTCTGACTGGCCCAAATAGATCCATGTGTAGCAGTTAGAGGGGAACTGTTGTCCCTGGAGGATGACTTCTATTTTTGAATGAGAACCTCACTTGCTTTCCTTTCTAGCATGGTCCGCAGACGCCGGTTTTCTTGAAAATCTCCTTGGGAAGCCCATCCACTAGCTCCTTCTTGGCAAGATGATTGATGGTTCTGAAGTTGAGATGATTGAGTCGTCGATGCCATAACCAGCTTGCTTCAGTTGAGCCCCTTGAAAGAGAATAAGCTTCTCCATAGCTAGTTGACCAGTCAACAACATACATGTTGCCTCTCCTAATGCCAGTTAGGAGGATTGCTCCAGTTGATTTATCTTTGATGTCGCATGAGCTTCGACTGAAATCAACGGTGTATCCATTATCACATAATTGACTGATGCTGAGCAGTTTGTGCTTCAGTCCTTCCACGTGGGAGACTCTATTGACTACCACCTTTCTTTTGACCACGAACCCTTCTCCAATGATTCGGCTTCTGGAGTTGTCTTAGAATGTGACTGATGGTCTTTTCACTTCCTTGTATCCTTCTAGATCCTCTCTGTCTCACGTCATGTGTTTTGAGCACCCACTATCTAGATACCAAACCTCTTTGGTCCTATTCCTCGATAGGATGTCCTTTTCCTGCATGAGGGACGATTAGTTTTTAGGAACCCGCATGATATCGGGTCCTTCTTTGCTAATCAAGTGTTTAGGGATCTAGATTTGCCAAACTTTTGGCTTGATAGTAGGTAGAGAGTTTTCAGACATTGATCGTCTGATCAGTTTCACTCTCTTTTCAGCTCTTCTCCTCTGAGTTGAGTCATTTGACTTGTACCTGCGACGAGAGTTAGTGGGATAAAAAATTTCGATCATGACTCTGTGATCTCGAGATTGTCTAGCTCTTCTTTGTGGCCAATTTCTTTTAACTCCATGAGCTCTATCGCTCTTATGGTATGGCCAGTTGGCAAACCAGTTAGAGTGGGAGTTGATCCTTGGTTCATTCCTTGAATCAAAGTACTCACTATACTGAGTTGCGAGATCCGTTGGAGTAAACTTCTCCAAGAGGATTTGAACGTGTTGTCGAGCTTGATACAACCTTGTATGCACGTTTCTTCTTAAGTCAACATCTCTTCCAGATTGACTTGCTGGATGTCTTCGAAGATAGGCTGGTGGTACAGTTCTCTCCTGAATTGATGCCCTATCTCGATGAGACTGCGGTCCAAATTGAGTATTTCTCTTTACGCCAGTTGGCCGGTCAATTCTGTTCACCATAGGCCTGTTCTGAGCTTTGGGCCTTAGATAAACTGGTGATCTGTATCGAACTGACTGTCTCTGATGAGCTGGAGGTCTTGGCTGAACTGACGACCTCTGTTGGTAGGCTGGATTACTTTGCTGAGCTGGTGGCCTTTGCTGATAGGTGTATTGCCTATTTTGAGCTTGTGGCTTTCTTTGAGATGGCTTCCTCTGCTGAATTGATGGCTTAAGCTGAACTGAGCCTTTCAGTTGGGATGATTGATTTGACCGCTCCGGCTGATTTGAAGGGATGTTCTCAGTTCCCTCATCTTTGGTCTCTTCAACTGGTTAGGTTGGTGCAGGTCTGACGAAACCAGGAAGGTTTCCTTCTTGACTAGTTTGAGCAACTGCCTTTCCTTTTTCTACGGCAGTGTACCTGTTGTATCCTAACCCTGGACTACGAGTTTCAACTCTTTGATGGCTTAGAATCTCATCAAGAGTTTGAGATCCCTTCTTAAATTTGAGAGATATCTCCTCTCTCTCCTGGATCACTTGCCTGAGACTCTCATTCTCAGCTCTTAGCTCATCATACTTGAGCTTCAACTTCTCACATTTAACTGACTGAGCTTCAAGTGATTCAGTTCTGTCATGACCACTTCTCAGTCTTTTGACGTCATCTCTTAGGTCACCATATTCTTCCTTCAGTTGTAGATGCATACTTGATATAGCAGCTAACTGATCTTCTAGCATTCTTAATTGTTCATTTATTTCATTGCTAGAAATGGAAGTTTCATGAATGTGATAAAAAGAGGTTAAGGAGTCACATGTGCTAACCTCTTCTTCGTTGTTAGCCATGAGGCAGAATAGTGCCTCATCTTCGTTAGTGCTGAACTACTTTCCTTCTTTGAGTTGATCTTCGATCTTTATTCAATACATACTATTTATTCCAGAATGAAAAATCTAATATTGCTAGAATAAAAATTACAACTCAAAAACTCGGTCTAACATCTTTATCTCTATTACATTAAAACAACGTAAAAGAAAACCTAGACCTAATCCATGGATTTTCTCATGGATTAAAATCACGTAGCCAAACCGGCATACGGCCAAACATTCATTTAACATAAACATACATGACATAAAATAAAGGAGCCATGATAGTTGGTAAACCTGCAAACAAATACAGTCTACAAATCCAACAATCATATTATATGATACACATAAAATAACATATGATATCTATGCATGAATAATAATATTCGAATTTTAAAATTAATTAAATTAATTAATTCGATATTATCCACAAGATAAAAATTGGAAATTAAAATAATTATCCACCAATTTAAATCTTGCAATTTTTGAAAATTACCTAAAATAAATTTGGAAATTAATTAAAATTATCCACCAAATTTATTTAATATTTTCAAACCACCCTAATTAAATAATATTTGGATATCTTGATATAAATCAAAAATCCAATCCAAATATTATCCTTAAGGATCGAAAATTTCAAGGATAAAGTTTGGAGATTTGATCCACTTCAAAATCCTCCAAATTATATCCTAATTTAAATCCTTATCACAATTGAATTTTGATAATTATTTATCTATATCCAAAAATTACCTTATCTAATTTTAAGCCATAGATTTCGAAAATTACACAAATAATAAAGCTGGAAATTTAATCCACTTCAAATTCTTCCAAATTTAAAATTATATTTTTAAATCTATTTAGATTAAAATTAGGTAAATTAAGATATACATCAAATAATATCAAATCTTAATCCAATGCTCATAATTTTCGAACCACATCATTAAATAAATCTGGAAATTTGAGTTTCATCAAAATCTTCTCCAATTTGATTTAATAATTTTGAAAATTAAGACCATATATCATATTTGGAAATTTTGACCTTAATCAAAAAACTATTCCAAATAATATGCATAAGTTTTGAAAATACCAAGAACAATAAATCTGGAAATTTTGATCCAGTTCAAATTCTTCCAAATTTAAAATTCTATTTTCAAAGATTAGAAATAGGTAACTTTTGATATACACCAAAAATTACCTAATCTTTTTCTAATCAACATAATTTTCGACCCCTATCAAAATTAAATCTGGAAATTTTGATCTTGATAAAAAATCCATCCAAATTTAATTCAAAGTGATCGAAAATTATCACAACAAATTAGGGAATTTTTTAACCTCAATTTTTGAAAAATTGAGCATCAAATTTTCGATCACCATCATAAAATAAATCTAGAAATTTGAAGAACATCAAATATCATCCCAAATTTAATTTAATGATTATCGAAAATTCCATAAACTCCAAAACTAGAATTTTCGAATTCAATCAAAAATTCTTCCAAGTTTCGAATACCATAAAATCGAAATACATGCACAATTAAATCTGAAAATTTAAACACCATAAATTTATCATCAAATTTAATTATGTATATCGAAATTATGCTTGGATTAATCCTAGAACAGTGCCAAAACCCGCTCTGATACCAATTGTTGGGGTTTTTTCGAATTAAACCACCGCAGGATCATTTGGATGTTCATTAATCCACGTTCATGCAAATCATATTTTTATGTTCATGCATGTTTATACACGTTCATCACAAAAACTATGCAAAATGAATCTAATAAATCAGAAAACATAGATTCAAATTTCTTACAATTGTCAGACGGTCTGAGGATAACATTATAGGACTAATCTTGCTAATGAATGAAACGAAACATGCGTCCTTTTTTCTCCAAAGGATCGGCCACAACAGTATTCTACTCGAAGATCTTCTGTTGTATTCCCGGATTGAGTATTAGATACAGAGTGGGTTGTATTCTATTGATAGAGTTGTGAAATCTGTAGATATCATGAGAGACAAAGAGGGGCTGATTGTTATGTGTGTGATTTTCGAACCCCCCTATATTTAAATAGGAGGTGGCTGAAAATCCATCTTCAAACCCTACTGGGTTTGGGCCTCTTAATCAAGTTCAATATCCAGTCCACTAACAGTCAATTGGGCTACAACAGGGATCTAGAAGAATATTAAATTGGCCCAGTAATTTATTTAAGATCCAATATCCAATAAACATAGGATATAATTAAATAAATTAAGTATTACTTTTATTCCACTAAAGAAGTAATATTGACCTACCAATTTAATACATATTTGCGAATATGTTTTCTCCTTTAGTTCAGCCATTCCCCGTCTTCAAGATATAATGTTCATTAATTAATTATGTCAGCCTCTGACAGCTATAATTAATTAACATCAAAAACCTTGAGTAGTACCACACAAGCTTTATCATGTACGGAATAAATTCCACCTGTAGGGTTCAATATGAACTTGTGTTTCCTCAAGAGAACATCATCAACCTAGCGCACTAGGACACGGTGCTCATGCATACTGCTCGACACATCATGCACACACTGTTATTACCCAAGATATCGAGTTTATTGATCTATGAAAAGATCTTACCCGTTGATAAATCAAATTAATAAACAACGCACACATATGCTCGCCAATTTCACATGAGTTCAGAACCCGAACTCTGTGGATCTTTATTTTCTCACTAACTAGGTCAGAGACAGAGAATAGTATCCTATCGTGATCTTCCTCAATACACTAACAAGTGTACTAGAATAATCAGTTAGCCAAGATAAACTAATTTATCAGATTATTCTATGGTGTACCGATGGTGTGCTCAGGACCATCTAAGCCGTGAGCTTTTTCATACAATACAAGGTTCCAATGATATGATCTTACCATGTGTCTTCCCACACCATAACATCTACAATGTAAGTATATGGAACATTGCATAGAACAATTATATAAAATAATCTAAATGCAAACAGTGACTGCAATAACTTTCAATTCATATCATCATATCATCAGAAAAGTATACAAACACATGTCTTTCCAGTATACAAAACTAAAAGTATCAACTGATATGCTCATTTGCGCGTCTGTATCTCGAGCTGGGTAGTTGATCGTTGTAGAGCGGAACTGAGAGAATGGCTCTGGCTAGACTTCTTTAATAGCTAGCTTGATGAGCAGTTTGCTCCTTCTCTTCAGTTGGACTTTTGATTTTGCTGAGTTTGAGCATGAAGCTTTGGAACTTTGGCGAACGTCTTCGCTGAAAGTCTATGCAGAAAGTTTGAGCAAAAGTTCTCTTCAAGAGTCAAAAGTCACGGCCATCTTCTAGGTTGCTCATCTTTTATAGATGAATGTTAGGCGACCGTTGATGATCACTCTGTGATCATAAATAATAAAGCCGTTGAGGGGCTTTCATTTAAAGAGCCATTAGATAGCCTTTGTTCTTCTGACGAGCTTTTGTTCCAAGATCTCGGTTGCATTAACTTCAAGATCTTCTTGTTAGCTTTTCTAAAATTTTAATTTCAGTTACAACTTCTGTCTTGATCTTCAGTTCTGAGCTTCTGCTTGCATTTGGAATCTTCAGTTCCTTGTCTGTCAGTTCTGCACATTCTTGGCAGTTTTGTAATCTCCAGTTAAGATCATCTTCAGCTGGCAGTTCTGGACTCTGGCTTGATACTTTTTGAGTTTGAGTTTGGTTTGCTTCAGCTGGCAATTTCAAACCAGTGTTCTTCAGCTGGCATGTTGGACTGATATCCCTTCACCTGGAACTTCTTTGGACTGGTCTTTAGTTCAGGTGCTGGCGCTTCTTCAGTTGGACTTCAGAACTGATGCGTCTTCAGCTGGTATCCTTCGAATTGGTACTTCTTCAGCTAGAACTTCATTTTTCACCTGGAACTTCTTGAGCTAGCATATCCTTCAGCTCGTACCTTGGATTGGTACATTCTTCAACTGGCATTCTTCTTCTTGAGCTGGCACTTCTTGAGCTGGCATGTCCATCAGCTCGAACTGATGTCGTCTTCAACTTGTATTCTCCTTCAGCTGGAATTGTCCTCTCTTCAGCTGGTAATCTTCTTCAGCTGGACTTCGGCACTTCTGAACTGGTGCCTTGAACTGGTAGCTTCAGTTGGTATTATTCTTCAGTTGGAATTGGACACTCCTGAACTGGTGCCTTCTTCAGTTCATGACTATAGACTGATGGCATTTGGTACTCCATTTGATGGTACCTACAACTTTTAGTTTATCTTGCTAACTGATCTAGCAAGCTACAGTTTTTCTTTTCAACAGCTCTTATGGCTGGATTTTTCTTTTTCTTTTTCTCTCTTTTCTTTTCTTCGTTTTCTTTTCTTTTCTCTTTTTCTCTTTTCTCTGTTTTTCTTTTCTTTTCTCACTTGGATTGTTTATTTTCAGGCTTTGATAGCTCAATTTTTTATATGATCATCCTTAGTTTTCTACTTGATTTCTTTTCAGTTTTTCAAGGCTCTTTACGTATTTTGGCATATTTTGACATCTCATCAAAACCCTAGTCAGGAAAACCCTTGATAGTTTTTCCTAACATTTGATTTTGAGGTTCACGTGTGATGTGAATGCTTTTTACATTCAAAAGCAGATCCCTTTTTAATCTCTTCTTCTTCGATTTATAGTTCAATTCAATTTATAGATCCTCCCAATACTACAACCCAATTCTACGATTTCATGTGTTGTAAAAATTGTAGAAAAATTAAGTTAGGAACTTAATAGATTTATTTCGGTGCCCACTCACTACCGTTCAAAGGGAGGATCGAATCGGAAGATCGTGGTATTTACGAGCTTCAAGATTCAAAGGTGAAATAAGAAGACGAATGAGTTTAAGAAAAGGTATTTTCTTTATCCTTTCTTTAGTAATAAATAAATTTAATTTGCATGAATATTATATTTTTATATCATGATCTATTTTCTGATTTATATCGCTTCTGTTCCAGTTCGATTTGATCGAAAAGATGGATTTTATTTGACCCGAAATTATTTCGGATCAGTTTAATTTCCAACATGACCAAGTGGGGCACTTATAGCATAAGCACCTGTTATATTTTTAGTTCTTAGAAGAATGTGTGAAGGTTGACAATATGTTTATCCAGAGGATCTCTAAAGTGTAAGCTAGTGACATTCTCAGTTTTGACTTGTAGGAGTGGATGGGTTTTCTAGTAGGCAATGCCCCGCCAGAATAGAATTGTTCAATGAACTAAGTTACCATATTGTGTGTTCTTATTGGTTTCATTATATGTGTTCAATTTTTGTTAAGGATCATATAAATGAACTTCGTAAATAATAACAAAATGTTAAAATTGTAAATTATTGTACTGTGTTGTTCCTCACTTGTATCTAAGTGAGAGATCATGCTTTGTACCCGAAAGCCCTTCCTCCAATTAATAGTAAATTGATTAATAAACTAAAATTTCTAAAATATCTAGGATTATTTCTTAAAAACGTTTGATGTATGATAAAAATTTATTTTAAAAAACATACATTTCATGTGTAATTGTATGAAAAATCCAAGTGTGTGAGAAAAATGTGTGTTAAAGTATGTTTGTTAATGGTATTAAATTTTGTATTTACAAAAGAGATCCTTATTTATTTCGAATATCCAAGAAGGGAATTATGTAAATCTTGTAAAATAGCCAATGGGTTGTATGATTAATAGCATGTAGCTTAGTTGGTATTTCTCTTTTTTTTGTAAAAGTGAAAGACCTAGGTACCAATCCAAATCCTCCATTCCCCAACTAAAAAAAAGTCGATGGATGGATTCTTATCCTCTTTTTTCTTAAAGTAAATAGTGTGTTAAACAAAGCATTGACTATCTATAATGCAACCGTTGTTAATTAATGTATATATTTTCATAATTAGTCTTATATATGATACCTACGTTTAGTTACCTAGATGACACATTTTATGATGATTACAAAGCTTGGAAATAATTCAATTTTGAACTGAAAATATCATGATATCTATCCCAACCCATTTTGGTGTGATTTTTTTGCAAATTAGACATACATGGAGTAGAAGATCTAATGCTTAATTGTTATCTATTGGAGATCAAGCATGAGATTTGGCTGCCACATTCGGATAGATCAACCTTAAAGATTTGTCCTAATCTACACGGGACATTTCTCATCTATGATGGCGACATTAATCCTATCAACAATGAAAACAACATCAACTAGGAAAACTTATCAATGGCGGTTTCCAAGTTACTATATAAAGGCCTCTGTATACATACTTAAAAGTTGGGCATGCTTAATATTGTGCACAAGTTCTAAGTTTTATGAACTGTGTTTTCATAGAATTTGCATATACTTCTAGTGATGTTCATTACCATGTTCAACTTGGAGTTCTAATACATAGTTTGTCTAGTACAAACAATTGGGTTTATCTGTTAAAGATATAATTTTGTGAAGGTTATAAGGGAGACCAATTGGGGCACTTGTAGCATAAGTGTGTCATATATATTCAGTTCATTGAAGAACGCATCAAGGTCGATAATGTGCTCGTTTAGAGGGTCTCTAAAATGTAAGTGACAATGTTTGTTTTGACGTTACCGGAGTGGATCAGCTCTCTATAAGGAAAGACCCCTGGAATACAAGTGCTCAACGAACTAGGTTACCATATTATGATGTTTACGTAGTTTATACAATTTTTATTCTTTATTTGTTATCATTTGGAGTTTCTGATAAGTTTGTTAGTTTTACAGTATTAGTTGTGAATTTGTTAAATAATTGAGGCAAGACAGTCAAATATGTACATTGAGAGTTGAAGAACGATCCAAATAGGTTATTGGGCTTAATTAAATACATAATTAAGACCTAATGAACTGAATTAAATGATCAAAGCCTGTGAAAACCCGAAATAGTGAGAAAATGGATCGGGTCAACTTGAAAAGTTTCAGTTGACCAAGCCCAGTGTAAAATACAAAGGAGTGGATCAACCCGATCAATTTCACTTCTGTTGACCTTGTGCAAAAACAGGCTGTTAGTGCCATCGTCATGCACTAAAGATTGTTTTGTGTTATTTTGGTGAGATATAGAAGACAAAGTGTTCTTGGGTATGTGCTTGAAGACAAAAGTTCCGATGTGCAAGTTTTGAAGAATAGTTAGAGAACTGTTCGCTCTGATGCTCCTGACATACCTAGGAACAGTTTAATTATGGCTGTGCCGATCCGGTTTGGAAGGTCAAGATATGATTGTTTGACTGTCTTGTGGTGTAGATACCGTGCTGAAATTAACCCTACTACATATGGAAAGAATCTAGACACATTTGGGAAGATCAAAAACTATTATTCACTTACCAATTTACCGAAAATTGAAGACCAACGGTAACATTGGCGTGAAGCTATATGAAGACTGATTAATTACAGAAATCGGTGTGGACTTCATTAGATTCTCTTAGTATATTATTTGAGAGTCAGTTTCATTTGTGATCCATTTATTAGCTAGTAGTTGTTCCATAAACAGTTCAACGTGATAGTCTAGCATTTAGTATTTTTGAATGAAACACGTGATGTGTTGTTTTAATCTTTTTTGTATGAAATCTCAGGAGAGATTGTAAGTTGAAGTCATGGGTAGCTAGAGGGAGTTTAGTGTCATGGTTGTGAGGGGATTTGATACCTTTCGTTTAGCAAAAGAGTTCGAGAAGAAGAACGGGTGACATAAGGAGGGAGTCCTGCATGTGTAAAATCTTAAATACACTTCATGAAGGAGTAACAAACGAATCTTCAAGTTTGAGCGAAGTCTTCCCAGAGTAGTTGATTAACCGAACTGAGTTACCAATCTCTTGCGTAATTTACTGCTTTTTATTTACTGTTCTTACGTTTGTTCCTAACATATCATAGAACAGTTGTTAATAGTCCACGTTAAACACCCTGCACGGATTGTAGTTTTTCAATTGGCACCAAAGCGGGTCATCAGTTATACAGGTGGCATCTTAGGGTTTTAATCTATTTTTTTATGTTTATTTTGCCGAGATGGACACGATGAAAGAAAGAGCATCGACGGTACGACCTCCGCTCCTTGATGGCAATAATTATGCCTACTGGAAAGGCAGAATGACTGCATTCATTCGTTCGATTGATGAATGTGCCAGGAAGATGGTAAGAGAAGGATGGAAGCCTCCCACAAAGAAAGATGACAAAGGAAAAATTGTGATGAAGCCTGAAGAAGAGTGGGACAATGATGATTGCCAAGTGATGGGGCTGAATGCAAAAGCCATGAATGCTATCTTCTCGGCTGTAGACATGAATCTCTTCAAACTTATCTCCACTTGTGACAAAGCTAAGGATGCGTGGGACACACTGCAAACCACTTATGAAGGAACAAGCAGTGTTCATGCATCACGGATGCAATTACTTACCACCAAATTCGAGAATCTCCGATGAATGAGGTTGAAAAACTTGCTGATTTTAATGCTAAAATTTGTGATATTGTAAATGAAAGTTTTTCTCTTGGAGCTGCCATTTCAGATGAAAAACTTGTCAGAAAAGTTATTTGATACTTGCCCAAAATATTTGCCTATACAGTCACGGCTATTGAGGAAGCCAAAGATGTGAGGAAGATGAAGCTGCAAGAACTGATGGGGTCATTGCGAACTTTTGACATGGGCCTGACAGAAGAAGAAACCGTGCAGAAGAAAAGCATTGCTTTTCAGGCTGGTTCCAGTGCTGATGTTCTGTTGTCATCTTAGCTATTTTTTGTATTTTTTACTCATTTTTTGTAGAATTTCTTGGATATTTGTAAATAACAAAGAATTTGCAAGAAAGTTGGAATCTTTATGATATTTAGAAAGAAATGGGGGAAGATTTAGAAAGAAATGAGAGAAGGGTTTAGAAAGAGATAGAGAGAACGAGAGAGGAGAACTTTGATATCATTTTCTGCTGCTTTTTTCATAACATGAGGTTCCCTTTTAACCTAAATCCAGATAGGGGACCACAAGGTTTACAAGATAAAGCATAAGTCTGAATTTAAGAAAGCCCAACAATTGGCCCAACAACTTAATTAAAATAAAAGCCCACTAATTCAATTTAATATCTGATAACCAAGGCTCGCCCGACCCATGACTCGAATCCTTTATTTTGAGAATATCACTCTTCTTCTCCAATTAGATCTGCTATCAGCCCTAAAGATTCAAGTTTTAACACTTCTCTTGCTCCGATAGCCACAACGCCGCCCTCCATCGCTTCTTTCTCCTTCATCTTTAATTCTGGAATTCTTATGTTCATAATATGTTCCCAGCAATGTTCCTAACAAAGCTGACCTTGCAGAGTCAATTGCTATGATGTCAAAGAATTTCTCAAAGTTCGCAAAACGCTATGAGAAGTCTTCTCAAAATAATGCTGGCAAAAACAAGTTTTCTAAACCTCGGAGAACCAAGGATGAAGAGTCAAATGAAGACAAACATAAGGAAGTGAAGTGTAGAGAATGTGGTGGTTATGGTCACTATCAAGCCGAGTGTGCTAACACTCTAAAAAAGAAGAACAAGTCATACTGTTCTACGTTAAGTGAAAGCGATGATCCCGATGATAGTGAAAATAATGAAGAATGTGTAAGCAATCATATTTCTTTCATGACACACTCTGTCAAAAAGTCTGTGCCTGCATCTGTTCCTGACAATAAGGTCGAGAAAATTTTTGAATGCAGTGATGATGAAGAATTTACTGACGAATCAGCTATGGAGACATATAAAAAGCTGCATTCCAGTTAGATCATGGTGGTTAAAGTCAATGAAGACCTACTGAAAGAGAATTCCGATCTCTTAAAAGAAAGAGATACTCTCTCTATTCGCCTCAATGAGATGCAGAATGAATTACTGCAGTCAAAGAACAATACTAATGCTCAGACTGGTGAACTTCAACACCTAAAAAGGCTTGTCAAAATGATGAACTCTGGATCATCTCAGCTTGATGAAATTATTTCTAAGGGAAAGAGTCCTCAGGATCATATTGGGCGTGGATTTAATGGTGGCCATACTTATGACAGATTCTGTCAAGGACAGATATTTGGAACAAAAGATTTAATAGTTCCAGAATTGAAAATTGAGCCAAAAAACAAGCAGCAGCGAAGGAAATTTCCTCAAAAGATACGTGTTGTGTGTCTTTACTATGAAAAACCTGGTCACATTCAACCACATTACCGAAACTATATCAATGACCTCAGAAGGATGAAAAGAAAGGGTTTTTCACAATCTAATCAGTTCCTCAGGAGAGATAACAACAAGAATAGATCAAGGAACAACCACCGAAACTATGTGGTTCATATTGCTCTCAACATTCATGCAAAGAGCAGTTGGTATTTTGATAGTGGAAGTTCGCGTCATATGACTGGAGATGCAAGCATGCTGAACAACATTAAAAAAGATTGTTCTTATCAATCTGTTATCTTTGGAGATGGTGTCAAAGGAAGAGTGCTTGGGCGTGGCCAATTAAATGTTCATGGAATGCCAAATTTGGAAAGGCTAATTTAATTAGCATTAGTCAGTTATGCGACCAAGGTCTCTTTGTGCATTTTACAAGAGATAAGTGTCTGGTCAAGGATAAAGAAAGTGTTCTCCTGATGGAGAGGAACAGATTGTGGGACAATTGTTAGTTTCTCAACATGAAGGAAACTTGCTTCAGAACTTAGCTTTGTGAAGCAAATCTATGGCATGAAAAGCTTGGTGATATCAGTTATCGAAATCTTTAGAGACTTGTGAAGACTGAAGCTGTGGTTAGTGTTCCAAGCTTAAATATTGATCGAGGAAAGGTGTGCGGTCCATGCCAAGTTGGAAAAAGATCCATACCTCTCATAAATCTGCTAACAAGATCACCACTTCAAATTCCTTGGAACTATTCCACGAAAGTATTGGACGTAAGAAATTTATCTTTGTTTGTATAGATGACTACACCAGATTCACATGGGTTGAGTTCATAAGAGATAAGGCAGAAATTTTTGAGACGTTCAAAAAACTCTGTCTCAAGCTTGAAGTGGAGAAAGGAACTAACGTGGTGAGAATAAGAAGTGACCATGGTCGTGAATTTGAGAATGCTTTCTTCAAATTATTTTGTGAAGAAAAAGGAATTCGTTAGGAATATTCTGCACTGAAAACACCTCAACAAAATGGTGTTGTTGAGAGGGAAAAATCGAACTCTGCAAGAAATGAGTCGAGTAATGATGAAGGCCAAATCTGTGCCTGACAACCTTTCGGCCGAGGCGGTGAGCACGGCTTGCCATGTTATTAATTGGGTGTACTTTAGACCCAAGACAATGATTACTCCATATGAGCTATGGAAAGGGAAGAATCCAAATGTAAAATACTTTCACATCTTTGGAAGTATTTGTTACAGGTTGAGAGATCGAGAGTATCTTGGCAAATTTGATGCCAAAGGAGACGAATGCATTTTTCTGGGATATGTAAGAAATAGCCGTGCCTATCGTGTTTTCAACAAAAGAACTAAATCAATCAATATCGTTGTTGACGATCTGGAAGAACCTACTACCTAGATAGATGATGAAAGTCTTGATGTTACTATTCATGTTTCTGCATATGTGCCTGACAGTTCTAAAAACAGAAATCTGACTGAAGCAAGGCCTAAGAAACAAGATGTCTACAAAACCTTCAAATGGAGTCTAGAAGAATCATTCTGCTTCGGACATCATTGGTGAAAAGAGTGAAGGGGTCCGAACAAGAGGAGTTCGTAAGAACTATCGTGAGATGATAGCTAATGTATGCTACACATCCACTATTGAGCCCAAGAATGTTAACGAGGCTTTGAAGGATGACCGATGGATTCAAGCAATGCAAGAAGAACTCTTGTAATTTGAAAGAAATTAAGTGTGGGATCTTGCTCCACAACCTAAAGATGCCAATGTGATAAGCACAAAGTGGATCTTCAAAAATAAGACCGATGAGGAGGGGAACATAACCAGGAACGAGGCAAGATTGGTTGCACAAGGATATTCCCAAGTTGAGGGAATTGATTTTGTAATACCCCGAAATATTTTAAAAGGTTTTATTCAACTTATGTTACCCTCTGGTAAGTTAGAAAATAAGTTGGGTCCTTAAATAATTCAAATAAAGGAAAATCATAGGCAGAAAAATCTGTTAAATTTTGTTTTGGTCAAAAATTGCTTTAAAAATATGTTCTAATATTTTTCTCGGGTTGATAGAAAAAATTTCGAGCATCGTGCCAAACTTTGAATTTTCTAATTTTGAGTTCAAATGAACTCTTGACACAACTTTAAATTGGAAAATAATAAATTTAATAGAAAAAGGCACATCCGTCATTATCCAATTTTTTTTTCAAAAGATTATCATATTCGTAATTATCCTATTATTTTTCCATCATTATGCTCTTTCTTTTATTCATTATTATCCTATTTATTTTTCATCTATAAATAGGAGCTTAAGGTTTCATTTTTCATTCATTTTCAAAATCGAAACGTCGAGCAGCTTCTAGAGAATGTACAACTCTAGTTTCCTATTTCAATTCTGAAATAGTCATTTTGAAGGTGTCAACGCGTAGATCACGAATACATGATTGAAATGATGACACGAAGGATGATCACGATGGAAAATCATCGTGACCGCCGCCAATTCCTCGGAGAAGGTACTTTCTCCGATTCTGGTCATTCAGACAGACGAATTTAGAAATTTCAAGTTCTAAATATGTTTGTATTTCGGTTGTCTTTAATTCTACCAATTCCGATTTTTGATGTTGTGAGTTTTCGGTATTTTTACCCGTTTTCATTTTATGTAGATCTCAGATCTACTCTTCCTGGATAGTCGTATTAGAACTCTTCTTTTTATAAATAGTCTTTTATCATTTGGATCTTCTAGTTAACCAGAATAGATTTTTGATTTCTCATCGTTTGAAATCCGGATCCGAATATTATATTATAAATCTGCCCAGTTCGAATTTATGTTCTAGCCGTCCGATCTTTAATCTGATTACACTATGAAATTCCTTATTATCTGCACTATAAAAAATTGTATTTTTGAGCGAAAATCCTATGAGTATCGAGCCCGATACATTTTCAGCTAAAATCTGTGATGGGAATTTCCGCCAACCAGCGTTCCGGCCGATTTCTGACCGGTGTGGCCAGAACTAGCCTTTGATCCCTTCTGACCGATTGTGGTAGCCGTCGAGGTTGACGCGTGGCCGCAGACGGTGCTCTGTTTCGTGTTGAAATGAATTTAATATGTTTTTTCGAAGTTAATGTCTCATATTCAAAAATTGCATTTTAGTTGAAATTGCTTTAAAATGTTTGTTAGATCCGTCCTAGCAAAAAGGTTCCTTCAACATTTATTCTCTAGGTAGATTCTCTACTTAGCAACAGATTCCATTTTTGTCCAGATGGATTTTTGAGTTTACCCAATTATTTAAATCGTGTATTTAAATTTGTATCTTTTTCATGTGTCGTCTGAAAATCATGAAATTTTCACACTTACATTGTTATACGTGAAGTATGTTGTCAATTAAATTTGGTAAATTTCTGATAGCTGGAAAGACTTGTAGATTAAATTTGATCAGAATCAAGTAAAATGGCAAGTGGTCAACCTCCACATTTTCCAAATGTTTTTGGACGGCTTTACTCGAAAATATTCGCTGAATTTAATTCCCTAAAGTGTTGAGTTGAGAAAGAAATCCTAATGTTGCGCATTGTAGTCCGAAGCCGTTTTATTAGTTTAGAATATTCGTATTACATTTAGTTTAGCTTAGAAGAAAAAATCATGTATCTATCTTAAGTTGAAGCTTACCTTATGTTATAGTTTCAAGGCCTAGCATGATGCTAGTAGGTAGTTTCTTCTTTGTAGGCCCGAACCCGAGACCCATACTTAATTAGAATTTGCAAGACACGTGTAAAGTTTCAACTACTATTAGCTAACTAGGTGGGCTACTATACTATCTTTGTAAATTGTATCTTTCGAGTTATTAAGCTTTATTTTGTTAAAATTGCATATGTGACTATCTGTGTTAAATATTTATGTGCTACTGTATGTTGTCGGAGTATCATGTACCAGCGTTGTGTCACTGTGAGTTGCTACAATATGCATGCATTATTTGTCCTGCCCTACTCCTTGTCAGTGAGACTAAAATGAAACACTTATTGGTTATACTCTTTGGGTATACTATGGTCATACTCAACGTTATACGCTGGTGATGTAGTTCAGGTTGCGGACAGTGATGGGTTATACTCTTAAGCACTTCATGATAAAATGTTTTAGTGAACTTAGGTTCCTTCCAACTTTTAAGGCTTCTAAGCTTCAGTACCTGCATGGACACAGATAGATTACTTTTACAAAATGATTTGCATAACTTAAATTGTGAGAACTTTCCCACTGAGTGCATTAGTACTCAGCCCAAATCTTTTCAAACATTTTCAGGTCAGTAGGCTGGAGCGTGGAGGTGACGAGGCTGAGATATGGGCTATTATGATTTACATATTTTTTCGTTGTCTCTTTTTTTTAGTAGTCTGTTAAGAATTGAGCTTCTGCACTTATGGTATCCTTTTGCTAAATGCTAAGAACTCTGATCTTGGTATTTTGTTGATATGATTCTGTTTCTCTGATTCTGAACATTTGTTGACTTCCTAGTTAACATGTATCATATGCTTAGCTACATAATTATTCCAAGGGGAGGAAGCCCATCTTTCGTTATATCTATTTGATCATTTATTTTCGCCTATGGAAGGGCTTTATTTGTTCAGCATATTGGTGTCTGTTTCTTTTGTCGACCTATGAATGGGTCTATTGATTGTTTGTATCTGGTTATTTGTTTCCGTTTGGCCTATGTAAAGGCTTATTGAATTGTTATAGCTTCCATTCTTCTCTTATAGATTCGCTCTAGTTACAGAGGTTATGCTGTCTAATTTTCCGGAAGGCATAACCTATCTTTGGCATACTCGGTTGTTCAATTTTATTCCAAACATTAATCCTTTTAGATTAACACCCCGTCATTAATTTAATTACCCCATTTCTTTCCCGCTTCTTAATTCCCACCCCCGTGGCGTCCATTTTCACGATCTTTCGGGATCGAGGTGCTACAAAGATTTTGACAAAATGTTTGCCCCTGTTACTCGTCTTGAATCAGTCTGATTACTTCTTGCCATGGCTGCATGGATGAAGTTCAGGTTATACCAAATGCACGTGAAAAGTGCCTTCTTGAATGGGTACCTAAATGGGTACCTATCTGGAGATGTGTTTGTTAGCCAACCCAAAGACTTTGAAGGCCCTCACCATCCTGAGTTCGTATACAAACTGAAAAAGGCACTTTGCAGTCTCAAACAAGCTCCACGAGCTTGGTATGAACGGCTAACCAAGTTCCTTCTAGAGAAAGGATATGTTCGTTATGGAGCTGATAGAACTCTCTTTGTCAAAAGAGAAAAATCTGATGTGATCATTGATCTGATTTATGTCGATGATATTATCTTTGGATATGTGTCAAATAGAATGGTGGATGAGTTTGTCAAGTACATGACATCTAAATTTGAAAGGAGTTTAGTAGGTGAACTAACCTACTTTTTAAGGCTTCAAGTGAAGCAAAACGATGATGGGATCTTTGTTTCTCAAACAAAGTATGCAAGGAACTTGATAAGCAAATTTGGTTTGGAAAGTTGCAACACGAAGAGAACACCTATGGGAACATCTTTGAAAATGTTAAAAGATAAAGCTGGTGTGTCGATTGAGTAAACCTTGTACCGAAGTATGATAGGTAGTCTACTCTACCTTACTGCAGGTAGACCAGATATTTGCTACAGTGTTGGAGTGTGTGCTCGGTACTAAACTGATCCGAAAGAAAGTCACGTGAAAGCTGTTAAGAACATAATCAAGTACATAAAAGGTACTGCTGAGTTAGGACTTTGGTTTTCCTATGATACAAACCCTAGTTTGGTGGGGTTTTGTGATGCAGATTGAGTTGGTTGTACTGAAGATCGGAAGAGTACTTCAGGAGTATGTTCCTTCCTTGGAAACAACATGGCTTCATGGCTTAGCAAGAAACAAAATTTGATCTCTCTGTCTACTACAGAACCGGAATATATTATAGCTGGAAGTTGTTGTACACAACTTTTATGGATGAAGCAGATGATGCTTGACTATGATATGCCATAGTCTGTTCTTACCATATTCTGTGACAATATGAGTGCCATAAATATTTGAAGAATCCTGTTAAGCACTCTCGGACAAAGCATATAGATATTCGCCACCACTTCATTCGTGAACTGGTTGAAGATGGATCTATTATGTTTGAGTACATTGGAATAGATGCCCAACTTGCGGATATTTTCACTAAGGCACTTGATAGTGGAAGATTTGAAACACTTAGATCCTCTTTGGGTCTTTGTATTCTCTAAACTTCTCCTTTAAGAGAAATATCTCTGTACAGTCTTGGTCAGTGATGTGTGTACAGAGAAAATAAAATGACCAAGTGGTTCATGGTCTATTTAATTGTGTGCATGCAAGTGTGCTTGACAGATTCAAGCAATGTTAGAGCGGTTACTACAACGGCTAATAGGCCATCATTTTTCACGCCCAGCCCACTTCCACTTCCCAAAGACGTGCAGTGGTGTGATGATTATGGGATTTGACAGTTAATTATGGGAATTTTCTTTTCTAAAATTCTAATTAAGGGTGGAGATCAATTATTTGAAACTGTTCAAGGCATTTCGAATAATTTCAAATTTTCTTACTTTGCTTTCACTTAAACCCTCTGCTCTCAAGTTTTTTCTCATCAGCAAACAATGGTGGACAAGTCTAGCTCTTCGAAACCGTCCTATTTCAAGAAGCCGAAGATCAACACATCTAATCTTTGGAAAGCTCTAGGGGAGTTGTCCAAACCCCTAATTTTTTCGTAAACTATTCCAGCATCGATTGGTCCAGTGCTTCTCTTACTAGGTCTATTGCTAAGACACTCGAGGAAACCCCAATTGCTCCTAGGGTTTTTGCGGAGCCTTCCTCACCACCGATGGTGAATCCGGAAGCTGTTGAAGTTCAATTGCCACTACCATGGCTGTTGATTGATTCTCTATTGATGAATGTGTCGCGTCTATTGACGCCATGAAGTTTCTGTCCGATGCTGCTCCGCTGTCGTTTGTTCCTGCATCTACACATGACTCGCTAATAGTCACGATTCAAATCCCTCTTGAAGATGTTTCTCCTACTGTTGTTGATGAAACCCTTGCCCAGTCTGAAGTGGCTAAGGGTACAGAAAGTGTATAGATTGAGGTTGTTGATGATGAGACCTCTCCTCCAGTCTTAGAGTTTGCTCCTCCTGCTGATAACCAAGGGGAACCCCCTTTCCGCTCTTGCGGTGTTAAGCGCAAGTTGCAACTTAGGGATAAGAAGAAAAAATCCCCTGTTGCCGACGCTAACTCTGATAATGATGAGACTCCTATTGCTCATCTCAAGTCACGAGTTCTGGAGAAGCTTGCCCAAAAGAAGAATCATTCTTCTCAAGTGTCCAAGAAAGCCTCTGCTAGGAAGAGTTCTTCCAAGAAAGCTCCTGCACAGAAGGGCTCTGCTAAAAAGGCCCCTGCAAAGAAGTCCGCCTCAAAAAACCATCGCTGCTGCTGTCTCTTCTTGAAGGGTTAATCAGAGTGAGTCCGAGCATTTGTTGGGATTGGTCTTGGGGCCTCATAGGCCGTTGATGAAGAATACCAGAGCCCCCCTCCTTCGGACAAGGATACAAATGCTGTTCCAGAGGATGTCTCTGACAGTTCAGATCCCGAATCAGGTTCTTTTGATTCAAGAAAATTTTTATCTGCTTTTCATCAGTCTCTTTACAAACTGGTTGTTGGTCACTCACTTGTGTCCGAGTGTAAGTTGATTGTTTCTGATGTTGAGGGAACTGGTGTTGTCTAGTTGTTGCATGATTATCATCTTGATAAGTCTGCTTATACTGCTTCTGATTTTGTGCTTGCTGTGGTTCATGAATTCTATGCCAACCTGCATAAGTCCATTAGGGATGTTAATTCAGATCATGCCTTTTCTGCATTTGTGCGTGGTCATTGGATTGATTTCTCCTCTGCTGTCATCCACTCTTATTTGGGACGTGTTCATTCTGTTGCTCCTGAATCTGTACATGATTTGGATGAGGTTGCATTGGAGTTGATGGGAGGTAGTTGTCTGGTATGGCCGAAGGGGAGATCCCTAATGGCCTCTGATCTAAGCGTGAAGTACTCAATTCTTCACAAGATTGCTATTAAAAATTGGCTCCCAAGAAAGCATAGATCCTCTCTAGACACTACAAAAAAATTATTGTTTAGCGACGAACACTTCCATCGGTAAATCCCATTTTTCTGTCATTAGAGATGCATAGCGACAGACTAACGACGGAATATGTCCGTCAGTAAAGCTTTTGTCGGCAAACACAGCTAACGATGGTTTCTGACGGTCGGTAAATATTATCGACGGATATAACGACGGACTTGTCCGTCGTTAACGTCTTCTGTCGTTAGTAGTCGTCTTGAGGCTAACGATGACGTTACCGACAGACTATTCCATCGTTAATATTGATGATGTCATTACGTTGGACTTAACGACGGACATGGTCAGTTGTTAGAAAGTCAAAGTTGACTGTCGTGAATTAACGACGGACCAGTTCGTCGTTAATATTTTTTTTTGTTTTTTTTTTCATTTTTTTTGTAATATTTGATTTTTGTTTGTAAATTATCGAAGAACATAAATAAACACGTAAAATAAGATATATATATATATATAAATCTATAATAAAATACATAAAATCTCCTAAAATATCAATACAGAGTATATCAAATACAAGTCATGATGATGAAGATAGAGAAGGGCCTCTAAACTGTGCCCTCATCTGCTTGAACGTCTCGGCCTGCTTCTGAATCATCTCTTGTTGCTGACGTATCTTCTTCTTCAACATCTTCTTCTTCTTCAATATCTATTACACCACCATCTTGATGATTTGGTATCGGATCATCATCTATTGTGAGAGTATGCAAACCATCTACTTCATCCTCTTGAAAGGGTGAGGTTATGATTGTATTATCATCTTCTGATGGTACTTCGACATTAGATCGGGCCTTTATTTTGCAAACTGCCCACCAATCACTTCGAGAGCGATTTAAACTTGGGTATTTATAATAACACACTTGGACTGGTTGTTTAGCAAGCACAAATGGATCAGATCCTGAATACTTATGCTTATGATTTATAGAAACCATTTTGTAGTCAGGATGCACATTTATTTCGTGTGTTGATATATCAAACCACTCACATTTAAATAACACTATATTCTTAATAGACAGACCAGTGTATTCCAACTCAATCACCTCTACCAATCGCCCGTAATATTCAGTGTGTGTGCCTTTAATGTAGACTCCACTGTTCATTGTAGCTCGCTGTGAGTCATAGGCAATCGTGTGGAATTTGTGTCTGTTAATAAAATACACAAGATAAACATTAACGGAATGAGAAAGCCCACTTGAAAGATCACGCATGACTTGTTGACATTATTAGTTGGATCTTGTGCCTATTATAATAGAACACTCTATATTATGTTACAGTTGGTCAGGTACTATCATATATACGTTTTCTATTTAAACATAAACTTACATATTTGGCGAACCAGCTTGCAAATTCTTTATCCATTCGCTTATCAATATCTTCCGTTGAGATATTCGAGCAGATTGCTTTCAATTGGTCAACAAACACACTTCAAAAAATTGAGCATAGATTAGAAATACACTTCAAATCACACAATTGGTCAACAAACACACTTCAAATCACACATTATACAGTACACTACATACTTACGTTGTGTATGGTTTAACTTCTCCACAGTTAATCAACACGTAAATCTATGCTGCAGTGTACTCGTTCTTCTCTTTTTTATCCAATGTGTAACAAGCTTTTGGATACTTTCTTGTGGACTCGTTTCATTTTAGCTCTGGTCTTGAACAATATATATTCAACTCTTCTCTAGATTTGGATGTATTTTTTGTTTTCCCCTGCACATTCAACACGGTGTTGAATAGATTCTCGAACACACTCTTTTCAATGTGCATAACATCCAAATTATGTCGAATCAACAATGAGCTCCAGTATGGAAGATCCCAAAAGATACTTTTCTTTTTCCACCCACAACCTTTAGCAATTGTCACATTATCATTGTTCTCTGTGACTTTCTGAAGATCCAATGCTTTAATGTGAGCTAGAATCTCAATGCTCGATCTCATTTCTGGAGGTCCTCCATTCACAACTTTATTTTTCATGAATGTTTTTTTATTTTTTCAGAAAGGGTGGTTTGCAGGCAAGAATTTTCGATGGTTATCAAACCATGATTGTTTACCACTGCATGATAAAGTGAAGGCATCAGTGGACTCCATAGAATGTGGACATGTCAATCTTCCAGCAGTACTCCACCCAGATAACATGGAGTAGGCTGGAAAATCACTAATTGTCCATATTAGTGATGCCCGCATCTGAAAATTCTGTTTCAGTGAAACATCATAAGTAGGCACACCAACCTCCCACAAGTTAATCAATTCAGATATTAAAGGTTGTAAAAATACGTCTAATTTCTCTTTCGGATTGCGTGGACCTATCACTAATACAGTGAGGAATATGTACTGCTCTTTCATACACATCCATGGAGGCAAATTGTACGGTGTCATGATGACAGGCCACGAAGAATATTGTTGTCCTACTGGATGTGACCCGGACAAAGGTGTCTAAGACAAATCAAGACGCAAGTGGAAGACTTCTAAAGGACTCGAACAACGTCAGCGGAATGAAGGATTCAACCCGACTAACTATATAAAATACTCGACTAAAACAAAAAAATAGACTCGATTTTACTGTGGAATTAGACTTGATAATTAAGTAAACTAAGACACTTAGAATGTGACACAAACTAGAGCAAAACACAAAACCCAAACAAATAGAATTAAGAAGGGCCTACGGACCGATGGAGTTTGGGACATGATATGGATCGGTTAAGGATAAATGAAGGTGTTATGATTATAGAACTTACTTGGATACGTATGGAAGGTATGATATGAATGATCGTGGCTTGTGTGTGTTGTTGTTGGCATCGATGGTAGATGATTAGGTAGGATGGTCTTGGCCTTCAATTGAACCCCATCTTCGGTGAGACGAAACGTAATTCTTTCGAACAATTTCAGATAGGTGTTTAGAAACTTTCCCTTAGAATTTGAAGAACTAAAAAGAAGCTTGAAAATAAGACTAATGATTTGCTAAATCAATAGAATGCAAATGGTGATCAACCAAAGGATCGTGATACTATTGAGAATTAATTCTTCAAAATTCAAACAATGTCTAAGTAACAATGAAATTCACCTATTTATAACATAGGTGTTAGGAAATCCTATGCCTAATAAAAGTGTAATAAGAAGGAAAATACTAGCTAGAATAAAAGAGTTTTACCTTGTCTAGAATTCTAAATAAGGTAAATCTAAAAAGGCCAAAAATAAAGATAATAAAAATCTAAACTAGATAAAAATAAACCTAATTAATTTGGGTCTTCAAAACTCCAATTTGGACTTAAATAATCTCGATCATGGACGTGAATCACTTCTCAAATTCTCAGCCCAATCTTAATAAAAATAATCACCATGCATGTAAATTCGTGATCTACTGTTTCCCATGCAAACTTCCATGCACACGTTGAAATTGACTCGTTCTTGTTCCTAAGCTCTCGAGCAAGCTTTCTCATCATTAATGGACATAAAGTTGATCCATCTTTCATGCCTATGCTGCTCGTTTAATAGTTTCTTCAAAACACATATCTTATTCATGCCTTGATCTTCTTCATCTTTAATGAACAACATAGCAATCCATTTCGGGCTGCCATGGTGCATTTCTTGTTCCTTTCTTGGCATGGTCTCATTCTCATCATGTCCTCCCTACTGAAAAGAATTCGTCCTCGAATTCATGGCTTCATCATAGTCGAATATAACTGCCGAAAAATGAAGCAAGTTGGACATTGGGCTTGAACATGGCTCCATCCTTGGCATTTATGAGACTGTACGTCACGGGCTCAGAGAGGGGCTGCATTAGGCGGCAGAGTGGACTATGTTGGCCGTGTGAGCTGCAGCCTCACGAGTGTGGGTGGCGTAGACTCGGGTCTACAACTTGACTGTGGTGCAGAATGGTCAGAAGGATGAACGGGCTAACCAGGCTGTCCTTAAGGACATATGGGGTCAGTAGCGGATAAAGATGACATACCTGGACTCCATGAAAGGCGTGTATGGGCTGTGGTGTGGCTAGAGCGTCGGCGGCCATCTCTGAGTTGTCGTTTAACTATTGATGCGTAGTGCTCCATCTCTTCAATAGTTGAGAAGTCTCGAAGCTCAACTTCACATGCTATATCTGGATTCATTCCCTCGATGTACTGAATAATGGTGGCGTCGAGGTTCTCATCTTTGCCAACTCGATTTAGAGCTGTTTCGAGCTCTTTGTGGTACTCTTCAATGGATCACGTACCTTGCTTAATTTTGTTAAGATTTTTCTCAAGCTCACGTTCATAGTGGACTAGAATGAAACGTCGACGCATGACGTCTTTCATCTCATGCAAAGTATCGATGGGAGGGTGGTGTTCACGGTATTTCCAGTTCTGCTGAAACTCCCACCAAGTGGCTGCATAAGTTCTAAACTCCAAAGATGCAAACTGCACCTTTTTCAGCTCTGGGAAGTCATAACACTCAAAATTTTTGTCTACCTTTCATTCTCAATCAAGGTAGAGATCGGGATCATGTAGACCTTCAAACTCCGGGATGGTGGTTTTGATGTTACTCACCATGTCGGCATCCTCAAATCTCGGTCTCTCAATGCGGAATGCGTGTCGATATGGTGCTCGGGGACGTTCTTCATGGTTGCCCTATCTCTTTGGTACAAAATCGGCTTTGTACTCACTATAATCATCGGACTTGTGTCTATAGCCAGCATCCCTCTGGAATTTCTATATAACGGGCGGCCTTTGTATGGCTCTCTGAGGCCGTTGCTGGACTACTGCAGCTCATTGAGGCTCAACTTATCTCACTGCTTCTCTTTGGACTACTCGTTGTGCAGTCGACAGAGCTGTGAGCTTCTTAATCTGCTTAGTCAATTCGGCTACTTGATTGCTGAATTCGTCCTTCATCAGTTGATTCTGGCACCTGAAGTACTGTGCCATAGCATCAAAGTTGTACTTCGGATCCCATGCTGTGTTGGATGAGAATGAGTGATCGCCTGGAGTTTTAGGCGATATCGGTTCATCTATAGGTGGAATAGACAATTCTCATTTCTTCATTGTACCTGCATTATGAACAAATGTGAAAGAAACAAGGTATAAAACCTCACAACCTCATGATCACTCGTGTTTTCACTGCATTTTTACCACTCGTGTATATCATTCAAGATGTGGTACGCGTGTGAATGTGGTATGATGGTGGTGTTGATCGAATTTCTTGTGCTCTTAATCAGCTCCTCTCAGTCTGATCGCAAGCTCAATTCAGTAGATCGCGAACCACAGTGGAAGGCTATGGAGTATGGAGTATGCTCAATGTATGTATGTATAGAAGGAAGAAGAATTTCGATCCCTTGGTGTATAGGGTCGAAAATAGCTGGGTAGGAAAGAATAAGGTAGGAAAAGAACTGGATAAAGAATGAAGAAAAATAGATAAGGAAAGAAGAAAATAGATAAGGAAGTATCTATTTGGATGTGTTTCACCTAGATGGACACAATCTAAATAGTCTAAGTTATCTATTGGGAAGGAAAGAGTCTAATACAACTAGGAAAAGAACAAAACAATCGAAAATAAATCTGATTTGATTTTTTTTTACAATACTTTTCTTTTTTTTATTAGGATCGAATTTCTTTTGATCATTCTCTCTTTTTTTTCAATGAATAAACAAATTACAACTCAAAGACACGAAAGCAAAATAAATGACACGTGTGTGACACATAGGATAAAAATCTGGCACGTCGGATTGAACCACGACCAGCAGAGCTGACGCGGCTCTGATGCCAAATTTATGGTATGACCCGGACAAAGGTGTCTAAGCCAAATCAAGATGCAAGCGGAAGACTTCTAAATGATTCGAACAATGTCAGTGGAATGAAGGATTCAACCCGACTAACTATATAAAATACTCGACTAGAATAAAAAAACTAGACTCGAATTAGACTCGATAATTAAGTAAACGAAGACACTTAGAACGTGACACAAACTAGAGCAAAATACAAAACCTAAACAAATAGAATTAAGAAGGGCATACGGATGAATGGAGTTTGGGACATGATATGGATCGGTTAGGGATAGATGAAGGTGTTATGATTATAGAACTTACTTGGATACGTATGGAAAGTATGATACGAATGATTGTGGCTTGTGTATGTTGTTGTTGGCATCGATGGTAGATGATTAGGTAGAATGGTCTTGGTCTTCAATTGAACCCCGTCTTCGGTGAGATGAAATGCAATTCCTTCGAACAATTCCGGATAGGTTTTTAGCAACTTCCCCTTAGAACTTGAAGAACTAAAAAGAAGCTTGAAAATAAGACTAATGATTTGCTAAATCAATAGAATGCATAAAAGGGTGATCAACCAAAAGATCGTGAGACTATTGAGAATTAATTCTTCAAACTTCAATCAACGTCTAAGTAATAATGAAATAAAATTCACCTGTTTGTAGCAAGGTGTTCGAAAATCCTATGCCTAATAAAAGTCTAATAGGAACGAAAATACTAGCTAGAACAAAAGAGTTTTACCTTGTCTAGAATTCTAAATAAGATAAATCTAAAAAGACCATAAATAAAGATAATAAATATCTAAACTAGATAAAAATAAACCCAATTAATTTGGGCCTTCAAAACTCCAATTTGGACTTGAATAATCTCGAGCATGGATGTGAATCACTTCTTAAATTCTCTGCCCAATATCAATCAAAATAATCACCATGCATGTAAATTCGAGATCCACTATTTCCTATACAAACTTCCATGCACACGTCCAAATTGACTCGTTCTTGTTCCTAAGATCTCAAGAAAGCTTCCTCATCATTAATAGACGTAAATTTGATCCATCTTTCATACCTAAGCTGCCCATTCAACCGTTTCTTCAAAACACTTGTGTTCTTCATGCCTTGATCTTGTTTATCTTCAATGGACAACATAGCAATCCATTTGGGGCTGCCATGGTGCATTTCTTTTTCCTTGCTTGGCATGGTTTCATTCTCATCACTACTTGCCCAAATGGTTGAAACACATTAGTAGATAGACCCAACCTAATGTTACGTGCTTCTAAAGTGAATTAAGGGAAAGTTCTGTTCAGGTGTTTCTATACAGGAGAGTCTGCTGGATGTCATATTACTCCGTCATCAACAGATAATGCATGCCAACACATCTCTACTGTTGTTGCATTAGATGCATATAACCTTTGTAACCTCGGAGTGAGTGAAAAATAATACATCTTTTTGTGTGCAACTGTGGTCTTCTGTCGTTTCTGCGATTGTCAACTTATTTCCTTGAAATAGGGATGACCATAGAATTTGCATTCAGCTAATTCACTATCAGCAGCGTGATAAATCATGAAGTTGTTGAAACAGCAATCGATCTTCTCTATGGGTAACCCCATACCACGTAATAATTTTGTTATGGTGTAGAAATTATTAGTTACCAAATTATTCTCAGGAACAATCTCTTTCATTAGTTGGGCTATCTGATCAAAACACTTCTCTGACATATTATTCTCAGATTTTAAGTTCAATTGAGAATGGTTCTGACAACCCGGCCATAATTCTTTGTCTGTGGCCTTCAACATGTCATAAAATCGTTGCGCTTTAGGATTTGGGGCCTTCTCGGTATGATCATCAACATTTATATTGATTTGCGGACCAGCAACATCCATTACCATGTTCTGGTACGTATTCAGTCCATCCTGACCACCCAAATTCTGCTCGGTAGGCGGACGCACCTATTTTTCGCCTTGATACATCCATACACGATACTTGTGCCCAAATTCATTCCTTACCACGTGTAGTCGAACAGTAGCCGATGTTTGAAATGGCACATTCTTACACTTATGACACGGACACTTAATCTTATCTGCACTCATGAATGACGGTTGATTGTCGGAAAACTTGATGAAACCCTCAAGTCCATTAATGAAGTCCAGATTTAAACCACTATTATTAAGATATCACCGGTACATCCATTCATGATCTAGACTCATTGTAGAAGGCCAATTTCTAGAATATTTGATCATAAAAAACGCACTGATTATCGTTCAATTAAATATAAAAATAGTAATTAAAAATTCAAATACCGCTAATTTTTTTCAAAATTTCGTTAGCACCTATGTGAATTTTCTAGTCCCCAAGTTCTCGACTCTACGCTAATTGATCTATGTTCTTCTACTCAATTAATACCAACAATACCAACAAACACCAACAATGTTATAATCCATCAATTAAATATAAAAATAAAATAGTGCTAATTTTTTTCAAAATTTCGGGAGCCCCTATGTGAATTTCCTAGTCCCAAGTTCTCGACTCTATTCTAATTGATCTATGTTCTTCTAATCGATTCAGAACAACAATACCAACAAACACCAACAATTCAATAAAGAGGGATCCAGGGGTCCTCATCCCATTCAAATTAACGCAAGTAACAAAGAGGGATCCAGGGGCCCTTATCCCATTCAAAAATAGCATGATAATTGCATAAATAACATACTTAGCATAAATTACTCAAATAAATTTAACAAAAATGGCATACTTAGCATGATAATTGCACAAATAACATACTTAATTAGCCTAAATTGCCCAAATAAATTTAACAAAATTGGCATGATTATTGCATAAATTTTACATACTTGGCACACCTAGCATATTTATAATCATAAGCCAAATAAATGCTACATAATTTATTGTAAACCTACTGACTAACCTCGTATCAGCAGCAATGTCACACAATGTGTAAAAGTCACGAACGAGCAAAACTGTAAATTAATAAACTTGTTAGTTGTCGTTTATATAAAATATTTTCCACCACATCATATTTACAAATTTAAGTCTACAAATTGATATATATCTATCCGAGACTTATATATATAATTAATAAATATTTTACCTCTTTTTGATGATTACTAGAGTTTTTTTTCTTGTAAATTACATATATGCGATAACTTACTATTTTTTTTGGTAATAAATTGATTTGATTTACCAAATTTTGGAATTTGGTAAATAGATCCATCAAGTCTCGGGCGTATGTAATTAACTAATCTTTTTTTTAGCAAGAAACATCAAGAAATTAAGATTGACAAATTTTGACTAATACAAATTATCAAAATTCATCAAAATAAAATCAGCAAAATTCATCAAAATCATCAACAAAATTCATCAAAATCAACTCATAAAAATTTATCAAAATTCACAACAGCAACATTGATCAACCAAAACAACACCCTAAATTGCTCATAATAATAATAATAATGATGATGATGATGATCAGCAGCAACAACAACAACAACAGACAACAATGAAGAAGAAGAAAAAGCAGCAGCAACAACAACAACAACAACAGACAACAACGAAGAAGAAGAAGAAGAAGCAGCAAAATCGACCATTATCATCATCAACAAATCATCACCAATACAATAGCAATAATACCACAAAATAAATTTAAAAAAAATACAAAGAGACGGCAGAGAGAGGCAGAGAGACAGCAGAGAGAGGGTTTCAGAGAGAGTTAAAGAGCAGAGAGAGACGGAGAGAGAGAGACAGAGAGAGAGACGGAGATAGGGAGACAGAGATTTACCTATTTCCTGATGGCAACGGAGCCTGTCTGTTGCGGCGGAGGCGTCGCAGTCGACGTGGGTTGCGGCGGTGGAGCAAGGGCGGTGGAGAGGGCGTCGCGGTAGATTAGGGCACGAGGTAGAGAGAGAGAGAGAGAGAGAGAGAGAGAGAGAGAGAGAGAGGGAGGCAGAGGGAGAGCGGTGAGCGGGACTGGCGGCGGGTGGTGGTTGCATGGCAGGAAGGACGGCGGAGGCGATTTCTGCAAATTTAGGGAAGCGGCTGTGAAAAGAGAAAGGGAAGAAGAAAGGAACTATATAATTGCGATTTAACGACGGACTAGCGATGTCTCTGTCCATCGTTAATTTAATTATTTTAATTATTTAAAATCGGAGAATGTTAATGACGGACTAGGTCCGTCATTAAATTTAATTATTTTAATTATTTGAAACCAGAAAATGTTAACGACGGACTAGGTCCATCGTTAACTTTAATTATTGAAATGTTAATGATGGATACGGTCTGTCATTAAATAATATTATATTTTTAAAAATAAATCAGAAAATGTTAACGACGGTCACGGTCCGTCATTAAATAATATTATATTTTTAAAACTAAATCGAAAAATATTAACGACGGACACTGTCCGTCATTAAATAATAATATATTTATTAAATTAAATAAGAACTAATGTTAACGACGAACTCTATCCGTTGTTAGCTCTAACGACGGCTACTACGTCATCAGTCGTCGTTAACCGAAGGCGGGAATCAGCCCCACCATTTTTTCCCCCTTGAAACTTTAGTGATGGATAGTCCGTCGCTAACAACGACCCGAAAATGTTCCGTCGGTAAGTCCATCGCTAAAATGCAAAATTCTTGTAGTGAGGGAAGCAGTTAGCGCTGTTACTATTTAAGGTTGGAACACAGAAGGTGTTCAACCTAGGGTAGATCATATTTGATCAAGTGTGTGCCCACGCAGAGTCTTCTCGAAGCAACCAGCCAATGGGGTATCCTGGTCTAATATTCTGAATAATTATGGCCCATCATGATGTTCTTACTGCAAAGGATGTTTATGAGCGTTAAGAGCCACCGTTGGTGATCAGTCACAAGCTCTTCTCCGCCCAACATGCTTATGAAATCCCTACTAGCGATGCTACTCAAAATCCTACAACTGAGCCTGCGTCTGTTCCTCGTAGATCTGCTCCTAATCTTTCTATCAATGCTGTGTTTTTTGACAGGCACATTCAATCGCTGGAGTGAGTGGTAACTTTTCTGGATAAAGCTATCAGGACATTCCGCACTCGAAGACAAGAGTTGGAGTCCTTGATGATGGATCTAAAAGCCTGTGCTCTCAGCTTTCCCTCTCAGCTTAATGTGTCTGGATTGTCTGCTATTGAAGGACCTTCTGATACTGCTCAGGCCGCTGTTGTTGGTGATGCCCAGCCTTCCACATCCGATGTTCCCGAATCTATTCCAGAAGATGATGATGCCTCTCTGCTCTGAATATTTGCCTTTTATGGTAGACATTATAGGGGAGAGAATCTATGATGAAGGAAGCTGGAGTGTGCTTGATGATGAAGGAAGAGCGAGTGTGCTCTTTATAAAAACATTTTGGTTATATGTTTTTGAACAATATTCTGTCGAGGATGTATGTTTGCCCCATTTTATTTTTGTTAGTTTGTATAATATTTGATCAGCCTAACAATGCAGCTTTGCCTACAAAAACAATGTTCGTCAGTGTTGGTGAAAACTTCCCAGGTCAGATTAAGGGGGAGTTTAAGAAAACTGTGCCTGACAGTTTTTATAAATATCACTTTTTGATATTTGTTTGATCTACGGAGTTTATTCATGTGATGTGCAGATTAAGAGTTATTGACTTCCATAAACGCCAAAGGGGGAGATTGTTAGTGCCATCGTTATGCACTAAAAAATTGTTTTGTGCTATTTGGCAAGATATAGAAGACAAAATGTTCTTGAGTATGTGTCTAAAGACAAAAGTTCCGTTGTGCAAGTTTTGAAGAACAGTTGGAGAACTGTTTGCTCTGATGTTCCTAACATACCCAGGAACAGTTTAATTATGGCAGTTTCCATATTAGAAAGATCTTGCGCCGATCCGGTTTGGAAAGTCAAGATATGATCGTTTGACTACCTTGCGGTGTAGATACTGTGGTAAAATTAACCCTACTACACATGGAAAACATCTACACATATTTGGGAAGATCAGAAACTATTATTCGCTTACCAATTTACCGAAGATTGAAGACCAATGGTAACATTGGCGTGAAGCTATATGAAGACCGATTAATTACAGTAATCGGTGTGGACTTCATTAGATTCTCTTAGCATATTATTTAAGAGTCAGTTCCTTTTTTGATCCATGTATTAGCTAGTAGTTGTTCCATAAACAGTTCAACGTGATAGTCTAGCTTTTACTGTTTTTGAGTGAAACACGTGAGAGGTTGTTTTAATCCTTTTTGTACGCAATCTCGGGAGAGATTGTAAGTTGAAGTCGTGGGTAGCTAGAAGGATTCTAGTGTCACAGTTGTGAGGGGATCTCATAGCTTTCGTTTAGCAAAAGTATTCTTGAAGAAAAACGGGTGACATAAAGAGGGAGTCATGTATGTGTAAAATATTAAATACACTTCATGAAGGAGTAACAAACGAATCTTCAAGTTTGAGCGAAGTCTCCCCAGAGTAGTTGATTAACCGAACTGGGTTACCAATCTCGTGCGTAATTTACTGCTTTTTATTTACTGTTCTTACGTCTGTTCCCAACATATCATAGAATACTTGTTAGCAGTCCATGTTAAACACCCTTGCATGGATTGTAGTTTTTCACAGGCTTCTAGGTCATGTGAAATATTTCACTCGACCGGATCAAGCTTTCAAACCCACATATTTAAAGCCTCCACTTGATACATGCCTAATATCATACAATATCACTTAATTTGACTTGAAAAACACCAAAAGAGAGAGGAGAAAAATGAAAGCATGCCATCTACCCACAATGAGGTGTCCAGGTTGCTAGAGAATAGATGCCACAACAGAGGCAATAAAGATAGCTGGATTCCAATGTGTTTACAGTTTTATCTATTGAATTTGTCATGAACATCTATACTCTAGTTTTTGTTATTTATTTCATTATGGCCAACTAAATTACTAGCTAGGTTTTAGGGATTTAATATTATGCATTTTATTTATATGATTTGATTGCTTTCTTCCTTTTATCTCTCAGAGCTTATTTTCTATGATTTTATTTCCATTTTATATGAATGCATGATCATCATTTATGCATGCTAGTTAATTAATTTGATGACCTTATACAAGAAGAATTAATTGATAGAAAGATAGAGTTCAAATTATGTGTGCTTGGAAATTCCGACACAGTGAACAAGTATTACATAGGGTTCAATAAATCTTCGTGTGCTTGATTGATAGTAATTATATATATACTTAGAAAGTATCAGGTCTGTTAGTTATCTTATACAAATTTATTTAGTTCAAATTATGGTTTTTTATGTTCCAATTAATGTTTAGAGTTTATGAGTGTATGGTTTTTTAGATTCATTAATTTTTTAGGGGGGGAGGAGTAAGTATTTTTATAATTTACGGGTTTATTTTATTTTTTAGTCTTCGTGTTTTATTAAGATTTATTAACATAAATTAGGGGTTATATTTAATTTCAAAAACTTTATTGTCGAGTGTCGAGCAGGAGCTCATGCATTAGGGTCTGATGAGTACATTATGCAAGTCGCCTAATCAAAAATATAAATTAATTCAATTTAATTTTAGGATAATTCTATTTTAGGGTCTATATATTTATTTTAATAAATTTAATTATCAAGCGCAGTTCACGAGCCCATGCATTAGCATTGAACAAGTCCACTACGTGAGTTGTTGGACCAAAAAAGTTAAATTAATCCAATTTTATTTGAGGATTCAATAATTCTACTGAAGAGTATTTATTTATTTCAATAAATTTTATTGAACGTAATGAATGAGCCCACATGTTAGCGTCGGGCAAGTGCAATGTGCTAGCCACTAGGTAAAAAATAAAATAAAATATGCTTTGACTCAGGTCAGCACAGGTCAACCCGCAAAAATAAACGTTAGAATCAATATCAACTATAACACTAAAAATTATCACTAAAATTTACAAAATTATCACTATGTATCCTTAAAAAGTAACGGTTCTACTAATTATTTTATAAATATTTATTTAGTTCAAGTTGTGATTTTTACATTCAAATTTTAGAGTTTAGGAGTATAGAGTTTTTTTTTGGGTAATAGTTTTTTAGGGGTTTAATTAGTTTTTTTTTAGGGGGGATAAGTATTTTTAGAAATTTTAACTTTTTAGAGGTTTATTTTGTGATTTTAGGGTTTATATTTTTTTAGATTTATTAATCTCAATCAAGGGTATTATTAATCAGAAATTCATACCAAAGAATATAGAAATCTCAAACGATCTCCATTAATCTGGTTTAATTGTGTATTACCCCAAAATTTCAGATAAGGTTTAGAGGATTATTAAGAGTAATTAAGAAGTTAAAGAAGAAGTTTAGTTAAGGATTAAGTGAGGTCAGATGTCAGTCACGACTTTAGAGGTCATTTTTCGTAAAGTCGTCTTTTTTGAAAATTTGATCTTCACTTAGTTATGGTTGATTTTGGTCTTTTTAGAAAGGTTTTAAATCATGGAGTATGGCAGTGTTTTCAGATTTTAAATCTGCGGTGTTGAAAAACGTATTTAAATTAATTATGAATAGTAAAGTTTGCGACGGTTCGTGATTTGAAAAATTTACGAAATCCTCCTTCTTGATCCCAGCCTTGTTCCGTCAAGCCCCTATTATGTATTTTAACTCAAAGAATCTATTCGGGTTACAGATTTCCATTCCGAGGTGAATTGCTCGCTCGGGAATTTTATTTGTCCCTTAAAATGAATAGTAAAAGTATCTTTTTAAAAGGAATCTTGGCTCGTCTTCCTTCTAACAACCCTGTCTTCATCCTGAGATAATTTCATTCAATAATATTCGAGCCAACGAACCTCCCGATATTTTCAGATTTCGTGTCTGAGGTCATTTGGACCTTAACATCGAATGCTTTTAACCGAACTCGGTGTAACTTTTGCAGTGTTCCTGCACTGGAATTGCTTCCAAGGGAAGCCAAAACTTTTCCTATAAATAAGAGAGCACCCCTTCACTTTCATTTTCTCATTTCTTCTTTCACTTCTCCAAAAATAGAGAAAGTAGCAAAGCTCTGAGAAAATCGAGAGGAGTCTCTTCGTGAGTACACCTCCGAGTCGACGAGCGGAGTGGCGAGGATGATGTGCTTCAGGGGATGGTGCTAGGGGCACTGTTGGGAAGTAGTGGGTCAGCTCTACCGCAGCTACGACTCGACGAGACGCCGAGCTAGCCACCTTCCTTCGGCGCACTTGACATGACTCTTCTATTCCGTCGACATCGGATTTAAGCCCTTTTCTTTTTTGTTTCCGCATTTCATTTCCGTCTTTCATTATCATATCTTATTTTACGTTCTCATTATCTTATTGCTCGTTATTATTCTCATTAATTTCATTTAAGTTTCGTATTTAAAAGTTTCATATTTAAAGTTTTGTCGAGTTCAAGATATAGTCACGTTTATGTCGTTATAATGTTGACTTCTTTTTAAAGCATGTTCATTCCTAAGTTTTTGTAATGTATTAAGTCTTATTTTTAAGTTTAAAATGTCGAGAAAAGGGAGAGACGGCTGAGTAACGCCTCGACCAACACTTCGATCGAAAAATTTTGAAGTCTGTGAGAGTGCACGGCCCGTGCAAAGCAGTGTAGAGCTCTCGGAATGTTTCTGGAGAGTTAGTACAGCCTGTACAAGGTTAGTACGGACCGTGTTAGGTGTCGCACGGATCGTGCAAGCCATTGTACGGACTGTGTCGGACTTTCTAGGTAACTGGTGCTTGCCTTAAGGCCTAGAACGGCCCGTGCAAGGCTTCTGCCTCTAAGTTCTTACTCCAAGTGTGTTCGATTCTTGAGTATTTCAAACCTTCGTGTTTTCTAAAGGTTCTAAAATCGTGCAATCTATGTTTAAGTCCTATTTAAGGATAGTATAGTTCGATGTTGTTCAAGTTTTTGTTAGATTTTAGAATTCTTCGAAGGAGGCCGCTAAGTCGATGATTCGACTTTTGTAGAAGGAAGTGAGCCCCGTGGAATCCCGGAGAAAAATCGTCAGCTCGTTGCTTCATCTTCTGTCCAGTGGTCGAGGTGGGTAAATCTATTCTCATCTAAAGTTTAAGCTAATAAGCTCTAGAAGCATGTTATGGCAAATAAGATATCTAATAAAATATTTTTGCTCTGCCTGATTGATCTCTGTACAAAGGAAGGAAGGAAAAGAAGTGATTATATGTTAAGTGAGCTCTCAAGCATGTTTAGATATGTTAGAAATGATTAAGTATTGTTTATGCTAGCATGAGATAATTAGAATTGCTTTAATTGAAATTTATGTTTATGCACGTTCATTTCCTCGTATCTGAATGTTGGATTTTGCTAAAGTTTATTAAGCTAAGCTTTGCCTTTTAGGGTAGTGATAAATCCTTTATAGGCCGAAATCATGCTTAAATAAAGGATTAGCCTTAGACGATTGCTCAAGGCTCAATAATTCTAGCTAAGTTAAGGAAAAGAAGCTAAGTTAAGGAAATGAAGCTAAGTTAAGAAAGGAAGGAAGTTAAGGAAGGAGAGAAGGTTGAGGAAGTTAAATTAAGGAAATGAAGGAGGTTGAGAAAGGAAGAATATAACTTTTATAACCAGGATTGAGCTCAGAATTTATGATCTTTGATCATTAAAGTGAGTCACTGCTGGGTTAATTCCCTCACAAACTCGTTTGGATATTTGAGGTAACCCCTCTTCTATCCTATGGGATGCCTAAGGGTGTAGTTGACATCAGGTTTGAGCCGAGGTTGGGCCCAAAAGTAAAGAAAAGGTTTTGCGGATATGGAGAGGGTTTTTGCATTTTGCTCTCCATATACCGCCAGTTGATTATTGGATATTTCTCAAGTTATTAAAGAAGCTTTTATTAAAACCCACTGAGTACATTAGTGCTCACGCCCTCTTTTTCAAAAAATTTCAGGTGGAGATGCTGAGGATGATGATGGTTGTGGATGTGGGTTGGTTGCCAAGTTTTTGCTATAGTATAAGTGCTTAAATTCCACTATGATTCCGCTACTCTGATAAATATTATCTGATTCTAAGACATGTCATTCTATTCAAATGTCAATGAACAAATGTCCAAACGTGATCTTATTTATATAATGATGCATATTAAATTCTATTCCTGCCTCTCGAGCATATTTGCCTTTCGTCTATGGGGAGTCTTGAGTATGTTGGTATCTGTTTATTCACTTTGACCTATGAATGGGTCTATGCTTGTTGATATCTGATTAGTTAGAGTTTCTTATTCATCATATTCTGCAAAGTATGTTTCTTTCTAAATCAAGTAATTCAGAGCATCATCATCTATTTTTTGAAAGTACATCTCTATCTGTAAACCCTTCTTGTAAATCTTCTGCATGTTTCGTATTAATTCCTCAATAGCACCCTACCCCTATTCGTTAATTCCTTTCTTGGGACCGGGCTGTTATAGATGGTATCAAAGCCAGGTTTGCAACTCTGCAGACCTGTCTCTTTGTTAGATAAGTTAAGTACTTCTGTGCATATAAATTTGTTATGTGATAAGTTAAAGCAGCAACTCATAGCTCATTATCACCCTCGTATCCTCAACCAAAAATCAAGGTATGATAGTATAGAGATTTTGGATTTTGGTTTCATGATTTTTGGAATACAGGGAAAGGAAAGATTTGAGTAAGCATACCTCTTTTATAGATAAGGGAAAACTGTGAGAATGAAATTCCGAGTAAAAAGTGTTCTGGTAAAATGATTTATAGAGATAAAAAGTTTTTGAAAAGAGTTCTCGATCAGAAAGAAAAGGTTTAATTCATTCCTAAATTTGTGTCTAAAAAGGTAAAAATTTAGTTTAAAGACTTTGGGCACCAAATTTTTTTTTTATAAATGTCTACTACTTAAAGGAACTAAGCATGCAAGATAAGTAGTTTGAATCTAGACGATATCATGATCTCAGGAAAACCTTAGGTCTCCCCTTTTATGATCTAGACTGATTAAGCTTCCTGTTTCTAGATGGCCAAGTGCCGTTTGACCGCTAGGAATAATGTGCCTCTTTTTCGCCCTGTGCAAGAGAGGAATGGCTTTAGAGGAGCGCCAGGAAATGTATCCGACTTGGAAACATGCATCCGCATGTGTGAGCAAGCACCGCCCATTTGGAGGCCAACAATGTATCGCATCCTGCAGAGCACCATCACCCGTGATCCCGAGATGTATGCTGTAATCGGGAATCTGACGTAGTTCTCCTCAGTCTTGATGGCTCTTTGGGTGTCAGAGTATGGCCACATGAATGCTCTAGCCGAGCAATAAGCCATTGAGCAAAATCCCTCCCTCGCAGGGGAATTAGAACTGCAAAGGGCGACTCTCAACAGTCTCTCTGGATTTCAAGCACCGCGCCCTCATGCTGAAAGAACCTCAGGAACGGGACCCTCGAACATCCGGATATTGAATCACACCGAGTCTTTGTCCTCCAGCACTTCTCAAATGCACCAGTGGGCCCCTGTCTATCAACCGTTTGCCCCTCAAGGTCTGGGACAGTGTATGCCCCATCAGTTCCTCGAAGGAAGCTTGAGAAAATTCAAGTTCGAGGTACCAGAGGCAAATGAAGATGAGGAAGAAGAGAACCCAGAGGAGGAAGGCGAGGAAGAGGTGGGATCGTCATGCAAAAGGAAATGAAAGGGCCCAGCATATAGTTAAGCTTTAGAAGTAGATAAAGGAGGTGTTGTTAGAACACCTTGCTGATCTATCTGTTTATCCGCTTTAATCCAAATCTTATTCTGTAAATGTATTAATCAACCCTTTAAATTTTAATAGCGGCAGAAATTCCCCAAAAGGCTGCCCTATTTTCGGATGTAACCAAGAACCTTTTTCTTATTAATGTCAAAAGTCCTCTAAATGAGATAATTTTCCCACTTTGCTTGATCTATCCTGCGTAATCTAAAGAGCTTATCGAAAGTCATTTCATTTTACTTTGTGCAAATTCGAGCAAGCATCGCTAATATTTAGGATTCTTTAGAATGCCGCCGAGAAGACGTCAAGCCGAGATTGAAGGAGAGAACAAGGCCGCAATGAGCAAGTCCCAAACCACGGCTCGAGAGCCGAGAATGTGTTTCTCAAACACAACCCTCCGTGTCTTAATAGTTTAGGAGACCTGATGAGAGTAGAGAAATGGGTTTGTTCCTTAGAAGTGAATTTTCGATTTTATAGCCTGTTCGGAAGATGAGGAAGTCAGTTGTGCTATTTTATACGTACGGATGGTACAGACTACTGGTGGGAGTCCGTTCGAAGGATGATAACTTTGGAGCAATGGACGGAGTATGGTTGGGAAGACTTCAAGTAGGAGTTATACCAGAAGTATATCCCGGATTGCTATCGTAAGGCAAAGGAGATGGAAATCTGGAACTTAAGGTAAGGAAAGAGGATGTTGTCAAAGTACAATCAAGAGTTTAACCGGTTATCAAAGCATGCTCCACATTTGTGGTTTCAGATGGAAAGAAAGCGTGTATAGATCAAGTCGCTATGTCGTATCCCTTCCAATAGGTGAAAGTGATCCTCGGATGTCACTTTTTTCGGCCAAGTGTAGCTAATTGAAGTCTAGCCGACTCATGCTATTTCGTAGCAACCTCATAAAGAAGAAGGTGTGTGATGCTCAAAGAAAGAAAGAGAGAACCCGAAGAAGATCGTTAAGCAGATAGACCTAGAATTGGTAGATTAAGAGTTTTAGTAAGATAGGAAGTTTTAATAAGCTATTTATTCATTCTCGTGTCAATTAAATCGATCATCCTTCATCAGCTTAATATCAATTGATATTCTTCATTTTTATCATTTGAAATTCTACAATTAAATCCTCCTGGGCAATTTGTAATCTTTTGATGATACTTCTTTGATCATCAAAGCATCAGTGATAGCACTTCCTTGTTAGGCTATGCTGGCGCCTTTGCAAAATATTCAGTATGGTTCTCAATTACTAACCGTTGATTTTCTTCCATACCTTTGTTATGTGCAAGAACCCCTTTTGAGTTTATAAGTCCTCTGAAAAGGCAATGTTTTTAGCATAGATAACCCAGTGATATATCTTTTCCATCTTTTGAACTTGTTAAATAATTATTGATCAAGATGAAGTCCTCACTCAAAGGCATTCATTTTATTTTTCTCCCACTCATAGAGCTCGAGTGTAGACCCTTGAATAGAGCAGAGAGTATAAAGCAATATTCCTTTTAGTCATTGTTGGAAGAATAGGAGATAGTAGTCCCAATAGGAAGTAGAGTCCAAGTAGTGCTAGTTAGTGCTCTCCTAGTAGGACGCGCATTCCTAAAGTGATTTTTCAGCTTGTTATGTTTAAGAGGTAATCTAAGGAATGGCGTCAGGTAAGTTCTGAGCTTAGATTCCAGGTCTAGACATGCAATCTTTACCCCTGCAAGCGATGGTTATCTCCACCAGAAGCTATAAAGTCAGAATACCGCCTTAAGAAGAAAAGACGGTTGCGACGAAGAAGAGGAAGGAAAGTTTGCAATAGAAGGTGTTTCGGTTATAAGAAAATTTCCAAGACGTATTTCTGAAGGAGTTTTCAGAATTACCCCCATATAGACAAGTGGAATTTGCTTTTGGAGCTAGGAGCTGCACCAGTTTCAAAAGCCCCTCACAGAATGGCGCCTAAAGAGTTGTAAGAACTTAAGATTCAACTACAAGAGTTGTTAGACCTAGGTTATATCCAACCTAGTGTGTCGCCTTGGGGAGCCCTAATCTTGTTCGTGAAAGAGAAGGCCGGCACATTGAGAATGTGCATCGACTATAGAGAGTTGAATCAGCTAACCATCAAGAATCGATACCCTCTCCCAAAAATAGATGATCTCTTTAACCAACTTAAGGGAGAAAGTGTTTTTTCAAAGATAGACTTAAGATATGGGTATCATCAACTGAAAATCTGAAAGGAGGATATTCTTAAAACCGATTTTAGAACTCGCTATGGACATTACGAGTTTGTAGTAATGCCTTTTGGATTGACCAACGCCCTAGCAGTGTTCATGGATTTAAAGAACCAAATTTTCACCCATATTTAGATAAGTTTGTGCTAGTTTTCATAGATGATATCCTCATCTATTCGAAGGACGAAGAGGAACACCAAGAAGCACCGAAGAGTGGTGCTGGACATATTGAGAAGAGAAAGGCTTTACGCTAAGTTTAGTAAGTATGAGTTTTGGCCCAAGGAAGTCATGCTTTTAGGTCATATAGTGTCAGTAGAAGGAATCAAGATGGATCCGGCTAAGATTGAAGCGATAAGCAATTGGAAGTCCCCGAGGAGCGTGAACGAGATAAGAAGTTTTCTAGGAATCGCGGGATACTATCATAGATTCATCGAAGGATTCTCATCGATAACTAAGCCCATGGTGCGATTGTTGAAAAAGGACTCCAAGTTTAGGTGGATGCCCGAGTACGAGGAAAGTTTCCAAACCTTAAAAAAGATGTTAACCATGGCCCCGGTGTTGGCCATTCCAGAAGGAAATGAAGATTTCGTGGTTTACGCTGATGTGTCGAGAAAAGGGATTAGGATGCATACTGATGCAAAGAGGAAAGGTGATTGCTTATGCTTCCAGGCAGCTTAAGAATCACCAGCAGAACTATCCCACACATGATTTAGAGCTAGCAGCAGTTGTTCATGTGCTAAAGATCTAGAGGCACTAGCTCTACGGAGCTAAGTGTGAGATTTTCTCAGATCACAAGAGCCTGAAGTATTTCTTCGAGCAAATGGATCTTAACATGAGGCAGAGAAGATGGTTAGAACTCGTAAAGGATTACGACTGCACCATGCACTACCAACCAGGCAAGGTGAATGTGGTAGCTAACGCCCTAAGTAGACAGAAAAAGGCAGAGTTAGGACTCATTTAAGTCAAGAAGGAGCTTCAAAAGGAATTTGAGAAGTTAAGAATCGAGGTACTAATACCACCTAAGACCATTCGAGCCTAAATTGCCACGATAGTCATTCATCCCGACCTAAGACAAAGGATAGTTAAGGCTCAGAAAGGAGACGAGTTTATCGAAAAGAAAAGACTCGAAGCACGGTCGAATAGCTCGTAAGATTTCACAGAAGTCACCAATAACGCGCTCTTAATCTAAGGAAGGATATGTGTGCCAAGCAAGGAAGAACTGGGGGAGAAAATCATGTGTGAAGTACATGACACGCCATATATAGCATATCCCGGAAGCACCAGGATGTATCAAGACCTCAAGAGAAACTTCTAGTAGAATAACATGAAGAAAGAGGTAGCCGCCTTCGTAAGAAAGGTGTTTGAACTGTCAACAAGTGAAAACCTTCAATCAAAAAACTTCTGGGTTTCTCCAACCCTTAGAAATTCCCGAATGGAAGTAGGATCATATTAGTATGAACTTTGTGGTAGGTGTACCAAAGTCTAAGCGGGGAAATACTGTTATTTGGGTAATCGTGAATTGATTATCAAAAGCAGCACATTTCATTGCTGTTAAAATGACAGATGGGCTAGATCAATTAGCCCAGATGTATGTTAGGGAAGACATGCTTAGAGGAGTAGTCATCGATCAAGGAAGCAGCTAGGAGGAGCTACTGCCATTGGTAGAGTTTGCGCACAACAACAGCTACCAATCATCGATCGGCATGGCCTCTTTTGAAGCCCTGTACAAAAATAAGTGTAGGTCGCCCTTGTGTTGGGAGAAAGATGGAGATATAAGGATACTTGGACCTGAGATGGTCCAGAAAGCAGTCCAGAAGATCGATTTAATTCGTCAGCAAATCAAGGAGGCTCAGGATAGACTGAAGGCTTACGCAGATCAAAGAAGGACAGAGCATAGTTTTGACGTTGGAGATAATGTATTCTTGAAGGTATCTCCGTCCAGAGGAGTAGTTCGTTTTGGCAAACGAAACAAGCTGAGGCCCAGATTTATTGGACCTTATGAAATTTTAGAGAAGGTGAATGAAGTATCCTATAGGTTGGCCTTACCACCCAACCTGAGCGACGTTCATGACATCCTTCATGTCTCAAAGTTATGAAAGTACGTGTTTGATCCAAAACACGTGTTTGATAAGGAAGAGATAGTCCTGAATAAGGACTTAGCATATGAAGAAAATCCCGAGGCCATTGTGGAACGAAAGATCCAGAAGTTAAGGAACAAGGATATCAATCTTGTAAAGGCGATCTAGAACCATCATGGTTAGGAGGAAGCAACCTGGGACCTCAAATCTGAGCTACTCAAGAAGTACTCTGATGTCCCTTATCATGGTTAGTAAATTTCAGGACGAAATTTCTTTAAGGGGGGTAGGATGTAGCACCCCATAATTTGAGATAAAGTTTAGAGGATTATTAAGAGTAATTAAGAAATTAAAGAAGAAACTTTTGGGATTTTTCCAAGAGCTCTGTACGGGCCGTGCTAAGCTTTGCATGGTCCATGCTATCTCACGTCCTTCAAAAACTCTCGATCGAGGTGTTGGTCGAGGCGTTACTCGATTTCCTCTCCCTTTCCTCGATGTTTTGAACATAAAACAAGGCTTAAAAACTTAGCCAAAATGAGCATGCTTAAACTTGAAAAGAAATCAACACTATAACGGCATAAACACGACTATCTTTAAAACTCGACAAAATCTAAATACGAAATTTAAATACGAGATTTTAAATACGAAACTTAAATAGCAAGAATCATAATGATGAGAAACAAATAACGAGAGAGATAATAACATTTAATAATGAAAGATGGAATTGAAATGCTGAAATAAATGAAAAGAATTTGGATCCGACGTCGACAATATAGAATGGACGGAGTCGAGTGTGTTGAAGGAAGGTGGCTAGCCCGGCATCTCATCTAGTCATAGTTGTGGCAGAGCAGACACACTACTTCCCAACAGCATCAGTAGCACCTTCCGCCGAAGCATATCTTTTCCGCCAGTCCACTCGATGACTCGGGGTGCACTCACGAAGAGGCTCCACACTTGCTCGAGATTTTCAATCTCTAGAATTGAGGGTGAAGAAGTGAAAATGAGAAAGAAAATGAGGGGAGGGGAGGCTTGTATTTATAGGGAAATCCTTGGCTTCCAAGGGAAGCCATGCAGTGCAAGAATACTACAAAAGTTACCCCGGGTTCGGTTAAAAGCTACTTTATTCGATGTTAAGGTCCAAATGACCTCAGACACAAAATCTGAAAATACCGGGAGGTTTATTGGCTTGAGTACTATCAAACCAACTTGTCTCAAGATGAAGACATGGTCATCAGAAGAGAGACGAGCCAAGATTCCTTTTAAAAAGTTACTTTTACTATTCCTTTCAAGGGACAAATAAAATTCCCGAGCAAGCAATTGACCTCGGAATGGAAATCCGTGAACGCGAACGGATTCCTTGAGTCAAAATACAAAAGAGGGACTTGACAGAACAAGACTCAGATTGACAAGAAGGATTTCGTAAATTTTTCAATTCACGAACGCTCGCAAAATTCACTATTCATAATTACCATTAATACGTTTTTCATCACCGGGAACTCCAACGACTTCAGATTTAAAATCTGAAAAGACCGGCATACTCCTTGAGTTAAAACCTTTCTAAAAAGACCAAAATCGTCCATAACTGAGTTAAAATCAAATTTTCAAAAAATAACATTTTCACGAAAAATGACCCCTAAAGTCGTGACTGACATCTGACCTTACTTAAACCTTAATTAAGCTTCTTACTAAACTGCTTAATTACTCTTATGAATCCTCTAAACCTTTACTCGAAAATCTAGGGTGTTATAATTTCTTTTTAAAGCATGTTCGTTTTTTAGTTTTCGCAATGTATTAAGTCTTGTTTTAAAGTTTAAAATGTCGAGAAAAGGGAGAAGCGGCCGAGTAACGCCTCGACCAACACTTCAATCGAAAGATTTTGAAGTCTGTGAGAGTGCACGGCCCATGTAAAGCAGTGCAAAGCTCTTAGAATGTTTCTAGAGAGCTAGCACGGCCCGTGCAAGGTTAGCACAGACTGTGCTAGGTGTTGCAGGGACTGTGCAAGCCATTGTACGGACCGTGTCGGACTTTTTGGGTGACTGGTTCTCACCTTAAGGCCTAGCACGGCCCGTGCAAGGCTTCTGCCTCCAAGTTCTTACTCCAAGTGTGTTTCATTCTCGAGTATTTCAAACCCTTGTGTTTTCTAAAGGTTCTAAAGTTGTGCAATCTATATTTAAGTCCTATTTAAGGGTAGTATAGTTCGATGTTGTTCAATTTTGTGTTATATGTTAGAATTCTTCGAAGGAGGCCACTAATCGATGATTCGACTTTTGTAAGAGGAAGTGAGCCCCGTGGAAACCCGAAGAAAAATCATCAGCTCGTTACTTCATCTTCTGTCCAATAATCAAGGTGGGTAAATCTATACTCATCTAAAGTTTGAGCTAATAAGCTCTAGAAGGATGTTAGGGCAAATAAGATATCCAATAAGACATTTTTGCTCTGTCTGAAGTTATTATAGGTTAAGTGAGCTCTCAACATATTTAGATATACTAGAAACGATTAAGTATTGTTTATGCTAGCATGATATAATTAGAATTTCTGTAATTGCAATTTATGTTTATGCACGTTCATTTTCTCGTATCTGAATGTTGGATTTTGCTAAAGTTCATTTGGCTAAGCTTTGCCTTTTAGGGTAGTGATAAATCCCTTATAGGCCGAAATCATGCTTAAATAAAGGATTAGCCTTAGACGATTGCTCTAGGCTCAATAATTCTAGCTAAGTTGAGTAAAGGAAGCTAAGTTAAGGAAAGGAAGCTAAGTTAAGAAAGGAAGGAAGTTAAGGAAGGAAAGAAGGTTAAGGAAGTTAAATTAAGGAAAGGAAGGAAGTTAAGAAAGGAAGAATATAGCTTTTATAACCAGGATTGAGCTCAGAATTCATAATCTTTGATCATTAAAGTGAATCACTGCTGGATTAATTCCTTCACAAACTCGTTTGGATATTTGAGGTAACCCATCTTCTATCCTAAGATATGCCTAAGGGTGCAGTTGACATTAGGTTTGAGCCGAGGTTGGGCCCAAAAGTAAAGAAAACGTTTTGTGGATATGGAGAGGGCTTTTGCGTTTTGCTCTCTATATACCGCCAGTTGATTATTGGATATTTCTCAAGTTATTAAAGAAGCTTTTATTAAAAATCTACTGAGTATATTAGTGCTCACACCCTCTTTTTCAAATATTTTCAGGTTAAGATGCAGAGAATGATGATGGTTGTGGATGTGGGTTGGTTGCCAAGTTTTTGCTATAGTATAAGTGCTTAAATTCCACTATGATTCTGCTACTCCGATAAATATTATTTGATTCTAAGACATGTCATTATATTCAATTTTCAATGAACAAATATCCAAACATGATCTTATTTATATAATGATGCATATTAAGTTATATTCCTGCCTCTTGAGCATATTTTCCTTTCGCCTATGGGGAGGCTTGAGTATGTTGGTATCTGTTTATTCGCTTTGACCTATGAATGGGTCTATGCTTATCGATATCTGATTAGTTAGAGTTTCTCGTTCATCATATTTGCAAAGTATGTTTCTTTCTAAATCAAGTAATTCTAAGCATCATCGTCTATTTTTCGAAAGTACATCTCTATCTGTAAACCCTTCTTGTAAATCTTCTGCATGCTTCGTATTAATCCCTCAATAACACCTCGTCCCCATTCGTTAATCCCTTTTTCAGGACCAGGCTGTTATAAATTGAGATGTGATGGGCATGCGAGTTGACAATACGTCTTCCTCCATAACAGATGTGTCATATCACTGGTTTCTCTAGAAATTAAACTTCTTAATTAGATAACTGTAGGACACTACTAGAATAAATTAACTCCTCCAACTAGAGCAATGAGTTTGAAATAGTGCCCTTGGAGTGAAGATGATGGTGTTCACACTTAGGTGTAATTTATTAATAAATGTCCACACTAACGTGGCTTATTAATTAGAAGATTACACGACCGTGATGGTTTCCGGCTATTAATTTACTTGTCATAAGTAAACATGACTAGAGGTAAATTAAAGGTTGTTTATACATGTTTAAAAATGAATTTTAGAAACATCCACACTAACGTGGCTTATAACAAGCATTTTTAAAATGTCGGTGGATGTACATAGCTGAATTCACGCCGGTAAGGGATCACGTTCTCAAGATGATGGGTTACCTGTCTGAGATCGAAACCCTAGGTGGAGAGCTGGACGCTGAATCACAAATTGATATCGTGCTTCACAGTCTTTCTTCAAAGTTTGAGCAGTTCAGGCTGAACTTCAATATGATAAAGAAAGATGTTACTTTATCAGAACTGCTCATGGATCTTTAGACAGCCGAGTTGCTCCAAAGGGGAAACTCAGAGGCACACATAGCTGAAAATAGGACATCTTCTTCAGGGACCAAGAAGAAGAGAAATGTTCCATAGCCGGCTGCAAATGTGGCACCTAAGGCTAAGAAGGCCAAGGCAAAGAGTCCTCCAGAGGACTTCAAGTCCAAGATAAAGTGCTTCAATTGCAATCAGCTGAGTCACTGGAAATCGTTGTGTCCTAACAAGAAAAGGAAGGGTACGTCTCATTCTATCATTGTTGAAACATGTTTAGCTACAAGTTCTACCCAGTCATGAGTAGTGAATACTGGAGCTACTGATCATGCTTGTATATCTTTACAGGGGTTCCTGGTTAAAAGGTAGCTGAGTGATGGCGAGATTTTAGTTTACATGGGCAATGCTACGAAAGTGGCGGCAGTTGCAGTGGGAGACGTTATCTTATTTTTGGTAGTGACAGAATTTTAGTTTCGAAAGATTGTCTTTATGTGCCGTATTTTAGACGGAACCTTATTTCTATTTCTAAGTTATTTTTGGATGGATATTATGTTTCTTTTGATTGCGAAGTAGTTATCATGAGTGCTAAACATTTTATCTGTTTTGGCACATTGGATGGAAATCTTTATTTACTTAATCTTATGCAAAATACAACACAAACGCAATTACTGAATACATCAATCACAAACCCAGAGCCCATAAGGCAAGTAAACACATAGAGAAAAAGTACCATCTTATATGAGAAATCGTTAAGCGAGGAGATGTGGCAGTGGTCAAGATTGTATCGGAGGACAATTTGGCTGATCCATTCACGAAGAGCCTTCTAGCTAAGACCTTCTATGGTCACGTGGAGAAAATGGGAGTGCGATGCAGATCCAAAGGCACCGTTTGAGATTCAGTTTGTAGTTCGAGAGTTAGCCAATTAGATTTATATTTGAAAGACATGCTTCCAGTATAAGTGGGAGATTGTTGGTTTTGTATACTAGAAGACCTGTCTTTTGTATACAACATTGATAATATTTAATGATGATATAGATTGAATATTATTACAGTCACTGTTTGCTTTTAAATCTTTATATTTACATATATGTTCATTACACTTACATTGTAGATGATATGGTGTGAGTAATCACACGGTAAGATCATATCATGGGTTCCTTATATTGTATTAAAAGGCTCACGGTTTAGATGGTCCTGAACCCACCATCGGTACACCGTAGAATAATCTGATAGTTAGTTTATCTTGACTAGCTGATTATTCTAGTACACATGCGAGTGTATTGAGGAGGATCACGACAGGATACTGTTCTCTATTCTAACCTTAAATGAGAAAAGAAAGATCCACAGAGTTCGAGTTCTTAAGACCTATATATTGGCGGACATATATATGTTATGTTTTCAGCTTTGATTTATAAATGGGTGAGATTCTTTCATAGAATAAATAATCTCGATATCTTAGGTTGCAACATTTACATATATGATGGGTTGTGAAATATATATGGGCATTGTATCCTGGTGCGCCAGGTTGATGGTGTCCCCTTGAGGAAGCACAAAGTTCATGTGAAACCCTACATGTGGAATTTATTCCGTACATGATAAAGCTTGTGTGGTACTACTCAAGGAACAAGATATTAATTAATTATAGTTGTTAGAAGCTTACATAATTAATTAATGGACCTTATATCTTCAACATGGGGAATGGCTGAACTAAAGAAGAAAACATATTCGCAAATATGTATTAAATTGGTAGGTCATTATTATTTCTTTAGTGGCATAAAAATAATACTTAATTTATTTAATTATATCCTAAGTTTATTGGATATTGGAAATTAAATAAATTAGCAGGCTAGTTTAATATTCTTCTAGATCCCTGTTGTAGCCCAATATAGGGTAAATTGCCTTAAAATACATAAACTTTGGGGTATTTTTGTTTTTTCACACGTTTTAAAAAATGTAGTTTTAATAACATGAACTTAGCCCTTGTTTCGTTTTTCACAAGATTTTCAAATTCCGGCCAATTGAATCTGACGTGGCGGCCAAAGATGCCACGTGTACATCTACGTGCATACCAAATTGCTTTAAAATACACAAACTTTGGACTAATTTTATTTTTTCACACGAATTAAAAAATATCAATTTTAGTTTTTTTTTTACTTTTTTGTGTAATGCAGAAAATTCATCAATTATTACTCTAGAGTTGTTGTAGTAGACATTGTGAAATATTTTGAATTTTCTTAGTTCATGTAATATATAAAATTTAAGTTCGAAAAAATTAAATAAAATAACTATCAGACCTTTTTAGTTCTCTATTTGAAGAAAAATTATAAAAATATGACTTAAGCTAGTGTAATAGTATAAATAATTGAATTTCGAATACAATAATCATCAAGTCATAAATAGTGGTTTATGACGTATTGTATATATTGAATGAATTACATACGATCAAAAAGATCACAACTGTCAAATGATGTTGATTAAAATTTACATCTTGTTCGATAATTAATTTTGAAAATTATAAAGTGAAGTATTCATATCACGTTTGCCACATCATATGAAAAAAGTAAAAAAATCTAAAATTGGGTTTTTTTTTTTTATTCGTGTGAAAAAGTAAAATCAACCCAAAGTTCATATATTTTAAGGCAAGTTGGTGTCCACGTAGATGTACATGTGGTATTTCTGGCTACCACATCAGATTCAACTTGCCGAAATTTGAAAATTATGTGAAAAATCAAACAAGAGCTAAGTTCATGTTATTAAAACTATGTTTTTTAAAACGTGTGAAAAACCAAAAATACCCAAAAGTTTGTGGATTTTAAGGCAATTTACCCCCCCAATATATATGATTTTAGTGGACTGGAGATGGAACAAGAGCTAGAGGCCCAAACCCAGCAGGGTTGGGACTGTTAAATTTCACCCACCTCCTTATAAATAAAGAGGTGGGGGATGAAATTTAATGCATAACAAATCAGCCATCTTTTGTTCTCTTGATCTCCACAATTTCCACACCCGTTTAGTAGATTTGAGCCCGTCCTGTATCTAAACACAATCCGGGAATACAGCAGAAGATCAAGGAGGGGAATAGCACGGTGAGGCGCCAATTTCGACACATTCAATAGCAAGATTAGACCTTTAATCTTGTCCTCAACTCGTCATTTAATTTGTAAGTAGTTTTTCAGTATTCTTTATTTCCGCTTTCGTAGAATCGAAAAATCGGATTGCATGTTAATTAAACTCGGTTAATTAAAACATATGTGATGCATGAAAATATGATTTACATGACATTAGGATGAAAGAACATCCAATTAGATCCTCCGGTGGTTCAATTCAAAAAAAACCCCAACAATATTTAATTTGAAACACTTTATAGTCATTAGCAGAACACGAGCCCATGTGTTAGCGTCGAACCGAATGCAATTTAATTTTTGGGTTCAATAATTCTATTCTAGGTATATATTTATTTCAATAAATTTATTTATCGAGTGCAGTGCATAAACCCACGCGTTAGCGTTCGGCAAGTGCATTGCGCGAGTTGCCAGATAAAAAAAAAGTTGAATTAATTCAATTTAATTTTAGAGTTCAAATAATTCTATTTAGGATATATATTTATGTCAATTAATTTAATTATTGAGCCTAGTGCATGAACCAACACATTTGCGTCGGGTAAGTGGACTGGGCGAGTTTCCGGATAAAACAAATTAATATGGTCCATTTTAATTTAAGATATATAAAGGGAAAAATAAAAAAGAAAAATCAGAAAAAAAAAAAGAAAAATCATTGAGAAAATAAATAAAAAAGAATTGACAGGCGTGTAGCTGCCAGGCTGCCCAGGCACCCTCTGAAATAGTATGAAATAATGGGTTATGCATGCAATTGCAGCTCATAAAATGTTTCAAGCTATTGTTGAACACACTGGTCGCAAGGTAGATGTATAGCAGATGCATGCATGTCGTATTTGTGTTGTCTCTCTCTCCCACTTGTCCAAGAGTATTTATATCTGTATTTGTCTTGTCCGGGAGTATTTATTGATAAAAATAAATTTTGATAAAAAATGAATATTAATTTTTTTTACTTTAAAGTTTCAATTAAAATTAATCAACTCTCTTAACTTCTGCTTCTAGTTCGACTGTTAATTGGACACTTGATGATCATCTGGATAGTGTAATAAGAGATCCGAACCAGTATGAATAGAGAATGAGCATTTTGAACAAATAATCATTTATCAACTAATTAATGAAATCACCGTAATGAAAACTGGGTATAACTTTTCGGCGAACCCAGAAAATTTAATTAGGGAAGGACTCTCGTTTAATTTTTTATTTTTTTTTTCTATTTTAAATTCAAGAATTCACGTGATAAACCTAATTTGAATTTCTCGCAAAATATTTGAAACTTGGAATGATAATCCACGTGATCCATTAAATGAGCAATATAGTAGGGTAAATTCTAAAAATAATTTTTCATATCCCCTTTCCGAATTTGTAGTAGTCGTGGGAAGTTAAATAATGAACTTTGTTTTGTTTTTGTTTTTTTTTTTAAATTTCAGAAGATCAATTCTATATTATCTATATAATATCTAAAAGTAAGATAGTTAAAACTAATTTTTCCCGCCCAAAATAACTTCCATAATCTGAAAAATTATATAATATATTTTGCTTAACTAAATTAATTCATATAAATTAATGTAAATATTAATGGACCAAATACATTAAATATCCGACATATATATGGACCAAATATATTCATATACATTAAATATCCGACATATATATGGACCAAATATTGCTCCATAACGAAATCTTTGTATACCTACAAAGATTAATTATAACATGTTATATAAAATCATGTTATTTGTGATAGATATTAGGATAGATAAATTTCATTATATATATACATATACACCATATCTATTTATTTTAGGAACTAATATATGAATATTAATATTAGATTATATATTTTAATTATATATAGGATTTTAATTAAATGTATATACAATCTAATTAACCTAAATCTAATTAAATATTAACCTAAAAATCTACTCATAATATTCACCGCAATACTAAACTACCTGCAATATACCATCACTTAGGAATTTCGAATTGATATGATTATTAGATATTATTAGATAATATATAGATATAGATATCCTCATTAATTTTCACACATCAACAATATATTCTCACATATATTTTAGAGATTTGTGTGCATATATAAATCATATATAATGGAACAAATCTAATTTATCCAAAAATTCAATTCATACCATAAATATTTTTCTTCGTACGGTTTTATAAATAGATCCGTATGCTACGCATACAAATCAAACGCGCTATTGCATTTTACAAGAAATTAATTCATTCCAAACCATAACTTCATGACTCTAATTTTCAATTTAGTTGAGAGGGTTAGGGAAACCGGCCATTCTCTATATGAATTGATATTGAAAGTTAGGGTTGTTTGTATGTACGAACAACCACCGTATGGAAGATCGCATGCTAAATCAACTCTCGAGATGATTCTCCATGAACGTGTCGGTGACCGTATACACGGTACCATGAGGAGGTCAGACCTCGAGCGGCTTAATATTGAATTTGTGGAAAGTGGTTTATACGCTTTTCAATTTTTTTATATACAAGATAATAAGATGAAATATAGAACAACCCAATATTTGTTCAAATTCATCTCTTTCTTCCTATACGAAAGTTATCCCCATCGTGGATGATGGTTTTCCACACTACATGTTCCAATTTCGAGATTTCACATCTTTGCAAGATGTTGGTCCATTTGATGAGGGTTTGCTTTTTAGTATTAACTACACTTAATATTAGTATTTCAGTTTATATTATATAGATTTTTTGGTTTTACTAATATATATATAAATTTTTATTATAAGAGATATTATTGAAAAAGTTGAAAAGCACTCGGAGCCCCGAGAAATACAACGTAACGGACGTCCTACCAAGCTTGTGGATGCCCAACTGCAAGACACCGTGTACTATATTTATTATTTACAATTTTTTTCTTCTATTTAACTACAAACGTGGTGTACAAAGAAATCTTTCAGAACCTTTGAAATTTTCAAATATTTATAAAGTTTGTTATTTATTTATAGTTTACTTTGAACCATTTTTTATTTATTTTTATTAAAGTTACCTTTTTTTAATAATTACTTTTTTTAAAGATGTAAATTATACTTCAATTCATGATTTATATTTTACACTATGCATGAGTTTTATTTTTGTACGATAATTGAAGCAGTATTTTTTTTTATTGTGATCATATTTTAATAAAATTTTAAATATGTGTACTCCGCTCTCATCGTGTATCGCACGGGTGCAATACTAGTTATATCTAAAAGTAAGATAGTTTATGTAAATAGAAACTATCAAATTTTCCCGTCTAAACTATATCTCCAAAAAAATAAATATATATCTCACCGTCACCGTACAGTGTAATACTAGTTATCTTATAAAAAAATATCACATTTGAAATAGTGAACTTAGAAAAGTAATGGATGATTAAATTTCAAAAATAATTATAATATTAATTTAGTGGCTAAATTAAAATTTTAACTGTCGTGGCTGTAAAAAAAGTTAGATATCTATATCTGTCCAGACTGTCCTGAAAGAAATTTAAATAACTTTTGTGGCCTACACAATTTATGAATTAGGAATCTATTGCTGTCAGAAATTTATTAGCAATTAATCTTCCTACTCAATCATAAAAATTTTAGCAATCAAACCCTATAATTAATGTAGCTTACCCACTCAACTGCATAATTTCTACGGCTAGATTAATTACTTTGCAGCAAGAAATTCATGCGTGACTTTAACAAGTGCATATAGATTTATTTCAAACAGAACAAATTCGTGAATTAACGTGCAAAAAAAGTAAAAATCAGGCCAATATAATATTTCCATGATGACTTTGACAATTCTAACAATCGAATTAAGACCATTCCCATTGATGATCAGTCCCACGTCCCAACCGAGCATCACAAAAAAACTTAAATAAAAAAGTAAAATTCGATTTATTTGCACAATCGATTGGTGAGAGGTTTGGTCAATCAAACCTCCAACAACCCCCTCTCTCTGCCGCATGGTGACATTTTATTGGTCAAATATATTTTTATTGAATAAAAATTTATATTGCTATTATTATGGATAATAATTTACTAAAAATATAAAAATTATATCAAAATTCGTATTTTTTCATTGTCCATAAAATGAGCATATTTTTAACATATTTTGAATCACACTAAAAAATTATCAATTCTCACTTATTTGCTTTCATTTGAAATTATGGATCCAAATAATCCAAATTATTTTTCAAATTCCCAAAATATCCAAACTCTCAAAATTATCAACTTTGAAAAGTATGAGGAATATATTACTATTATTTTAATTAATTATTTAAAATATAAAATAATTTATCAACTTTTAAAAATATAATAAAAATAATTATAGATAATAGATATTAATAAAGAATGAAATAAAACAAAATTTTTTGGAATGGAGAGGATTGTTGATAAAGTTGAAAGATTGTGGATTTGGATTGTTGAGTTGATTATGTAGGTGGATGAGAGAAAAATAATTATTTTATTGATAGATTGGACTGTACTAAATTGTTCAGGGGATAGTCTGAATGGGTCAAATATTGTAGGTGGATCCCACATTTGGTAGATGTCGACATTGATATTTTTTTTTAATCAACTAAAATTTTTAATGACTTTCAATAATTCAACTTTTTAAATATTTAGGTCACAACGGGCAAGCATTAAAAAGCCATCTTTAAATTTCTCCCAGGCATTGGGCCTAGGCCCAATAAGGACTAAAAGGCAAAAAATCGGGCCCATTCTGGCACGTGAACCCCACATGCACTCACGTGCGGCGCGTGAGATACACGCGCCAGAAATATATTTTTTAATATTTTGTTTATTTTATATTTTTTTCTTATTTTGTTTTTTTTTGTGATTTTTCAGTTTTTTTCCCACCAAAATTGTAGACCTAAAATACAATTAATGAACCCTAAAATTATAATGAATTAATTAAATTTTTTGGAATAAATATAAATATAAATATATACCCTAAAATTGATTTAATGGACCCTAAAATTAAAGTAAATGATTTTCTTTTTAAAATTTGGCGACTCATGCATTACGTTCGAAAATTAATTTAATTTTTTGAAGCAAATATAAATAGTAATTGAAAATATATATAAAAAAACTAATTTTGAAATAAATATATACCCTAAATGGAATAAGTGACCCCTAAAAACAAGTGAATGAATTTTTTTTTAAAAATTCGGTGGCTCGTGCATTGCGCTCAGTAACTAATTTAATTTTTCAAAACAAATATAAATGGTAATTGAACAAAAAATTAAAATAAATATATATCCTAAATGGAATTAATGAACCCTAAAATAAAGTGAATACATTTATTTTTTTTTGAAATAATTTTAATCCCTAATTGAATTTAATAAACCTACCTAACAACACATGAACCCAAATAAACACAACATAAATCCCTAAAAAGTCTAAAAAATACTAAAAAATCATGAATCCTAAGAAAACAAACTCCCAAACTCTAAATATTAATTGGAGGAGAAAAAATCACAATTTGAACTATATAAATTCATATAAGATAAGTAATAGACTAGTTATTTTTTAATGATGCAAATGATACTTTTTGAATTTTAAGTGATACTTTTTAATGTTAGAATTGATACTAATTTTTATCCTTTTTTTTAGTAAACGCTGAGCCAGGTTAACCCATATTGACTTCGACCCCGTCTGATGGATGTATGGACCTTATTGAGTTTGTGATGATGTATAGGAGACTTTGCCAATAAAATTTCAATTTTAAAAAATCTTCAGTGATTTCAATTCTTTTGAAACTTTTCTCATCAGACATGATACAAAGGCTCAACTATAATAATAATAATAATAATAATAATAATAATAATAATAATAATAATAATAATAATAATAATAATCAAAAAGATTCATGCTTCGCGAGTAACAATGTATTTTGAGACGAAATATACAATTCCGATTTTGGATGATAAAATACTGGAGTTTTTCATTTCTTAGGGAAAGCGTGGGGGCTGTGGAGCTATACATTGTGAATTTATTTTATACTTTAATTAGGGTTTTAAAGTGGTGGTCGGAAGTTGTAAGGATATATAAAATTGTGTTGTAAAATAATGTTTATAATTTAATTAATATTTAGAATTGTTAAAGAAAAGAGGCTATTGTGAATCGTATTTCCCATTTTTCAGTTGCATCTATACATATATTGACATTAAAAAAAAAAAAATAACAAGAATGTGAATCGAGTAAAATGATCAACAAGAGGGTGGGAAGACCAAAAGTACTAAATAGCTTAAGAATTCTACATCAATCGAGGCTGATCAAAATGTAACGTAATAGAATATATGAGTTTCAGTGTTTACCACCAATGTAATGTAATGGAGCTTACAGGTTTGTGTTTACCACCACGGTCTCAATTTGGTCGTCTTCCTACTCTATTGTGAATGTAGCGGACATACTTAAACACCAAAATCAATCAAATGGCTTAAAAATTCTAAATCGATCGTACTATACAAGATTTAATAATACAAAGAAAGGGATAAGTGTCATTGACGAATTTTATTAAATGTGTTATTAGCCTTGGCAAACATAATGTAATGGAAGTTTTAAGTGTTTACCACCAATGTCTCAATTTGGTATTCCTACTCTATTTTAAATTATTCGGCAATCGCAACTCAATAATGTAGTGTCATACTCAAACGCAAACTTAATCAAAACGTTACAATTTCTAAATGGATCGTACCATTCTACATTTAATAATATGAATATGAGGATAATATGTCATTATCGAATTTAATCAAACAGTTTATGAGCATGGTAAGCCAAATGTAATGGGAGTTAAGAGTTTCAGTGCTTACCACCAACGCCTCAATTCGGTCTTCCAATTCGAGTTTGAATAAGGGCAACTCAACTCAATAATGTAGCGTACCTATTCAAACACAATATTTAATCTAATAACTCGTGAATAATAATATTTACATTTTCGATTAAAAAATTAATTATGTAATGAAAGTTATGAATTTATTGTTTACCACCATTCTACCAAAGTCTCAATTTGGTCATCCTACTTTATTTTAAACTGAGAAAAAGAACAAAGAAAAGTCAGGCGAAAAATTAGCAACCGTTTTAAGTCCAGAAAATTTAATTCCAAAATTAGTTAAATTATAAATAATGGGAAGATCCGATCGAAGATGAACCGTGAACAACAAAGAAAACATTAATCAATGTTAGTACATTTTCTCCAATTCCAATACACGGGTTTGGGATTAAATTTCTCTAATTAAGAGAATGAATGAATCACCTATTTTACATTCTAGCAGTTACAAATTTTGTTTTGTTTTTTCTTTTTTTAGAAAAACATCCCTAGAAGGGGTAGGGCATTCGGCACCATGCCCAACCTGTATATAAAATGCAAATCGTCTCGTACAAAGTCATAGGTGGAATGTGTCCTAAAAGTGAACACACCCCTAACCAAGTACTCGAACTAGAAACAAAACAGCAGCTAAAAGGGGATGCATCCACAGACCGGATGCTAATCCCAAAACCCAAATGAAATACATAAACTTAAGCACAACCCAAGATGGACTGTAACTCCAAACAATAACAAATGAGAAACAAATACAAAACACAAATGTGAAACATCATCAACTAACTATATCTAAAACGAAAGTTGGGATAACCCAACTGATCCATCCTCACTAGAGAGAGCAAATATCGAGGAGCAGAACCTGAATCATAAAATGTAAGCGTATGGGTCTGAGCCCCCCTACCGGCAAGGTAGTCAGCAGCCTGGTTCCTCTCACGATGGATGTGGAAAAACCAAACATGTCGTCCTCGGCACAATAAATGAATGGACATCAACGTGTGCTGATTCACAGCCGAACTGGGCCGGCCCGACTGCAACACCGACACTACTGAAGCAGCATCCATCTCAATCTAGATATGATCCGAATACTGCACAGCAAGTCTCAGCCCATGCAACAGAGCCTGGAACTCCGCGTCGAAACTCGATGTTGCCCGAAGAGGAATGCAGAAGCCTGCCAAAAGTGAACCCGTGTAATCCCTAATCAAACCACCACCGCCTGCCGCCATCTGAAGATCGGTCAAAAAACCCATCTGTGATAAGCTTCACCCACGGTGCCTCAGGAGGCCGCCATGACACCATCTGAGACCGAATAGACCTCGGAACAGGGTCAGAAACGGGCATAAAAGGCACCTGCGGATAGCAGCCCAACCAATGCTGTGGAAGGAGCTTCCCGGCCGAAACCAAAAGTCGTAGATGACGCTTAACCTGCCAAACAATATGAGAAACAAGGAAAGGAACCCCGCGATGTTTGCGGTTGTTCCTCTCCGTCCAAAGAAACCAAAAAGCAAGGCAAGGAAGCAAATAGCTGATGTGCTTCGGAGAGGATCGTGGATACAACCCCCGCCAAAACCCAAGCACCTGTGTGACTGTATGTGCATGAGGTGCAGAAGTGTGAAACCAAGACGCAACAAAAGCTCAAACCGATTTCGCAGACTCAGACCAAAAAAACACATGCTCTAAGGACTCGACCTGCGGATCATCACAACAATGACAACGGGAGGCTAGATGAGTACGACGGGATTGGAGACACACATCTACAGAGACCCTACCATGCAACAGATGCTAGAGAAAGACGGAAATAGTGGGATTAATGCAATCATGCCAAATGGACTCGAAAAGAGGCCGCTTGGGCCGCCGGTACCTTACCTTATCCCAAGCAAGGTCAAAAAGAACTCACCAGTAGAAGTCAAACTAGTTGTTCGATGAAATGTATGAATGCAAGTGCAATGGTGAATACATTACACAGAACAAATTCTCAAATCTATTACATTAACTTGCTTGAAATTAATGTTTGAATCAATTTTTGTTATGTATTATGGCCCAATTATGTGGGCTTAGTAATTTAAATTAGCCTAATGAGTCACCCAAACTAACTAATAGAAGGCCCACTTATGTGCTTCCCTATTCGCCGACCTATTTAATATCCTCTCAAGATATTTCTCAGACAATCTTAATTTAGTTAGTGTGTGACTTGGATTTTCTAGAGAGACAGAGAGGATAGTTTTGCTCCATCTCCGTGTCTTCTTCTTCTTCTTCTTCTATGTGACGATACTCTATGAGAAAGCGTCTTGCTCTTTGTAAGTGAGTGTGTGCAGTGGTACAACCATGATTGGGCTGCTGATGACACTGTGTGGTTCTTGTCGTGGGTATCTGTAAGGTTTCATCGCACTTTGTTCGTCCATTGTATCTTCCGGTCTCAAAGTCTGAAACTATTAGAAAAGGAGAAAGGTGAATTATATTAAACTGAGATTTCGCACTTGTAATCGAGCTAATTGATTGAATATTTATATGGATTTACATGTGCTTTTATCTCAATTTAGTCAACCTTCACTACTTTTGTGATTTTTGCAGCTTTCATGATTTTTACACCAATAGTCTTGAAAAAATGTAGCATTTTGTGTGAGTGAAATATTTGATTTTGGTCGTATAGGACATGTCTGAACTCAATTATCTTTCTTTTTGAAAAAAATAGCTCAAATTTGGTCCTATATGATTAAAGCTGTCATTTTTGGTCCAGTATTTAAATTTTGTTTTAGTAATTTATAGCTATATCATCACACGCGATTCACATGGTCATTTTAGCCCCAAATCATCGAAAATCCCTAATTTAAAAGAGAATCTCAATTCCTTCAAAATTCAATCCAGCCAGGTTTGTATGTAGAGAGCACTCCTTGATATTTGATGTTGTTCTCAGATCTCTTCCAAAGAAGTTTGCATATAAAGTTGTTGCAATAGAAGAGGCAAAGGATATCAAGAGTATGAGGCTTGATGAGTTGATAGGGTTACTAAGGACGTTCGAGATGAACCTGGAAGATGAAGATAACAACTCAAGAAAGAGAGGTATTGCTCTTAAAGCTGAAGTATCAGAAGATGAACCTGAACATGTACAAAGATAAAAAATTGTACTTGATTCAGATACAATAAATATTATGGTTTTGATTACCAAGAACTTCAGTCGAATGGTGAAAAGAGCCAACAAGAAGTCCTAAAAACGGTTCAATAATAGAAGACAATCAACTGGTAATTCTCTGCAAGAAAGAAACTCAAACACCAAACAGAAGGAGTTTCATTAATCCAATCCAAGAAGGGGTATACAATATAGAGAGTTTGAAGGATTTGGTCACATTCAGGCTGAATGTGCCAACACACTGAAGAAGAGGAAGAAGAACTACAATGCATCTTGAAGTGATAATGATTCAGAAGGAAGTGGTGGTGATTTTGATGAAGAAACTATAGCATTCACTGTAAAAGATTCTAAATTTCAGGATCCCTTTGACTATGTAGAAGAAGATGAATCAAACAATGAGGACTTCTACCGAGAAGAATTTGTGAAAACATATAAGGAGATGTATACAAAGTGGCTGGAAGTTGTGGAGATCAACAAGACCCTTCAATCTCAAAAAAAGAATCTATTGGAAGAAAACGAGAAGCTAATTAAGTCTGATTCGGATCAGAAGGATACAATTCAGCAGCAAGAAAAGAGGATTGATGAGTTATCTGCAGAGCTCAAATCCATCAAAAGGAATGTCACTATGCTGAACAACGGAACAAAGAATCTTGATAAAATTCTTACTACTCCAGGACATTCAAGAAAGAGTCATCCAGGGCTTGGATATAATAGAGGAGAATCCAAAACAGTATTTGGGAAAGAAAGTAAGAGACAACCAATACTTGTATAGAATAATTTTCAGCACATCAGAAGAATATTTTTGACAAAAAGATGATAGTTCATAAAGGCTACAGAAAAAGAATCATCTGTCATTGCTGTGAGGAGAAAGACCACATTCGACCACATTGTGAGAAATATCTTAGTGATCTCAAAAGAATGAGAAGGAGATTTATGGTTTAGCATCCCAGCAAAAGGCCATTGCTGACTTTGTCACCTTTGGAGATTTATGGTATAGCATAGTTGTTCGAAACTATGGTATAGCATAGTTGTTCGAAACTTAAAAGCATGTTCATCTGACTTTGTCACCTTTGGAGATGGAAAAAAGGGAAAAGTCATGGGAAAAGGAGAGTTGATAGTTGAAGGAATGCCGAAACTGAACAAAGCCATGCTTGTAGATGGACTCAAAGCTAACTTTATTAGCGTCAGCCAACTATGTGATGATGATATGAAAGTGGTATTCACTAAAAAGAGTTGCAGGGTGATTGATAAGCACAATGAATTATTCATGGAAGGAAAAAGATCAGCTGACAACTGTTATTAGTTACATATACCTGCACAATGTTCAATCACATGCCAAAGAATAGCTCTAGAAGAATCAGAAATCTGGCATTAGAAACTTGGGCAAGTACATTTCAGATATCTCCAGAAGATCATCAATAAGGAGATAATTAGAGGAATTCCCCAAATCAAAGTTGATAAAAACAAGGTATGTGGTCCGTTCCAGATTGGGAAACAGATAAGATCACAAAACAAAGAGGTTCAGGATAGAACTTCTAAGAGAATTTTAGATCTTCTACATATGGATCTAATGAGACCAATGGCTGTGGAGTGCTACGGAGGAAAGAAATATGTTCTTGTCTAGATGACTTCTCAAGATTCACCTAGGTAAACTTTCTCAGGGACAAGAGTGAGGCATTTATGGCATTCAAGAAACTGGCTTGCAAGATCACAACGAAGAAGGACCAAAAAATCATCAGAATCAGAAGTGATCATGGCAAGGAATTTGAAAATCAACACTTTGATGATTTCTGCCATGATAATGGGATCAGCCATGAGTGCTCAGCCCCTAAGATTCCTCAGCAGAATGGAGTGGTTGAAAGGAAGAACATAACTCTCCAGAAAATAGCTAGAACTATGATTGCTGCAAAAGGAGTTGCTTCCATATTCTGGGCAAAAGTTATCAACACCGCATGTCACATCAGCAATCATGTTTATCTAAGATCAGGTACTTTCACTACAACATACGAAATTTGGTATGAAAAGAAACCTACTGTGAAGTACTTTCATGTCTTTGGAACCACTTGCTACATTCTCAATGATAGAGAATATCTTAGTAAGATAAACAACAGAGGAATAGAAGGGATGTTTGTGGAATATTCCAAAAGAATGAGAAGGAGATTTATGGTATAACATAGTTGTTCGAAACTTAAAAGCATGTTCATCTGACTTTGTCACCTTTGGAGATGGCAAAAAGGGAAAAGTCATGGGAAAAGGAGAGTTGATAGTTGAAGGAATGCCGAAACTGAACAAAGCCATGCTTGTAGATGGACTCAAAGCTAACTTTATTAGCGTCAGCCAACTATGTGATGATGATATGAAAGTGGTATTCACTAAAAAGAGTTGCAGGGTGATTGATAAGCACAATGAATTATTCATGGAAGGAAAAAGATCAGCTGACAACTGTTATTAGTTACATATACCTGCACAATGTTCAATCACATGCCAAAGAATAGCTCTAGAAGAATCAGAAATCTGGCATTAGAAACTTGGGCACGTACATTTCAGATATCTCCAGAAGATCATCAATAAGGAGATAATTAGAGGAATTCCCCAAATCAAAGTTGATAAAAACAAGGTATGTGGTCCGTTCCAGATTGGGAAACAGATAAGATCACAAAACAAAGAGGTTCAGGATAGAACTTCTAAGAGAATTTTAGATCTTCTACATATGGATCTAATGAGACCAATGGCTGTGGAGTGCTACGGAGGAAAGAAATATGTTCTTGTCTAGATGACTTCTCAAGATTCACCTAGGTAAACTTTCTCAGGGACAAGAGTGAGGCATTTATGGCATTCAAGAAACTGGCTTGCAAGATCACAACGAAGAAGGACCAAAAAATCATCAGAATCAGAAGTGATCATGGCAAGGAATTTGAAAATCAACACTTTGATGATTTCTGCCATGATAATGGGATCAGCCATGAGTGCTCAGCCCCTAAGATTCCTCAGCAGAATGGAGTGGTTGAAAGGAAGAACATAACTCTCCAGAAAATAGCTAGAACTATGATTGCTGCAAAAGGAGTTGCTTCCATATTCTGGGCAAAAGTTATCAACACCGCATGTCACATCAGCAATCATGTTTATCTAAGATCAGGTACTTTCACTACAACATACGAAATTTGGTATGAAAAGAAACCTACTGTGAAGTACTTTCATGTCTTTGGAACCACTTGCTACATTCTCAATGATAGAGAATATCTCAGTAAGATAAACAACAGAGGAATAGAAGGGATGTTTGTGGAATATTCCAAAAGAATGAGAAGGAGATTTATGGTATAACATAGTTGTTCGAAACTTAAAAGCATGTTCATCTGACTTTGTCACCTTTGGAGATGGCAAAAAGGGAAAAGTCATGGGAAAAGGAGAGTTGATAGTTGAAGGAATGCCGAAACTGAACAAAGCCATGCTTGTAGATGGACTCAAAGCTAACTTTATTAGCGTCAGCCAACTATGTGATGATGATATGAAAGTGGTATTCACTAAAAAGAGTTGCAGGGTGATTGATAAGCACAATGAATTATTCATGGAAGGAAAAAGATCAGCTGACAACTGTTATTAGTTACATATACCTGCACAATGTTCAATCACATGCCAAAGAATAGCTCTAGAAGAATCAGAAATCTGGCATTAGAAACTTGGGCACGTACATTTCAGATATCTCCAGAAGATCATCAATAAGGAGATAATTAGAGGAATTCCCCAAATCAAAGTTGATAAAAACAAGGTATGTGGTCCGTTCCAGATTGGGAAACAGATAAGATCACAAAACAAAGAGGTTCAGGATAGAACTTCTAAGAGAATTTTAGATCTTCTACATATGGATCTAATGAGACCAATGGCTGTGGAGTGCTACGGAGGAAAGAAATATGTTCTTGTCTAGATGACTTCTCAAGATTCACCTAGGTAAACTTTCTCAGGGACAAGAGTGAGGCATTTATGGCATTCAAGAAACTGGCTTGCAAGATCACAACGAAGAAGGACCAAAAAATCATCAGAATCAGAAGTGATCATGGCAAGGAATTTGAAAATCAACACTTTGATGATTTCTGCCATGATAATGGGATCAACCATGAGTGCTCAGCCCCTAAGATTCCTCAGCAGAATGGAGTGGTTGAAAGGAAGAACATAACTCTCCAGAAAATAGCTAGAACTATGATTGCTGCAAAAGGAGTTGCTTCCATATTCTGGGCAAAAGTTATCAACACCGCATGTCACATCAGCAATCATGTTTATCTAAGATCAGGTACTTTCACTACAACATACGAAATTTGGTATGAAAAGAAACCTACTGTGAAGTACTTTCATGTCTTTGGAACCACTTGCTACATTCTCAATGATAGAGAATATCTCAGTAAGATAAACAACAGAGGAATAGAAGGGATGTTTGTGGAATATTCCAAAAGAATGAGAAGGAGATTTATGGTATAACATAGTTGTTCGAAACTTAAAAGCATGTTCATCTGACTTTGTCACCTTTGGAGATGGAAAAAAGGGAAAAGTCATGGGAAAAGGAGAGTTGATAGTTGAAGGAATGCCGAAACTGAACAAAGCCATGCTTGTAGATGGACTCAAAGCTAACTTTATTAGCGTCAGCCAACTATGTGATGATGATATGAAAGTGGTATTCACTAAAAAGAGTTGCAGGGTGATTGATAAGCACAATGAATTATTCATGGAAGGAAAAAGATCAGCTGACAACTGTTATTAGTTACATATACCTGCACAATGTTCAATCACATGCCAAAGAATAGCTCTAGAAGAATCAGAAATCTGGCATTAGAAACTTGGGCACGTACATTTCAGATATCTCCAGAAGATCATCAATAAGGAGATAATTAGAGGAATTTCCCAAATCAAAGTTGATAAAAACAAGGTATGTGGTCCGTTCCAGATTGGGAAACAGATAAGATCACAAAACAAAGAGGTTCAGGATAGAACTTCTAAGAGAATTTTAGATCTTCTACATATGGATCTAATGAGACCAATAGCTGTGGAGTGCTACGGAGGAAAGAAATATGTTCTTGTCTGCATAGATGACTTCTCAAGATTCACCTAGGTAAACTTTCTCAGGGACAAGAGTGAGGCATTTATGGCATTCAAGAAACTGGCTTGCAAGATCACAACGAAGAAGGACCAAAAAATCATCAGAATCAGAAGTGATCATGGAAAGGAATTTGAAAATCAACACTTTGATGATTTCTGCCATGATAATGGGATCAGCCATGAGTACTCAGCCCCTATGATTCCTCAGCAGAATGGAGTAGTTGAAAGGAAGAACATAACTCTCCAGAAAATAGCTAGAACTATGATTGCTGCAAAAGGAGTTGCTTCCATATTCTGGGCAAAAGTTATCAACACCGCATGTCACATCAGCAATCATGTTTATCTAAGATCAGGTACTTTCACTACAACATACGAAATTTGGTATGAAAAGAAACCTACTGTGAAGTACTTTCATGTCTTTGGAACCACTTGCTACATTCTCAATGATAGAGAATCTCAGTAAGATAAACAACAGAGGAATAGAAGGGATGTTTGTGGAATATTCCAAAAACAATAAATCATACAGGATTTACAATAAAGAGATCAACGCAGTAGTAGAATCAGTTAATGTGAGATTTGATGATCAAGATGATGTTGTCAACTCCACAGAAGATTATGTACATTTCGATGTCTTTAGACATGTTGATGTACATGACAGTACTGAAAGTAAATCAGAAGTCCAGGGAGTAAAGAAAAGGAAGCCCTCACAGCAAATTATCAAAGATCATCCTACTACAGAAGTCATAGGAGATATACATGAAGGAAAAATTTCCAGAAGCAGACTCAGAAAAAGATCACATGAAGAGATATCCAATGTCTGCTTGACATCTAAGACAGCGCCTTAAAATGTTCAAGAAGCTCTTAAAGATGTCTACTGGATTAAAGCTATGCAAGAAGAGCTTATGCAGTTTAGGAAGAATGATGTCTGAGGTCTAGTTCAGAAACCTGAAGGAGTGAAAATTGCGGGGACAAAGTGGATATTCAAGAACATGACTGACGAGTCTAAAAATATTACAAGGAATATGGCCAGACTAGTTGCTCAAAGGTATTCTCAGATTGAAGGAATTGATTTTGATAAGACCTTTGCTTCTGTCACCAGAATAGAATCAATCAGACTTCTTCGAGCAATGGCCTGCATGATGAAAATCAAACTCTATCAAATGGATATCAAGAGTGCATTCTTGAATGGATTTCTGAAGAAGGATGTGTATATTCCATAGCCTAAAGGATTTGAAGATCCATATCATCCAAACTGTGTTTTCAAACTTAAGAAGGCTCTATATGATTTGAAACGAGCTCTTCAGGCATGGTATGAAAGACTTGCCTCATACCTGGTCAGCAAAGGATACAACAGAGGAGGAGAGGAAAGTACACTATTCATCAAAAAGAACAAATCACAACTAATTGTGGTTTAAGTTGATCAAGGACTTTATCAGAGACATGGAAACTGAGTTTGAGATGAGTTTGGTTGGAGACATGAAATATTTTCTTAGGCTTCAGATTAAGCAATCAGAAGAGGGTATCTTTATCTCTCAGTCCAAATATGCAAGAAACTTAGTCAAGAAGTTCGAGTTAGAGAATTCTAAGCAACATCCGATTCCCTTGGCGAATAGATCAACTAGTTGATCTTCAATCTTTACATGAGCTATCTTCAGAACTTCTTCCTCAACTAGCTCTCTGATAAAGTGGTGTCTTATATCAATATGTTTTGTTCTCGAATGTTGCACTGATTTTTGGATATATTGATAGCACTCATATTGTCACAATACAGAATAGGTCTATTATCATGAGCAAATTCATAATCCTCTATCATCTGCATCATCCATATGCTCTTTATTGAGCTGCTTCCAGCTGCAATATATTCAGCTTCTGCGGTAGATAATGATATGTTGTTCTGTTTTTTGCTGAACCAGAAAACAACATTGATTCCTAAAAAGAAACAAGCACCTGATATGCTTTTTCTATCATCTGGAGATCCTGCCCAATCAGCATCACAGTATGCAATAAGACTTGAATTTGTGTCATTTATGTACCAAAGTCCATAGTCTGTAGTGCCATTGATTTACTTGATGATGTTCTTCACAGCCTTCATATGACTCTCTTTGGGGCATGACTGATGTCTTGCACATACTCCCACACTGTAGGCAATATCAGGTCTGCTTACTATAAGATAGAGAAGGCTTCCAATCATACTTATGTATAGAGTCTGATCTACTTCAGTCCCTGCATCATCATTTCCAATATTGACCGAGGTGTTGATAGAAATTATTTTGTGAACATTAGGGATGAGATTAGCCCTATTTTGTAGTTATGTTGTATTTAACTTCATATATTATGTAAAACATTTTAAAGGCGGGTCGTTCAATCTTGGAGCCTTCTACGTGCAAATTATATGTCGTTAAACCCCTTTATTATGATGGCTAAACTAGGGTGCTAGACGGGCGGGTTGTGTAAAACCTAAGAGCCCGAAAGGTTAGATGATTGTATGATTTGTGTGGATGGGCTTATGTGATGCTTCTACTTAATACAATGTTGTGTGACAAGATAGATTCGATAGGTTGCATGTTATAATTGCGAAAAATTTATATTGAGAATTATGATGTCATGTCTTATCATGCTATTTGACCTTAGCTTCCGCTCAATTTATAATAAGCACACAAATGTAAGTAAGTAAATTGTATGCTAAGTGACGTGGCCAAACGGAGTAGTTTGGGGCGTTACAAAGTTGTATCAGAGCGGGTCTACGCTCCTGTAGTCTCGTTTCTCTATGTGTTTAATTTATGTATTAGAAATATGGGTGGTTGTTCACGACGGCTACTCGGCTTGACTATGATCCTAAGGTATGTACTTATAAAAGTTTTCAAGTATGAGAAATATGAAATGGGGGTGTATATATATAGAGTGTGTCGGAAAAGAAGTTAAAGAGTTAAATAGATCGTGATAACATGATAAAAAAAAATAATGGTCCGAAGTTGGACAATATAGATGAATGAAAGATATCTATTGTCACGATCAACTATGATGTTTTAAATTCCCAATACACGTATCAAGGAAATGAAATCTTGGAAGTTGTGTGCTTTCTTGATTATGAAATGATGAAAAGTGCTTTGATAGTCCTCGAATTAGATTTAAGAATGACATAAACCTAACGAGCTAGTGTGCCTAAAGCTATAGGATGCCACCGCGTCGTGTTCCTGCTCCAACAGAAGCAGAGGAATCAAGTAATGAGGGGGGTGGTCTTCATGATCCCCTACCACAAGGGAACGGGCCCGACTTTGCCTGAGGTTTCCTAGAGACGCTCCAAGGTCTCATGGCCCAGCAGATGGGGCGAGAAGGAATAGCTGAAGGAGCAAGGCTCCAAAAAGAGGCGTTCGACGTAGTTGAACAGTTTAGAAGGATGGAGCCATCTAGGCTTAAAGAAAGTGAAGGTCTAGAAGCGATAGATGAATGGATCCGGGAAATGGAGCGGATCTTCGAGCACATTCAATACACAGAGGTGCAGAAAGCCTCTTGCGTTATCTTCTAGTTTTCAGAAGAAATGAGGTTCTGGTGGGAAACCCACTCCCGAACTCTGACGCCCGAGCGTCGCCAGGCTTTGGTGTGGACTGACTTGAAAGAGCTGATCCTCACCCGATATTTTCTGGACTCTTTCAAGACTAAGATGGTGACTGACTTCCTCAATTTAAGGCAAGGAGGAATGACAGTGATCGAATATGAAAGGCAGTTTAACCATCTCTCCCGCTATGCTCCGTACATTGTGTATACAGATGAAAAGAAAGCTCGACGCTTTGAGCGTGGTTTGCGTCCCGAAATTGCGGGAATTCTATTGGGCCAAAGGTTGAGAACCTATGGAGAAGTAATTGAAAGGGCCCAGGCCATCTCTCATGGGCTCCAACTGGACCTGAAAGACCAAAGGCAGCGTGAGGCCTTTGGCAAGAGAAAATGGGAGCTGCAGGACAAAGGAAAAGGGAAAGCTCCTACGCAAAACAAGCCGTGGCAGCAGAGGCTTGACCCACAAGGAGGGAACAACGATAGGGCTCCTTGCCCTAAATGCCAAAAGTTCCATCCAGGAGAGTGTGGTGCGGGGTAGAGGGTTTTCTTTACATGTGTGGACCCGAGCCACATGTCCTACGACTGCCCGAAGAGGAAGAAGAAGCAAGAAAGAAGGGTGAAGCCCCGACTGTTTACTTTGGAGAGTGAGTAAAAGAACCCTAATCCAGGTGAGGATACTATGTCAGGTATTCTTCGAGTATCAGATGTTCCAGCTTTAGTGTTATTCGATTTGGGTGCATCACATTCCTTTATATCTGCAAGTTTCTGTTCCAAGCTTGGTGTTTCATGGGAAGATAGTGGTGAATTGTTAGAGATCAGTATTCCTTCAGGAAAGAAAGTTTCTTCTAGCAAGATGGCGTATGGCCTGAAGTTAGTAATCAATGATAGAGTGCTAAGAGTAGATCTCCATGTCTTGGAGATGCGTGATTTCGACATAATCCTGGGTATGGATTGGTTGAGTAGGAATCATGCCATGATTCAATGTCGTGATTGTGAGGTCAAATTTGATTTTCTGAGTGAGCATAAGGTAATCTTCCATGGTGCAAGAACAAGATCAACTCAGAGAATCATTACGACAATGAAGGCAATGAAGCTGTTGAAGAAGATAGGGTGTCAGGGATTTCTCATCAGCATAGTGGAGTCAAAGTCCACTAAAGTCCAGGTGTCAGATGTGCCAGTGGTGAGCGAGTTTCCCAACGTATTTCCAGACGAGTTGCCAGGGATTCCTCCTGACCGTCAGATCGAGTTCACCATCAACTTAGTGCCAGGTGCGGCACCAATATCTAAAGCTCCGTATAGAATGGTGCCAAAGGAGTTGTAAGAGCTCAATGTTCAACTTTAGGAGTTGCTTGACAACAAATTAATCCGACCAAGTGTTTTACCATCGGGAGCAACTATATTATTTCTGAAGAAGAAAGATGGATCAATGCGAATGTGCATTGATTATAGAGAATTGAACCGGTTAACGATCAAGAACAAGTATTCGGTGCCGAGAATTGAAGATTTGTTCGATCAACGGAAGGGGGTCGGTGTGTTTTTGAAGATCAATTTAAGATCTGGCTATCATCAATTGAAGATCAAGGAGAGTGACATGCTAAAGACGGTATTTAGAACGCGATATGGTCATTTTGAGTTCACGGTGGTACCTTTCGGATTGACCAATGCCCCTGGAGTCTTCATGGACTTAATGAATCGAGTGTTCCATCCGTACCTTAACTAGTTCGTAATAGTCTTCCTCGATGATATCTTGATTTATTCAAGGAGCAAGGAGCATCACGTTGAGCATCTCAGAATCGTATTGGAGACGCTAAGGAAAGAAGAGTTGTATGCGAAATTTTCGAAATAGAAGTTCTGGTTGGAGCGAGTGGTATTCCTTGGCCACGTGGTCACAACAAATGGAATCGAAGTAGATCCATCGAAGGTTGAAGTCGTTAGCAATTGGAAGACACTGTCGAATGTTAATGAAGCCCGAAGCTTCTTAGGACTAGCAGGTTACTATAGAAGATTTATCAAGGGGTTTTCCAAGATGTCGGGTCCTTTGATGAGATTGATGAGGAAGAATGAGAAGTTCTAATAGAGCGAGAAGTGTGAGTAAAGTTTTCAAGAATTAAAGCGACATCTCGTGTCAGCCTCAGTGTTGACTATTTCTGATGGGACCGAAAGCTTTGTCATGTACAGTGACGCCTCGAAGCAAGGACTTGGTTGTGTTTTGATGCAACATGGAAAGGTAGTGGCGTACGCATCAAGACAGTTGAAGATACACGAGCATAACTATCCGACACATGATCTCGAATTGGCTGCCATGGTTTATGCATTGAAGATCTGGAGGCATTATCTCTATGGAAGCAAGTGCGAGATCTACACCGACCACAAAAGCTTGAAGTACTTCTTCACCCGGAAGGAGTTAAATTTACGTCAAAGAAGATGGTTAGAGTTGGTGAAGGATTATGACTGTACGATCTTATATCATCCTGGAAAGGCGAATATGGTAGCTGATGCCTTAAGCTGAAAAATCTATCTTCCAACTAAGCAAGAGCAGTTGATCAAGGAGTTTGAGAAGATGAATCTAGAGGGGGTGGACCCTTCCAACACCACTCAAGGAATTTTAGCAGCCTTAGTGGTTCGACCACTAATTCGTGATCGAGTTTGTGAAACGCAAGTTGACGATCCTTTCTTATGCAAAATGAAGAAAAGAGCGTTGGAGGGTTCTATTCAGAGATTTGCCATTGCAAATGATGGCACACTATTCTTTGAGGGAAGGTTGTCTGTGCCGAAAAATGAAGAGCTCAGACAGGAGATTCTTGAAGAAGCACATAATACTCCGTATTCGGTGCATCCAGGAGGCACGAAGATGTTCAAGGACTTGAAGATGGTTTTCTGATGGAGAAATATGAAGAGGTCGATTGGCCAATTCATATCGAAGTGTATCATTTGTTAATAAGTGAAAGCCGAGCATCAACGCCTTTCTCGATTGTTGAACCCACTCGAGATTCCCGAGTGGAAGTGGAAGCACATTGCAATGGACTTCGTGGTAGGATTACCTCGGTTAGTTAAAGGTTGCAATGCAATCTGGGTTGTTGTCCATAGGTTGACCAAGTCTGCTCATTTCTTTCCGGTGAAAATGACATTTAGCATGGATCGATTAGCTCAGATATATATCGATGAAATAGTACGTCTTCGTGGCATACCTGTGTCGATAGTGTCAGATCGTGACACAAGGTTTACGTCTAAATTTTGGCGGAGTCTGCAAGAAGCTATGGGAACACAGTTGATGTTTAGCACGACGTACCATCCTCAATCCGATGGTCAATCTGAGCGGACCATCCAGATATTAGAGGACATGCTTCGTGCGTGTGTTCTCGATTTTGGTGGGAGTTGGGAGAGCCACTTGCCACTTGTAGAGTTTGCTTATAATAATAGTTTTCAAGCTTCGATTGGAGTGGCCTCGTATGAGGCATTGTATGGGAGGAAGTGCAGATCTCTTATTTATTAGGATGAAGTGGAAGAACGTCGACTCTTAGGTGCCAAGATCATTGAGAAGACAATGGAAGTAATTGAGAAGATAAGAAGAAGAATGAAGATAGCTCAAGATCGTTAGAAATCCTATGCCGACGTCAAGAGAAAAGATGTGACTTTTGAGATTGGTGACAAGGTATTCTTGATGATTGCACCAATGAGAGGAGTGGTTAGATTTGGAAAGAAGGTTAAGTTACAGCCACGTTATGTGGGACCTTCGAGAATCGAGAGAAAATAGGTGATGTTGCCTATCGCCTAGCACTATCTCCGGATTTGGTGGCTGTGCACAATATTTTCCATGTGTCGTTGCTTAGACGATACGTGTCTGACCCTAGTCATATCATTTCATATGACACAGTACAAGTTTCCCAAGACTTGACGTATGAAGAAGTCCTAGTTGCTGTATTAGATAGAAGAGTTCACACTCTTCGAACCCGTGAGGTTCCCTTGGTAAGAGTGCAATGGAGTCGTCATGGACATGAAGATGCCACTTGGGAGAAAGAATTTGATATTATAGCTCGATATCCAAATGTAACATAAATGTTAGGCTAATTTCTAGGATAAAATTTTTAAAAGTTGGGGAGATTGTGATACCCCGACCCTTTTTACTAAATTATAAGTTATAATTTTGGTAAATGATTTTGAATTAATATTGTTTGAATATTAATCATGATGGTATGTTCGTACATTATGCCATTGTTTTGATATAGGTTGTCCCACTCGAGCCGATACGTCATAGCACGGTGATATTATACTGAGTGTATAATACAACTTGATTTTTATTACTAAAATGTCAAGTTATATGATAATAAATGAATGTAATTCTTGAACACCTTAACACTGAGCCGGTCGGGGGTCTCGATGGGGGCTAAAGGGCAACGCCCCCTGCTTTTTCTGTATGTATTAAATGTGTTTTGAAAAATTTAAGTTATGTTTATATTAGAAAGTTAAATGGAGTTAGAAATATCCTTCGAAAATAACAAATCGAGTCTAAAATGCAACCCTCAAGCATGAGTGTACCAAGTCACGCCTCGCAGTGAGGTCGAGACGCGAACCTATTCATTAAATGAATTTCATGAGCTAGCTACGCTTACTGTGGGCACAGGAGCATATAAATTTATTTTGAGTGTGAAATGACAGTGCGTCAAAATTGGCGCCATTTCTGGGGAGCTAATTTATAGTGATTTCTAGGGAGGCTTTTCAAAGGAGACTCTATTGTACAATCCGGAGATAGAGAAGACTGCGAGGAGAAACAGGGCAGTAGTGAAGAGGGTACGCCAAGCCGTAAGCAAATCTCGTGAGCCCACACCACCACTAGAAGATCAAGAAGATCAAGGAGAGAAAGGGAACCAGGAGGAAGGACAATTTGAGAACGGCCACATCAACAACATGGCTGTAGAAAATGGAAATGCTGCAAATAGAAATGCAGATGACAACAGGACTCTAAGGCAGTTGGTTTTCCCAACCAATATAAATCTACGCCCGATGGGCATTACGCTCCCAATAGTGACCCAAAACTGGGATATTCATGTAAACTTTATCCAAATCTAACCGAAGTTCCACGGAATACCCAGAGAGAATCCATAAGCGTACGAAGCCCATCACAGAGCCTGTTCAGGAAGCTGAAAAAGTCACTACAAAAAAGGGAAAGAAACGAGCTAGGGTTCCGACACCCGCACCGTCTGGAGAAGCCGCTGGAGATGAAGAAGAAGTAGTAGAACACAATGATAAGGCCCTAGATGATTATCTCAACGAGCTCGTAGCTATTGAGCAAGAAGAAAGTTGAAGAGCCCATTCCGGAACAACCGGAAGAGTCAGAGCAAGGTGAAACTGAGGAAGATGCCTCTGAGCAACAAGAGGAGCAGCAGGAGCAAAGCGAGCCCTCTCAGGCTCGCACACTGGTGGATGAGCCTTCTGAAGAGTCACCACCCAAGCAAAGGGTGGGCAAGGCCACCTCAGTGAAAGCTAGGGAAAAACTGGCTGGAGAGCCCTCTTCAAGGAAGAGGAAAGCCGAAGAGGCCACACCAAGATCTGAGCCAAAGAAAATTAGAGGTGTGGGGAGCCCCACCTCGAGAAGGTCAGGAAGTGGCCCACCACCAGTACGGGGCATCATAAACTCAAAAGCCATCCACCGTGAATCGTTAATCGCTCTGTGAATTGAGCAGGAGGTAAGAGCACTTTTTGCCGCAATAGGTTGGGAGTTATTTATTGATATACATGGTCCAATTTTTGCTTCTCTGTCACAAGAGTTTATCCATTCCCTTAAAATCAAAGCTGTTAATAGGCCTGCTACGTCCACTAGGGTTTTAAATTTTAAAATTCTGTGTAGGAACTTCTCTTTGTCTGCAGATGAATTAAACATGAGCCTTGGTATTGTCTCTTATCTTGACTTGCTAAAAGATGATTATATAAATGCTGTGACTGTGGTGCCCGACTCTACTGAAGGAGTAGATGCGAAATGGGTAGTTGTTGGGGATGGCTCCACTCATCAAAGTGGAGCCACAAAAGGCTATTGTTTAAACAATGATGCTTTGAGATTCTACCACAGGATGTTGGCTTATAGTTTCTTCGAAAGGAAGGACAATTCTAATTCTATAACGAATTAAGAACATTTCATTTTATGGTGTATGGTGAAAAAAATAAAGTTAATTTTAGCTTTGTGGCCATTGCACACTTCCGGGAAATTAAGACGCACCCCAGGCATCGTATCTTCTGTGCCCAGTTAATCACCCAAAACGCTGTTAATGCTAGGCTTTTGGATGTGAATAATACTGACATAAAACCCCTTCCCATTGAGTACTTTGATATTAGCTGCCTGAAAAGGATACATGATGTGGTTGATGATGAGGAGAGAAGACCTATTTTTGCTATGCCGAGGGCAGACCCCTTGAGCATTCTTATGATTGCAGGTACATCTGGAAAGCCACCAGCAAGAAGGGCACTACAGAGGGATAACCTGGTCAGTGTGATCCTGAACAAACTTCAAGGAGTGGAGAATGCCCAGTTTCAGATTGAGGAGAAATTGGCCTATATGGAGAAGGCCTTGAGGGTATATTTCAAGCATGTTGGGTTCTCATACCCAACGCTTGAGACCAACTGATCCTGGATTTTTCTTTTTGTTAGATTAGGTTTTTCTTTTTGTTTATGTTGTTTGTGTGCCGCCCTTATTTCACCCACTTTGCCTCGTGCAAAGTGTATGGGGTGGGGGTGTTAGGATTTTTTCAAATTAAACCACTGCAGGATCATTTGGATGTTCATTAACCCATGTTCATGCAAATCATATTTTTATGTTTAATGCATGTTTATACACGTCTAACACAATTAATCATGTATAGCAAATTCGAATCTAATAAAGCGGGAACATAGATACGAATTTACTTACAAAGTGATAGATGGTCTGAGGACAAGATTAAAGGACTAATCTTGTTGTTGAATGAAGACAGGATCGGCGCCCCCTTTTCTCGCTGAGGTTTTTTTGAATTACGCCCCACAGGATCTAATCGGATAATCTATAATTCTACATGCATGCAAAGCATGATTTTATGTGTGATGATATAAAATAAACATGTTGAACATACTATGCATGATCATCGAGTTAAACGTAGCGGAATAAATTAATTCGATAGAATCTACTTACATAGTGCATAGGGTTGACGATGAGATTACAGGTCTAATCTCGTTGCTCTAGAAGAAACAATCGAATGGCCTCTTTCCTCATTGTGTTCGACACCTCTTGGAGCTGTAAAGATACTGCTCGATCTTCTATTATATTCCCAATACCCGTTTAGATGTAGAGTGGGCTACAAGCTACTAAACTGTGTATGGATAACCTAAGGGAATCAAGAGAGTATTGCAACTGAGAGGGGCTGATCGTGTATCACTAATACATGCCTCCTCCCTTTCTAATTAATAGAGAGGGAGACGTGTACTATCTCCCAACCCTAATGGGTTGGGCCTCTCCTCTTGTTCCATTCCCTTTAGTCCATTAAGGTATTATTTGGGCTACAGTAGGGATCTAGAAGAATATTAAATTGGTCCACAAATTTATTTAATATCTAATATTCAATACCTAGGATATAATTAAATAAATTAAGTGTTATTTTTATTCCACTAAAGAAATAACACTGACCTACCAATTTAATACATTTTACTCAATGCATTCTTCTTTAGTCCAGCCATTCACCATGTTTAAGATATAATGTCCATTAAATAATTATGTAAACTTTTACAGCCATAATTAATTAATTCTTCCATTCCTAGAGCAGTACCACACAAGCTTTATCATGTACGGAATAGATTTCACCTGCAGGGTTTCACATGTACTTGTGTTTACTAAAGAGAACATAATCAACCTAGCGCACCAGTACATGGTGACCAAACACAATGCACGACCCATCATGTGTGAATATCTTACTGCCCAAAATATTGAGATTATTGACTCTATCAAGAATCTCACCCATTGATAAATTAAAGCAATAATCATAACACACATATGTCCGTCACTGTGTAAGGCTTAAGAACCCAAACTCTGTGGATCTTTATTCTCTCCTTTTAGGGTCAGACTGGAGAATAGTATCATGTCGTGATCCTCCTCAATACATGCATCAGTCTATCAGAATAATCAGTTACTCGAGATAAACTAACTATCAGATTATTCTACAGTCTACAATGGCTGGTTCAGGACCATCTAAACTGCGAGCATTTTAATACTTTGCAAGAAACCCAATGATATGATATTCACCGTGTGTTTACCCACACCATATCATCTAAAATACAAGTATAAGGAAACATGCTTATATAAACGTGTAACACAGTAAATAGATGCACAAACAGTGACTGCAATAATAATCAATCCATATCGTCAAAAACATTGTTAACATTATACAAAGACAAGCTTTCAGTATACAATCCTAACAATCTTCCACTTATACTTAAAGCATGTCTTTTAAGCATAGAACAAAAACTGGCAAAACTGTCAAAACTGTCAAACTATATACAAATCTCAAAACACAATCCCGGGTCTGCATCTCACTCCCATTTTCTCCACGTGACCATCAAAGTAATCTGCTTAAAAATGAATTTTATAAACGTCCACCCTACGTAGCTTATAAGAAACATTTTTAAGATGTCGGTGGATATGTATATAATTTCTTTCTTGTGGTTTTCGAATTATATGTGTTTTTATCTTAAAGTTTGTGACTGTACTGCATGTTTATTTTCAGTTATTCTATATCATCATGGCACTCTCAAACCTGTCCTCGATTCTCAAAGAAAACAAATTAGTTGGTGAAAACTACAAAGATTGGATAAAAAATCTGAACATCATCCTAACTGTTGAAAACTTTAAGTTTGTACTTCATGAGTAATGTCCACCTAAGCCAGATGAGAATTCTAGAGAAGAGCGAAAGGCTGTTTATAGTATGTGGGTTAGAGCTGATGAGATGACATGTTGCTACATGCTTGCCTCTATGTCAAGTGTGTTGCAACATCAACATCAGTCTATGAAAACCCCTTATGATATAATGATGAACCTTAAGGAGCTCTTCAGATACCAGAATCGCATGTCAAAACTTAAAGCATGTCTTTTAAGCATAGAACAAAAACTGGCAAAACTGTCAAAACTGTCAAACTATATACAAATCTCAAAACACAATCCCGGGTCTGCATCTCACTCCCATTTTCTCCACGTGACCATCAAAGGTCTTAGCCAGCAGGCTCTTCATGAAGGGATCGGCCAGGTTTTCTTTTGATGCAATCTTGACCATTGCAACATCTCCTCTCTTAACGATTTCTCATATAAGATGGTATTTTCTATCTATGTGTTTACTTGCCTTTTGGGCTCTGGGTTCCTTCGAATTTGCCACTACACCAGAGTTAGCACAGTATATCGTGATACTCTTACGCAAATCAGGAACCATGCTCAAGTCCAACAAGAAGCTCTGGAGCCAGACAGCTTCCTTTGCAGCCTCAGAGATAGCTATATATTTGGCTTCCATGGTGGAGCCAGCTATGCATTTCTTCTTGATGCTCCTCCATGCAATGGCTCCGTCTCCCAAGGTAAACACATAGCCCAAGGTAGATTTACTCTAATCTTTATCAGCTTGGAAATCTGAGTTCGTGTAACTCAAAGAAACAAGACTATCACTGCAGTATACTGGCATATAATCTCGAGTCTTTTTCAGGTACTTGAGAATATTCTTCACCGCAATCCAATATCCTTTTCCACGGTTAGACTAATATCTGCTTGCCATGCCAACTACATAGCATAAATCAGGCCTAGTGTGTAGCATAGCATACATGAGGCTCCCCACAGCCGAAGCATATGGAAGCACTTTCATCTCATTTATCTCAGCTTGTGTTTTGGGACACATTTCCATGGATAGATGTATTCCATGTCTGAAAGGTATAAAACCTTTCTTGGAATCTTGCATGCAAAACCTAGCTAGTACTATATCGATATAGGTCGCCTGGGATAGGCATAACATCCTTTTCTGGTGATCTCAAATGATCTTGATGCCAAGGATGTGTCCAGCTTCTCCTAAATCCTTCATATCGAACTGCTTCGACAGCCGCATCCTTATGTTCGATAATACCTTTTATTGTTTCCAATAAACAATTAATGACACGAAAATTAAGAACAACAGATACATGCATTTGATAAAATGATGAAGCTGTTAGATCTCACGATTTATTTAGCTAGAGCTTCGTTAAGTTGTCACCCGAGATATGATCCAACCTAGCTTGATTTCATAATAAAACTTGATCGCATAACTTGTTGAAAATGATGAACACGATGAATTGGAAAAGAAAATATGAAATTGAATAGAATTGCGTCACTGCATCTCTTGCGTGCGTCTGTCCGAATTGTCCTGAATTCTCTATTTAAAATAAATTAGATCCTAATATATCTAATATCCCTAAAAGAGTTTATCTTAACTAGGAAATAAAAATCTATATCTATCTAAACTAGGTAAGTTGACCAAAAAGACTCCTTAGGGCTGTCGACTTCTTTGTAGCCGCTTCCAAGTAATTTCCAGGTTGTAATTCACGTCTGGGCCCACTGGAAGTCTCAAAACTCATGGATTGGCCCAGTTCTAATTGTTACAGCCCACGAACTGCGCCCAGAATTCTTTAGCTCCTGCAGTATGCCCTTACTGACTACGACTTCAAATCTCCTTACATCAAAATGCACAGCTTCAGTTTAGAATCTCGGCTATTTCTTCATTATGGAGCTAGTTACCTGCATTCAACTCAAAAGACTACTTCTTCCCACAAAATAGAGCAATTGGGTAATTACATAGCAATAATAGACATCAAACAGACCCCAAAACTTAGGAACATATGGTCCAATCAAACTACCCCACACTAAGACATTGCTCGTCCTCGAGCATACTTAAACACAAAACACACACAAAGATTTAAAAACACAAATGCAAATGGTGTCTGTTCTTGATCAAAAATAGTAAAAGTCCAGGCTGTGATGTAACTATCCACACACCACAAACCAATTTTGTTTCATAAACATACATATACTCTTCATTCGAGTTAGGATTGTGCACCTCGATCCAGCCTCACCAAAGATTCTCTCTAAAATCACTCAAAACAAGGGTAGAATGGGAAGAATTCACTCAGTGAAGATTGGATACTTTCAACACATAATTGCCCTCATGTCAGAACATGCATCGATCAATCAAGTTACTCACGAATCAAAAGGACTTTTCTTATGGGTTTTAATGGGTCTAGGGTCAGAGGTAGGAGTATTTTAGGATAAGTGGCTATAACAAGAAAAATATGCAAGTGTATCAAAATTCATAGACGGCTGCAATGTTCAACAATCGTGCTCAAATGCTTTATTGTGCTTCAATTCATCTCAGATATAGCTTTTGCTATTTCTCCTGCCCTACAGCTCTCTCTTTTTTTTTATTGTTTTCTGTCTTTTTTCTTTTTTTCTTCTTCTTTCTTCTCTTTCTTTTTTTATACACATAACAGTAGGGCAGAGAATTTTCTTTTTGCACCTTCTAATTCCTTCTGCAGCTCCGCAAAGTATAGTAACACTTGCATATTTTTCTAAAGGTAACAAAACAGGTTGTGAGGGTGTAAGGCTACGGCTCATTGAATTATGATTTTCAAAAGAACTAGGAATTGTGGCTCAAAAGGGCTTACTAGGGGATAATGCAAGGGTAGGGTAATTTTAAGCCAAAATGAGGTTAATTCCTAGTTGCCTTTATCATCTTCATGAATACGCTCAACAATAAAACAAGCATGGCATTTAGGCAATTCAAGTATCAAGCAACCCTAATCTCACACACTCATAAAAGAAATTTCGAGCTGTAATAAAGATGTATTGATATCTTTTTATGCTCAAGGCTAAAAAACTCACGTATGTGGGCTATCAAAAGTAATCAAAATGCACATCCATCATTCTCAAACACATTCAAGCAACAAATGATTTAATCCACAAAATCACCAACCAAACAATCCAGTCAAACCAATACAACAGCCCGTTCTCCTTCTACGTCTAATCTGAAATAATAACACACTTGCATCCAAACTCTACAGACAAACACAACACAAACTAAGCATGGGTATGTATGAGTTTTCCCACCCCATACTTAGAATGGTACAGTGTCCGCACTGTAAAATCAACCTACACACAAGCACAGAAAGCAAAACACATCACACAAGGAAAACAACGAACAATGACAAAAAGGAAAAGGGGCAGAAAGGACCAATATTCCCGCAGTCAAGGGGTGTCGCTCATGTGGATCACCGCTTTTTCCAAAGCGGTGAGTCTTCCATCAATGTCATCAAGGCGGCGGAGGAGCTATTGAGTAGCTTGAGTGATGAGGGCCTCAATGGCCGGTAGTAGAGAAGCGGGGGTAACGGTAGGACCTGCAACCACAGAGGGACTCAGGGTCGGAACACCCGGTCGAGCTAACTGATACTGCCCTGAGGCGTTAATGAAAAGAAGGCGCATATTGTTCAATTCAGTCAAAGTAAGAGCAGTGGGAGGGATAGACTCCAAACCAGTGACATCAACTTCCAACTTTTCAGCCAACAAAGTGAGGAAATGACCAAGGGGGACTTTAACATACGGGTGATTGGCGATGTACCGCCACTGTAAAGCTAACCAAAAACCAAAGTTGACTCTTTCATGCTTCAACATACAAGTTAACAAGAACACCTCCTGCTTGGTGACTATGCTAAGCATATCGAACCGACAAAAAAAATTGATAGACAAGAACCGATGACTCAAACGCAAAGCATCATCACGGATATTAGCACTCTTAGACAGACACTGCACATAATGATCATCAATAGATAAAGCACGCCAGTGATCAGAAATAGCCAAGGCATGCTCGTCAGGAATATCACACCAAGCAGAGTCATAATTGTCCTTAGTCACAGAAAGAGCAGATTCCAATCCCAACATCACATTCAAAGTGTTCACAGACATATTAAATTCCCGCCTCCTCAAGCGAAAGAGAATAGCATGCGAATCATTTAAAGAACTCGAGGCCTTAAACATAAAAGAGGACAAGAATTCCACAGTCAACACATCATAAACCGGGCGAGCAAGTTGACCCCATCAAAAGGTTGTGAATCTAGTCCAACAAGAAATGGCTTTAATAGTTGTCCATTGACTGTGAGGATTTTATCCGTAGACAAGCTTCAAATCTCAACTGCGCCGTGAGGGCTGAAACGAACCACTTCATATGGTCCCGTCCAACGAGACTTCAACTTGCCTGGCATGAGTTGGAGACGAGTATTGAACAACAGAACATGATGGCCAACTTCGAAACTTTTTCTCCGGATGTATTTGTCATGCAAGAATTTTGTGCGCTCTTTGTAGGAACGAGCATGATCATAAGCTTCCAAACGAATTTCCTCAAGTTCTTGCAATTGGTATTTTCTCTCAAACCGGGTGAATTGTGGATCTAGGCAACATTGTTTCGCCGCCCACAAGGCTCGATGTTCCAATTCTATAGGAAGATGGCAGTGCTTGCCAAAAATTAAGCGGTAAGGGGACATGCCGATGGGTGACTTGTATGCTGTGCGGTATGCCCATACTGCATCATCCAAGCGCAGGCTCCAGTCTTTCCGGGTAGGACTGACAGTTTTCTCCAAAATGTTCTTGATTTCTCGATTCGAAACTTCGGCCTGTCCATTAGATTGCGGGTGATAAGCTGTAGCAACTCGATGATGAACTCCATATTTCTTGAACAAGGCTTCCAATGTCCGATTGCAGAAGTGAGTGCCTTGGTCACTAATTATGGCGCGAGGAAACCATATCGTTGAAAGATTTGAGTTTTCAGAAATTTAGCCACCACTTTGGAATCATTGGTCGGAGTAGCTTGAACTTCAACCCATTTGGAGACATAATCGACGGCTAAAAGGATGTATGATTTGCCGAAGGAGCTCGGAAAGGAACCCATGAAATCCATACCCTATATATAAAAAATCTCACACACTAAAATTGGCACTTGAGGCATCTCGTTTCGTGAGGAAATATAACCAAGGCATTGGCAACAATCACAAGTCTTGCAGAAGAGGTAAGCACCGTTGAAGATTGTTTCCTAATAAAAACCATAATCGAGGGTTTTACAAGCCGTCCGCTTTGGTCCAAAGTGTCCTCCACAGGCATGAGCATGGCAAAACTCGATAATTGATTGGATTTCGTCATCCGAAATGCCACGTCGAATGACTTGATCAGCACATGTTTTCCATAAGTAGGGCTCGTCCCAAATGAAATACTTAGCTTGGCTCTTTAACTTATTTTTCTTTGCTATTTCAGTTCCTTTTGGGAACATCCCAGTTACGAGATAGTTCACCAAATCATCATACCAAGGGTTTGCACTTGCTGCGGCTAGTAATAGTTCGTCTGGGAAATCATCCGGTATGGGCATACCGTGGGACTGTGTCATCAGTCGGCTCAGACGGTCAGCAACATTATTCTCAGCACCCTTCTTATCTTTGATTTCTAGATCAAACTCTTGCAAAAGAAGTATCCAACGAATGAAACGAGGTTTGGACTTCTTTTTGGACAGTAAATATTTCAAAGCGGCATGATCTGTATACACCACAACTTTGGATCCCACAATATAGGTACGAAACTTCTCACATGCGAAGATGAAGGCTAAGAGCTCCTTCTCAGTAGTTGTGTAGTTCCACTGCGCTGGGTTAAGGGTCTTGGAAACATAATAGATGACATGGCTCTGCTTCCCACTCTTTTATCCAAGTACCGCGCCAATCGCGAAGTCACTAGTGTCGCACATGAGCTCAAAAGGGAGGCCCCATTGGGGTGGCTGGATGATCGGTGCAGAGGTAAGTTTTGCCTTCAAAATATTGAATGCCTCTTTGCATTGGTCATCAAAGAGGAATGGAGCATCTTTTTGTAGCAACTTGGGCATCGGTTGGGCGATTTTGGAGAAGTCTTGAATGAAGCGCTGATAGAATCCTGCATGGCCGAGAAAAGCACGGATTTCTTTCTCATTAGAAGTGTACGGAAGCTTCACGATTAAATCAACCTTTGCTCTATCGACTTCGATCCCTTTCACAGAAATGACATGGCCAAGCCTAATGCCTTGTTGCACCATAAAGTGACATTTCTCGAAATTCAACACCAAATCAGTCTCGACACACCTTTGAAGAACCTTATCTAGGTGCTCTATGCATTGCTCGAAAGAATCTCCATGAACTGTAAAATCATCCATAAAAATCTCGATGCAGCTCTCGATCAAGTCGGAAAAAATGCTCATCATGCACCGTTCGAAGGTGCTAGGGGCGTTACACAACCCAAATGGCATTTTTCTGTAGGCAAACGTTCCAAATGGGCATGTGAAAGTCGTCTTTTCTTGGTCCTCTTGGGCGATAAAAATCTGAAAGTAGCCAGAATATCCATCGAGGAAGTAAAAGAACGATTTTCCTGACAAACGTTCAAGCATCTCATCAATGAACGGTAAAGAGAAGTGATCTTTGCGTGTCGTATCATTTAGTTTCCTAAAATCGATGCACATGCGCCAACCAGTCTGCAACCGCATCGGAATCAACTCGTTATTCTCATTCTTCACAAGCTGGAAACCACATTTTTTAGGGACAACGTGCACTGGACTGACCCATTCACTGTCGGAAATTGGGTAAATGATCCCAAGTTGGAGCAGCTTGAGTATCTCTTTGAGAACGACTTCCTTCATCACCGGGTTTAATTTTCACTGTGCATCTCGAGAGGGCTTGCAATCTGGCTCAAGGAATATCCGGTGCATGCAAATGTCTGGACTAATTCCCTTGATATCAGCTAATGTCCATCCTATAGCGCTTTGATGCTTTTTCAGAATTTTGACCAATCGGTCTTCTTGATCGGAGGAAAGATCCTTGCTGATGATGACAGTCAGTGTGTCTTCCTTCCCCAGGTAAGAATATTTCAAATGCTCAGGAAGAACCTTCAGCTCCACAACTGGGGCTTTCATGTGGGATGGCAATATTGGTTCTGTGTCTATCGGTAAGGGCCTACGCCCTGTCATGTTTCGGGTTAGAAATTCCTCGGTGGCATACAACTGCTGGATAATCTCCCAAATTGCCTCTTCTTCTTTTGAATCTGCAATTTTGTTAGAAACTCCACCAAAAAGTACCTGCTCAAGTTTGTCTTCCCTGAAATTACACTCCACAAACTCGTCAACTAGAGAGCCAACAATATCAACCATAAACAAAGCTTCAGGATCCTCGACATGTTTCATAGCCTCAAAGATGTTAAATGTGACTGTGTCCCCATCAAATTCAAAACTTAACATCCCTTTATCAACATCTATCTTAGTTCTTGCTGTTTTGTTCAGTCTGGGATGGGAGCTTCTCTTCATTCCATTGCATCTTGTTCATCTGTGTGGCAAGCTGAGTAATTTGTGTGCCCATACTACCCAAAGCTGCTTGCGTCTCCTGCTGGAAAACCTTCTGACTTTGTGCCAAATTGTTCACCAGAGCATTGCTTTGCTCGAGACATTTCTTGATATCGCTCATGCTGGGAACATGCTTGTCAGTATGGGCATACTGACTGTCTCTCAGTGGTCTCGGAGGTAAATCTCCAGCTAAAGGCTGATCTCCAGGTTGTTTCTAGTGGAAATTGAGGTGATCTCTCCAGCCCGGATTGTAGGTGTTGGAGTAAGGATCATTGTTCCTCCTTTTCCTGAAGTTATCTCCTCGTGGAGCATCATAGTAAATCCTCTTGAGTGCATCTTGTTATGCATCACCTAAGCCATAGCAAGCTTGTTAATTGGCTGACTCGTGCAATGTAGGACAATCATCAGAAAAGTGTCCATCCTCTGAACATACTCCACATTGAGAGCCTTTTGTTTGTGCAACAGCTAGGCCACGAACCAAAGATGTGAGTACATCAATTTTCTCAGTTACTCAAGAACCTTCTGCTCGATCAACGGCTTTCACTGGTCTGTGTCGCCCCTCATCTTCATCATCATACTGTTGTCCTCCGGACAGCATGTCCATGATCAGTTGCTTTGCCTCTGCCAAAGTTTTGTTAGTGAGTGAACCTCCACTAGCAGCATCAACAATCTTTCTATCAAACGTTGACATGCCACGATAGAAGTAGAACTATTCTTCGTGTTCTTTGAAGAATCAACGAACACGAAGAACTAAGTCAAAGAACACAGTTGAAGAAACCCAGTTGAAGAGAGAGAGAGAAAAGGAGTCCCGCGGGGGGGGGGGGGGGGGGATGCGCCGCCGCGCCACACCCCCCTTGGCCGCGCCTAGCCCGTCGGGGCAAGGTGGCACCACGGCGGCGGGGAGCCCGTCGGGGCAAGGTGGCCCTACGGCGGGGGTGGGAGCCCGCCGGCGCCCATGTGCGCCGCGGTGGCCCCCCTTCTCCGTGTTGTTTTCCCACCATTTCTTTTCTGGCTATTTTCGTACCCTCTTCCCGAGCTTTTCAAGCTTTTCCAGTCGTGATATTTCCAAGTTATTTTTCAAGATTAAATTTTAGAAAAGTAATCGAGATATTTCCGATTTATTTCGAGTAATCTATTCAAGTTATTCTCCGTCGAAAAATGGAGAAATCAAGACGAGATGTTTTATAAATAAATTCTTCTCGAAATTTATAAAGTCGTAAAGTCGGGCAATCTGTAAATAAGTCTTAGATTCTAGTCTTCGAGTTAGATGTCGTTATTTCTTGCTTTAGATAGTTGATTTCTTCGAAGAAGGCCGCTAAGTCGATGATTCGACTTTTTTAGGAGGAAGTGAGCTTCGTAGGAATTCGGAGAAGGATCATCAACTCGTTGCTTCATCTTCTGTGCAGTAATCGAGGTGGGTAAATCTATACTCATCTAAATTTTGAGCTAATAAGCTCTAGAAGCATATAGGGCAAATGAAATATCCAATAAAATATTTTGCTCTGCCTGATTGATCGCTGTACAAGGAATGAAGAAAAGGAAAAATATTATATGTTGATTGAGCTCTCGAGCATGTTTAGAAATGTTAGAATTGTTTAAGTATTATTTATGCTAGCATGAGGTAATTAGAATTGCTTTAATTGCAATTTATGATTATGTACGTTCATTTCTTCGTATCTGAATGTTAGATTCTGCTAAAGTATATTTAGCTAATTAAGCATTACCTTTTTAGGGTAGTGATAAATCCCTTATAGGCCGAAGTAATGCTTAAGTAAAAGGTTAGCCTTAGACGTTGCTCTAAGCTCGATAATTCTAGTAAGGTTAAGGAAGCTAAGAAATTAAGGATTAAGGTTGAGAAAGGAAGATTATAGTTCTATAACCAGGATTGAGCTCAGAATTCATGATCTTTGATCATTAAAGGGAGTCTCTGCTGGGTATTTCCCTCGCATACTCGGGAGGATTTTTGAGGTAACCCCTCTTCTATCCTATGCCATGCCTAAGGGTACTGTTGACATCAGGTTTGAGCCAAGGTTGGGCCGAAAAGTAAAGAAAAGGTTTTGCGGATATGGAGAGGGCTTCTGCGTTTTGCTCTCCATATACCGCCAGTTTAATTTTTGGATATTTCTTGAGTTATCAAAGAAGCTTTTATTAAAACCCACTGAGTACATTAGTGCTCACGCCCCCTCTTTTTCAAATGTTTTCAGGTTGAGATGCGGAGGATGGTGGTGGTTGTGGATGTGGGTTGGCTGCCAAGATTGTTTTACTATTATATAAGTTTCTTTTGGAACCCTATGATGTTTCTGCTACTCTGATACACTTTTTTCCAAGTTCTTTCAAGTTCAATTATGTTTATCAAAATTCTAAGGATATTCTCCAAGACATGATTATCTAAATATATATATATAAGTGATGCATATTCGGTTTTATTCCTACTTCTCGAGCATGTATTCCCTTCGTCTACGAAGAGGCTTGCTCAAATTGGTATATGTCTATCCCTTTGGACCTGTAAATGGGTCTGTGCATGTTGGTATCTGATCAGTTAGCCGTTTAGTTCCGCAAAAGCATGTTTCTTTCTTAATTAAGTAAACCCGAGTATCGTCGCCTATCTTTCAAAAGTATATCTTTATCCCCAAAACTTTATTTGTTAAACTTCCGTCTTATTCAATAATCCCTTAATAACACCCTGTCCCCATTCGTTAATCCCTATCTCGGGACGGGCTGTTACAGTTGGTATCAGAGACAGGTTTGCAACTCTGCAGGCCTGTCTCTTAGTTTAAGTTAAGCTAAGTCTTTGTGTGCATATGAATTGTTTCATGATATGTCACAGCAGCAACCCACAGCTCGCCATCACCCTCGTATCTTCAACTAAAATCAAGGTATGATAGTATAGACATTTTAGATTTTGAATTCATAAACATTGAATACTAGAAATGAAGAAATTTGAGCAAGCATACCTCTTTATGGATAAAAGGAGAAAACCTTGAGAGTGGAATTCCAAGTAAAAAGTATTCGAGGAAAATGATTTTCTGAGGAAGAAAGTTTGAGAAATAAGTTCTTGATCACAAAGAAAAGTGTTTACAAATTTATTTTTAAACCTATATCTTAAAGGAAAGATAAAAGATTTGAAGAAGAGTTCTCGATTTAAAAGAAAATGGTTGATTCACTCTAAAAAAAATTTTAGGAAAAAGGTAAAATTTTCGATTAAAGGCTTTGGGCACCAAAATTTTTGTAAATGTCAACTGCAAAAAGGATCTATGCATGCAAGATAAAAGGTCTGAATATAGACGATAGCATAATCTCAGGAGAACCTTAGGTCTCCCTTTTATGATCTAGACTGATTAAGCTTCATGTTTCTAGATGGTTAAGCGTCGTTCGGCTGTTAGGAATAATGTGCCTCATTTCCGCCATGTTCAAGAAAGGAACGACGTTGGAAGAACGCCAGGAAGTGTATCTGACTTGGAAACATGCATCCGCATGTGTGAACAAGCACCTCCCGTTAAGAAGCCAGCAATATATCGCGTCATGCAAAGCACAATCACCCGTGATGCCGAGACGTATGCTGTAATCGGGAACCTGACAGAATTCTCCTCGGCCTTGATGGCTTTTTGGGAGTCAAAGTATGGCCATGTGAATGCTCTAGCCGAGCAAAATCCCTCCATCGTGGTAGAACCAGAACTGCTAAGGGCGACTCTGAACAGTCTTCCTGAACTTCAGGCTCCGTGCCCTCGTGCTGAAGGAACCTTAGAAGCAAGACCCGAGACACCGAGTCTTTGCCCTCCAGAATGAACCCGTGGGCCCCTGCCTATCAACCAGTTGCCCCTCAGAGTCTGGGACCCTAAATGCCCCATCAGTTCTCCAAAGGAAGCTTAAGGCAACTCAAGTTCGAGGTACCAGAGACAGATGAAGATGAAGAAGAAGGGGACCCAGCATATAGTTAAGCATTAGAAGTATGCAAAGGAGGTGTTGTTGTTAAAACACCTTGCTGACCTGTTGTCCGTTTATCCGCTTTAATCCAGATCTTATTCTGAAAATGTATTAACCAACCATTTAGATTTTGACAGCAGCAGTAATTCTCCAAAAAGTAGCCCTATTTTCGAATGTAACCAAGAACCTCTTTCTTATTTTTACCAAAAGTCCTCTTATGAGGCAATTTTCCCGCTTCACTTGATCTATCATCTAAAGACCTTATCGAAAGGCATTTCATTTTGCTTCGTGCAAATTCGAGCAAGCATCGCTAATATGTATGATTCTTTAGAATGTCGTCGAGAAGACATCAAGCTGAGAAAATGAGGCCGTAAGCAAGCAAGTCCTGAACCACGACTCAAGAGCCAAGAATGTGTTTTTCAAACACAACCTTTCCGTTCTAATAGTCTAGGAGACCCAATGGGAGTCCAGAAATGGGTTATTCCCTAGAAGCAAATTTTCGATTTTATAGTCTGATCGGAAGATGAGGAATTAGGTTGTGCTCTTTTATGAATACAAACTTCGGGTTGGAGTCTGTTCGAAGAATGATAAATCTGAGGCAGTGAGCGTAGTATGATTGGGAAGGCTTCAAGTACGAGTTATATCAGAAGTATATCCCGAATTGTTCATAAGGCAGAGGAGGTAGAGATCTGGAGCTAGAAACAAGGAAAAAGGACGTTGTCAATGTACGATCAAGAGTTCCATCAGTTATCAAGGCATACCCCCCCACATTTGTGGTTTCAGACGAGAAGAAAACTCATATAGATCAGGTCGATTGTGGTATCCCTTCTAATAGGTGAAAGTGATTTCCGTATGCCACCTTTTCCAACCAAGTGTAGCTAATTGAAGGCCAACCGACTCATGCTATTTCACAGCAACCTAATAAAGAAGGAGATGCGTGAAGATCAAGGAAAGAAAGAGAAAGAACCTGAAGAAATCGTTAAGTAGATAGACCTAGAAGTGGTAGATTAAAAGTTTCAGTAGGATAAGAAGTTTTTGCGAGTCTATTCATTCATTCTCGTATCCATTAAAACAATCACCTTTCAACAGCTTCATATTAATTGAAATTCTTCATTTATATCATTTGAATTTCTTCAATATTATATCTTTTTGGACAAATTATAATCTTTTTGATACTTCTTTAATCATCCAGAATCAGTGATAGCATTCCCTTGTTAAAAGCTATGCTGACACCTTTGCAAAAATTCAGTACAGTTCTCAGTTGTTAATCATCGATTGTCTCCCATACGTTTGCTACACGCAAAAACCCCTTTTGAGTTTATAAGTCCTCTAAAAATGCAATGTTTCTAGTATAAATAACCCAGTGTTATATCTCTTCCAGCCTTTGGAACTTGTTAAAGAATTATTGATCAAGATAAGTCCTCACTCAGAGGCAATCATTTTGTTTTGCTCCCACTCATAGAGCTCGAGTGTGGATCCTTAATTAGAGCAGAGAGTATAAAGCAATATTCCTTTAGAAGAATAAGAGGGAGTAGTCCCAATAGGAAGAAGAATCCAAGTATGATAGTTAGCGCCCTTCTAGTAGGACGTGAATCTCTAAAAGTGATTTTTCAACTCGTCCAGTATTAAGAGGCAATTTGAAGAATGACGTTAGATAAGTTTTGAGCTTACGTTCAAGGTCCAGTCATGTGATCTTTACGTCTGCAAGTGATGGTGATCCCTAGAAGAAGCTATAAAGTCAGAATCCCGTTGAAAAGTGTTTGTGACGAAGAAAGAGGAAAGAGAGTTACAATAGAAGGCGTTCCAGGCACAAGAAAATTCCAAGTCATATTTTCAAAGGAGCTATCAGAACTACCACCATATAGGCGAGTAGAATTCGCTATTGGTTTAGAACCAGGAGCTGCACCAGTTCGAAAGCCCCTTCCAAAATGGCGCCTAAGGAATTGCAAGAACTCAGGATTCAACTGCAGGAGTTATCAGACCTAGGTTTTATCCAACCTAGTGTGTTGCCTTGGGAAGTTCCAATCTAGTTCGTGAAGAAGAAGAATGGCACATTGAGAATGTGCATCGACTACAGAGAGCTTTATAAGTTGGCCATTAAGAATCGATACCCTCTCCCAAGAATAGATGATCTCTTTGATCAAAGCATAAGAGAGCAAGTGTCTTCTCAAGGATAGACTTAAGATCTGGGTATCATCAACTGATGAACCGAAAGGAGGATATTCCTAAAACCATTTTCAGGACTCACTATAGACATACGAGTTTGTGGTAATGCCATTTGGATTGACCAACACCCCAGCGATGTTCATGGATTTAATGAACCAGGTTTTTCACCCGTATCTAGATAAGTTTGTGCTAGTTTTCATAGATGATATTCTCATCAATTCAAAGAACGAAGAGGAGTATCAAGAGCACCTAAGAGTGGTGCTGGGGGAAGTTAAAAGAAAGAAATGCTTTACGCTAAGTTTAGTAAGTATAAGTTTCAGCTTAGGGAAGTTATATTTGTAGGTCATATAGTGTCAGTAGAAGGAATCAAGGTAGATCCAGCTAAGATTGAAGCTGTAAGAAATTCGAAGTCTCCGAGGAACGTGAATGAGATAAAGAAGTTTTCTAGGACTCGCGGGATACTATCGCAGATTCATCGAAGGATTCCTGTCAATATCTAAGGCTACGACGCGATTATTGAAGAAGGACTTCAAGTTTAGGTGGACGCCCGAGTGCGAGGAAAGTTCCAGACCTTAAAGAAGATATAACCGCAACCCAGTGTGGGCCATTCAGGGAGAGAATAAAGACTTCGTGGTTTACGCTAATGCGTCGAGAAAAGGGTTAGGATGCGTGCTGATGAAGAAAGGAAAGGTGATTGCTTATGCTTCAAGACGGCTTAAGAATCACGGGCAGAACTACCCATGTATGACTCAGAGCTAGCAGCGGTTGTTCATACACTGAAGATCTAGAGGCACTACCTTTATGGAGCCAAGTGTGAGACTCTTCTCAGATCACAAGAGGCTAAAGTATTTCTTCAAAGCAAAAGGATCTTAGCATCGGCAGAGAAAATGGCTAGAAGTGGTAAAGGATTACAACTGCACGACTCGCTATCACCCAGGTAAGGGAAATGTGGTAGCTGATGTCCTAAGTAGGAAGGAGAAGGTAAAGTTAGGACTCGCTCAAGTTAAGAAGGAGCTTTGATAAGAATTCGAGAAGTTAAGGATCGAGGCGCTAACACCACCTGAAATCATTTAAGCACAAATCATCACGATAGTCGCTCATCCCAACCTGAGAAAAAGGATAGTTAAGGTTTAGAGAGAAAATGAGTTTCTCACACTAGAAGCACGATTAGATAGCTCGCAAAACTTCACGGAAACCGCCAGTAACGTACTCCTATTCAAAATTTTTGTAAATGTCAACTGCAAAAAGGATCTATGCATGCAAGATAAAAGGTCTGAATATAGACGATAGCATAATCTCAGGAGAACCTTAGGTCTCCCTTTTATGATCTAGACTGATTAAGCTTCATGTTTCTAGATGGTTAAGCGTCGTTCGGCTGTTAGGAATAATGTGCCTCATTTCCGCCATGTTCAAGAAAGGAACGACGTTGGAAGAACGCCAGGAAGTGTATCTGACTTGGAAACATGCATCCGCATGTGTGAACAAGCACCTCCCGTTGAGAAGCCAGCAATATATCGCGTCATGCAAAGCACAATCACCCGTGATGCCGAGACGTATGCTGTAATCGAGAACCTGACAGAATTCTCCTCGGCCTTGATGGCTTTTTGGGAGTCAAAGTATGGCCATGTGAATGCTCTAGCCGAGCAAAATCCCTCCATCGTGGTAGAACCAGAACTGCTAAGGGCGACTCTGAACAGTCTTCCTGAACTTCAGGCTCCGTGCCCTCGTGCTGAAGGAACCTTAGAAGCGAGACCCGAGACACCGAGTCTTTGCCCTCCAGAATGAACCCGTGGGCCCCTGCCTATCAACCAGTTGCCCCTCAGAGTCTGGGACCCTAAATGCCCCATCAGTTCTCCAAAGGAAGCTTAAGGCAACTCAAGTTCGAGGTACCAGAGACAGATGAAGATGAAGAAGAAGGGGACCCAGCATATAGTTAAGCATTAGAAGTATGCAAAGGAGGTGTTGTTGTTAAAACACCTTGCTGACCTGTTGTCCATTTATCCGCTTTAATCCAGATCTTATTCTGAAAATGTATTAACCAACCATTTAGATTTTGACAGCAGCAGTAATTCTCCAAAAAGTAGCCCTATTTTCGAATGTAACCAAGAACCTCTTTCTTATTTTTACCAAAAGTCCTCTTATGAGGCAATTTTCCCGCTTCACTTGATCTATCATCTAAAGACCTTATCGAAAGGCATTTCATTTTGCTTCGTGCAAATTCGAGCAAGCATCGCTAATATGTATGATTCTTTAGAATGTCGTCGAGAAGACATCAAGCTGAGAAAATGAGGCCGTAAGCAAGCAAGTCCTGAACCACGACTCAAGAGCCAAGAATGTGTTTTTCAAACACAACCTTTCCGTTCTAATAGTCTAGGAGACCCAATGGGAGTCCAGAAATGGGTTATTCCCTAGAAGCAAATTTTCGATTTTATAGTCTGATCGGAAGATGAGGAATTAGGTTGTGCTCTTTTATGAATACAAACTTCGGGTTGGAGTCTGTTCGAAGAATGATAAATCTGAGGCAGTGAGCGTAGTATGATTGGGAAGGCTTCAAGTACGAGTTATATCAGAAGTATATCCTGAATTGTTCATAAGGCAGAGGAGGTAGAGATCTGGAGCTAGAAACAAGGAAAAAGGACGTTGTCAATGTACGATCAAGAGTTCCATCAGTTATCAAGGCATACCCCCCCACATTTGTGGTTTCAGACGAGAAGAAAACTCATATAGATCAGGTCGATTGTGGTATCCCTTCTAATAGGTGAAAGTGATTTCCGTATGCCACCTTTTCCAACCAAGTGTAGCTAATTGAAGGCCAACCGACTCATGCTATTTCACAGCAACCTAATAAAGAAGGAGATGCGTGAAGATCAAGGAAAGAAAGAGAAAGAACCTGAAGAAATCGTTAAGTAGATAGACCTAGAAGTGGTAGATTAAAAGTTTCAGTAGGATAAGAAGTTTTTGCGAGTCTATTCATTCATTCTCGTATCCATTAAAACAATCACCTTTCAACAGCTTCATATTAATTGAAATTCTTCATTTATATCATTTGAATTTCTTCAATATTATATCTTTTTGGACAAATTATAATCTTTTTTATACTTCTTTAATCATCCAGAATCAGTGATAGCATTCCCTTGTTAAAAGCTATGCTGACACCTTTGCAAAAATTCAGTACAGTTCTCAGTTGTTAATCATCGATTGTCTCCCATACGTTTGCTACACGCAAAAACCCCTTTTGAGTTTATAAGTCCTCTAAAAATGCAATGTTTCTAGTATAAATAACCCAGTGTTATATCTCTTCCAGCCTTTGGAACTTGTTAAAGAATTATTGATCAAGATAAGTCCTCACTCAGAGGCAATCATTTTGTTTTGCTCCCACTCATAGAGCTCGAGTGTGGATCCTTAATTAGAGCAGAGAGTATAAAGCAATATTCCTTTAGAAGAATAAGAGGGAGTAGTCCCAATAGGAAGAAGAATCCAAGTATGATAGTTAGCGCCCTTCTAGTAGGACGTGAATCTCTAAAAGTGATTTTTCAACTCGTCCAGTATTAAGAGGCAATTTGAAGAATGACGTTAGATAAGTTTTGAGCTTACGTTCAAGGTCCAGTCATGTGATCTTTACGTCTGCAAGTGATGGTGATCCCTAGAAGAAGCTATAAAGTCAGAATCCCGTTGAAAAGTGTTTGTGACGAAGAAAGAGGAAAGAGAGTTACAATAGAAGGCGTTCCAGGCACAAGAAAATTCCAAGTCATATTTTCAAAGGAGCTATCAGAACTACCACCATATAGGCGAGTAGAATTCGCTATTGGTTTAGAACCAGGAGCTGCACCAGTTCGAAAGCCCCTTCCAAAATGGCGCCTAAGGAATTGCAAGAACTCAGGATTCAACTGCAGGAGTTATCAGACCTAGGTTTTATCCAACCTAGTGTGTTGCCTTGGGAAGTTCCAATCTAGTTCGTGAAGAAGAAGAATGGCACATTGAGAATGTGCATCGACTACAGAGAGCTTTATAAGTTGGCCATTAAGAATCGATACCCTCTCCCAAGAATAGATGATCTCTTTGATCAAAGCATAAGAGAGCAAGTGTCTTCTCAAGGATAGACTTAAGATCTGGGTATCATCAACTGATGAACCGAAAGGAGGATATTCCTAAAACCATTTTCAGGACTCACTATAGACATACGAGTTTGTGGTAATGCCATTTGGATTGACCAACACCCCAGCGATGTTCATGGATTTAATGAACCAGGTTTTTCACCCGTATCTAGATAAGTTTGTGCTAGTTTTCATAGATGATATTCTCATCAATTCAAAGAACGAAGAGGAGTATCAAGAGCACCTAAGAGTGGTGCTGGGGGAAGTTAAAAGAAAGAAATGCTTTACGCTAAGTTTAGTAAGTATAAGTTTCAGCTTAGGGAAGTTATATTTGTAGGTCATATAGTGTCAGTAGAAGGAATCAAGGTAGATCCAGCTAAGATTGAAGCTGTAAGAAATTCGAAGTCTCCGAGGAACGTGAATGAGATAAAGAAGTTTTCTAGGACTCGCGGGATACTATCGCAGATTCATCGAAGGATTCCTGTCAATATCTAAGGCTACGACGCGATTATTGAAGAAGGACTTCAAGTTTAGGTGGACGCCCGAGTGCGAGGAAAGTTCCAGACCTTAAAGAAGATATAACCGCAACCCAGTGTGGGCCATTCAGGGAGAGAATAAAGACTTCGTGGTTTACGCTAATGCGTCGAGAAAAGGGTTAGGATGCGTGCTGATGAAGAAAGGAAAGGTGATTGCTTATGCTTCAAGACGGCTTAAGAATCACGGGCAGAACTACCCATGTATGACTCAGAGCTAGCAGCGGTTGTTCATACACTGAAGATCTAGAGGCACTACCTTTATGGAGCCAAGTGTGAGACTCTTCTCAGATCACAAGAGGCTAAAGTATTTCTTCAAAGCAAAAGGATCTTAGCATCGGCAGAGAAAATGGCTAGAAGTGGTAAAGGATTACAACTGCACGACTCGCTATCACCCAGGTAAGGGAAATGTGGTAGCTGATGTCCTAAGTAGGAAGGAGAAGGTAAAGTTAGGACTCGCTCAAGTTAAGAAGGAGCTTTGATAAGAATTCGAGAAGTTAAGGATCGAGGCGCTAACACCACCTGAAATCATTTAAGCACAAATCATCACGATAGTCGCTCATCCCAACCTGAGAAAAAGGATAGTTAAGGTTTAGAGAGAAAATGAGTTTCTCACACTAGAAGCACGATTAGATAGCTCGCAAAACTTCACGGAAACCGCCAGTAACGTACTCCTATTCAAAATTTTTGTAAATGTCAACTGCAAAAAGGATCTATGCATGCAAGATAAAAGGTCTGAATATAGACGATAGCATAATCTCAGGAGAACCTTAGGTCTCCCTTTTATGATCTAGACTGATTAAGCTTCATGTTTCTAGATGGTTAAGCGTCGTTCGGCTGTTAGGAATAATGTGCCTCATTTCCGCCATGTTCAAGAAAGGAACGACGTTGGAAGAACGCCAGGAAGTGTATCTGACTTGGAAACATGCATCCGCATGTGTGAACAAGCACCTCCCGTTGAGAAGCCAGCAATATATCGCGTCATGCAAAGCACAATCACCCGTGATGCCGAGACGTATGCTGTAATCGAGAACCTGACAGAATTCTCCTCGGCCTTGATGGCTTTTTGGGAGTCAAAGTATGGCCATGTGAATGCTCTAGCCGAGCAAAATCCCTCCATCGTGGTAGAACCAGAACTGCTAAGTGCGACTCTGAACAGTCTTCCTGAACTTCAGGCTCCGTGCCCTCGTGCTGAAGGAACCTTAGAAGCGAGACCCGAGACACCGAGTCTTTGCCCTCCAGAATGAACCCGTGGGCCCCTGCCTATCAACCAGTTGCCCCTCAGAGTCTGGGACCCTAAATGCCCCATCAGTTCTCCAAAGGAAGCTTAAGGCAACTCAAGTTCGAGGTACCAGAGACAGATGAAGATGAAGAAGAAGGGGACCCAGCATATAGTTAAGCATTAGAAGTATGCAAAGGAGGTGTTGTTGTTAAAACACCTTGCTGACCTGTTGTCCATTTATCCGCTTTAATCCAGATCTTATTCTGAAAATGTATTAACCAACCATTTAGATTTTGACAGCAGCAGTAATTCTCCAAAAAGTAGCCCTATTTTCGAATGTAACCAAGAACCTCTTTCTTATTTTTACCAAAAGTCCTCTTATGAGGCAATTTTCCCGCTTCACTTGATCTATCATCTAAAGACCTTATCGAAAGGCATTTCATTTTGCTTCGTGCAAATTCGAGCAAGCATCGCTAATATGTATGATTCTTTAGAATGTCGTCGAGAAGACATCAAGCTGAGAAAATGAGGCCGTAAGCAAGCAAGTCCTGAACCACGACTCAAGAGCCAAGAATGTGTTTTTCAAACACAACCTTTCCGTTCTAATAGTCTAGGAGACCCAATGGGAGTCCAGAAATGGGTTATTCCCTAGAAGCAAATTTTCGATTTTATAGTCTGATCGGAAGATGAGGAATTAGGTTGTGCTCTTTTATGAATACAAACTTCGGGTTGGAGTCTGTTCGAAGAATGATAAATCTGAGGCAGTGAGCGTAGTATGATTGGGAAGGCTTCAAGTACGAGTTATATCAGAAGTATATCCCGAATTGTTCATAAGGCAGAGGAGGTAGAGATCTGGAGCTAGAAACAAGGAAAAAGGACGTTGTCAATGTACGATCAAGAGTTCCATCAGTTATCAAGGCATACCCCCCCACATTTGTGGTTTCAGATGAGAAGAAAACTCATATAGATCAGGTCGATTGTGGTATCCCTTCTAATAGGTGAAAGTGATTCCCGTATGCCACCTTTTCCAACCAAGTGTAGCTAATTGAAGGCCAACCGACTCATGCTATTTCACAGCAACCTAATAAAGAAGGAGATGCGTGAAGATCAAGGAAAGAAAGAGAAAGAACCTGAAGAAATCGTTAAGTAGATAGACCTAGAAGTGGTAGATTAAAAGTTTCAGTAGGATAAGAAGTTTTTGCGAGTCTATTCATTCATTCTCGTATCCATTAAAACAATCACCTTTCAACAGCTTCATATTAATTGAAATTCTTCATTTATATCATTTGAATTTCTTCAATATTATATCTTTTTGGACAAATTATAATCTTTTTGATACTTCTTTAATCATCCAGAATCAGTGATAGCATTCCCTTGTTAAAAGCTATGCTGACACCTTTGCAAAAATTCAGTACAGTTCTCAGTTGTTAATCATCGATTGTCTCCCATACGTTTGCTACACGCAAAAACCCCTTTTGAGTTTATAAGTCCTCTAAAAATGCAATGTTTCTAGTATAAATAACCCAGTGTTATATCTCTTCCAGCCTTTGGAACTTGTTAAAGAATTATTGATCAAGATAAGTCCTCACTTAGAGGCAATCATTTTGTTTTGCTCCCACTCATAGAGCTCGAGTGTGGATCCTTAATTAGAGCAGAGAGTATAAAGCAATATTCCTTTAGAAGAATAAGAGGGAGTAGTCCCAATAGGAAGAAGAATCCAAGTATGATAGTTAGCGCCCTTCTAGTAGGACGTGAATCTCTAAAAGTGATTTTTCAACTCGTCCAGTATTAAGAGGCAATTTGAAGAATGACGTTAGATAAGTTTTGAGCTTACGTTCAAGGTCCAGTCATGTGATCTTTACGTCTGCAAGTGATGGTGATCCCTAGCAGAAGCTATAAAGTCAGAATCCCGTTGAAAAGTGTTTGTGACGAAAAAAGAGGAAAGAGAGTTACAATAGAAGGCGTTCCAGGCACAAGAAAATTCCAAGTCATATTTTCAAAGGAGCTATCAGAACTACCACCATATAGGCGAGTAGAATTCGCTATTGGTTTAGAACCAGGAGCTGCACCAGTTCGAAAGCCCCTTCCAAAATGGCGCCTAAGGAATTGCAAGAACTCAGGATTCAACTGCAGGAGTTATCAGACCTAGGTTTTATCCAACCTAGTGTGTTGCCTTGGGAAGTTCCAATCTAGTTCGTGAAGAAGAAGAATGGTACATTGAGAATGTGCATCGACTACAGAGAGCTTTATAAGTTGGCCATTAAGAATCGATACCCTCTCCCAAGAATAGATGATCTCTTTGATCAAAGCATAAGAGAGCAAGTGTCTTCTCAAGGATAGACTTAAGATCTGGGTATCATCAACTGATGAACCGAAAGGAGGATATTCCTAAAACCATTTTCAGGACTCACTATAGACATACGAGTTTGTGGTAATGCCATTTGGATTGACCAACACCCCAGCGATGTTCATGGATTTAATGAACCAGGTTTTTCACCCGTATCTAGATAAGTTTGTGCTAGTTTTCATAGATGATATTCTCATCAATTCAAAGAACGAAGAGGAGTATCAAGAGCACCTAAGAGTGGTGCTGGGGGAAGTTAAAAGAAAGAAATGCTTTACGCTAAGTTTAGTAAGTATAAGTTTCAGCTTAGGGAAGTTATATTTGTAGGTCATATAGTGTCAGTAGAAGGAATCAAGGTAGATCCAGCTAAGATTGAAGCTGTAAGAAATTCGAAGTCTCCGAGGAACGTGAATGAGATAAAGAAGTTTTCTAGGACTCGCGGGATACTATCGCAGATTCATCGAAGGATTCCTGTTAATATCTAAGGCTACGACGCGATTATTGAAGAAGGACTTCAAGTTTAGGTGGACGCCCGAGTGCGAGGAAAGTTCCAGACCTTAAAGAAGATATAACCGCAACCCAGTGTGGGCCATTCAGGGAGAGAATAAAGACTTCGTGGTTTACGCTAATGCGTCGAGAAAAGGGTTAGGATGCGTGCTGATGAAGAAAGGAAAGGTGATTGCTTATGCTTCGAGACGGCTTAAGAATCACGGGCAGAACTACCCATGTATGACTCCGAGCTAGCAGCGGTTGTTCATACACTGAAGATCTAGAGGCACTACCTTTATGGAGCCAAGTGTGAGACTCTTCTCAGATCACAAGAGGCTAAAGTATTTCTTCAAAGCAAAAGGATCTTAGCATCGGCAGAGAAAATGGCTAGAAGTTGTAAAGGATTACAACTGCACGACTCGCTATCACCCAGGTAAGGCAAATGTGGTAGCAGATGTCCTAAGTAGGAAGGAGAAGGTAAAGTTAGGACTCGCTCAAGTTAAGAAGGAGCTTTGATAAGAATTCGAGAAGTTAAGGATCGAGGCGCTAACACCACCTGAAATCATTTAAGCACAAATCATCACGATAGTCGCTCATCCCAACCTGAGAAAAAGGATAGTTAAGGTTTAGAGAGAAAATGAGTTTCTCACACTAGAAGCACGATTAGATAGCTCGCAAAACTTCACGGAAACCGCCAGTAACGTACTCCTATTCAAAGGAAGGCCTTGTATGCCGAGCAAGGAAGAACTAAAAGAGGAAATTATGTGCGAAGCACATGACATGCCATACACAGCACATCCCAGAAGCACCAAGATATATCGAGACCTCAAGAGGAACATCTAGTAGAATATCATGAAGAAAGAGGTAGCCGCCTTCGTAAAAGGGTGTTAATCTGTCAAGCAAGTGAAGCCTTATGTCAAAAACCTTCTGGTTGCTCCAACCAATAGAGATTCCTGAATGGGAATAGAATCATAGTAGTATAGACTTTGTGGTAGGTTTACCAAAGTCTAAGCGGTGGAATACCGCTATTTGGGTAATCGTGGATCGATTATCAAAAACAGCACATTTCATTGTTGTTATAATGTTGGACGGCTAGATCAATTAGCCCATGTCAAGGAAGATGTGCATTTGCACGATGTGCCGGTCTCGATTATATCAGATCGTGATGCGAGATTGTGTCAAGATTTCGGAAGAGCCTACAAGGAGCAATGAGATCAAAACCCAATATCAGCACGGCATTTCATCATCAAATGGATGGCCAGTCCAAAAGGACTATCTATATTCTAGAAGACATGCTTAGAGGAGTGATCGTCAATCAAAGAAGCAGTTGTGAGGAGCTACTACAATTGGTAAAGGTTGCATACAACAGCAGCTACCAGTCATCGATCGGCATGGCCCCTTATGAAGCCCTGTTCAGAAAGGAAGTACAAATCGCCCTTATAATAGGACGAAGTTAGAGAGAGAAGGATACTTAGACCTGAAATGATCCCGGAAGCGGTCCAGAAGATCGAACTTGTTCATCAGCAAATCAAGGAGATTCAAGGTAGACAGAAGGGTTACGTAGATAAAAGAGGAACGAAACTAAGATTCGACGTTGGAGTTAAAGTGTTCTTGAAAATGTCCCCGTCAATAAGTGGTTCGGCTTGGCAAATGAAGTAAGCTAAAGCCCAGATTCATTGGACATTTTGAGATTTTAGAAGGTGAATAAAGTATCCTACAGGTTGGACCCACCACCCAACCTGAGTGACGTTCGTGACGTCTTTCATGACTCACCATTGAGAAGTACGTGTTGATCCAAAACACGTGGATAATAAGGAAGAGATAGTCCTGGATGAGAACTTAACATGGGAAGAGAAATCCCAGGCCATTGTGGATCAAAAGATCCAGAAGTTAAGGAACAAGGAGATTAATCTTATACAGATGATCTGGAACCATCATGGCTCAAAGGAAGCAACATGAGAGCTCGAATCCGAGCTAATAAAAAATACCCTAATATCGCTTGTCATGGTTAGTAAATTTCGAGATGAAATTTCTTTAAGGGGGGTAGGATGTAATACCCCAGATTTTTGATTAAGGTTTAGAGGATTCTTAATGATAATTAAGAAGTTGAGGAAGAAATTTAATTAAGGTTAATGAAGGTCAGATGTGAGTCATGACTTTAAGAGTCAGTTTTCGTGGAGATCGTCTTTTCAGAAAATCTGATCTTGATTCTTTTATAGCCATTCGTGGTCTCGTTAGAAAGGTTTTAACTCAAGGAGTATGCCAGTGTTTTCGGATTTTAATTCTGAAGTCATTTGAGTTCCCAGTGATGAAAAACGTATTTAAAAGGTGAATGAATAGTAACTTTTGCGTGTGTTCGTGTTTTGAGAAATTTACGAAATCCTCCTCGTTGATCCGACTCTAGTTCTGTCAGGCCTCTCTTATCGGAAATGACTCAAGGATTCCGTTGGTGTTCACGGATTTCCATTCTGAGGTCAATCGAACGATCGGGAGCAAAATCTGTCAGTCTGAGTGAATAGTAAAAATTAATTCCAAAAAGGGAATCTTTGCTAGTCTTTCTTCAGACGACCCCGTCTTCTTCACAGATCAAGTTGGTTCCCTAGTATTCGAGCCAACGAGTCTCCCGGTATTTTTAGATTTCGTGTCTGAAGTCATTCGGACCTCGACATCGAATAAAGTAACTTTTAACCGAACCCGGGGTAACTTTTGCAGTATTCTTGCACTGAAGTGGCTTCCCTTGGAAGCCAACGCTTTTCCTATAAATACAAGGCCACCCCTTTGCATTCATTTGCTCATTTCCATCCATTTCACTTCATAGAGAGTGGGAAAGCTCGTGAGAGCCGAGAAAGTTCTGTCGAAGTAAAAAGCGTTCTTCGTGAGTGTTCTGCAAGACGACGAGCGGAGTGGCGTGGAAGGGATGTGGTGAGAGAAGGTGCTAGAGGCGCCGTTGGGTTGTAGCGGGGGGCTCTGCCGCCATTGCAACTCAACGAGACACCGAGCTAGCCAACTTCTTTCGACGCACCTAATCCCGTCCATTCTTGTTCGTTGGTCTCGATCTCCATTTCCTTTTTCGTCTTTAAATTCCGCATTTACTTTCTGTTCTTTACGTTCTTCATTATTGCTCGTTTACCTTTCGTCTAAGTTGTATTTCAATTTCTATTGAAGTTCCAAGTTAATAACGTTTACGTTATATTTTTCGCTTTATTCCTGTAGTTATTATTCCTGAGATTAGCCCCGTTTATACCGTTTAAATTCCATTCAAGCTATATTTAGAGATTTCATCGTTATTCTAAATATTTAATAAGGATTATCGTGTTTACGCCGTTATAATGCGAAAATTCTTTTTAAAAGTTAAAGCATGTTGTTGCATATTAATTTCAAGTATGTTGTTTTTAAGAAATTTCAGGTTAATTATTCTTCGTGTTCTTCGTGTTCGTCGAAGAATCAATGAACACGAAGAACTCAGTCGAAGAACACAGTTGAAGAAACCCAGTTGAAGAGAGAGAGAGAAAAGGAGCCCCGCGGGGGGGGGGGGGGGGTGCGCCGCCGCGCCACATCCCCCTCGGCCGCGCCTAGCCCTCCGGGCGCGGGGTGCCTGCCGGGGAAAGGTGGCCCCGCGGCGGCGAGGAGCCCGCCGAGGCAAGGTGGCCCCGCAGCGGGGGGGGAGCCTGCCGGCGCCCATGTGCGCCGCGGCGGCCCCCCTTCTCCGTGTTGTTTTCCCGCCGCTTCTTTTTCGGCTATTTTCGTACCCTCTTTCCGAGCTTTTCAAGCTTTTCAAGTCGTGTTATTTCCAAGTTATTTTTCAAGATTAAATTTTAGAAAAGTAATCAAGATATTTCTGATTTATTTCGAGTAATCTATTCAAGTTATTCTCCGTCTAAAAATGGAGAAATCAAGACGAGATGTTTTATAAATAAATTCTTCTCGAAATTTATAAAGTCGTAAAGTCGTGCAATCTGTAAATAAGTCTTAGATTCTAGTCTTCGAGTTATATGTCGTTATTTCTCGCTTTAGATAGTTGATTTCTTCGAAGAAGGCCGCTAAGTCGATGATTCGACTTTTGTAGGAGGAAGTGAGCCTCGTAGGAATTCAGAGAAGGATCATCAACTCGTTGCTTCATCTTCTATCCAGTAATCGAGGTGGGTAAATCTATACTCATCTAAAGTTTGAGCTAATAAGCTCTAGAAGCATATAGGGCAAATGAAATATCCAATAAAATATTTTGCTCTGCCTGATTGATCGATGTACAAGGAAGGAAGAAAAAGAAAAATATTATATGTTGATTGATCTCTCGAGCATGTTTAGAAATGTTAGAATTGTTTAAGTATTGTTTATGCTAGCATAAACTAATTAGAATTGCTTTAATTACAATTTATGATTATGTACGTTCATTTCTTCGTATCTGAATGTTGGATTCTGCTAAAGTATATTTAGCTAATTAAGCATTACCTTTTTAGGGTAGTGATAAATCCCTTATAGGCCGAAGTAATACTTAAGTAAAAGGTTAGGCCGAAGTAATTCTAGTAAGGTTAAGGAAGCTAAGAAATTAAGGATTAAGGTTGAGAAATGAAGAATATAGTTCTATAACCAGGATTGAGCTCGGAATTCATGATCTTTGATCATTAAAGAGAGTCACTGCTAGGTATTCTCCTCGCATACTCGGGAGGATATTTGAGGTAACCCCTCTTCTATCCTATGGCATGCCTAAGGGTAAAGTTGACATCAGGTTTGAGCCAAGGTTGGGCCCAAAAGTAAAGAAAAGGTTTTGCGGATATGGAGAAGGCTTTTGCGTTTTGCTCTCCATATACCGCCAGTTTAATTTTTGGATATTTCTTGAGTTATCAAAGAAGCTTTTATTAAAACCCACTGAGTACATTAGTGCTCACGCCCCCTCTTTTTCAAATGTTTTCAGGTTGAGATGTGGAGGATGATGGTGGCTGTGGATGTGGGTTGGCTGCCAAGATTGTTTTACTATTATATAAGTTTCTTTTGGAACCCCATGATGTTTCTGCTACTCTGATACACTTTTTTCCAAGTTCTTTCAAGTTCAATTATGTTTATCAAGATTCTAAGGATATTCTCCAAGACATGATTATCTAAATATATATATATATAAGTGATGCATATTCAGTTTTATTCCTACTTCTCGAGCATGTATGCCCTTCGTCTACGAAGAGGCTTGCTCAAATTGGTATCTGTCTATCCGTTTGGACCTGTAAATGGGTCTGTGCATGTTGGTATCTGATCAGTTAGCCATTTAGTTCCTCAAAAGTATGTTTCTTTCTTAATTAAGTAAACCCGAGTATCGTCGCCTATCTTTCAAAAGTATATATTTATCCCCAAAACTTTATTTGTTAAACTTCCGTCTTATTCAATAATCCCTTAATAACACCCTATCCCCATTCGTTAATCCCTATCTCAGGACCGGGCTGTTACATAACTGGTGTAGGATTCAATCATTCCCCTCTTAACTCCTCAAGGATGATTTGACTCCTTGGTTTGTGGTTTATGACATTGTCTTCCTCTATGAATCGAGCATTAGTGCTGACAATGATCTTCTGATCCTTAGGACTATAAAATAAACCACCTTTCGTTCCCTAGGACATCCAACGAACAACCTCACATCAGTATGAGGAGCTAGCTTATCAGCTTCCTTATCCAAAACGTGTGCTGGGCTATCCCAAATCTGAATATCATTCAAACTGGGCTTTCGTCCAGTCCATAGTTCTATGGGCGTAGAAGGAACTGATTTTGATGGAACCAAGTTAAGAATGTAGGCTGCTGTTTCTAGGGCATATCCCCAGAACGAAATAGGCAACTTAGAATAACTCATTATCGATCTGACCATCTGTAACAGAGTTCTATTTCTTCTCTCCACCACGCCATTCTGCTGTAGCGTTCCTAGCGCAGTCAACTGGGATGTAATCCCATTCTCTGCCATGTAATTCCTAAATTCACTTGAGAGGTACTCGCCACCATGATTAGAACGTAGTGACTTGATACTTATGTCTGTTCATTTCTCCATTTCCACCTTAAACTCTTTGAATTTCTCAAACCATTCAGACTTGCGACGTAATAGATAGATGTATCCATATCTTGAGGAATCATCAATCAAAGTGATGAAATACTCGAACCCTCCTCGAGATTGAACTGACATAGGGCCACATAGGTCAAAGTGAATCAAATATAATATCCCTTCGGATCGATTTCCTTTTCACTGGAAAGGACGCTTGGTCATCTTACATTCCAAATAGGATTCACAGAAAGGAAATGATTCTAGTACCAAAGAAGACAATGGTCCATCATTTACAAGCCTTTGCATCCTCTTAAGGTTGATGTGACCTAGCCTTAGATGCCAAAGATAGGTTTGATTCAATTCTGAAGGTTCTTTTCTTTTGTTATGGTTAATGATCGATGTATTCAGAATTTATCTTTGAGTAGTGTTTTGTATTGGTTTAAGAAAGTAGAGATGTCCATCTACTGTGCCAGAATAGATAAAATGTTTACCATTAAAGATAACAGCTTTGTTATCAAAAGAAACAGAATATCCATCTATAATCAATTTAGAAACTGAAATAAGGTTTCGCCTAAAATTCGGCACATAAAGATAATCTTTCAAAACTAAAGTTCTATCACTACTGAAAGGTAAACCAACGTCTCCCACTGCAACAGCCGCCACTCTCGTAGCATTGCCCATGTAGACGGTGATGTCATTCCCACTCAGCTGTCTTTTTTACCAGGAACCCCTGCAAAGACATGCAGACATGATCAGTAGCTCCAGTATCTACTACCCATGACTGAGTAGAACAAGTTGCTAAACATGTTTCTACAACAGGAGTGTGAGATATACCTCTCTTCTTCTTCTTGTTAGGGCACACTGCCTTCCAGTGACCTGGTTGGCCGCACTTGAAGCACTTGGTCTTCGATTTGAACTCCTTAGAAGGAATCTTCGCCTTTGGCTTTTTCACCTTAGGCACAACATCTACAGCTTTCTTGGGTGCATATCTCTTCTTCTTTTTCACACCAAAAGAAGACGCTCCTTTCTCAGCTATGTGGGCCTCAGGATTTTTCTTTTGAAGCAATTCAGCCACCTGAAGGTCCATGAGCAGTTCAGTCAAGGTAACATCTTTCTTGATCATGTTCAAATTCAACCTGAACTGTTCAAACTTCGAGGACAAGCTATGAAGAACGATATCGATTTGAGATTCAGCATCCAGATCTACACCTAAGGTCTCAATCTCAGCCAGATACCCCATCATCGTGAGAACGTGATCCCTAACAAGTGTGGAGTCAGTTATTCTCGCATCCATCAGTTTCTTCATTGCCAAATGGCGTATCAAGCGGTTCTGATAATCGAAGAGCTCCTTAAGGTTAAACATGATATCATAAGCAATCTTCATAGTCTGATGCTGATGTTGCAACACATTCGACATAGATGCCAAAATGTAACAGCGCGCTATCTCATCAGACTTGACCCACTTATCATATGCAGCCTTTTGGGCATCGTCAGAACCCTCATCTGGCTTCTGAGGACAGTCGTCTTCAAGTACGAACTTGTGTCCCTCAGCAACTAAGACGAGGTTAAGGTTTCAAATCCAATCATTGTAATTTTCACCGACGAGTTTGTTTTCTTTGAGGATTGATGACAGATTGGAGAGTGCCATTGATGATATGGAATAACTGAAATTAAAACATGTAGCAGAGTCACAAACTTTAGGATAAATAGTATATAATCGAAAGCCTCATAAAAATTATATACTTTTCCACCGACACTTTAAAAACATTTTCTATAAGCCACGATAGTGTGGACGTTTAAAAAATTCATTTTTAAATAGGTTATTAAATCTTTAATATGCCTCCAGTTGAATTTCCTTACAACAAGCAAATTAATAGCCGGATAATAAACACGATCATGTAATCATGTAATTGATAAGCCACGATCGTGTGGACGTTTATCAATAAATTACATCTAAGTGTGAACACCATTATCTTCACACCAAGATCACTATTTCGAATATAACTGCTCCAGATGGAGGAGTCAGTTAGTTCTAATAGTGTTCTACAGTTATCTTTTTAGGAGATTTAATTTCTAGAGAAATCTATGATATGACACATCCGATATGGAGGAAGACCGATGTCAACGCGCATGCCCATCACTTCTCAATTAAATCAAATTTAATGGAGACCGTATGAGATTTCTACATACTTTGGTATGAATGTCTCCCACTTAGTTATATATGCTTGAGGTTTCATTTTATCCCATTTAAGAACATGAAAACATCACATAAAATGATAAACATACATTGCATGCTTTAAAAACAACATAATAAGCAATAGTAATAATCCAACTATCATGACATATATCTCATGTTGACTGATGAGATAAAACTGGAAAATCAGCTTCGGAGTAGGGCTTGGCCGCCGCCCCTCCTCACCGCGCCTCGCCGGAACCCTAGCTCTAATTAGGGTTTTTGGACGTGAATCGGTGAACCTTCCTTCTTGGTGTTGTACTACTTTCCTTCTTTGAGTTGATCCCCGATCTTTATTCAATACAGACTATCTATTCCAAAAGGAAAAATCTAATACTTCTAGAATAAAAATTACAATTTAAAAACTTGGTCTAACAATTTTATTTCTATTACATTAAAACAAAATAAAATAAAACCTAGACCTAATCCATGGATTTTCTCATTGATTAAAATTCACGTAGCCAAACCGGCATACGGCCAATCATTCATTTAACATAAACGTACATCACATAAATAAATGGAGCCATGATAGTTGGTAAACCTACAAACAAACACAGTCTACATATCCAACGGTCATATTTATATGATACACAAAAAATAACATATGATATCTATGCATGAATTATAATTTTTGAATATTTCAATTAATTAAATTAATAGATTCGAATATTAGCACAAGATAAAATTTGGAAATTAATATAATTATCCACCAAATTAAAATCTTGTATTTTTCGAAAATAGCACAAAAATAAATATGGAAATTAATTAAAATTATCCACCAAATTTATTCAATATTTTTGAACCACCCTAATTAAATAATATTTGGATATCTTGATATAAATCAAAAATCTAATCCAAATATTATACATAAGGACCGAAAATTCTATAGAATAAAATTTTGAGTTTTGATCCACTTCAAACTCTTCCAAATTATATTCTAATTTAAATCTTTATCACAATTGGACTTTGATAATTATTTATTTATATAAAAAATTACCTTATCCAATTTTAAAACTATAGTTTTCGAAAATATCCCAAATAATAAATCTGAAAATTTTAGTCCACTCCAACTATTCCAAGATTTAAAATTCTATCTTCAAATCTATTTATATTAAAATTAGGTAAACCAAGATATACATCAAATAATATCAAATCTCATTCCAATACACATAATTTTCACCCCTTTAATGAAATAAATCTGAAAATTTGATTTTCATCAAAATCTTCTCCAAATTAATTTATTAAAATAAAAAATTAACCCTATCTGTCATATTTGGAAATTTTGATATTAATCAAAAAACTATTCCAAATAAAACAATATAGGTTTCGAAAATTACAAGAAGAATAAATCTGGAAATTTTGATCCACTTCAAAAATTACCAAATTTACAATTCTAATTTCAAACCTATTTAGATTAGAATTAGGTAACTTTTGATATACATAAAAAATTACCTAATCTTATTTTAACACCTAAATTTTTGAAACATACAAGAATTAAATCTGAAAATTTTGATGATCATTAAAAATCCATCCAAACTTAATTCAAAAGTACTGAAAATTTAATACACAAAATTAGGGAATTTAAAAACAACAAATCTCGAAAATTTGTCCAAATTTTCGAACACTATGAAAAATAAATCTGGAAATTTGAAGAACATCAAATATCATCCCAAATTTATATCTCATAGTCATCGAAAATTCATAGACCTCAAAACTAGAATTTTCGAATTTAAGTTTTGAAACACCATAAAATTGAAATACATGCACAATTAAATCTGAAAATTTAAACATAATAAATTTATCATCAAATTTAATAATCTATGTCGAAATTATGCTTGGATTAATCCTAGAACAGTGCCAAAACCTGCTTTGATACCAATTAATGGGGTTTTTTCGGATTAAACCACCGTAGGATCATTTGGATGTTCATTCACCCATGTTCATGCAAATCGTATTTTTATATTTCATGCATGTTTATACACGTCTAGCACAATTAATCATTCATAGCAAATTCAAATCTAATAAAGCGGAAATATAGATACGAATTTACTTACAAAGTGATAGACGGTCTGATGACAAGATTAAAGGACTAATCTTTTTATTGAATGAAGACAGAGTACTGAAAATTTAATACACAAAATTAGGGAATTTTAAAACAACAAATCTCGAAAATTTGTCTTCCAAATTTTCGAACACTATGAAAAATAAATCTGGAAATTTGAAGAACATCAAATATCATCCCCAATTTATATCTCATAGTCATCGAAAATTCATAGACCTCAAAACTAGAATTTTTGAATTTAAGTTTTGAAACACCATAAAATCGAAATACATGCACAATTAAATCTGAAAATTTAAACACAATAAATTTATCATCAAATTTAATAATCTATGTCAAAATTATGCTTGGATTAATTCTAGAACAGTGCCAAAACCTGCTTTGATACCAATTGTTGGGGTTTTTTCGAATTAAACCACCGTAGGATCATTTGGATGTTCATTCACCCATGTTCATGCAAATCGTATTTTTATATTTCATGCATGTTTATACACGTCTAGCACAATTAATCATTCATAGCAAATTCAAATCTAATAAAGCGAAAATATAGATACGAATTTACTTACAAAGTGATAGACGGTCTGAGGACAAGATTAAAGGACTAATCTTTTTATTGAATGAAGACAGGATCGGCGCCCCCTATTCCTCCACTAGATCGGCATTTTCTGCACAGTATTCTACTCTGAGATCTTCTGCTGTATTCATGGACTGAGTATTAGAAACAGAGTGGGTTGTATACTACTGATAGAGTTGTGGATTATGTGGATATCTTGAGAGACAAAGAGGGGCTGAATATTATGCTTAAAATTTCGTCCCCCTCCCTTTAAGTAAAAAGGGAGATGGGTGAAATATCTTGCCCTAACCTTACTGGGTTTGTGCCTCTATCTCAAGTTCCATATGTAGTCCACTAACAGTCTATATGGGCTATAACAGGTGTAACGCCCCAAACCACTCCGTTTGACCACGTCACTTAACATACAATTTACTTACATATTTTTGTGTGCTTATTTTAATATGAGCGGAAGCTAAGGTCATAAGCATGATATTAGCATAATAAGGTAAAACATCATAATTTTCAATATGAATTTTTTCGCAATTAAAGCATGCAATCTATCGTATCTATTATGTCACACAACATGGTTTTAAGTAGAAGCATCGTGTAAGCCCATCCACAAAATCATACAATCATCTAACTTATCGGGCTCATAGGTCTTACTCAACCCGTCCGTCTAACACCACCCTAAATTAACATACACAACATAGGGGTTCATTGACATATAATTTACAACATGGGCTCCTAGGTGAAACGACCCGCCTTTAAAACACATACATAATATGTTAAGTTGCCATAGCATACCTACAAAAGATCGGGCTATTCTCATCGCCAATAATCATTGATCCTAAAGGAAAATGAATGATCAATGTAATGATAATAATATGAGTATTTTCAAAAGAAGAGCATGCAAAAAGATAAACACAAGCTTGTGGGGTTCTCTTATGTTCACATCGCTCCTACCCAGGCCTCGACTCCTCAACCTGAAATTCATTGAATGAATGGGGTGAGTATTTAACGACATTCTCATAGGGGAACAATGTAAACAGTTATAGGTAATTGCACAAGTGAAAATATAGCATATGGATACTTCTTTTCTTTTGTGGAGACTAGTCTCAACCCTGTAGGGCCAAAACATCATGATGCCCCTGTTAATGAACGTCTTTATCCCTGTAGGGATGCCCGCATGCTTATTATCCCTCAAGGAGGACATTAAAGAGTCTATTATCGATCCCGAAGGATCTCTTTATCGACCCCGAAGGATCTCTTTTGTCGACCCTGAAGGATCTCTGTTCTGCCCCGAAGGGTCTCATTCATACGTATACAATCAAAGGACAACAATAACTATAACTTTACACGTGTTCACAGTTTAGAGTTACCCCACCTTATGAGACGCTTTAAGTTCCTTTCAACCTTGAAATACTCCTTTGCCGTGCACAAGCTGTCCTCCTTGAGCCCCAATACATCGCCTAGCACCTTTAAATCACTTTTTCTTTTTAGATGTCGAGTCATACAATTAAATCATAATTTAGACCAAACTCATGCTATACTTTGGTTTAAGGTCTTCAAACATACCCACATACACAACCATGAATATACAAGTTCATACTATGATTTTGGACTCAAAATACACGTTAAAACTCTTTGAGACATTCAATCGAACACGTTACGTGCACTCATTTAAACCACATGATCGTAACTCAATTTAAATCCATTAAATCCAATTCTTCAAATACAAACACCTTCATCCTAGGGCTCTAACATACATGAAAATTAACTCCATCAAGGCATCACAACACCTCCAACCAAACATCAACATAACAAGGGGAAATTAGGGCAAAAATCCAAACTCAAGCAACAATGAACCATAGGAATTCGATATAACTTCACATATAGTTTCAAGGAGTTAAATAAACAATATGTTCAAGATATCAAAGAATGAGGATCATTAGAATTGAAAAACTCTATTTTTTTGGGGATTTAAACCCTAAACTCAATCAACAAGAATGGAGCTTAATCATCAAGAGGAAAGTGGTATTAGATTACCTTAGATGATGGATGATGGTGGTAGAATCCCCTTCCAAAAGTTGAAGGATTTCTTGAGAGAGAGATGGAGGAAAAATCGCCCAAAATGAAAGAAAAATGAAGAGGAATGAAATAAGAGTGGTATTTAAAGATAGAAATCCGGACAGAAAAATCGTGCCAGCACTCGCGACCGCGCGCCTCCCGCGGCCGCGCACCATTGCTCTTGACCAAACACTTCCCGCGAGCGAGCTACACCGACGCGTGCCTCGCCCGCCCCGTGGGCGCGCAACGTCTCGCGGGCGCGGTGATCAAATCAATCTCCCTTATTTAAATCGACTCCTGGACATTTCAATATAACTCAGCGAGACCCCCAATCAACTCAGCGTTAGGGTGTTCAAGGTATAGCAAAATAAAATTAAATATAAACACACTCATTCATTATCATATAACTTGACAAATTTTAATATTAAATGTTAACATGTATTATACACTTAGTATAATACCACCGTGCTATGACGTATCGGCTCGAGTGAGACAACCTGTACAAAACAACGGCATAAAATATGAACATACCACATGATTAATATTCAACAATATTAATTCAACTTCATTTACTAAAATTATAATTTTTAATTTAGCAAAAAGGGTTGGGGTATCACAATCTCCCCAAGTTTTAAAAAATTTCATCCTCAAAATTAGCCTAACAGTTCTGTTACATTTGGAGATCGAGCTATGATATCAACTTCTTTCTCCCAAGTGGCCTCTTCAGGTCTGTGCCGACTCCATTGCACTTTTATTAAAGAAACCTCACGGGTTCGAAGAGTATGAACTCTTCTATCTAATACAGCAACTGGGACTTCTTCATACATCAAGTCCTTGGAAACTTGCACTGTGTGATATGAAATGACATGACTAGGGTCAGACATATATCGTCTTAGCAACGACACATGGAAAACATGGTGCACACCTGCCAAATCCGGAGGTAGTGCTAGGCGATAGGCAACATCACCTATTTTCTCTAGAATCTCGAACGGTCCCACATAACGTGGCTACAACTTACCCTTCTTCCCAAATCTAACCATTCCTCTCATTGGTGCAATCTTCATGAATACCTTGTCACCAATCTCAAAGCTCACATCTTTTCTTTTCACGTCGGCATATGATTTCTGACGATCTTGAGCTACTTTGATTCTTCTTCTTATCTTCTCAATTACTTCCACCGTCTTCTCAATGATTTCGGGACCTAAGAGTCGACACTCTCCCACTTCATCCCAATGAATAGGAAATTTGCACTTCCTCCCGTACAATATCTCATACGGGGCCATTTTAATAGACGCTTGGAAACTATTATTGTAAGAAAACTCCACAAGTGGCAAGTGGCTCTCCCAACTTCCACCAAAATTGAGAACACATGCACGGAGTATGTCCTCCAACGTCTGAATGGTCCGCTCGGATTGACCATCGGATTGAGGATGGTACGTCATGCTAAACTTCAACCGAGTGCCCATAGCTTCTTGCAGAGTTCGTCAAAATTTGGACGTAAACCTTGTGTCACGATCTGACACCATCGACACAGAATTACCGTGAAGACGTACTATCTCATCGATATATATCTAAGCTAATCGATCCATGCTAAACGTCATTTTCACCGGAAGAAAATGAGCAGACTTGGTCAACCTATCGACGACAACCCAAATTGCATGATGACATCTAACTGACGGAGATAATCCTACCAGGAAGTCCATTACAATGTGCTCCCACTTCCACTCGAGAATCTCAAGCGGGTTCAAAAATCCAGAAGGGCGTTGATGCTCGGCTTTCACTCATTGACAAGTGATACACTTCGATATGAATTGGCCAATCGACCTCTTCATATTTCTCCACCAGAAAACCATCTTCAAGTCTTTGAACATCTTCGTGCCTCCTGGTGGACAGAATACGGAGTATTATGGGCTTCTTCAAGAATCTCCCTTCTGAGCTCTTTGTTCTTCGGCACACACAACCTTCCGTCGAAGAGTAGTGTGCCATCATTTGCAATGGCAAATCCCTGAATAGAATCCTCCAATGTTCTTTTCTTCATTTTGCATAAGAAAGGATCGTCGACTTGTGCTTCACGAACTCGATCACGAATTAGTGGTCGAACCACTAAGGCTGCTAAAATCCCTTGAGTGGTGCTGGAAGGATCTACCACTTCTAAGTTCATCTTCTCAAACTCCTTGATCAACTTCTCTTGCTTGGTTGGAAGATAGATCTTTCGGCTTAAGGCATCAGCTACGACATTCGCCTTTCCAGGGTGATATAAGATAGTACAGTCGTAATCCTTTACCAACTCTACCCATCTTCTTTGACGTAGATTCAACTCCTTCTGGGTGAAGAAGTACTTCAAGCTTTTGTGGTCGGTGTAGATCTCGCACTTGATTCCATAGAGGTAATGCCTCCAAATCTTCAATGCATAAACCATGGCTGCTAATTCGAGGTCATGCATCGGATAATTATACTCGTGCATCTTCAACTATCTTGATGCATACCCTACTACCTTTCCATGTTGCATCAAAGCACAACCAAGTTCTTGTTTCGAGGTGTCACTGTAGATGACAAAGCCTTCAGTCCCATCAGGAATAGTCAACACTGGGGCTGACACGAGACATCGCTTCAATTTTTGAAAACTCTACTCACACTTCTCACTCCATTGGAACTTCTCATCCTTTCTAGTTAATCTCGTCAAAGGACTCGATATCCTTGAAAACCCCCTCAATAAATCTTCTATAGTAACCCACTAGTCCTAAGAAGATTCGGACTTCATTAACATTCGATGGCGTCTTCCAATTGCTAACAGCTTCCACTTTCGACGGATCTACTTCGATTCCATTTGATGTCACCACGTGGCCATGGAATGCCACTCGCTCTAACTAGAACTCGCACTTTGAAAATTTTGCATACAACTCTTCTTTCTTTAGCGTCTCCAACACGATTCTGAGATGCTTAGTATGTTGCTCCTTGCTTCTCGAATAAATCAAGATATCATCGATGAAGACTATTACAAACTGGTCGAGGTACGATAGAACACTCGATTCATCAAGTCCATGAAGACTCCAGGCGCATTGGTCAATCCAGAAGGTACCACCGTGAACTCATAGTGACCATATTGTGTTCTAAATGCCGTCTTTGGGATGTCACTCTCCTTGATCTTCAATTGATTATAGCGGGACTTCAAGTCGATCTTCGAAAACACACCGGCTCCCTTCAACTGATCAAACAAATCTTCAATTATCGGCAGCGGATACTTTTTCTTGATTGTTAACTGGTTCAATTCTCTATAATCAATGCACATTCGCATTGACCCATCCTTTTTCTTTACGAATAGCACAGGTGCTCCCTATGGTGAAACACTTGGTCGGATTAGTTTGTTGTCAAGTAACTCCTGAAGTTGAAATTTGAGCTCTTGCAACTCCTTTGGCCCCATTCTGTATGGAGCTTTACATATTGGTGTCGCACCTAGCACTAGGTCGATGGTGAGCTCGATCTGACGGTCAGGAGGAATCCCTGGCAACTCGTCTGGAAATACGTCGGGAAATTCATTGACCACTGGCACATCTGACACTTACACTTCAGTGGACTTTGACTCCACTATTCTAGCGAGAAATCCCTGACATCGTCTTTTCTTCAACAACTTCATTGCCTTCATTGCTGTAATGATTCTCTGAGTTGACCTCGTTCTTGCACCATAGAAGATGAGCTTAGGCTCTTCCGGAAAATCAAATTCGACCTCACGGTCACGACATCGAATAGTAGCATGATTCCCACTCAACCAATCCATACATAGGATTACGTCGAAATCACACATCTCCAAGACATGGAGATATGCTCTTAGCACTCTATTATTGATATCTAGCTTCAGACCATACGCCATCTTGCTAGACGAAACTCTCTTTCCCGAAGGAATACTAATCTCTAACAATTTACCACTATCTTTGCATAAAACACCAAGCTTGGAACAGAAACTTACAGATACAAAGAAATGCGATGCACCAGAATCGAATAATACCAAAGCTGGAAGATCTGATAATCGAAGAATACCTGACGTAGTATCCTCACCAGAATTAGGGTTCTTTTCCTCGCCCTCCAATGTAAACAGTCGGGGCTTCACCATTCTTTCTGGCTCCTTCTTTTTCTTCGGGCAGTCATATGACATGTGGCTCAGGTCCCCACACGTAAAGCAAACCCTCTACCCCGCATGGCAGTCTCCTAGATGGAACTTTTGGCATTTAGGGCAAGGAGCCCTATCATTGCTTCCTCTCTACGGGCTTGGCCTCTGCTGCCACGGCTTGTTTTGTATAGGAGCTTTCCCTTTCCCTTTGTCCTGTGGCTCCCATTTTCTCTTTCCAAAGGCCTCATGCTGTCTTTGGTCCTTCAGGTCCAACTGGAGCCCATGAGAGATGGTTGGGCTCTCTCAATCACTTCGCCATAGGTCATCAACCTTTGGCCTAACAGAATTCCCGCAATTTCAGGACGCAAACCACGCTCAAAATGTCGAGCTTTCTTTTCATCCGTATCCATGATGTACGGAGCATAGCGGGAGAGACGGTTGAACCGCCTTTCATATTCGATCACTGTCATTCCTCCTTGCCTTAGATTAAGGAATTCGGTCTCCATCTTAGTCTTGAAAGACTTAGGGAAGTATCGAGTGAGGATCAACTCTTTCAAGTCGGTCCATACCAAAGCTTGGCGTTGCTCAGGAGTCATGGTTCGGGAATGGGTTTCCCACCAGAAGCTCGCCTCTTCTTTAAACTAAAAGATAGCACATGAGGCCTTCTATACCTCGGTGCACTGAATGTGCTCGAAGATCCGCTCCATCTCCCGAATCCACTCCTCTGTCGCTTCAGGACCTTCACTTCCTTTAAGCCCAGATGGCCCCATTCTTCTAAATTGTTCGAATACATCGAACGCCTATTTTTGGATCCTTTCTCCTGCAGTCACTCCTCCTCGCCCCATCTGTTGGGCCATGAGACCCTGGAGCGTCTCTACGAAACCTCGGGCAAAGTCGGGCACGTTCTCTCGTGGTGGAGGATCATGGAGACCATCCCCTTCATTACTTGATTCCTCTGCTTCTTGCGGAGCAGAAGCACGACACGGAGGCATCCTAAAGCCTTTAGGCACACTTGCTCGTTAGGTTAATGTCATTCTTAAAGCTAATTCGAGGACTACTTAAACACTTTTCATCATTTCATAATCAAGAAAGCACACAACTTCCAAGATTTCATTTCTTCAAAACGTGTATCGGGAATTATAAAAAATCATAGTTGATCATGACTAACAAATACAATTCATTCATCTTTATTGTCCAACTTCGGACCATTCTCTTTTTCTTTATCATGCTATCACGATTATTCAACTCTATAACTTCTTTAACTTTTTTCCCGACACACTCTATATACACACCCCCATTTCATATTACTCATACTTGAAAATCTTTAAGAGTGCATACCTTAGGATTGGAATCAAGCCGAGTAGCCGTCGTGAACAATTCACACATAAATCAAACACATACAGAACAAGTCTACAGGAGCGTAGACCTGCTCTGATACCAATTTGTAACGCCCCAAACCACTCTGTTTCAGGCTCATAGGTATTACTCAACCCGCCCGTCTAACACCCTAAATTAACATACACATCATAGGGGTTCATTGATATGTAATTCACACCATAGGCTCCTAGGTCAAACGACCCGTCTTTAAAACACATACATAATATGTTAAGTTGCCATAGCATACCTACAAAAGATTGGGCTATTCCCATCCCCAATAATCATTGATCCTAAAGGAAAAAGAATGATCAATGTAATGATAATAATATGAGTATTTTCAAAAGAAGAGCATGCAAAAAGATAAACACAAGCTTGTGGGGTTCTCTTCTGTTCACAACACTCCTACCCAGGCCTCGACTCCTCAACCTGAAATTCATTGAATGAATGGAGTGAGTATTTAACAATATACTCAGTGGGGAACACTGTAAACAGTTATAGCCAATTGCACAAGTGAAAATATAATATATGGATACGTCTTTTCTTTTGTGGAGACTAGTCTCAACCCCGTAGAGCCCAAACATCATGATGCCCCCGTTAATGAAAGTCCTTATCCCTGTAGGGATGCCCGCATGCTTAGTATCCCTCAGGGAGGACATTAACGAGTCTATTATCGATCCCGAAGCATCTCTTTGTCGACCCCGAAGGATCTCTTTTGTCGACCTCGAAGGATCTCTGTGCTACCCCGAAGGGTCTCATTCATACGTGTACAATCAAAGCACAACAATAACTATAACTTTACACGTGTTTACAGTTTAGAGTTACCCCACCTTATGAGACGCTTTAAGTTCCTTTCAACCTTGAAATACTCCTTTGTCCTGCACAAGTTGTCCTCCTCGAGCCCCAATACGTCACCTAGCACCTTTAAATCACTTTTTCATTTTAGATGTCGAGTCATAAAATTAAATCATAATTTATACCAAACTCATGCTATACTTTACTTTAAGGTCTTCAAACATATCCACATACACAACCATGGATATACAAGCTAATACTATGATTTTGGACTCAAAATACACATTAAAACTCTTTGAGACATTCAATCGAACATGTTACGTGCACTCATTTAAACCACATGATCATGACTCAATTTAAATCATTTAAACCCAATATTTCAAATACAAACACCTTCATCCTAGGGCTCTAACATACATGAAAATAAACTTCATAAAGGCATCACAACACCTCCAACCAAACATCAACAAAACCAGGGGAAATTAGGGCAAAAATCCAAACCCTAGCAACAATGAACCATAGGAATTCGATATAACTTCACATATAGCTTCAAGGAGGTAAATAAACCATATGTTCAAGATATCAAAGCATGAGGATCATTATAATTGACAAACCCTAATTTTTTGGGGATTTAAACCCTAAACTCAATCATCAAGAATGGAGCTTAATCATCAAGGGGGAAGTGGTATTAGATTACCTTAGATGATGGATGATGGCAGTAGAATCCCCTTCCAAAAGTTGAAGGATTTCTTGAGAAAGAGATGGAGGAAAAATCGCCCAAAAGGAAAGAGAAATGAAGAGGAATGAAATAAGAGTGATATTAAAGATAGAAATCCGGACAGAAAAATCGTCCCATCCCTCGCGAACGCGCGCCTCTCGCGGCCACGCACCAGTGCTCTCGGCCAAACGCTCCCCGCGAGCGCGCAGGGCTGCGCCGGCTTCGCCTCGCCCGCCCCGCGGCCGCGCACCACCCCGCGGGCGCGTGGCGCTCAAATCAATCTCCCTTATTTAAATCAACTCCCGGACATTTCCATAGAACTCAGCGAGACCCCCGATCAACTCAGCGTTAGGGTGTTCAAGGTATAGTAAAACAAAATTAAATATAAACATACTCGAAAAATTTTAATATTGAATGTTAACATGTATTATACACTTAGTATAATACCACCGTGCTATAACGTATCGGCTCGAGTGAGACAACCTACACAAAACAACGGCATAAAATACGAACATACCACATGATTAATATTCAACAATATTAATTCAACTTCATTTACTAAAATTATAATTTATAATTTAGCAAAAAGGGTTGGGGTATCACAACAAGGATCTGGAAGAAAATTAAATTGGCCCACTAATTTATTTAATTTCTAATATCCAATAAACTTAGGATATAATTAAATAAATTAAGCATTATTTTTATTCCAGTAAAGAAGTAATACTGACCTACCAATTTAATACATATTTACGAATATCCTTTCTCCTTTAGTTCAACCATTTCCCATGTTTGAGATACAATGTTCGTTAATTTATTATGTCAGCCTCTAACAACTATAATTAATTAACATCTAAAACCTTGAGTAGTACCATATAAGTTTATCATGTACGGAATAAGTTCCACCTGCAGGGTTTCAACATGAACTTATGTTTCCTCAAGGGAACATCATCAACCTGGCACACCAGGACACGGTGTTCATGCATATTACACGATACATCATGTATACATTATTATTACCCAAGATATCGAGTTTATGAATCCACGAAAGGATCTCACCCATTGATAAATCAAACCAATAAATAATGTACACATATGCTCGCCAACAAATATGAGTTCAGAACCCGAACTCTGTGGATCTTTATACTCTCACTATCAGGGTCAGAGTAGAGAATAGTATCCTATCGCGATCCTTCTCAATACACTAACAAGTGTACTAGAGTAATCAGTTAGTCAAGATAATCTAACTTATCAGATTATCCTACGGTATACTGATGGGGTGTTCAGGAGCATCTAAGCAGTGAGCTCTTTAATACAATACAAGGTTCTAATGATATGATCTTACCGTGTGTCTCCCCACACCATATCATCTACAATGTAAGTATATTGAATCATTGCATAAAATAATCATATAAAATAATCTAAATGAAAAGAGTGAATGTAACACGCACCCCAATAAAATAAATGTAAAGTATAAAGTAATGTAAAAATGTGGGAGATGTGTCTGTTTTTAAAAAAAATAGAAATAGGTACTATCCGTAAAAAAAATTATTAACATTGGAAATTTATAAGGTTAACATGTGGTGAATTTAAAGTGATCAATAATTATAAAAATATAATTTACTAAAGAGTATAAAGAAATTATTATTTTCCTTGGTAGAAAAAGTTTTAATAATATTCAGATACACTGGGATTTAAACTTATGACACGTAAGAATCAAAATATAGTAAAATAAACCCTTGCCCTCCTCACAGGTCGTCATCCATGTATAAACTTATCAAGACTTGTCAGAGCTTTAAGCATTCATGCATCGATGCACCACACATTATCACTTTTACCTACAATGCACGAACTACATGAGCTAAAGCTCAGTAAGCAGAAATCATGCACATGCATGATCACTAGCAGTCACAACACGTGCAAGACACAACACCACCACAAATGTGAAATGCTCGTGAATAAAATCCTTTTTATGTCATCTCAAAAGCATTTTCAACGTTTAGGAACTTGGCTCCCTTCACCAGACACCAACATGAGTCATGAGCTCATAATATAATCAATATCAATTAGCCAAAATGTGATTAGTGCACTCATGTGGCTCATCCTTCCTGCACCCCAAGAGATACGCCCCCTGCCTGTTCCCTTTGATCCCACATAAAACTCATCCCACATCAGCCACTCATCAACTCAAAGGTTCAGTCGAAGTGGACCATCCTCCCTCGACCCCAAGGGACACACCCCCTGCCTGTTCCCTTTGATCCCGCATGAAATTCATCCCACCCGAGGCACAAATATACAACACATCACAACACGGGCTGGTGGTGACCAGTCCCAAACAAAACATTTTCTCTCTCTAAAAACCATTTCATGCATGCAACCTCGATAATATCTATATGACTTGCATGCATATGCTCGTGCTCATGTACAAGATATTTAATGCAAAGAAATACAATACCACAAGTATATTGCATCACACAATCATACAATATAGCACAATAATAAATAATAAATAATAAACACATAGTCAAATAATACTATGTTCATGCATTGTAGTTGAGGATGGATTTCTACTTATCTCGATTCTCAAGCTTACAATGTTTGGGATCTTAAAGTGTGTGCTTTCTCAAGAGAATCTAATTAAAATAAACCATAGATTAATAACAAATTAATATAAACTGAATTAAAATTTACTAATTAAATATGTCATCAGTTTTATACTCCACTACTTTATTGCAATGTTATAATAATAAATAGATCATAATTACTAAAATTAGAATTGTGCTAATAATCCTCTTTACAATTCAAAGTTATTTAATTATTATAAATTACAAAATATTTCATATCAACCTAATAGTATGGTTTAGTCAAGTCATACAGTATATAATATGATTTTAATTTAGACCATGTGCTAAAAAGAAAAACTAGATTAATACAATACAATCGTAACAATTTATTCTCACAGGATATTGTAATCTCTATAATTACGTTAATATAACAATTATATTGATTAATTTTATTTTTATAGTTACATAATTAAACGTTTTGGAATAATTTATTAGTTCAAAAACATAATCATTGTTCTATCAGTCATTAATACTCATGGTCTAGGGAAAAAGTTATTGTAGAATTTATCCAAATAAACAAATACATACGCCTATACACATATATGCTATCAAAACTTCAAATATATATAATCCTAGAACTAGCAGACGTGTTCTTTGCATTAAATATTCAACTTAATTAATTTGAATAATTAGATCATTTATAACACTAATAATTTTCTCTAACAATGAAAAGAAATAAAACTACAATTATATGTATGGCATGTATTTTGTACTTTCTCTGTTTTAATTTGAGTTTCGTCTTTCTCCCTTTCCTTTTTAATTTATTCTCGTCTCAAACATTTCTTCTGTTGTTATATGTATAAGTATATAAATGTGAGTATATGATATGATAAATATATATATATATATATATATGTATGTACACATAATCCTTATCCTACTAACTACAATTGATCACCAAATGCCTTCCACCTATCATACTACTGAGATTACGTGTAATCACAAGTAAATGTTTCGTTTCTTTTTTTTTTCATCTAGTCTAATGCTTACATGTCTATTAATATATTAGTATTATATATATATATAATGTATCTTTTTATAAAAACATAATTATCTAAACTTGGGTATTTATATATGTGTGTGTGTATATGTATTGCGTAAATTTACTTTCATCAATAGAACTTTCATTCTAGAATATATAAATTAATATTTATAAATATATATCAAATAAGTAAATAAGTATAGTCACATGGACACATATTTATATAAATGCAATATAATTGGCATGAAAATAAGCACATAATATTTTATATATAAAAAAAATTAACAATTAAGTAGTGAAAGGCATGGGTATTACATTCTCCCCTTCTTATAAAAATTTCATCCTCGAAATTTTATTCTATTAACACGATTATAACGCTTATCTTATTTAATGTGTGTGTGTGTAATTAGCTGCACTAACTCCAATCAATATTTTTGGTACACTATAGAACTTTAAAACTGGATATCGTGGTTTTTTTTTTGTGGTCTCACATATATAGAATCACATTAACACTAGAAACAATAAAAGCTAATATAAAAATTAAGTAGTTGTAATTAGGGATAACAAGTGTCCAAATCATATGATGATACACTTTGTATGTATACGCTCAAATTAGATATCCACAACCCTACTTCAAAAGGATATAAGAGAATATTATAAAAATTATGTTAACAGTTCAATTAAGATACCACTTTTTTTTTAATGAGTATTATGATCTAGTTCAGCCTCGAAGGAATTACGTACGTATTACCATTCTATGCAACATGATATGATTATTAAAACAAATATTATCAGATATGTTACAAGAGAATTTATAACAGATGGTTTCATGGTTAACCAATGGCTTACGCTGATGCAATTTTATGTATTACATGCACGACATCAATTTCTTATTTCCAAATATTTTTACTATTAGAAAATAGTTCAATACCTTTCAATGATAAAGTTAGTAACTTATTTAAGCATCCAAATCTTAAACCTATAATATAAGGACCAATGGCTTTTTTTGTTTTTGTTTTTTTTATTGCAATCTCATCTATTACTTACGTTAAATTATTTATAATCTTTTACAACGGGGGCAAACATGGAACTATAGGGTACACTAACACAATTTATGTATTAATATTCTTCATATTCGAAGACCAAAACAGTCAAAATTTAACCGAGTATATTGAACTTATTGCAAGATGTAAAATTAAGGAATTTGTTTACCACTTATTCAATAGCAACTCCAATTGCGTTTCCTAACCACTATTGACAAACTTTCTTCCACAAGTACTATTATATATTTAAATGCTTACTAGACTATTTTTTTTATACATACATAAATCACAATTAGACAACACGACGTACTTCTTAATTAAAAAAAATGTCAGGGCCTATCACAATTAATAAATTTTAGCATTAATCACAAAATAATCCAGGTAATGCAAAGATTTATGCTAGATCATGATTCTACTAAAGTATGACACATCAGACACAATAATTTTAGATCAACAAATGATAATTCTTAAACTCCACATAAGTCTATGCAGCCATAAAATAACCTATAACACATAAGTAAGTTTATATAAAGTTACATTATCCAATCTCATTTTCTATTCAAGCAAAGGGAAAATTATAGCATGAAGGTAAGTGATAACTCTTACATTTAATAGTAACAAATTTACATTAACTCAAAATCAAAACATGATAATATCATCACACCTAGAATTTCGTTTATATTTCCATTACCAAAATTAAAAGAACTATTTATAATATACTCAGAGGCAGCAGTTGACCACTAACTTTAAGTTTAGCAAATTTTAACTAAAGAAGTTTATGATTAAGGGTCCACCATTATATTCTCACAATTTCTTTATTTGTAATATTTTTATTTTCAAATCAATTATATAAAATTTTCTAGCTATATTCTTTTCCAAAATCATGGCAAGAAGTATTCCTTATACTTATTAGAATGCTAAACACTAACCTACACCTTTTACGTTTTAAAATTTTTTAAAATTGTTCAAAATTTAGCTATGGAATATAGAATCATTACTAGGTATTAGAGTAGAAAATATATTTACCGCGTGCTCAATAACAATTCCATTTCATTTTGCACTACTCAACACCTTTATCCAAACGACCATTAAATATATATCGAAATTCAAACAATGTCAAAGATTTATCAGAACATGACAGGAAAGTCCAAATTACATCAAAATTATAAAGTGGCAAAATATGTCAAACTTAGTTCTTATCATGCCCTTTTTCAATAATAACATAAAAAATAAAATAGAAAGATTTATACCACAAAATAAGTCTAACAAAATACACCACACTAGATGGCATAAAATATGAAATTTTCAAAGCAAGACTCACAAAATCCACATTGCATTATACATCACTAGCAATGTTACTCACCACAAGTTCTGAGCTGTATACATGGACAGTCTACAGAATCATAACTACGCTCTGATACCACTCTATAATACCCACCCCAATAAAATAAATATAAAATATTAAGTAATGTAAAAATGTAGGAGATATGTTTCTTTTAAAAAAAAATAGAAATAGGTACAATCCGTAAAAAAATTATTAATGTTGGAAATTTATAAGGTTAACATATGGTGCATTTAAAATGATCAATAATTATAAAAGTATAATTTACTAAAGAGTATAAAGAAATTATTATTTTCCTTGGTAGAAAAGGTTTTAATAATATTCAGATACACTGGGATTTAAACTTATGACACCTAAGAATCAAAATATAATAAAATAAACCCTTGCCCTCCTCAGAGGTCGTCATCCATGTACGCACTTCTCAGGACTTGATAGAGCTTTAAGCATTCATGCATCGATGCACCACACGTTATCACTTTTACCTACAATGCACGAACTACATGAGCTAAAGCTCAGTAAGCAGAAATCATGCACATGCATGATCACTAGCAGTCACAACACGTGCAAGACACAACACCACCACAAATGTGAAATGCTCGTGAATAAAATCCTTTTTATGTCATCTCAAAAGCATTTTCAACGTTTAGGAACTTGGCCCTCTTCACCAGACACCAACATGAGTCATGAGCACATAATATAATCCATATCAATTGGCCAAAATGTGATTAGTGCACTCATGTGGCTCATCCTTCCTGTACCCCAAGGGACACGCCCTCTGCCTGTTCCCTTTGATCCCACATGAAAGTCATCCCACATCAGCCACTCATCACCTCAAAGGTGCAGTCGAAGTGGACCATCCTCCCTGGACCCCAAGGGACACGCCCCCTGCCTGTTCCCTTTGATCCCGCATGAAATTCATCCCACCTGAGGCACAAATATACAACACATCACAACACGGGCTGGTGGTGACCAATCCCAAACAAAACATTTTCTCTCTCTAAAAACCATTTCATGCATGCAACCTCGATAATATCTATATGACATGCATGCATATGCTCGTGCTCATGTACAAGGTATTTAATGCAAAGAAATACAATACCACAAGTATATTGCATCACACAATCATACAATGTAACACAATAATAAATAATAAATAATAAACACATAGTCAAATAATACTATGTTCATGCATTGTAGTTGAGGATGGATTTCTACTTATCTTGGTTCTCAAGCTTACAATGTTTGGGATGTTAAAGTGTGTGCTTTCTCAAGAGAATCTAATTAAAATAGACCATAGATTACTAACAAATTAATATAAACTGAATTAAAATTTACTAATTATTATCAACACTAAATCTAATAGCAAAATATGTCATCAGTTTTATACTCCACTACTTTACTGCAGTGTTATAATAATAAATAGATCGTAATTACTAAAATTAGAATTGTGTGCTAATAATCCTCTGTACAATTCAAAGTTATTTAATTATTATAAATTACATAATATTTCATATCAACCTAATAGTATGGTTTAGTCAAGTCTTACAGTATAAAATATGATTTTAATTTAGACCATGTGCTAAAAAGAAAAACCATATTAATACAATACAATCGTAACAATTTATTCTCATAGGATATTGGAATCTCTATAATTACGTTAATATAACAATTATATTGATTTATTTTATTTTTATAGTTACATAATTAAATTTTTTGGAAAAATTTATTAATTCAAAAACATAATCATTGTTCTATCAGTTATTAATAATCATGGTCTAGGGAAAGAGTTATTGTAGAATTTATCCAAATAAACAAATACATACGCCTATATACATATATGCTATCAAAACTTCAAATATATATAATCCTAGAACTAGCAGACGTGTTCTTTGCATTAAATCTTCAACTTAATTAATTTGAATAATTAGATCATTTATAATACTAATAATTTTCTCTAACAATGAAAAGAAATAAAACTACAATTATATGTATGGCATGTATTTTGTACCTTCTCTGTTTTAATTTGAGTTTCGTCTTTCTCCCTTTCTTTTGTAATTTATTCTCGTCTCAAACATTTCTTCCTTTGTTATATGTATAAGTATATAAATGTGAGTATATGATATGATATATATATATATATATATATATCCTTATCCTACTAAATACAATTGATCACCAAATGCCTTCCACCTATCATACTACTGAGATTACGTGTAATCACAAGTACATGTTTGGTTTTTTTTTTGATCTAGTCTAATGCTTACATGTGTATTAATATATTAGTATTATATATATAATGTATCTTTTTGTAATAACATAATTATCTAAACTTGAGTATTTATATATATGTGTGTGTATTATGTATTGCGTAAATTTACTTTCATCAATAGAACTTTAATTCTAGAATATATAAATTAATATTTATAAATATATATCAAATAAGTAAATACATATAGTGACATGGACACATATTTATATAAATGCAATATACTTGGCATGAAAATAAGCACATAATATTTTATATATAAAATAAATTAACAATTAAGTAGTGAAAGGCACGGGTATTACAGTGACTGCAATAACTTTCAATCCATATCATCATATCATCAGAAAAGTATACAAAGACATGTCTCTCCAGTATACAAAACTAACAGGGGGCATTTAAGATTTTCTTAGTCTTGTTCTTGATTGAGTGTCTTTTAGCACTTTGAAAATTGCAAAGTGTGTAGGTGGTTAATTGAGTCGAGCATGTTTTCTATAAAGTTCGTGTGGCCATTGCACTTAATTTTTCAACTTATTTGCTTTATCAAATTTAGCATGCCACAGTAAGATAGAGATGACGAACGAGTTTAGCATGCCCTACGGAGATTAGAGCCTATATGCTTTATGCCCATTTCATAGTTTTTCTTTCTTGATGTATGTGAACATTTTGTGCTTAGGAATTCTAGAACTTGCTACTGTTCTGCTTAAGGTCTTGGAGTTATTGATGCTGTAATTCTCCGAAATATTTTAGAAGGTTTTATTCAACTTATGTTACCTGAGGGTAATCTAGGAAAAAGTTGGGTCCTTTAAGGACTAAAATAAAGGAAAATCAAAACCAGGGAAATCTGTTAAATTTAATTTGGACAAAAATTGTTTTAAAAAAAGATTTTGATTTTTTTTCGAGTTGATAGAAAATGTTTCAGCGATCGTGCCAGACTTTAAATTTTTGAGTTTGGAGTTCAAATGAACTCTTAACACAACTTTGAATAGTAAAATGCACATCCGTCATTATCCAATTTCATTTTCAAAATATTATCCTATTCGTAATTTTCCTATTCTTTTTCCATCATTATCCTATTCCATCATTATCCTCTTTCTTTTATTCGTTATTATTCTATTTATTTTTCCTATATAAATAGGAGCTTAAGGCTTCATTTTTCATTCATTTTCAAAATCGAAACACCTATTCTATTTATTTTTCCTCTATAAATAGGAGCTTAAGGCTTCATTTTTCATTCATTTTCAAAATCGAAATGCCGAGCAGCTTCTAGAGAAGGTACAACTCTAGTTTCCTATTTCATTTCCGAAATAGTCATTTTGAAGGTGTCAACACATAGATCATGAATACATGATTGAAATGATGACATGACGGACGATCACGATGGAAAACAGTTGTGACCGCCGCCAAAAGTCGCCAACACACTTCAAATTATTGAGTCTTTCGGGTCGCCGGATCAAAACGTGTCTTTAGGCTTTTATGTTCTATGTATATATATATACATTTTCCATGTTGTCACTTTTTAATTTCGGGTATATTTTGGGTATCTGAATATTAAATTGTAGTCTTTTTCAGATCTATCGTTCATGGATAGCCTGATTGTACTTTTAATTTCAAAAGTTGTTCCGTGTCAAAATTTAGTATTTTTATGTAAAGTTTCATATTTTTCCAATGGCCAGATCTTGCGGTATGAATTTATTTGTACCGAGTTAATTTTAGAGTACGGATTTGACTACCCTGTATGCCAAAACTCCCTAAAGGGTTTTTCTTTATAAAAATGCCCTGAGCAAAGTTCCCTTAAGAGTCAAAATATTTTGATGACCCGAGTGTTCCATATTAAGGTAGTAGATATTGTAGTGTTTACTTCATAGCTAACAAATGTTAGATTTTGACCTAATGATAGTCTTTTATCGAAATTAAGTTGCCGAATAATCTTGTAGGCGCAGAAGAAGGAGACTTCTAGTTGAGACTAGAATCAAAATCTAGATCTAGCTTTTCAGATCTGATTTTCAGGTGGGTTTTTATTATATAAAAATATATTTCGGGTTATTAAGTCCTGATATTTATAAAATAAATGTGATTGAATATCCAAGTCATGACTGTATTTGATGTGCTCTCCTGACTCATGTTAGTCTTACTACTGTTTTTGGTGATGAAACTACAATGGTTCACGATATCGAGCCCCAAGCAAACAGGGCAGTGTCCAACCTTAAGCAGCTGGGTTGTGTACACGAACCGACTCATCGTAAGCGTTCTAGGGGAGAGTGGCGCGCAATGATGGTACTAAAATGATTTTGTATACATGGAATTCACAAAATTTCTATTTTAAAAGCTTTCCATGATATGCTTAAAATATGATTGGATATTCTGTTTTATAAAATGATTGTGAATGTTTTTTTTAAAAGTACCCACTGAATGCATTAGTACTCACGCCCAAAAATCTTTTCAAATATTTTCAGGATGAGTTGCGGGATGGTGGACGGTTGTGCTAAGGTTGAAGGGCTATCATTTGATGTATATGTTTCCTTTTCCGCTATAGAGTCTAACTGAAACATGCTTCCTTTTGAGTCTGAATAAATGCACTACGTTCTTTTCCGCTTACTCTGATTACTGTTATGGAGTGTTCGGTTCTCCGAATCCCGTTTTCTTTACTGCTATGGAGTGTTCGGTTCTCTAAATCCCATTTTGTTTATTGTTACGAAGTGTTCAGTTCTCTGAATCCCGTTTACTTTCTGTTCCTGACAGGCAAAAGCCTAGCATTTATTTACTTTCCTTATTCAGACAGGCACAAGCCTGGCTTTACATTACTTTCCATGTCAAGGAACAAGCTTGGCTTTATATTGCTTTCACGACAGACGAGAGTCTGGCATCTCTTTACTTCATGTATTTGGACAGACATCAGTCTGGCCTTTTTCATGCCTAACCTATTAACAGTTAACCTTTGAACTGTTATTATTTACATTGAAGTTTGCCTTCGTTATTCTTTCTCGAGTTCATCCTAAGAGTCATGGTATCTGGTTTGAGTCATTTCGTACGCTTTAAAAGTGTGGATTGATCAATTTATAGAGGTTATGCTGCCCAAATTTTTCAGGCACTAACCCTATTTATTTGATTGCTTCTGTTCAACAACCCATTCTCCTTCCCCCCAAGTAGCGCACCAGTCCCCTGCCCTTCTCTCAGGACCGGGGCATTACAGAGTGGTATCAGAGCAAGCTGTAACTCTGCAGGCCTGTCATATTGTTGATTGAGTCTAGTTCTCTATGTAGTCTCTTAATTGATTGTCTGATAACCCTAGCACGTTGCCTGCACCGTACTCATCTGCTTCAAAAGGAAAGGTACGTGAGTTAAATTGTTTTTGAGATTCAATGATATTTACTGATTTAAAAAAAATGTGGATAAGGACAATTCTCCACATTGATGGTATTTATGAAAAGTCGCGCCAATGACGGTTTTGAAAGGATAATGGTATTATTTTGGGATTATGTGTCCATATGATGATGGTTATGAATGAAAGGTACTTATTGTCCATGACGGTGAAATTGTGGGACTTTGAGCCCATATGGTATTGAATGATTATTTTGAATGGGACTATATGTCCATTATGTTTGAAATGAATTATGATGTTTTAAATGGGATTATATGTCCATGATATGATTTGAAAGAATGTGTAATGATAGTAGTCAATGCCCTATGATTAGAAATGTGATAATGTGGAAGTGATTCAAAATGTGATGATGTTAAAGTGTTAGGAAACCCAGAATGCTTATGCAGATGGAATGTGAACATAGAATAATTTGATTGAGAATGTAGATGAACATAGCTAACTGTGATTTATTCACATAGATTGGATTTTAAGTTGATGATTGTTAAGATTCTTGTGGAACATAGATTGATTAAGTGTTTTTCCACGTTCAAGATTATGAGCCCACATGGATTGGTTCCACTGAAATGTGTCAATTTGTTATGATGTGAAGTTTCAAAAGAATGTGTTATGTCATGTTTAGATTGAATCCTACATGAAAGAGGGTTCACGGCAAGGCCGTGTTTCGCCTATGGTTTTAATGGGATGTCTGGGACATCTGGATTTTGGTTCAACCGAGAATCTGATGAATGATTATAAAGAACAAATTGACTAAGAAGGTGGGAACAATTATATAGTGGCTTGTAGACTTGAACGTAGAAAGAACTTAGATTGGATAAGTATATTCTTTTAGATGGCTTGAGTTATATGGATTTCAAGGAAATGCAGTTCGTGTGTATAAGTATTTGAGGAGCATGTTGGGAGAATTTCTAATGTCGATGAAGAATCGTGATAGATAGATCCGTTCTCTCTACACCTGCCTCTATACGTTTTTGATCGAGGAGCATGGACAAGGTCGAGAGTGGATGTCTCAAGTTTAGAGTGACGTATACGATGATCGAGATAATACGCTTTGATTCAGATGGATTGATATCTATTCTCTCTCTCTCCCTCTCTCTCTCTTCTCGACTTAAAGGATGATGCTAAAGAATATTCGAAGAAAGATGTAGAGAAGAACGTATGAAGAGTTATGCGCGTCAAGTTAAAGTGGACCAAGGCAGACTATGTATCTCATTAAGATTTACAACTCGAGATAAATAGAGTTTTAGTTAGGAATGATGAGATAGCTTATAAACTAGTCATATTGCTGGTTCTAGCTAAGGTTCATAACCTGATTGAAGTCTCAATGTTGAGAAAGTACGTGTTTGTTCCTAAACACGTTATAAAGAATGAGGAGATAGTCCTGAACCATGATTTTTCTTATGAAGAAAGACCAGAGGCTATTCTTAACCGACGGGTCCAAGAATTACCGAACAAATAGATGTCACTGGTGAAAGTCCTATGGAATTGCCATGGGAAAGAGGAACCTACCTAGGAGCTCGAAAGCAGAATCAAGGAGTTGTACCCTTATTTACCCTATAGAGGTACACAAATTTCGGGACTCAATTTTTATTAAGGAGGGTAGAATGTAATACCCCGAATTATTTTAGAAGGTTTTATTCAACTTATGTTACCTAAGGGTAATCTAGGAAAAAGTTGGGTCCTTAAAGGACTCAAATAAAGGAAAATCGCAGCCAGAGAAATCTGTTAAATTTAATTTGGTCAAAAATTATTTTAAAAAAATGTTTTGATTTTTTTTCGAGTTGATAAAAAATGTTTCAATGATCGTGTCAAACTTTGAATTTTCGAGTTTGGAGTTCAAATGAACTCTTAGCACAACTTTGAATAGTAAAAGGCACATCTGTCATTATCCAATTTCTTTTTCAAAATATTATCCTATTCGTAATTATCCTATTTTTTCCATCATTATCCTATTTCATCATTATCCTCTTTCTGTTATTCGTTATTATCCTATTTATTTTTCCTCTATAAATAGGAGCTTAAGGTTTCATTTTTTGTTCATTTTCAAAATCGAAACGCCGAGCAGCGTTAAGAGAAGGTAGGACCCTAGTTTCCTATTTCATTTCCTAATTAATCATTTTGAAGGTGTCAACACGTAGATCACGAATACGTGATTGAAATGATGACACGACGGATGATCACGATGGAAAACCGTCGTGACCGCCGCCAAAAGTCGCAACACGCTTCAAATTGGTGACTCTTTCGGGTCGCCGAATCAAAAAGTGTCTTTAGGGTTTTATGTTCTATGTATATTTATATACATTTTCCATATTGTCACTTTTTAATTTCGGGTATATTTTGGGTATCCGAATATTAAATTGTAGTCTTTTTCAGATCTATCCTTCATGGATAGCCCGATTGTACTTTTAGGCTCAGAAGTTATTCCGTCTCAAAATATAGTATTTTTATTTAAAGTTTCATATTTTTCCAATGGGCAGATCTTGCGGTATGAATTTATTTGTACCGAGTTAATTTTAGGGTACGGATTTGACCACCCCGTATGCCAAAACTGCCTAAAGGGTTTTTCTTTATAAAAATGCCCTGAGCAAAGTTCCCTTAAGAGTCAAAATATTTTGATGACCCCGATGCTGCATATTAAGATAGTAGATATTATAGTATTTACTTCATAGCTAAGAAAGGTTAGATTTTGAACTAATAATAGTCTTTTATCGAAATTAAGTTGCCGAATAATCTTGTAGGCGTAGAAGAAGGAGACTTCAAGTTGAGACCAGAATCAAAATCAAGATCTAGCTTTTTAGATCTGATTTCCAGGTGGGTTTTTATTATATAAAAATATATTTCGGGTTATTAAGCCCTTATATTTATAAAATGAATGTGATTGAATATCCAAGTCATGACTGTATTTGATGTGCTCTCCTGACTCATGTAAGTCTTACTACTGTTTTTGGTGACGAAACTACAATGGTTCACGATATTGAGCCCCAAGCAAACAAGGCAGTGTCCAACCTTAAGCAGCCGGGTTGTGTACACGAACCGACTCACCGTAAGCGTTCTAGGGGAATGTGGCACGTAATGATGGAACTAAAATGATTTTGTATACATGGAATTCACAAAATTTTTATTTTAAAAGCTTTACATGATATGCTTAAAATATAATTGGATATTCTGTTTTATAAAATGATTGTGAAGGTTTTTCTCAAAAGTACCCACTGAGTGCATTAGTACTTACGCCCAAAAATCTTTTCAAATATTTTCAGGATGAGCTGCGGGATGGTGGATGGCTGTGCTAAGGTTGAAGGGCTATCGTTTGATGTATATGTTTCCTTTTCAGCTATGGAGTCTAACTGAGAACATACTTCCTTTTGAATTTGAATAAATGCACTACGTTCTTTTCTGCTTACTTTGATTACTATTACGGAGTGTTCGATTCTCCTTATCCCATTTTCTTTACTGCTATGGAGTGTTCGGTTCTCCGAATTCCATTTTCTTTATTGTTACGGAGTGTTCGGTTCTCCGAATCCCGTTTACTTTGTGTTCCTGATAGACAAAAGCCTGGAATTTATTTACTTTCCTTATTCAGATAGACACAAGCCTGGCTTTACACTACTTTCCATGTCAAGGCAAAAGCCTGGCTTTATATTACTTTCACGACAGATGAAAGTATGGCATCTCTTTCCTTCATGTATTTGGACAGACATCAGTCTGGCCTTTTTCATGCCAAACCTATTAACAGTTAACCTTTGAACTGTTATTATTTACATTGAAGTTTGCGTTCGTTATTCTTTCTCGGGTTCATCCTAAGAGTCATGGTATCTGGTTTGAGTCATTTCGTACGCTTTAAAAGCGTGGATTGATCCATTTATAGAAGTTATGCTGCCTAAAGTTTTGGGGCACTAACCCTATTTCTTTGATTGCTTCTGTTCAACAACCCCTTCCCCTTTCCCCAAGTAGCGCAGCGGTCCCCTACCCTTCTCTCTGGATCGGAACGTTACAGATGCATACATAGATAAGTGTTTGAACAATGAAAATGGTTTAACTGCAAAACTGGACTCGTGAGGCTGAAATGGGCATAGTAATGCATGATAGGTTTCTGTCGATTCTTGAGCCTTGTTCCATGTGAGTGTGTGTTTGAAATGCCCAATGTGGCTGATCACTCGTTAGACATAGAGGGCACACCACTATTAATTGAATTGGTGAATCGTGACTGTGTGTTGGTTCATATAGTAATGAGGGAATCGATAGGTTGTTGTGGGCACACGAGGAATCGGTAAACATAATAAACTTGGGTTCATCTAGGGCACACTACTGTCTATTCACTTACATCTCTTTAGGGAACCGGGGGGTGGGTGATAGATAGGCTAGGGGTTTATTTGACGAGGAATTATTTTTAAACCTAAAATGAAAGGATGAATGAGGAGATGCAGAGAGGAATCCAGTCTCCATAACTGGGTGACTTAATATGTATAAAAATTAGTGTGTCCATGATCGAGTTGTTTTATACTTAAACCAAATTCTAGTTCAAATGCCAGAACCTTTTGTTATTTTATATCATCTTGAATTTTCTTTCGCAGATTTAATTTTCAGTATAGTGACAACACCAAAACCCCTTTTTGTGACTAGTGACTAGAAGATGAAATCACAGCAGCTCTCTGTGGGATCGACCCATACTCATAAGGTAGCTACACTCACTGTGAGCATATGAGCATACAAATTTATTTTGAGCGCGAAACGACAGCGCGTCAAATCTCAAAGAATCAAACCACCAGTCATCACCACTGAAGAGGAACATGAAAGAAGGATGCACTTGCACATCCAACAAAAGTGGCTCTATAATGAATCGAAGAAAGAGCAACAAAGCCATTAGTCTGAACAACTATCAACATCAACTGCTAGAGAAGATCGAGTACTAACTTCAATGGATGATCTAATTAAAGAAGTAGTGAGAGAATTACATTCTGAAGAATCTCCCCAACTAGCTGAGGTTGTAATCAATCTCATTCCTGACTACCTCGACCAGCCAGAAGAAGAAGCTGAAGAAAAAATTGCTAGTGATGAAGAGTTTGAGAAACTTCTTCAATCACTAGTTCAACAAGCCAAGGAATAGCCACAAAAGCCAACTGGTCAAGCTCACCAGTTTCAGAAATCAGCTGAACTCCTAACTACCCATTCCAAATAGCCAACTGCTGAAATAGCTCAATCCGCTGTTCTTCCAACTGCTTAAATTTAAGAGCAGACTACTGAAGAAGAACCAACTAATCAGTCAGCTCAGTTGGTCGATGAAATTGATGGAAGAAGAGGTTGGGAATTGGTTCCCTACTTTGATCCTATTCTAAGGCCCATCCAGTCCCAAGCTTAAGCAGAGACTTAAGCTACTGAGCCATAAACTCCCCTAGAACCGAGCATTGAAGGAACTATCAGTTTGGGAGATGTTGAATAGTCACGAACAGTTCCATGTGAGGAACTGATTGGAACTGAGGTAGGAGAAGAAGTTGAGTCCCGAAGGAATGAACTGTAGGTTGACGAAGGTGCAACAGTTCTACATGAAAGTCTGGCTTCATATTGCTTTTCATGTCAAGGAACAAGCCTGGCTTTATATTGCTTTCATGACAGACGAGAGTCTGGCATCTCTTTACTTCATGTATTTGGACAGACATCAGTCTAGCCTTTTTCATGCCTAACCTATTAACAGTTAACCTTTGAACTGTTATTATTTACATTGAAGTTTGCCTTCGTTATTCTTTCTCGAGTTCATCCTAAGAGTCATGGTATCTGGTTTTAGTCATTTCGTACGCTTTAAAAGCGTGGATTGATCCATTTATAAAGGTTATGTTGCCCAAATTTTTTGGGCACTAACCCTATTTATTTGATTGCTTCTGTTCAACAACCCATTCTCCTTCCCCCCAAGTAGCGCACCAGTCCCCTGCCTTTTTACAGATGCATATGTAGATAATTTAGGCCATCTTTTGCTGAGCCACTTATATAAAATAAACCACCATCAACTCAGCCTTGTAACCTATTCTAAGGGCCATCCAGTCCCAAGCTTAAGCAGAGACTTAAGCTACTAAGCCAGAAACTCCCTTAGAACCGAGCATTGAAGGAACTATCAGTTTGGGAGATGCTGAATAGTCACGAACAGTTCCATGTGAGGAACTGATTGGAACTGAGGTAGGAGAAGAAGTTGAGTCTCAAAGGAATGAACTGTAGGTTGACGAAGGTGCAACAGTTCTACATGAAAGTCCTGTTGCGGTTTTTTTCAAATTAAACCACCGCAGGATCTATTGGTTGTTCATTAATTGATTGTCATGCAAATCATATTTTTATGTATCTTGAATGTATTTAATGCACCGAGTTCAAATAACAAGCAAGGCAATTTCGATTCTAATAAAGCGAAAGAATAGAATTCGAAATTTACTTACAAATCGAACGTCGGGTTGAGGACAACATTACAGATCTAATCTTGTTGCTGAATGAATGTGTGATCGGCACTCCCTTACTAGAAATTCCACTCCAAGATCTTCTATTGCATTCCCAGACTGTGTTCAGATACAGGGTGGGCTGTATTCTACTGACACGGGTGTCGAATCTATGGAGAACAAGAGAACAAAAGAGGGCTTGATTTTTCATTAGTAATTTTCGTCCCCTTCTCTAACATAAATAGGGAGGTGGGCAAAAATATGCAGCCCTAACCTTACTAGGTTTTAGGCCTCTAGCTCATGTTCCATCTCAACTCCACTTCAGTCTTATTGGGCTACAACAAGGATCTAGAAGAATATTAAATTGGCCTGCTAATTTATTTAATTTCTAATATCCAATAAACATTGGATATAATTAAATAAATTAAGTATTACTTTTATTCCATTAAAGAAGTAATACCGACCTACCAATTTAATACATATTTGCGAACATTCTTTCTTCTTTAGTTCAACCATTCCCCGTGTTAAAGATATAATGTCCATTAATTAATTTCATAAGCCTTTGACCGCTATAATCAATTAATATCTATTTCTTTGAGTAGTAGAACACACGCTTTATCACGTACGGAATAAATTCCACCTACAGGGTTTCACATGAACTTTGTGTGTTTCTCAAGAGAACATTATTAACCTGGCGCACCAGGACACGGTTCCCATATATATTGCACGACACATCATATATGCAAATTCTATCACCCAAAATATCAAGATTATTGATTCTTTAAAAGAACCTCACCCATTGATAGATCAAAGTAATAAACACAACACATATATGTTCGCCAATATATATGACTTGAGAACCCAAACTCTGTGGGTCTTTATTCTCTCACTTTAAGGTCAGAGTAGAGAATAGTATCCTATCGTGATCCTTCTCAATACACGAAAAGGTGTACTAGAATAATCAGTTAGTCAAGATAAACTAACTATCAGATTATTCTACGGTGTACCGATGGTGAGTTCAGAACCATCTAAACCGTGAGCCTTTTAATACAATACAACGATCTGATGATATAATCTTACCATTTGTTCTCCCACACCATATCATTGACAATGTAAGTATATTGAACATACACAAACAATTATATAATAATAATTTAAATGCAAAATAGTGATTGCAATAATATTCAATCTATATCATCATATCATCAGAAACATATACAAAGACATATCTTCTAGTATACAAAACTAACAATCTCCCACTTATACTTGAAGCATGTCTTTCAAGCATAAAACTAATGGGCTAACTCTCCAATCAAAACTAAATCTCAAACGGTGCCTCCTGGTTTGCATCTTAATCCCATTTTTTCCACGTGACCATTAAAGTCTTAGCTGGAAGGCTCTTCGTGAATGGATCAGCTAGATTGTCCTCTGATGTAATATTGACCACTACCACATCTCCTCTCTTAATGATTTCTCGTATAAGATGCTGCTTCCTTTTTATGTGTTTACTTGCCTTGTGGGCACTGGTTTCCTTCGAATTTGCCACTACACCAGAATTATCACAACATATCATGATAGTCTTACGCAAATCAAGAACCACACTCAAGTCCATCAAGAAACTCCGAAGCCAAACAGCTTCTTTTGCAGCCTCAGAGGTACCTATATATTCACCTTCCATGATGGAGTCAACTATGCATTTCTGCTTGATGCTCTTCCATGCAATGGCTCCGCCTCCCAATGTAAACACATAGCCTAAGGTAGATTTACTCTGATCTTTATCGAATTGAAAATCTGAGTTCGTGTAATCCAAAGGCACGAGACTATCAGAGCGGTGTATCAACATATAATCTCGAGTCCTTTTAAGGTACTTGAGAATATTCTTAACCTTAGTCCAGTGAACTTGTCCAGGGTTAGACTGATATCTGCTTACCATGCCAACTGCATAACATATATCAGGCCTAGTGCAAAGCATAGCATACATCAAACTTCCCACAGCCAAAGCGTATGGAAATTTCTTCATCTCATCTATCTCAGACTGTGTTTAGCGACATATTTCCTTGGATAGATGAATTCCATGTCTGAAAGGTATAAAACTTTTCTTGGAATCTTGCATGTTATACCTAGCGAGCACTGTATCGATATAGGTCGCCTGGGATAGACAAAGCATCCCTTTCAGGCAATCTCGAATGATCTTGATGCCAAGGACATGTCCGGCTTTTCCCAGGTCCTTCATATCGAATTGCTCAGACAATCACACCCTTATGCCTAACAAGACCTTCTTATTATTTCCGATAAGCAATATATCATCAACATAAAGTATGAGAAAAAACACCATATTTCCGTCACACTTCTTGTACATACAGCTCTTATCCGGACATTGCATGAATCCATATGACTCGATAACCTCATCAAAATGGATGTTCCAAGACCTTGATGCCTACTTAAGTCCATAAATGGATCTCTTAAGCTTGCACACTAGGTGATCTTGGCCTTCAGCGATGAATCCATCTGGTTGCTTTATGTGGATTCTTTCCTCGAGACTTCCATTAAGGAAAGCCATCTTGACATCCATCTGCCATATCTCATAATCGAAATGAGCGGCAATAGACAAGAGAATCTGAATTGTGTTAAGCATGGCCACTGGCGAAAAGGTTTCCTCATAATCGATCCCTTCTTTCTGAGTTCACCTTTTCGACACCAGTCTTGCTTTGAAGGTTTCAACCTTCCCGTCAGGTCCTTTTTTTCATTGTAGACCCACTTGCATCCAATGGATTTTATCCTATCAGGTGGTTCTACAAGATCCCAAACTTGATTATGATCCATAAATCTAGTCTCAGATTTCATTTCGGATTTCCAAGAGTCTGCATCTTTATCTTGGATTGCTTTGTCGCAGTTTTTGGGATTCCGTTCATTTAGCCCTTCAGGGAAATCCAAAGATTCACTCAAACCAATGAACCTGTCAGGTTGACGTACAACCCTCCCATTGTGATGAGGTAATTCTTGTATATCTGTGACATGTTGTACAGTATCTGATACTATCTCTTCTTGTACCATTAGTGTAGGATTCGATCCTTCTCCTCTTAGTTCCTCAAGGATGATTTCATTCTTTGGCTTATAGTTTATAACATAGTCTTCTTCCAAGAATTGAGCATTGTTACTAACCATGATCTTCTAATCCTTAAGTCCAACTACCACAACTCAGTTCAAAGGTCAAATGGGCGGCTGAACAGTTCAGTTCACCAGCTACCATGAGGAATTGATCCAGAACCTGCAGATATAGGTAAAACTGCACTCTAAGCTAATCAAGAAGCTGCAGACTCACATTGGACTCAAGCTTGCTAAAGATGAATCCTCAAACATTAAAGAGGAACAAGAAGGTAGTCCAAGGGAGCCAGCTACCAAGAGAAAGAAAACTGAACACAGGAAGAACTAGCGGCAAATCAAGCTCAACTGATTAGATACCCTAAGTTTACTTCTTATAATTCAGTTTATCAGTTTTTGCTTAATATTAATGAAAGATTCTCTTTTATTTCTAAATAAATGTCTAGTCAGCATTTATTTTGAAATTTCTTACCGTTGAAACATATTGACACGCGGTATGAGCTTTAAAAGCCAACATCTAAAAGAAAAAGATAAAGGACATTCATTCTTCAACCTAAAAATTTATGAGTCTCACTCAAACACTCATAAAAACCCCACAATCCTAGTCTTTCAGACACACACTCATTTCTAACCTTTCCAAAGACTCTCTCTCTCTCTTTCCAAAAAATTAGGCCAATCTTAATGTAAAACCCCAGAAATTTCAGAATTTATTTCAAAGACTAAAGAAAATAAATGGAGCTTAAATAAAGATGTTCCGGATGTAAGCCGCGACTTTAGGAGTCTTTTTTCGTGAAATCGTCTTTTCGAGAATTTTGATCCCAACCCTGTTATGGCTGATTTTGATCTTGTTATAAAAGTATCGACCTAAGGAGCGTGATGGTACTTTCGGAATCTTAATCCGAGGTCATTTGAGATCCCGGTGATGAAAAATGCATAAAGTAAGAGCGTGAATAATGTTTTTCCGTAAGGATGTGATTTTCAGAAATTCACGAAATCTCGTGTGTTGACTCGATTCTTGTTTCGTCAAGCTATCCCTATAGGAAATTGCTCAAGGAATCCGTTGGTATTCTCGAATTTTCAATCAGAGGTCAATCGAATGCTCAGGAAATTTGTATATCACTTCTGAGAAATAGTAAATGTATTTTTGAAATGGGAATCTTTTTTCATTTTTCTTCAGATGACTCTTTCATCATCCCAAGTCGGGTTGGTTCAATAGTACTCGAACCAACAAACCTTTCCGTATTTTCAGATTTTATATTGGAGGTCATTTGGACCTCGCCACTGAATAAAACAATTTTTGACCGAACCTAAAATTACTTTAGCAGTATTTTTGCACTGCAGTAGCTTATGGAGGAAGCTAATTACACCCTTATATATAGCAGCCCTCCCTTCGCTATTTTTATCTTAATCCCCCATTCAGATATGAATTTGGAGAGAGAGATTGGAGAGTGGGCGAGAGGATTAGAGGAGTGGAGGAGAGAGAGGGAGGAGCCACCACTATCGCCGTGGAGTCGCCAGAGTGCTGTAGCCGCAAGAAGGCCCAACCGGCACTGGGTGACCCCTCAGCCAGGAGCACCCCGTGGGGACAGAGCGTCCCACCGGCGCGGGGACGCAGGTTTCCAGCCCCGCCAGCGCTGGGCCCCTCCGCCAGTACTGGGTACCTAGTTTGCAGGTCCGTCTTCAGTAAATTCTGGGTGTTTAACCTTTAATTCTCATGTTCAAGTCATGGCTAAGGATCGAGGGATTAGATTTCATTTTGATTTCTTGTTAGGATCTCGAAGAAGACCACTAAGTCGATGATTGACTATTATAGGAAGAGGTGAACCTCGAGGAAACTCGGGAAAGGATTTTCAGCCCGTTGCTTTGACCCCTACTCCATGATCGAGGTGGGTAATTCTAAACCTAATATATGATTTAAGCTAGTAAGCTCTAGAAGCATGATAGAGCAATGGAAAATATCTAATAAAATATTTGATGCTCTGCCTGATTAGTCTCTGTACAAAGAAAGGAAAGGAAAGGAAGGAAGGAAGGACGTTATGTGACATGATTATGTTAATTGTTGTTTGAGCTCTTGAATAAATAAAGGATGATATGATTTGATATGATGTGATATGATATATTTGATTATATGAGGTATAGATGATCATGATCATAAGTTAAATTTGTTATCGATATTATTGATGATGAAGGTTATTTAAGTGAATAATGTATTGCAGGTTGATTATAGTATCCCTTATGGTGTTAACGCTAAAGTATTGATTGAGGAATTCAATCTATATGATTCAATCTAGGTGATGATCTATGCTAGCATGATTAAGTATTGAGGCTTTGATATTAAGGATTGAATGTGAGAATTTAATGTCGAGGATTGAGTATTAAGGATTCAAGGTTGAGGTTTTGATATTGAATGTTGTGATTCAATCATTGTTAAGTAGGATATGGAGCTCAAAGAATAGTTTCATTTCATTATCATGTTGTGACATTCGAGTCACTAAAGTTGAATCTTTGATAAAGTTAAGGGAGTCACTGTTGGGTAACCCCCCTCGCATACTCGAGTCACTACTGGGTAACCCCCTCGCATACTCAGGAAGATATTTGAGGTAACCCCTCCCTTATCCTAAGGCATACCTAAGGGTGCAGTAGACATCAGATTTGAACCAGGAAAGGCCCTCAGGAAAGGAAAAGATTTTTGCGGATATGGAGAGGGCTTTTACATTTTGCTCTCCATATACCGTCAGTCGTTAATTGGATATTTCTAAGGTTTTACAGAGTTTTCTCATAAAACCCCACCGAGTGCCTTAGTACTCACGCCCTCTTTTTCAATTTTTTTTAGTTGAGATGTTGAGGCCAGTGATGTGCTGCTGGTGGGGTTGTCTGAATTGCTGCTCTATCTGGTTACATGATTTTCTCCTGCTATGTTTCTGCTGAATACTCTGATGTCTAGTGTTTAGTCTTGATATATGTAATCTGATTCTTGATAATAGCATGTCTTAAATGATATGATTCCTAATTATCAATAAAGTCTTTAAGAAGAGGAAGCATGTTCTTTTGGCATGCCACTTATTCCTTTATTGATTCCGAGCTATTTAAAAAGTCATACTTGCTGAGCATGTTGGTATCTATTCACTTTCAGTTGACCTATGAATGGGTCTTGCATGCTTGTTATTGTTGTTCGCCTATGAAGGAGTTTTACTTTTCAAGCATGATTATGCTTGCTTCCTGTTAATCTTAAATTGTTTTCTTATTTTCGTCCTATGAATGGAACAGTATGATTTATTTGCCTATGACCTATTGATGGGTCTTAGCTGTTGTGACCTATGAAGAGGTCTTGTTTATTTAAAGAGTCCAATTCTCATTTGTTAGTCATTGGATTCTGTTTAAATTCCGATTGGCCTATGTTTAGGCATTCCTTTGATTTGACTAAACCATTTGACGCCCTTGATTTGTTTAAAATGATAATTCTTCCCAGTCATATAGTTAAGTTGCCTAAATTTTTAAGGCGCTAACTTAGTTTAATTCTAGAAACACCCCCCTGGATTTTCAATTAAACTACCTTTTTCCTTATGTTTTACATATAACGACCCCGTCCCTATTCTCGGGACTGGGCCGTTACAGATGGTATCAGAGCAGGCTTGCAACTCTGCCGACCTATCTCTTCTTGAAATGATTGATTGAACTCTTATGTGAACATTAAATTGTTCAAAGATATTAATCAGCAACCCACAGCTCAGCATCACCCTCGCATCTTCAACAAAGTTAAGGTATGATTGAGTTAAAGTATTTTGATTATATTTGGTATAACTTTTAGAAGTACGAGATGAGGAGAAAAATTTTGAGCAAGGCAAGGCTAGTTAATTTTTCTTAAGTGGAAGAAAGTTCTAGATCAATAGTTTTGTAAAGAATTTCGAGTCATTATGAACTCGACCAAGCAGCAAATCTTTTCAGAATATTATTTTCTGCAGATACTCAAAATATTTTGGTCATTTTGGATCGTCAAATTTTTTAGGTAAGTTATAAATTTTGAAAGGTGATTTAAAAATCTTCTTTGTGATAATGGTTTGTCTACTGCCCATAAAGAAATGATTTGAGGATAAGTTGAGAATAAATGAGGTATAGAGAATATAGTCCAAACATAGACTATAGTGAGCTTGAATTAAGGAGAATTCTATGATTCTCTTTAGGTTCTCTTAAGAACCTAGATCGAATATGTTCTCTCTCAATGAGCTAAGATAAGTAGAGCTATTCGAAAGAACATTTTATTACAAGGGTGTTTGTAAGAAAGTTAAAGGGTTCCGATAGCAGAATCGGGAATAAGGTAATAAAGCTTAATTTCAAGACAGAAACAAGAAAGTGAGTAGTCGAGTTAAAGGCTAGTTATCAGATTGAAGATCTAATGCAAGTTCGAAAAATCCCTACATGAGCTTTTAACTTAAGAGAGTCTTGTCTAAAGATCTAATTGCGTTTGCAAGGAATGGAGATTCATTTCCTTAGATAGAAGCTCTTTCATTCAGTGGATGGCCAATCAAGGCCATAGCATATTTAATGCCTAGAATTGTCGCTTGTTTCAAGTCGATGAAGATTGTCATCATGATTGTAGCCAAAATAATTCGAAGATGTGTCTGTCAGTATTCTACTGAGTTTCCAGGAGAAGTTAAAGACAAATTATTTCGATTCCAGGAAGTACCCTAGATTGAGCTATTTTCTCATACCTTATCTAGTGGGAAGAGAGTGACCCCATTTATGGCTTTCCCAGCTAAGCACGAAGTCCAGCCAACTCGTGCTATTTTATGGCGACCTCGTAGAGATGGCAATGCATAATGCTCCAGAGAAAATAGAATTCAAAGAAGATCATTAAGAAGATAGACCTAGTGGTTGGTAGATCAAGAATTTTAGTATGATATGAAGTTTTGATGAATCTATTTATTCATTCTCATATCGATTGAGTCGATCGCCCTTCAACAGCTTCATCATTTAAAATTCTTCGATTATATCCTCTTGAATAGCATGTAATCTTTTGATCAAATTTCTTTGATCATCAAGAATCAGTGATAGTACTTTCTTGTTAGGCTATGCTGACACCTTTGTGAAACATGTCAGCACGGTTCTCAGTTGCTAAGCATTGATTTTCTTCCGTTAATCTTGTTATGTATGAGAACCCTTTGAGTTTATAAGTCCTCTGAAAAGATAACTGTTAGTGCCATTTACACTCAGGTGTTCAAGATTGTCATGATCTGTATGGAAATATTAAAAGAACACAAAAGGTTTTAGGTATTCATGTCTGAATAATATGTTCTGGACATTACTGTGAACATTCCACTGCCAATCTAATTAAAGATTGAGAAATGTACTCGATCATGTTCTTGAACATGAGTATGTACTTAGTTGTCCAGAGAATTTACAAGAGACGTGCCATGCTAGATTTAAAGAGCTGAAGCTACAGATTCAAGATGGACGTTTCAGAATAGAAGCTGCCTTGTTCATGATGAAGATCAAAGAAGGAAAGCAGCAGTTCTATTCAAGGAAGTAGTCTAAACTAGACTTGTCTAATTCTATTAAGGAAAGTTACCTTACTGAATTAGAGTTAGATTAAGATTTCTGATTACCTTGTTAAAACCATATCTTTCGTCTATAAATAGCCGGAGAATCAGACTAGTTTAGAATGCACGTACACACGAATACACAGAACTTGTTTAGAGAGTCCAAAAGACTTCACATCTGAAGCACAAGGTATTCGGTATTGTTAGATTAGAGTTGATCTTTTTATCATTATTTTTCTAGTCTGTGTTTGAATTGTTGGGGTTTTTTCGAATTGAACCAGCGCATGATCTAATTGGATGTTCATTAATCCTAATGTCATATATATCATAATTCTAAGTATCACATATGTTTTAATTAACCATGTTTAATAAACATGCATAGCCGCTTTAATCGATTCTACTAAAGTAGAAACATAGAAATCGAAAAATGACTTACAAATTAAATGACGGGTTGAGGACAAGATTAAAGGCACCCCTTGATGCATAGCAAAATTAATCTTGCTGTTGTATGAATGATAATAGGCACCCCTTGATGCTATTCCACTCCTTGATCTTCTGTTGTATTCCCGCACTGAATCTAGTTTCAGGGTGGGCTGAAATCTACTAGATCGGTATGGAATCTTTGGAGATCAAGAGAACACGAGAGGGTTGATATTATATGATGAAAATTTCGTGCCTCCACCCTCTTATTTATAAGGGGGTGGACGAAATTTAGTGTCCCATTTGGACTAGAATTCTCTCTCTATCTCTTGTTCTATCTCCAATCCAATTCAGTCTCTTTTTGGACTACAACAGGGATCTAGAAGAATATTAAATTGGCCCATTAATTTATTTAATATTCAATATCCAATAAACTTAGGATATAATTAAATAAATTAAGTATTATTTTTATTCCACTAAAGAAATAATATTGACCTACCAATTTAATACATATTTCTGAATATACTTTCTCCTTTAGTCCAGCCATTCCCCGTGTTTAAGATATAATGCCCATTAATTAATTATGTAAGCTTCTGACAGCTATAATTAATTAATATCTTATCCTTGAGTAGTACCACACAAGATTTACTCATGCACGGAATAAATTCCACCTGCAGGGTTTCAGCATGAACTTGCATTTCCTCAAGGGGACACCATGAACCTGGCGCACCAGGACACGGTGCCCCTACATATTGCACGACCCATCATAAGTGTAAATGTTACAATCCAAGATATCGAGATTATTGATCCTATAAAAGAATCTCACCCTTTGATAAATCAAAGCTGCAAACACTACACGTATATGTCCGCCAACATATAGGGGTTAAGAACCCAAACTCCGTGAATTCTTATTCTCTCATTTAAGGTCAGAATAAAGAATAGAATCCGAAGTAGATCCTCCTCAATACACTTGACCGTGTATTAGTACCGGAAGAAGACGCCCTATTTTCAACTAGGTGTGCCTCCGGATTTCCTTTTTGAAGTAACTCAGCCGCCTGAAGATCCATGAGCAGTTCAGTCAGGCTGACATCCCTCTTTATCATGTTAAAGTTCAGCTTGAATTGCTCAAACTTCGAGGCCAAAATATGAAGAACAATGTCGATTTGAGAATCGGCATTTAGCACTCCACCCAAGGTCTCGATCTCAGCCAGATACCCCATCATCGGGAGAACGTGATCCCTAACAGGTGTGGAGTCAGCCATTCTCGCATCCATTAACTTCTTCATTGCCAAATGGCGTGCTGAGCGGTTCTGATGACCGAAAAGCTGCCTAAGGTTGTACATGATATCATCAACGGTTTTCATAGGTTCATGTTGATGTTACAACACATTCGACATGGATGCCAGAATGTTACAGCACGCTGTCTCATTAGACCTAACCCACTTATCATATGCAACCTTTTGGGCTTCGTCAGAACCCTCATTTGGCTTCTGAGGACATACCTCATCAAGTACGAATTTGTGTCCTTCCGCAGTGAGAACAAGATTAAGGTTTCGAATCCAGTCATTGTAATTTTCATCGATAAAATTGTTTTCTTTGAGAATAGAGGACAGGTTGGAGAGTGCCATGATGATATAGAATAACTGAAAAGTAAACTTGCAATACAATCACAAACTTTAGGATATATAGTATATAATCGAAAACCTCAGAAAAATTATACTTTTCCACCGACATTTTAAAAATGTTTTCTATAAGCCACGTTAGTGTGGCCATTTATAAAATTCATTCTTAAATAGGTAAAACCACCTTTAATTTACCTCCAGTCAAATTTTATTATGACAGGTAAATTAATAGTCGGAAATAATCACGGTCAAGTAACCTTCCAATTAATAAGCCACGTTAGTGTAGACGTTTATTAATAAATTACACCTAAGTGTGAGCACCATCATCTTAGCACCAAGTCCACTATTTCGAACTCCCTGCTCCAGTTGGAGGAGTCAGTTTGTTCTAGTAGTGTTCTACAACTATCTTGATTAAGAAGTTTAATTTCTAGAGATAACAGTGAGATGACACATCCGTTATGGAGGAAGACCTATTGTCAACTCGCATGTCAATCACATCTTAATTAAACCAGATTAATGGAGACCGTTTGAGATTTCTACATACTTTGGTATGAATCTCTCCCATTTAGTTATTTAAGATTGAGGTTTTATTTTATCCCATTGTAAAACATGCAAACATCACATAAAAAGACAAAACATCAATGCATGCTTCAAACAACATAATAAGCAATAATAATAAAAACCAACTATCATGGCTTATATCTCATGTTGCTGAATGAGATAAAACTAGAAACTCAGCTCCGGAACTTGGAACAAAGTCGTCGTCCCCATCACTGTGCCTCACCGAAAAACCTAGCTCCAATTAGGGTTTCGGGACGTGAATCAGTGATACTTCCTTTCTTGAGTTGCACTACTTTCCTCCTTCGAGTTGATCTTCAAACTTTATTTAAAATAGAATATCTATTCCTTAAAGGAAAAAACTAATATATCTAGAATAAAATTACAACTCAATAACTTGGTCTAACAGTTTTATTTTTATTATATTAAAACAACATAAAATAAAAACTAGACCTAATCCATGGATTTTCTCATGGATTAAAATCACGTAGCCAAACCGGCATACAACCCATCATACATCCAACATAAATTAAAATATACATCACATAATTAAGGAGCCATGATAGTCGGTAACCCTGCAAACAAGTGAGTCTACATATCCAACAATCACAATTACATGATTAGCATAAAATAACATATGATATCCACACATGACATGATTTTCAAAATTATCTTTTAATTAAATTAAAAATTTCAAAAATACCTCCAAGATATAATTGGGAAATTAAAATAATTATCCACCAAATTTAATCTTGATATACTCGAAAATTGCATAAGAATAAATCTGAAAATTTATCAAAATTATCCACCCAATTTATTTTTAATTTTCGGATAACATCCTAATTAATTAATATTTGAAAATCTTGATCTAGATCAAAAATCTATCCCAAATATTTGGATAGGGTTTCGAAAATTCTAAAGATAAAAATTGGAAATTTGATCCACTTCAAATTCCTTCAAATTTAAATCTTATTTTCAACCCTATCTAGATTAGAATTAAGTAATTTATGATATACACCAAAAATTTCTTTTCTAATTCTTATCTACAAGATTTTCGAAAATTTGCAAGAATAAAATCTGGAAATTTGATCAACTTTAAACTCTTTTCAAATTTAAATTCTATTTTCAAATCTTTTTGGATTATAATTAGATAACCATTGATATGTATCAAAAATTACCTTATCCAATCTATTCCATGTAGATTTTCGAAAATTTCAAGAACATTAAATATGAAAATTTGATCCACTTCAAATTCTTCCAAATCTAATATTCTATTTTCAAATCTATTTGGATTAGAATTAGGTAACTTTAAGATAAACATCAAAAATACTAAATCTAATTCCAAGACCATCAGTAGGAGCAAAAGCAGCAGCGGCAGCTGGAATAGATCCTGGAGCAGTGGTGGAGGATGGCTAGGCTGCATCATCAGCAGTCGGTGAGGCAACAGCCGGGGCAGAGCTGGGAGACACACCATCACGGACACCTACAGCAGAAGTGCCTAGTACATCAAGTGGAGATGCAAAAGCCAAAAACTCGGGCTCGAAGATCCATAAGAAGAGACTCCAACTCTTACTTTCGAGTTCGGATTGTCCTCATGGCCTTGTCCAGAAAGTTCACCTCTCGCTCCAGAGATTGAATGTACCTGTCGAAGAAAACAACATTCACAGAAAGTTGTGGAGCAGATCTGTTAGGAATAGACGGAGGCTCAAGAGTAGGATTTTGGGCAGCATCTCTAGCAGGAATGTCACAAGCGTGCTGGGAATAGAAGAGCTTGTGACTGATCACAAGAGGGGGCTCCTCTAGCTCATACACATCATTAGCCGTCACCACATCATGTTGAGCCATAATGATGGAGAAGATCATTATTGGATACCCTAACGGTTGCTGGTTTTGAGTAGACACTACAAGACTATCACGTATAAGCGACGGACATTTCCGTCGCCAAGTTAACGGGCGACGGAATAGCGACGAAAAATATCTGTCTCGTGTATTTAGTCGCTAAAGAAATAAGGTGACAGAATTTTCTGTCGGCTCCATTTGGCGATGGAATACGCGACGGAAACGTTCATCGCCTTAAAGTGTCGTCGTAAATGGTCGCCTAATTGAGGTGTCGGACACGGCGACAGAATGTTCCGTCGCCAAATAAAAAAATAATTTAATTCATAAAATTTTAAAAAATCGGGCGACGGAACATTTCCGTCGCCATTTTTGTTTTTTTAATTTTTATTCGGTTTTTTTTAATTCATTTTTTTTAATTCCTTTTTCTTTTTAAATATTTATTTGTACCCAAATATAATAAAAGATCATAAAACTAATATATATATATATATACATAATTTAATATAAAATGTATAATACATATAAATAAATATCAAAATTGTAGCATAAATACAGATATAGTACAACTACGTGCCCTCCTCACAATTTGGTCTTCCGGAACCACTACCAGACCCTTCGGATCCGTCACCAGCACCACCCGATTGCTGATTGAGAAGACGCTCAAGCAGGGACTCTATTCTGGCTTGTTTCTCTAGTACTTGTTGTACAGACTCACGCTGGCCATCCATCTTTGCCTGCATCTGAGCCTGCATCTCACCCAGTCTCGCATCGAGCTCAGCCTGGGTGTACAGTGACCCGGAGCCCAGGCTCAATGATGAGGAGGATCCTCTAGATACAGTAGAAGGGCGACGAATGGCAAGGGCCATGTTTCCTAGCCCGATAGTGCGCCCCTCCCTGTTAGGAGTCACCACCTGGCAGAAAAAATCTCACCCCTGTTCGGCTCCCTGCCCTCTGCTCTCCACTTCGTGGCCAAGGCGTCAAAGTTATCCCGTATTTATCAGGATAAATGTAATTCATTTTTCAATATAAATTATTTATATATACGTATCTATATATATATATAAATATATATTAAAATATTTGTAAAAATTTACCTTATTCTCCTTCGTCTTAGCAGTGGTCCAAAGGCTATCTGGGCAGTGAAGCTTGAGGTAGATCTGGTGGCGCGCCTCCCAGTCGGACAGATGCTGCTCTCTAGCCTGATTAAACAAGATAAAACGGAAATCTATTAGAAAGTGTTAATTTATTATACTACAAACTTGAATAATTATTATAACTCGTACCAAATCACGCATATGATCCACGGCACATCTGACGCCTCCGTGGTGAGTCTGGCTGGATGATCCTGGTCAATCAGACTTGGTGTTGCGGTTCCTCTTGGCCAGCCGAGCCTTCTCCTTAGTCTCCTCTGCCTGCCAGTATGCTATCCAAGCAGGCCAGTCCTCCTGGCACACAAAATCGAGCTTCTTGCCCGCCTAGTAGTCATCCTTCTTCATGTGGTACACCATGTCCCTGTACCAGTCCTGGCACTTCTTCCAGAAGTGCGGAAGCACCTCCTCATCAGGGAATGACCACCTAAACTCCTTCTATATTAACACATCAATAACTAACGACGTTAGTAATAATATTAGACAACACAAAATACATATATATAAATTTTTTACCTTGAACTCAGCCCAGTATAGTATCCTCCTATCCACGGGTACCCTCTTACAAGCGAAGCCCGTAGGATACATATACCTCTTGAAGATAGCTGTAATTGCCCTCGAACAGGTGTTCGAGGGCCTTAAGACTCTGAAAATGAAAATTAGATTCAATTATAATATACATAAAGTAAATTAATTAAATATATTGATATATTGAGCAACATACCTCTCCTTTCCCATGGTCTCGAGCTCGAGCTCCTATCTCGAGTCAACTGTGCGGGACTCCTTTCCCTGAGTATCAGTACAATCCTGACCGACACTATCATCAAAGGCACTGACAACGGATCCCATAGATGATAGAGCTTGTGACCTAGCCTTGTGAGATCCACCTCCTCTAGTCATCTGACAAAAACAACTCATATAGATATCTATCCACATGATCTTAATTAAACAAAAACATAAAATTCAAAAAAGACAAAAATTCGGCAGCATAATGACGTGAAACCTAGGTTTTGACCGAGTCATCGACGTAACCTAACTAGGTTCTGGGATTAACTAGCAAAAACCAAACACCAAAGGGATCCAGGAGCCCTCGTCTCAATATAAATACGTACAATTAAAATAGAGGGATATAGGGGTCCTCGTCCCATTTAACTAACATGCTTTATTAAAATTGAACTAACTTGCTTTAATTAATAATAAAAAATATAAATAATGGCAATTAGAAGAATTTTTGGACCAATTATTACAAATTGTAATTTTTTTTTAATTTTAATTGTATTGTAGGGCATCCTTTGGTTAGTTTTAGCAATGCAAAAAATGTAATTAAATATGAAATTAATAATCAAATAAATTGTAAATAACACAAATAATATAAATTTGATGATAATTAAAATAGAACACAAAAAATCAACTAATAGAAATACAAACAATTTGAACTTTACTACAAACAACATAAATTTGGCAATAAAAGAAAATATAATACACAAATACCAATAAGTAAATAAATTTTAAATAACACAAACAATTCGAACTTTACTACAAACAAATTCAAAAAAAATAATAAATTTCTCAAATTATCAATTACATATATGTATATATAGTTTTATCGTTTAATTTTTTATAAAACTAAATTAAAAAATTTCTAGAATTTAATAAAATCTGTAACAAGCACACACTCATGATCTGGTTTTCATAATATTCTTTATTGTGTTTCTTGTTATGAATACATACACTACCAACATATTATTTGTGCACAAAAGAAATTATAAAATTTTGAGGAATTCATGATGGTTGTTGAGGGGAACAGTGGGAGAGGAATTTGGGCAGGGAACTGCAAATGGAATTTTATTTTATTTACTCCCTCTTAATTATTGTTTCATTTCTTCTTCACCGCATTACTTACATATATATTATTTGATTAATTTGATTTTAATATAAAAATGTCAAATAAGACTTCAAACGAGTTATTTAAACTTAACTATATATATACATACACTTACACATACATACATACGGGATGTATTTCAGAATCAAGAACGGTCAAATTTTGAGAAAAAATGCTGGGAATTTGCCAATTACTTTTTTTCTTTTTTCTTTTTTGAATTGAACTTTCCATAACTTTTTTTGAGAAAATAATTCCATAACTTTAAACTACCAAACAAATTAAATTTAATTAAAGCCGAGTTTTCTTTTCTCTCCCCGGCCGGTCAACGTAACATATACATACATACAACCGAGTCCAAGATAATACTAGTAGATTTTAAAAAAAAGGTGTAATTAGTCGTGCAAAAAAGAAAAGAAAAAATCCATCCTAAACATGATATCATAAAAACTTTAATCTTTTTTTAGATAAATATTAAATTTTAATCATTGAACTGATTTATCTAAATACTGTAAAAAAAACTCATTTATAAAAACATAAAAATAATCAAATTAATTAAAAAATTCTTCAACTTATCAGGTCGGCGGCAGGCGGCAGCGTCAGCTTCAGTGGCGGAGGCGGGCTCCGGCACGGAAGAGAGAGAGGAAGAGGGAGAGGGAGAGAGAGGGAGAGGGAGCTCATCGGCGTAGGCTCTCGGCGGTCGCAGCGGGAATGGGGCGATTTAGGGCTCGGTTGATTAGGGAGAAAATTGCGAAGAAGGGCTCTGTCCCCGTATATTACAAAATCGAGCGACGGAATTGGCGATGGACCAGTCCGTCACCCGATTTTTTTAATTATATTCTAAAATAAAAAAAATAAGGCAACGAAATATTTTCATCGCCTTATTATTCAGCAAAAAAAATATAAAAAGAAAATAAGGCGATGGAATATTCCGTCGCCTTATTTTCCCAAAATTTAAAATAAATAAAAAAAAGGTGACGGAATAAGTACGTCGCCGTATGTGGCGATGGTGACTCCGTCGCTAAGTCCATCATTCGAGGTGGCGACGGAAGTGTCCATCACCGTTTCATCATCCGTGTTGACGGAATATATTCTGTCGCCATTTCCGTCATTAAAACTGTGTTTTTTTGTAGTGAGACTCAGCATGGGTACACACATAATGAAAAATGATCTGTCCTAGGTTGAACACCACCTGTGTTCCAACCTTGTACAACAACACTGTCAAAGTCTTACCCAATGAGGATCTGTGTTTGCTGGGAAGCCAGTTCTTGATCGCAATCTTGTGAAGGATAGAGTACTTCACGCTTAGGTCAGATGGCAACAGAGATCTCCCCTTTGGCCACATGAGACGGCTTCCTCCCGTCAATTCAACAGCAATCTCATCGAGATTAGGCACAGATTCAGGGGCAATAGAATGAGCAACCCCCAAATATGAATTAATGATAGCAGATGAAAAACTAATCTAATGCCCACGAACAAACATAGAAAATACATGATCAGAGGTAACCTCCCGAATTGATTTAGACAAGTTGGCATAAAACTCATGCACAACAAAAGCAACAAACACAGGGGCATCATATACAAACTTATCCAGACGCAAATCATGCAGTAACTGGACCACACCAGTTCCCTCAACATCAGACTGAACCAAATGGCGCTCAGAGACAAGAGAGCGACCAACCACAAACTTATAAAGACTTTGATGAAAAGCAGATAAAAATTTACCCGAATCAAATGCACCTGATTCAGAGTCGGAACTGTCTGAGACATCCTCAGGCACAACATCTGCTTCTTCCTCCAAAGGAGTAGGAGCTCTGGCATTCTTCATTAACGGACGTCGTGAGGATGAGGCCAATCCCAACATTCTCTCCGACACACTCCGAGTAACATGATGAGCGGAGACTGAGACAGAGGCTCCTTTTGTAGATGACTTCTTGGCAGCAATCATTTTAGAAGAGCTCTTCTTTGCAAGAGCCTTCTTGGGGGCTTTGGATGACTGATCATTTTTTCGAGCAATTTTCTCCAGAACTTTCGATTTGAGATGAGCATTAGGCATCTCATCATCGTCAGAATGATCATCCACCAACTGGGATTCAACTTGTTCATCATCTACAAGTTAGAGCTTTCACTTCACATTGCAAGAGCGAGTAGAGGGCTCTCCTTATTCCAGTTCGAGTAGAACAGACTTAGAACCAGGTGGGGAAACAGCAACATCGGCATCTTCGATTTCAACATCATCATCAACTTTCATCTCTTCAGAGTGGGCAAGGGCATCAACAAAAGGGGATGCTTCTCCAAGCCGAACCTGAATAGTGAAAACTAGAGTGTCACTCTTTGGTAGGATGAACGCTAGTGGGGCAAGATTAGAAACAAGCCTCATGGCATCAATGGAGGTAGTGAATTCATAAATTCATGATGAATCAACGTTCATAGCGGCATTAATTGAAGCATTAAAAGCTTCCTGCATCTCTAACAGCGGTGAGGATGGCTCGACAGAAAACCTAGGAGAGATTTGGGGTTCCACGATTGTCTTAGCAATAGACCCAGATAGAGGAGCACTGGGTGGAGACGATGTAGCAGGCACAGACTGTGGAACATCTGTGGAAGCAACTTCTTCTTTTTCTGGACCAGAGGTCGCTAGAACAGATTGCGAAAAAACTAGGGGTTTTGAAAATTCCCCTAACTCTCACCAAAGACTAGATGTGTTAATCTTTAATTTCTTGAAAAATGAGGGTTTAGAAGAACTTGATTTGTCCGCCATTTAAAACAAAGGAGAAAAAGCTTGAAAGCTGAGGGTTTGAGAGAGAAATTGTAGAGAAATTTTGAAAAGATTCGAATGCCGTCAACAATTTAAAATTCTGATCTTCAAAACTTAATTAGGAAATTAAAAATAAAGTAATTTCCAAAATTTACTATCACATCCCATAATCATCACATCTCCGCACGTCTCAGGGAGTGAACCGACTTTGGTACAAGAAAAAAGGCTCCACTAGCCATTGCAGTTGAAGAAAACCGCTCGAACAGTCCTTGCATCTGGCAGGCACACTTGGAGACACACATTTGAATAGTCCATAAAACACTTTGTCATTTCACATTTTCTGTACATACATCACTGAGCAAGACTGTACAGAGATACTTCTCTCAAAGGAGAAGTTTAGAGAACACAGAGATCCAAGGAGGATCTAAGTGTTTCAAATCTTCCACTATCAAGCGCCTTAGTGAAAATATCTGCAAGTTGGGCATCTGTTCCAACGTACTCAATCACAAGTAATCCACCTTAAACCAGTTCACGGATGAAGTGGTGGTGAATATCTATATGCTTAGTGCGAGAGTGCTGAACAGGATTCTTCGAAATATTTATGGCACTCATGTTGTCATAGAATATGGCAAGCATAGATTGTGGCGCACCATAGTCAAGTAGCATCTGCTTCATCCATAAGAGTTGAGTGCAACAGCTTCCAGTTGCAATATATTTTGCTTCCGCTGTAGAAAGTGAAATAGAATTTTGTTTCTTGCTGAACCATGAAACCATGTTGTTTCCAAGGAAGAAACATCCTCCTGAAGTACTCTTCCAATCTTCAGTACAACTAACCCAATCTGCATCACAAAACCCCACCAAACTAGGGTTTGTGTCATAGGAAAACCATAGTCCTACCTCAGTAGCACCTTTTATGCACTTGATTATGTTCTTGACAGCCTTCAGATAACTTTCTTTGGGATCGAATTGGTATCGAACGCACACTCCAACACTATAGCAGATATCTAGCCGACTTGCAGTCAGGTAGAGCAGACTACCTATTATACTTCTGTAGAAGGTTTGCTCAATAGACACCCGCTTCATCCTTTGTCATTCTCAAATGTGTTCCCACAGGTGTTCTCTTTGTACTGCAACTTTCCATACCAAACTTGTTAATCAACTTTCTTGCATACGTTGTTTGAGAAACAAAGATCCAGACATCTTTTTGCTTCACTTGAAGCCCTAGATAGTAGGTTAGTTCACCTACTAAACTCAGTTCGAATTCAGATGTCATGTACTTGACAAACTCATCCACCATTCTGTTTGACACATATCGAAAGACAATATCATTGACATAAATCTGAACGATGATCACTTCAGATTTTTCTCTTTTGATAAAGAGTGTTCTATCAGCTCCACCACAAACATAGTCTTTCTCCAGAAGGAACTTGGTTAGACGTTCATACCAAGCTCGTGGAGCTTGTTTGAGACTGTATATTGCCTTTTTTAGTTTTTACAAGAGCTCAGGATGGTGAGGGTCTTCAAAGCATTTGTGTTGGCTAACAAAAACATCTCCAGATAAGTACCCATTCAAGAAGGCACTTTTCATGTCCATTTGGTACAACTTAAACTTCATCCATGCAGCCATGACAAGAAGTAATTGGACTGACTTAAGATGAGTAACGGGAGAAAATGTTTCATCAAAATCAATTCCCTTAACTTAAGAATATCATTGGGTGACCAATCTCGCCTTGTTCTTGGTTATGTTTCCCTCCTCATCGATCTTGTTTTTGAAGATCCACTTTGTGCCTATCACATTGGCATGTTTGGGTCGTGGAACAAGATCCCACACTTTATTTCTTTCCAATTGCAAGAGTTCTTCTTACATGGTATGGATCCATCGATTATCCTTCAAAGCCTCTTTGACATTCTTGGGCTCGATGGTGGATGTGTAGCACACATTGGTAATCAGTTCACGATAGTTCTTATGAACTTCTCTTGTTCGGACCCCTTCACTCATATCACCAATGATATCCGTTACAGAATGATTCTTCTGGACTCCTTTCGATGGTTTGTAGACATCCTGTTTCTCAGTTCTTGATTGTGTCTGATCACAATTTTCACAACTGTGAGGCACATATGCAGGAACATGGATGGTAACATCAAGACTTTCATTATCTATCTGGGCAGCAGGTTCTTTCAGATCATCAACAACAACGTTAATTGATTCCATAACCGTTTTGGTTCTTTTGTTGAAAACACGGTAGGCACGGCTATTTCTTGAATATCCAAGAAAAATGCATTAATCTCCTTTAGCATCAAACTTGCCAAGATACTCTCGATCTCTCAACATGTAACAAATACTTCCAAAGATGTGAAAGTACTTTACATTCAGCTTCTTCCCTTTCCACAGCTCATAGGGAGTAGTTCTTATCTTGGGTCTAAATTATACCCGATTAATAACATGGCAAGCCGTGTTTACCGCCTCGGCCTGAAGGTTGTCAGGAACAGATTTGGCCTTCATCATGACACAACTCATTTCTTGAAGTGTTTGATTTTTCCTATCAACAACACCATTTTGTTGAGGTGCTTTCGTTAGAGAAAACTCTTAACCAATGCCTTTTTCTCCACAGAACAATTTGAAGAACACATTTTCAAATTCACGACCAAGATCACATCTTATTCTCACCACGTTAGTTCCTTTCTCAACTTCAAGCTTAAGACAAAGTTTTTTGAATGTCTCAAAAGTCTCTACCTTTTCTCTTAGGAACTCAACCCATGTAAATATTGTGTAGTCTTCTACACAAACAAAGATGAATTTCTTCTGTCCAATACTTTCGGTTTGAACAGGCCCCATCAAGTCCATGTGTAAAAGTTCCAAGGTATATGAAGTAGTGATCTTCTTTACAGACTTATGAGAGGTATGGATCTGTTTTTCAACTTGGCATGGACCGCACACCTTTCCTTGATCAAAATTCAAACTTGGAATACCAATCACAGCTTCAGTTTTCATAAGTCTCTAGAGATTTCGATAACTGATATGGCCAAGCTTTTCCTGCCATAGATTTGCTTCCAAAGCTGAGATCTGAAGCAGGTTTCCTTTATGTTGAGAAGGTAACAATTGACACGCGATCTGTTCCCGTCCATCAGGAGAGCACTTTCTTTATCCTTGACCAGACACTTATCTCTTGTAAAATGTACAAAGAGTCCTTGGTCGCATAACTGACTAGTGCTAATTAAATTAGCCTTTAGTCCCTCCACAAGCAGCACATCTTCAAAGTTGGGCATTCCATGAATGTTCAATTGAACACGACCAAGTGTGGTAACAGATTAATATGAACAATCTTTTTAAATGTTGTTCAGCATGCTTGCATCTCCGCCCAAGCTTGTCATTGTATACTATAACAATATTTTTGACGATATAGATTGATTATTATTGCAGTCACTGATTGTGCATCTATTTACTTTGCTATTTGTTTATATACACATGTTTCCTTATACTTGCATTGTAGATGATATGGTGTGGGTAAACACATGGTAAAGATCATATCATCGGATTCCTTGTAAAGTATTAAAGTCTCGCAGTTTAGATGGTCCTGAACCAATCATTGTAGACTATAGAATAATATGATAGTTAGTTTGACTTGACTAACTGATTATTCTGATACACTGACTTGTGTATTGAGGAGGATCGCGACAGGATACTATTCTCTGTTCTGACCATGTAAGGAGAGAATAAAGATCCACATAGTTTGGGTTCTTAAGCCTTGCACAGTGACAGACATATGTGTGTTATGATTATTGCTTTGATTTATCAATGGGTGAGATTCTTGAAAGAGTCAACAATATCGATATCTTGGGCAGTAACATATTCACACATGATGGGTCGTGCACTGTGTTAGGTCACCATGTCCTGGTGTGCCAGGTTGATGATGTCCCCTTGAGTAAACACAAGTACATGTAAAACCCTGCAGGTGCAATTTATTCCGTACATGGTAAAGCTTGTGTGGTACTGTTCTACGAAGGGAAGAATTAATTAATTATAGCTGTCAGAGCTTACATAATCAATTAATGGACATTAGATCTTAAACATGGGGAATGGCTGGACTAAAGAAGAATGCATTGAGTAAAATGTATTAAATTGCTAGGTCAGTGTTATTTCTTTAGTAGAATAAAAATAACACTTAATTTATATAATTATATCCTAGGTATTGGATATTGGATATTGGATATTAAATAAATTAGTAGGCCAATTTAATATTCTTCTAGATCCCTACTGTAGCCCAAATAATACCTTAATGGACTGTGGGAATAGAATAAGTGGAGAGGCCCAAACCCATTAGGGTTGGGAGTCAAAATACACGCCTCCCTCTGTATAAATAGAGGGAGGAGGCATGTATTTCACAAACACAAGCAGCCCTTCTCTGTTCACTTAATTCCCCAGGTTATCCATACACAGTTTAGTAGTTTGTAGCCCACTCTACATCTAAACGGGTATCGGAAATACAGTAGAAGATCAAGAAGTGTCACTGCAGCCCCCTTAGGCGTCGATCACAGTGAGGAAAAGCACAAGCTCGGCCATCTTCTACAGCAACGAGATTAGACCTGTAATCTCATCATCAACCCTACAATCTATGTAAGTGGATTCCATCGATTTAATTTTATTCCGCTGCGTTATTTCGATGAACTTGCATAGTATGTTCAACATGTTTATATGCATCACACATAAAATCATTATTTGCATGCGCACGTTAAAATTATAGATTATCCTATTAGATCCTGTGGGACGTAATAGAACCTTATTAGAGCTATTCAGAATTGCCTGTTTCATTTTGGGGATATGCCCTAGAAACTGCAGCCTATATTTTGAACATAGTCCCTTCAAAGTCAGTTCCACGCACGTTCCTAGAACTATGGACTGGTCGGAAACTTAGTCTAGGTCACGTTCCGGTATGGGGTAGTCCAACATACGTGCTAGACAAGAAAGCTGACAAATTGGCGCCACGTTCTGAGGTAAGGCTATTTGTTGGGTATCCAAAAGGAACAAAAGGTGGTTTATTTTATAGTCCTAAGGATCAGAAGGTCATTGTCAGCACCAATGCCCGATTCTTAGAGGAAGACTATGTAATAAATCACAAGGCTCGAAGCGAGATCGTTCTTGAGGAACTTCGAGGTGGGAATGCAGATCCTACACCACTTGTACAAGCAGAGGAACCACCAATAACTGCACAACGTGTCACGGAAGTACGGAAAATGCCTCGTTGCAGTGAGAGGGTTGTGCGACAGCCTGATAGATTCATCGATTTGGGAGAATCTTCGGATTTCCCTGAAGGATTGAATGAATTGGATCCCAAGACCTATGACGAGGTGGTACAAGACAAAGATGCAGAGTCTTGGAAAATTGCAATGCAATCTGAGATTGGACCTATGGATCACAATCAAGTCTGGGAACTTGTAGAACCAACTGATGGGATAAAACCCATTGGATGCAAGTGGCTCTACAAACATAAGAGAGGATCTGACGGGAAGGTTGAAACCTTCAAAGCTAGATTGGTGGTGAAAGGGTATACTCAGAAAGAAGGGATCGATTATGAAGAAACCTTCTCGCCGGTTGCCATGCTTAAGTCGATCCGGAATCTCCTATCTGTTGCCGCTCATCTAGATTATGAGATATGGCAAATAGATGTCAAGACAGCTTTCATAAATGGAAGTCTTGAAGAAAACATCCATATGAAGCAACCAGAGGGGTTCATTGCTAAGGGCCAAGAGCACTTAGTGTGCAAGCTTAAGAGATCCATTTATGGACTTAAGCAAGCATCACAGTCTTGGAACATCCGGTTCGATGAGGTCATCCAGTCATATGGATTCGTCCAAAGCCCAGATGAGAGCTGTGTGTACAAGAAGAGTGATGGAAACGTGGTGGCATTCCTAGTACTGTATGTTGATGATATTTTGCTTATTGGAAACAATAAGAAGGTATTATCGAACATAAGGGTGTGGCTGTAACGCCCCAAACTACTCCGTTTGGCCATGTCACTTAACATACAATTTACTTACTTAGTTTTATGCACTTATATTAAAATGAGCGGAAGCTTAGGTCAAAAGCATAATATGGTATGACATCGAAGATCCCCTATAATTTTTTCATTTAACATACAATTTACTTAGTTTTATGCACTTATATTAAAATGAGCGGAAGCTTAGGTCAAAAGCATAATATGGTATGGCATCGAAGATCCCCTATAATTTTTTCACTTAACATACAATTTACTTACTTAGTTTTATGCACTTATATTAAAATGAGAGGAAGCTTAGGTCAAAAGCATAATATGGTATGACATCGAAGATCCCCTATAAATTTTTCACAATTATAACATACAACCTATCGAAATCTACTATATCACGCAACATAGTATTTAACGGGAGCATAGAATAAACCCATCTACGTCACTCATATAATCATCTAACCTATCGGGCTCATAGGTCTTAGACAACCCGCCCGTCTAGCACCCTAAATTAACAAACATAGCTTAGGAATTCAACGACATATATTTGAACATCATAGGCTCCTAGGTCAAATGACCCGCCCTTAATATGAATATAAATATATCAAGTTAACATAGCGTACCTACAAAAGATTAGGCTATTCCCATCCCCAATAATCATTGATCATAAAGCAAAAAGGAATGATCAATGTAATAATAATATCATGAATATCTCAAAAGCACAAAAAGGAGAACACAAGCTTGTGGGGGTTCTCCGGAGCTTCTTATTGGACTTGAGCGTGGTTCCTAATTTGCCTAGGAGTATCACGATATACTATGATAACTCGGGGGCAGTGGTAAATTCGAAGGAACCCAGAGCCCATAAGGCACGTAAACACATAGAGAGAACGTACCACCTTATACGAGAAATCATTAAGAGAGGAGATGTCGCAGTGGTCAAGATTGCATCGGAGGACAACCTGGCTGATCCATTCACGAAGAGCCTGCCGGCTAAGACCTTTGATGGTCACGTGGAGAAAATGGGAGTGAGATGCAGACCTGAGATTGCATTTTGAGATTTGTAATAGTTCGAGAGTTTTGCCTGTTATGTTCTATACTTAAAAGACATGCTTTAAGTATAAGTGGGAGATTGTTAGGTTCGTATACTGTAACATGTTTTTGACGATATAGATTGATTATTATTGCAGTCACTGATTGTGCAGCTATTTACTTTGCTATTCATTTATATATGCATGTTTTCTTATACTTGCATTGTAGATGATATGGTGTGGGTAAACACACGGTAAAGATCATATCATCGGATTCCTTGCAAAGTATTAAAAGGCTCGCAGTTTAGATGGTCTTGAACCAATCATTGTAGACTGTAGAATAATCTGATAGTTAGTTTGTCTTGACTAACTGATTATTCTGATACATTGACTTGTGTATTGAGGAGGATCGCGACAGAATACTATTTTCTGGTCTGACCCTATAAGGAGAGAATAAAGATCCACAGAGTTCAAGTTCTTAAGCCGTGCACAGTGACGAACATATGTGTGTTATGATTATTGCTTTGATTTATCAATGGGTGAGATTCTTAAAAGAGTCAACAATCTCGATATCTTGTGCAGTAACATATTCACACATGATGGGTCATGCACTGTGTTAGGTCACCATGTCTTAATGCACCAGGTTGATGATGTCCCCTTGAGTAAACACATGTACATGTGAAACCCTGCAGGTGGAATTTATTCCGTACATGGTAAAGCTTGTGTGGTACTGCTCTACGAAGGGAAGAATTAATTAATTATAGCTGTTAGAGCTTACATAATTAATTAATGGACATTAGATCTTAAACATGGGGAATGGTTGGACTAAAGAAGAATGCATTGAGTAAATGTATTAAATTGATAGGTCAATGTTATTTCTTTAGTGGAATAAAAATAACACTTAATTTAATTAATTATATCCTAGGTATTGGATATTGGATATTGGATATTAAATAAATTAGTAGGACAATTTAATATTCTTCTAGATCCCTATTGTAGCCGAAATAATACCTTAATGGACTATGGAAATGGAATAAGTGGAGAGGTCCAAACCCATTAGGGTTGGGAGTCAAAATACACGCCTCCCTCTGTATAAATAGAGGGAGGAGGCATGTATTTCACAAACACAAGCAGCCCTTCTCTGTTCACTTAATTCCCCAGGTTATCCATACACAGTTTAGTAGTTTGTAGCCCACTCTACATCTAAACGGGTATCGGGAATACAGTAGAAGATCGAGAAATGTCACTGCAGCCCCCCTTAGGCGTCGATCACAGTAAGGAAAAGCACAAGCTCGGCCATCTTCTATAGCAACGAGATTAGACCTGTAATCTCGTCGTCAACCCTACAATCTATGTAAGTGGATTCCATCGATTTAATTTTATTCCGCTGCGTTATTTCGATGAACTTGCATAGTATGTTCAACATGTTTATATGCATCACACATAAAATCATGATTTGCATGCGCACGTTAAAATTATATATTATCCGATTAGATCCTGTGGGGCGTAATTCGAAAAAACCCCAATACGGTCATGTGACGTGAACATCCGCTATCAAAATACCAACTGCTCTTTACATGAATATTGAGAGCAGTATGAACCACATAGTTTCTGTGGTTGTTCCTTGATCTGTTCATGCTGTTATTTTTCCTTGGAAACTGATCAGATTGTGATAGAACTCTTCTTTTCATCCTTCTGAGGTCATTGATGTAATTTTTGCAATGTGATCGAATGTGACCTGGTTTCTCAAAGTAGTGACACACAACACGTGCCCTTCGAAGAGACTCTTTTTGATAGGATTGTTGATTCTTTGATTCAGCTTTTGATTTTAGGACCGTCGAGTCTTTTGTTCTAGAAGACTGTCCCTGACAGAACTTGTCATAAGTCTAACCTCCATTATATCCAAGCCCAGTATGATCCTGAGGACTCTTTACTTTGGAGAAGATTTCATCCAGTTTAGATGATCCAGATTTCATCATTTTAACAAGCTTCTTCAAGTGTTGAAGTTCACCATTCTGGACTTGAGTACTGTTCCTGGAATGTGACAGTTCATCTTCCAGCTTATGTAATCTGATGGAGAGATCATCTATCTCTTTAGTGAGTTCGGATTTTTCTTTAAGCAAGTCTTTATTGACTTTATCCACCATGATCTAACTAGAATGCAGTATTTTATACAGCTCCATAGCGATTCCTTAGTAAATTTCATCATCACTACATTCAGAAGTTTTCTCATCCTTATTGTCACGAACAGATACAGGCACGAATTCTTTGACAGAATGTGTCATGAAGGCAATATGATTGCTTACGCATTCTTCATCACTTCCATTTTCATCAGGATCATCGCTATCATTTAAGGTAGAACTAAAAGATTTGTTCTTCCTTTTAAGAGTATTAGCACACTTAGACTCAGCTTGGTAATGACCATGTCCACCACATTCTCTACACTTGATTTCCTTATGCTTGTCTTCATTTGGATCTTCATCTTTAGTTCTTCGAGATTTGGAAAACCTGGCCTTGCCAGGATTATTTGAACATGACTTCTCATAGCGTTTTGCAAACCTAGAGAAGTTTTTTTGATAGCATAGCAATTGATTCTGCTAGGTCAGCTTTGTCAGGAACATTGCTGGGAGCATTAGTGCTGGAACCCGCCTGAAAAGCAATGCTTTTCTTTTGCACAGTTTTTTCTTCTATCAGACCCATTTTAAAGGTTTACAAGGACCCCATCAGCTCTTACAGCTTCATCTTGCTCACGTCTTTGGCTTCTTCAATGGCCATGACTTTGTAGGTGAATCTTTTGGGCAAAGAATGAAGAACTTTTCCAACAAGTTTTTCTTCATAAATGGCATCTCCAAGAGCAAAGATTTCATTTGCAATGTCATAAATTTTGGCATTGAACTCTGTAAGTTTTTCAGCTTCATCCATCCGTAGATTCTCGAATCTGGTGGTGAGCAACTGCATTCGTGAGGCATGGGCACTGCTTGTTCCTTCATAGGTGGTCTGCAGTATGTCCCAGGAATCGTTAGCTTTGTCACACGTGGAGATTAGTTTGAAAACATTCATTTCAACGGCTGAGAAAATGGCATTCATGGCTTTTGGATTCAGCCACATAATCTGGTAGTTATCATTGTCCCATTCTTCCTCCAGCTTTATCACAGTTTTTCCTTTCTCATCTGTCTTTATAGGAGGCTTCCTGCCTTGAGTCACCATCTTCCAGGCACGTTCATCAATCGAACGAAGAAACGCTATCATTCTGATTTCTAGTAGGCAAAATTATTGCCATCAAGGAGTTGGGGTCGCATCGTCGATGCTCCTTCTTTCATCATGTCCATCTCGGCAAAACAAACACAAAAATACGGATTAAAAACCTAAGATCACACTTGTATAACTGGTGACCTGTTCCGATGCCAATTGAAAAACCTAAATCCGTACAAAGTATATTAAGTATGTACTGCACACAAGTGTTCTTAGATGTATTGGGAACAGATGCAAGAACAGTAAATAAAAAGCAGTAAATAACACACGAGATGGTAACCCAGTTCAATTAATCAACCTACTATTGGGGGACTTTGCCCAAACTTGAAGTTTCATTTACTACTCCTTCATGAAGTATATTTAGGATCTTACACATACAGGACTCCCTCCTTATGTCGCCCGTTCTCCTTCACAAACTCTTTAATTAAATGAAAGCTGTGAGATTCCCTCAAAACCATGACACTACACTCCCTCTAGCTACCCATGACTTCAACTTACAATCTCTCTCAAGATTGTGTACAAAATGGATTAATAAAACCCCTCACGTGTTTCACTCAAAACACTTAAAAGCTAGACTATCACATTGAACTATTTAGGGAACAACTTCTAACTACTACAGAGATCACGAACTAAATGATTCTCAAATAATATGCTAAGAGAATCTACTCAAGTCGACCCTGATTACTGTAATGAATCGGTCTTCGTATAGTTTCATTTCAATATTACCGTTGATCTTCAATCACCGGTAATTTGGCAAATGTATAATGGTTTGTGATCTTCCTAAACGTGTGTAGATGTTTTCCTTCTGAAGAATGGATATTTTCAGCATAGTATCTACACCATAAGGCAGTCAAACAATTAAATCTTTACCTGCCAAAATAGATTAGCGCAAGATCTTCAAAACATGGAAACTGCCATAATTAAAATATTCCTGGATATGTCTGGAACATCAGAGCGAACAGTTCACCAACTGTTCTTCAAAACTTGCATAGCCGAACATTTATCTTCAGGCACATACCCAAGCACATATTGTCGAATATATCTCACCAAAACATACATAGTGCATAATGATGGCACTAACAGATCTCATAAGGGAGAAAAGGATGGCAAATGCTCAGGTTTTCAGAAGGGAGAGAAGAACGATTATACACGCTTTAAAGAAGTATGTAAACCGAAAAAGAGATGATCCTGCCTAAGGACTAATTTATAAAGAAAGGCCTCAGGCTATCCTTAGCCGCATGGTAAAAGTTTTGAACCAATATGGTTCTAGTAAGGTTGTGGACTCTTTCATCATCCTAAATCGGGTTGGTTCAATAGTACTCGAGCTAACAAACCTCCCGGTATTTTCGGATTTTATGTTGGAGGTCATTTCAACCTCGCCACTGAATAAAGAAACTCTTAATCGAACCTAGAATTACTTTAGCTGTATTTATGCACTGCAGTATATTATGGAAGAAGCCAATTCCATCTCTATATATAGCAACCCTCCATTCACTGTTTTTATCTCAATCTCCCATTCAGATATGAATTTAGAGAGAGAGATTGGAGAGTGTGCGACAGGATTGGAGGAGTGGAGGAGAGAGAGGGAGGAGCCACCGCCGCCACAGGGGGCCCAACTGGCGCTAGGGTGCCCCCTCGGCCAGGAGCACCCTGCGGCCACGGAGCGTTCCGCCAGCGCGGGGCACCCTTGCCTCGCCAGTACTGGGCCCCACCGCCAACGCTGGGTGCCTCGTTTCCAAGTCCGTCTTCAGTAAATTCTGGGTGTTTAACCTTTAATTCTCATGTTTAAGTCGTGGCTAAGGATCGAGGGATTAGATTTCGTTTTGATTTCTTGTAAGGATCTCGAATAAGACCGCTAAGTCAATGATCAACTATTGTAGGAAGAGGTGAATCCCAAGAAAACCCGGGAAAGAATTTTCAACTTGTTGCTTCGACCCCCACTCCGTGGTAATTCTAAACCTAATATATTGTAACGACCCGGCTACCGGACTGACGGCATGCTTTGTCCTCAGTCACACACTCCCTGAGAAATTTCCCGGGGGTCACCCATCCCACTATTGCTCCAGGTCAAGCACGCTTAACTTTGGAGTTCTGGTGGAACGAGTGCGAGGAAAGAAGATGCCACTTGTTAGTATGAGTAGCACTAATCAAATCCTTTAAGCTCTCCTTGACTATACAGTCCCATTCCTATATAGCCTCACAATCAATCTCTTTCGGATGGATTCGGTTCATTCATATGCCCCTTCGCTTGGAAGTCTTATAGGAGCCGCTCTTTGTCTGTGCCTTGCACCGGCGATCACTCCACGCTTCGGCCCCGGGCATCACATGCTCATTAGCTTCCGCTTGGTTCATCCCCGAACCACACCTTATTGCGAGAGGTTCGGCTCTGATACCACCTGTAACGTCCCAGTCCCACTAGGACCAAAACGTCACCAAAAAAATACGTACATGCTTACATGATAAATATTTTTTAAGAAATTAAATTAACTTTATAAATAATTTGTAAACGGGCAGCACCTCAACTTAAAAATGTTCAAACCACACACTCAGGTGCTTTCAAAGTTAACTTTCAACAAGGCTTTTTGAAATCATTAACTCACACATAACCAAATTATGACCCGGAAACTTACCTAGCCAATCAGATCACGCGTTTAAAAGTTCAACGGTCAGCCCTTCTATACATTCAAATATTTGTATATACAATCAAAAATTAACCACTGAGGTCAAAAACTTCCAAACTTAAAAGTTTTATAGAGTATTGGCAGAAGCATTTAATATTTAAATACTGACAAGACTTTAAAGATGGTTTTAGCAGAAACCACACAAGGATCAACCATCAAAACCACTACAGCACCTCGTCATCAACCAGCTCGATCTCCAGAACCTGAAAACATTTGAAAATATTTGGGTTAAGTGCTAGAAAATACTTAGTGGGCATTGATATTCATCCAAGTCATTCTTTCATGCTTTAAAACTGTTATGCTGTATAAATCATGGAAAATAACCATGAACATACTTTATAGCAAGTTTACTCTTCTTCATTGGATGAGAGACCCAATGTGATCACATGAATACTTTACGGTTACTTATCTAGATATTTAGTCACAAAGTAAACCATCTATGCTTGTAAGTTGGAATTTCTCTGTGCATGAAGTCTCATAACATCCAATCATTGCGTAAACAATGCTATTGAAACATTTAACATGCTTTTCATGGACGAATTTAAAATATAGTTATGAGTTATAGAAAAACCCACCTGGATGATTTCAAAGTACAATGAAATTTTTAAGTGATGCTACTATGCTTCTCGATTGTCTCGACCTATAACATTAAAATTTCTAATTTAGAATCCTCAATTAAGCCTATAAAGTAATAACTTAGGTCAAAAATAAGTTAAGTAATCATTTCCTATAACTTGTGATCATTTGGTATTGAAATAGAGTCAAATGAATAATGCACATTTGACGGATGGAATCAAGTTAGTGATCCTATTTGAGAATTTATCGAACTTCACAACATAATTGAATAGATAAAGATGAATTGAACCGAATTCAATAACTAAGAAGTTTGATTTAATACTTAGGAGTGAATTATAATATTTAGAATTTCTTTTGGCTAATACAATATTTGTAAATTATAGGATTTAATTATATTTTCTAAAAATCCTAATTCAATCTCCAAGTACTAAACTAAAATTAGAAAAATATGAATTTGGAAATTGGGCTCCATTAATATATTATATGGGTTAAGTTAAATGGATCAAATAATATTGAATTAAAATTGAAAAACTATAAAGATAGGACTTATAGCATTATGTTTACAACAACATAAAAGTTATAAAATTAGAACAATCAATTTGACTGAAACTTAAAATGAAAGAAAATATTTGGTACTAAGAACTTACCCTTTCTCTTTGCTTCTTCTCGCTCATTTTTTTTAAACTATAGCTTTAGTTTTGTTTTTTTTTTCTTTAGATTAACCATAGCCATAGCCAAACCCCTTATAAATATACATAAAACATATAATATATGTATTACACGTGTAATATTGGTTGTAAAATTTTAGTTTATTAACTTAGTTTTATTATTATTATTTTATTCCCATTGATCATTCCTTTACTACATTAAACCTATTATATATATATGCACACGTGTACATATGTACACTTACCTTGTTAAATGGATTCCAAATGACAACAGTAGGTTAATGTTTCAAACTTTCCAAATGGACTTTAATAATTGATATAAACTTATTCTCTTCTCCAATAAATAGGCCCAACAATAGATATATCCTATATGTATTTTAATTATAAAATAGTTGAAATTGACATAAATGAAGGGGCATGAAGTGGGTAATTAATTGGGCTTGGGTACATAAAATTGGGCTTGGAGAAATAAATTGATTTTAAATCGTTTGATGAAATAAATTTCATTCGGAGGTCAGATGAAGTTCGATTTGGATGATCTTGGTACCCAAACATGATCCCATTAATATCTATTTTTATAATATGATTTCTAATATTAATTAGAAAACTCAACTAAGGTTAAGGCTTTTCTTTGTCTTATAATGTCTCTAGGACTATGATCAACTAGCCAAAAAAATATTGGATTCTAATTTCATGAAATTTCTAACTTATAAAATAAATGTAAATATTATATTTTTTTCGGGGTGTTACATCCTCCCCTCCTTAAAAAAATTTCATCCCCGAAATTGTATATACCCGCTATGACGAGGGTTGGATACTTGTCAAAATCTGATCTTCAAGTTCCCATGAAGCTTTCTCTTGTCCATGCCTACTCCATTTCACAGACATTAGCTCTTTATTCCGTAGCTTTTGGACTTTTCTGTCGAGAATAGCTACTGAAAACTCGTCGTATGTCAGGTCCATATTTACTTCCATTTTTTCCTAATTTATGACGTGACATGGGTCGAAAATATATTTTCAAAGTATTGAAACGTGAAAAACACGTCATAAATTCCCCCTAACTTTGGCGGTACTTAACGCCAATTTGTAGGCAACTCTCCGATTCGTTCGAGAATTTCATATGGTCCAATATATGTAGGCCGCAACTTTCCTTTCTTTTCGAATCACACAATGCCTCTTGTAGGAGATATTTTCAGGAATGCTTTATCTCCTATTTGAAATTGCAAATCTTTTCTTCTTTTATCTGCATACATTTTCTGTCGATCTTGGTCCCCTTTCATTCTTTGTCTTACTTTATCAATATTCACAACAGTTTTCTGTATAATTTCTGGGCCCAAAATCTTTCTTTCACTAACTTCATCCCAGTAAAGTGGTGATCTGCATTTTCGACCATATAGAGCCTCATAATGTGTCATTCCAATGGTCGTTTGGAAACTGTTATTGTAAGTAAATTCAACTAAAGACAAATATTCCTCCCATCTTCTTTCTTGATCCATGACTACAGCCCTGAGCATATCCTCTAATGTCTGTATTGTTCTTTCAGACTGTCCACTAGTCTGCGGGTGAAAAGTTGTACTGAAATTCAACTTTGTGCCCATTGCATTTTGTAAGCTTTGCCAAAATCTAGACGTGAATGGCGTATCGCGATCTGATGTCACTAACAGGTGCACCATGAAGTTTTACAATTTCTTTTCTTTTTTTTAGTGCCATCCGCACTAAAGTATTCGAGATTGTCAGGATCTGTATGGCAATATCAAAGAATACAAGGGTTTTGGTTGAGTTCAAGCTATGAGTTCAATCAAAGAAGGAGGATCTATGGTCAGACCACCATTGCTTGAAGGCAACGACTATACTTACTGGAAAGTAAGAATGAGGGCGTTTCTGAGATCAATAGATGAACTTGCATGGAAAAACGTCACTGAAGAATGGAGAAAAGCCAATTGTTGCCAAGGAAGGAAAGTAGGTCGAGATTGAAGAAGGAGAGTGGACTGTGCCGCAAACGAACTGGTACAATGTCAACTCTAAAACTCTCAATGCTATATTCTCTGTGGTTGATCTTGAAACATTCAGTTTAATCTCAACTTGTGAGACAGCTAAAGTTGCATGAGATATTCTGGAAACCACCTTTGAAGGGACTAGTTTAGTAAGGTTGTCAAGGCTTCAAAACCTTACTTCTAAGTGTGAAACCCTCAGAATGGAGGATACTGAGTCCATAGGTGAGTTTAATGCTAGACTGAGCAGCATATCCAATGTGAGTTTTGCTCTTGGTGAGCCTATCAACAATGAGAAGCTTGTAAGAAAGGTTCTCAGATCTCTTCTAAAGAAATTTTCATACAAAGTTGCTACAATAAATTGAAGAAGCCAATGATATATATCAAGAGTATGAGGTTTGATGAGCCGATGGGGTCGTTAAGAACATTCGAGATAAACTTAGAAGATGAAGATAACAGCTCAAGGAAGAGAGGTATTGCTCTTAAAACTGAAGTCTCAGAAGATGTACCTGAACATGTACAGAAGCAAAAACTGTACTTGATTCAGATACAATGAATAATATGGTCCTGATCACCAAGAACTTCAGTCGTATGTTAAAAATAGCCAATAAGTAGTCTTCTAGAAGGACCAACAACATAAGATAACCACTTGGGTAATTTTCAGCAAAATAGAAACTCAAGCAATGAGCAGAAAGAGTTTCAAACTTCAAATTTCAGAAGAGGAATTCAGTGTAGAGAATGTGATGGATTTGGGCACATTCAAGCTGAGTGTGCAAACACACTGAAGAGAAATGAAAAGAATTATAATGCTTCTCTTAGTAACAATGACTCTGACGAAGGCAGCAGTGATTCAAATGAAGAAACTATTGCCTTTACAGTAAATATCTAAGAATTCAAGGATCTTTTCAACAATGCAGAATATGATAAGTCAGATAATGAAGACTTCAGCTAAGAAAAACTTGTCAAGACATACAAGGAGATGTATGAAAGATGGCTAGAAGTAGTGGAGATCAACAAGACTCTTCAATCTCATAACAAGGATCTTCTCAATGAGAAAGAGAAGCTGATCAAATCGGATGCTGAACAGAAGAATACTATTCAGCAGCAAAGGAAAGAGATTGATGAATTCTCTGCCGAGCTCAAATCCATCAAAAAGAATGTCAACATGCTGAACAATGGTACAAAGAATCATGATAAGATTCTCACAACTCAAAGACATTCAGGAAAGAGTCATCCAGGTCTTGGATACAGAGATGGACAGTCCAAGACAGTGTTTATCAAAGAGAGTACAAGTAAACCGATGCATGTACAAGAGAATGTTCGGCATATCCAGAAGAACATTATTGACAAGAAGATGAATGCTTCTAATAGAAACAAACAGAGAATCATCTGCCATTATTGTGAGGAGAAAGGCCACATTCGACCATTTTGTAATATGTATCTTTATGATCTCAAAAGAATGAGAAGGAGACATGTGGCTCAGCATTCCAACAACAAGAATAGAAAGACAGTCATTTAGCAAAAACCTGTACAAAAGAAACAATGGGTTGTTGAGCAGACCAACCACAAAATCCATAGTAATATGCTCCACATGGTGAGACGGCGGGTTGAATGTAGCCCTTGTCTAAGATTTCCTATAGTTGGGTTTTTAACTCCTCTAACTCTTTTGGTGCCATGCGATATGATGCTCTCGACACTTGAGCACTCCTGAAAGCAAATTTATCGTGAACTCAACATGTTTGTCTGGAGAAAGACCTGGCAAGTCCTCTGGAAACACGTCTTTATAATCCCACACCACAAGTACATCATCAATTGTCACTTTCTCTGACTTGTTTATTATCAAGCTTACTAAGAACGATTCACATATTTCTCTTCTAAGTATCTTCATTGCTTTCATTGCGGAAATAACTCTTACTCTAGTTCCCAAATTTGATCCATGGAATATGAATTATAGTTCTTCTGGTCTTTGGAAGACTGGCACTTTTTCAAGACACTTAATTATGGCATGGTTAGCTTCTAGCCAATCTATTCCAAGGATTATATCAAAGTCTTTTTAGTCTAAAACATGTAGATCTGCACTTAGTGATCTATACCCAAGATTCAAATCTATGTTTTTACATATTTGATTAGCAATTAAGATTCTCTCCGAAGGTATACTTACCTCTAAAGCCTCACTAAGTTTTTCCTTAGTCAGTTTTAGCTTAGAGCATAGTGTGGCAGATATAAATGAATGCCTCCAGTGTCAAATAATGCAAGTATAGGCATATTTGACATGCTAATCATATCTGCTATATTTCCAGGCTCACGTGCAGTATCTGTTCGATTAAGAGCAAAAGCTCGAGCATTTCTTGCCAGAGGTTGACCTGGCCTTACCACTTCTTTCCCCTTATTCATTGGGCAATTATATGCCATATGTCCTTGTTGCCAGCACCTATAACACACATTCCTTCCCTTTATGCATTCACCATTATGTTTCTTTCCACAAGTTTGACATAATGGTTTTTCTTGTTGTGCTTTAGGATTTAACCCTCCTCTCATCCTAGCCTTTCTATCGAAACCACGACCCTTATTCTTGTTATCATCATACTTTCTTTTCCCCTTTAACTAATCAACCTTATTCTCATTCTTACAAAGTAAGGATTCAACATCTTGAGCTCATTCGAGAGTTTCAGCATATGTAGCCATGCCGCGTCCCGCTATGATACTGCCAATCTTAGTTCATAAGCCTCTTTCGAATCTATGAGCTTTTTTTTTCTCATCAGTGTCCATCAGGTATAGAGCGTACCTAGCAGCTGATTGAACTTCCGTTCATAATCATTTACGGTCATGTTTCCCTGACTTAAATGTACGAACTCAGTTTCCTTCTGATCCCGATTGCACATAGGAACAAACTTTCACATAATAGCTTGCTTGAAATCCTCACAAGTCATATTCATAAATTATTCAGGCGCTATCGACCTTCTATGCGTTTCCCACCAATGAACAGCATCACCAGTGAGTTGGAAGATTGTACATGCGATGTGCTGAGAGTTGGTACACAGCACGTACGCGAATGTGCGTTCCATCATTCGTAGTCATTCTTTAGCCTCAGTCAGTTCACCCTGACCATTAAAGGTCGGAGAGTGGTACTTTTGGAACTAAGCAATGACATGTGTCATATCTTCTTAAGGAGAATTTTGTGCTTGATTATTTTAACATCTTGACATCATCTTATATGCGTACTTTATATGTCAAATTTTATGATCGTCAAATATACGTATATAAGTCTAAGCGATGGCGCAACATATTTAGATTCGTATAGATCATAGAATTTCAGTGAGCTAAAGAAGCTCTAAAGTCATACTATGTACTTATGTTCAGTGCATCTATGTTCAAATCCAGCTAATTTTTGATCTCAAATTAGCTCATATGATGTTTATGCATCAAATGGATTTGACATGAAAACACTGGTAAACATGCTTTGTAAAACATAACTTTCACAATGCTATATAAATCATACTTTTCACCATGCTTTAAATCACACATTGAGATCACTTGCATTTGTATATCATGAATACAGTAATATCAAGATACTTTCCAAATGAGCACTTAAGAAATTCCAAATATAAACTTTGATACCTCTCTGGAATCAGCTTGGCATAGATGATAGCTGCTGGGTTATGGGCAACCATATCAGCTTGGCGTAGACGATAGCTGCTGGGTTATGGGAAACCATTTCAATAACACAGTACTCAAAACATTTCAATTTTGAAAATGTCACAGCCCACCAACTTCCTCTTGGTTCATCTCCAAACCACACCTTACTGCGAGAGGTTTGGCTCTGATACCACCTATAACGACCCGGCTACCGGACTGATGGTTGTCCCCACAAACCAACACGAGTCTTTCCAGCGTGCTTTGTCCTCACTCACACACTCCCTGAGAAACTTCCCAGGGGGTCACCCATCTCACTATTGCTCCAGGTTAAGCATGCTTAACTTTGGAGTTTTGGTGGAACGAGCGCCAGAAAAGAAGATGCACCTTGTTAGTATGAGTCGCACTAATCAAATCCTTTAAGCTCTCCTCGACTATACAGTCCCATTCTTGTATAGCCTCAGAACCCCTCTCTTTCGAGTGGATTTGGTTTATTCATGTGCCCATTCACTTGGAAGTCTTATAAGAGCCGCTCTTTGTCCGTGCTTTGCACCGACGATCACTCCACACTTCGGCCCCGGGCGTCACATATATGGTTTGAACTAGTAAGCTCTAGAAGCATGATAGGGAAAGGGAAAATATCCAATAAAATATTTTATGCTCTGCCTGATTAGTCTCTGTATAAAGAAATGAAAGGAAAGGAAGGAAGGAAGTTATATGACATGATTATGTTAATTTTGTTTGAGCTCTTAAATAAATAAAGAATGATATGATTTGATATGATGTGATATCATATAGTTGATTATATCAGGTATAGATCATCATGATCATAAGTTAAGTTTGTTATCGATATTATTGATGATGAAGGTTATTTAAGTGAATAATGTCTTGTGGTTTGATTATAGTATGCCTCATGGCATTAACGCTATAGTATTGATTGAGGAATGTAATCTACATGATTCAGTCTAGGTTATGATCTATGATAGCATGATTAAGTATTGAGGTTGTGATATTAAGGATTGAATGTGAGAATTCAATGTTGAGGATTGAGTATTAAGGATTCAAGGTTGAGGTTTTGATATTGAATGTTGTGATTCAATTATTGTTAAACAGGATATTGAGCTCAAAGAAAAGTTTCATTACATTATCATGTTGTGACATTCGAGTCACTAAAGCTGAATCTTTGATAAAGTTAAAGGAGTCACTGCTGGGTAACCCCCTTACATACTCAGGAGGATATTTGAGATAACCCCTCTCTTATCCTAAGGCATGCCTAAAGGTGCAGTAGACATCAAATTTGAGCCAGGAAGGACCCTCAGGAAAGGAAAATGTTTTTGCAGATATGGAGAGGGCTTTTGCATTTTGCTCTCCATATACCGCCAGTTGTTAATTGTGTTAATTGGATATTTCTAAGGTTTTACATATTTTTCTCATAAAAGTCCACTGAGTGCCTTGGAACTCATGCCCTCTTTTTCAAATATTTTTTTCAAGTTGAGATGTTGAGGCTAGTGATGTACTGCTAGTGGGGTTGTCTAAATTACTGCTCTATCTGGTTAAATGATTTTCTTCCGTTATGTTTCTACTGAATACTATGACGTCTAGTGTTTACTCTTGATATATACAATCTGATTCTTGATAATAGCATGTCTTAAATGATATGATTCCTAATTATCAATAAAGTCTTTAAGAAGAGGAAGCATGTTCTTTTGACATGATAATTATTCCTTTATTGATTTCGAGCTATTTAAAAAGTCATACTTGCTGAGGATGTTGGTATCTATTTACTTTTAGTTGACCTATGAATAGGTCTTGCATGCTTGTTATTATTGGTTGCCTATGAAGGGGCTTTACTTTTCAAGCATGATTCTGCTTGCTTTCAGTTAATCTTAAGTTGTTTTCTTATTTTTGTCCTATGATTGGGACAGTATGATTTATTTGCCTCTGACCTATTGATCGGTCTTAACTGTTGTGACCTATGAAGAGGTCTTCTTTATTTAAGCAGTCAAATTTCCATTTGTTAGTCATTGGATTCCGTTTAAATTTTAATTGGCCTATGTTTAGGCATTCCTTTAATTTGACTAAACCATTTCGCTCCCTTGATTCATTGAAAATGATAATTCTTTCGAGTCATAAAGTTAAGTTGTCAAAATTTTTGAGGCACTCACTTAGTTCAATTATAGAAACACCCCCTAGATTTTCAATTAAACTATCGTTTTCTTTCTGTTCTGTCCCTATTCTCGAGACCGGGCTGTTACACTTAAAGATGGCAGAATTACCCAGCTCCTCAAATTCATTCACAAATTAAATATTGAGAGATAAATTCATAGAGAGAAAGAAATTCCAAGTGATTCTTCTTGAATCAAACAATTCAAACCTTCTTGTAAATCTTCACAAGACAGGAATTCTTCACTATCTAGAAACACCACCAAGGTTCTTTAGACAAAACTTGATGATTGAATTTCTCCTACAAGCAAAGATAAGTGCAAATGGCAAAATTGTGTTCTCAGTAATTCAAGGGCGATCAATCAGAATTACTAATAGCACAATTGCATAAGTATTTCAACTTCCAAGGCAAGGATTGATGGTTCAAAACCTGAAGGAAGCAGCTGAATCATACTTGAGTGAATGGAAAGCTTCTACCTGCAACAAGTCATTCAGTTTTACCACAGCTAAAACTTACTTGAAGCTAGAGTATGGAGTTCTACTTGATACTACAAACAAAATGATGCTCGGAGCTATTAGTCAGCTCACTCAAGAGAGGTACAAAGTCATGATTCATCTTGCCGAAGAAACACAAATAAATTGGGTAGAATTTGTATTCGCCTAATTCAAACATCAAATCATCAAAGCCTCCGACTCGAAAAATATTGGGGAGTTCGAGTCCAAAGTAGGACTTGTTCTAATAATGAGCAGGCTACTTAAAGATGTGCTGAAACTACCAAATGATGATGCATTACCAGCTACTACAAGAAAAATGTACATAGACAACACCACTTAGACAACTGTTTTTTTAAAAAAACTATTGTCCTTTTATGATATACAATGATTTTTCAAAAAACCGTTGTCTATGTGCGTGCTTTTGTTTCTTAAGACAACGACTGTAAGCAAAACGGTTATCTCAATACGTTCTTTGTCTTCTTATTACAACGGTTGTCTTAAAGCCCTTGTCTTTGTGTGAGTGTGAATTTCTTATGAAAACAATCAGTCGAGAAACCGTTGTCATAAGAAATTATTTTTTAAATATAAAGTGGTTTTAGAACCCTAGATCTATTTGCTAAATTCAAATTTCTAAAATTCTCCAGATCCCCAAATCATACCTCTTCGAAAATATTCACGAGTTATGCCAAATCATACATATCTCTTCCAAAATTCAACTTCACGGTGCGTGTTGGTCTTCATCGACTTCATCTCTTCTTCATTTTGGTGTGGAGAAGGCAGATAATTGTTTGGAACTCATTAACGAAACTCCGTCCGCTTTCGTCTGAAACTCCGACAGCCGTCGATGACAGCGGCGTGATAAAGTTATTAGGCCTTCTGATTCAGCCCTCCGCCAACACTCAAATCCAAAATTCCTAAATTGAAAAAGAAAGAAGTAGATCCCTCCACCCTTCCCTCGCTGATTTCTGCGAATTCGCCACCTGTCACCTCCGTCTCCGTCATCTTTGACCGCTGCTGCAGTCATTCTTAACCTCAAATGTGTAGATTCTTTCCAAGCTTTGCTCAAAGTCAGAGGTATATTCTCGTTTATTTTGTAAGGTGCTTAGCCATTTTGGTAATTTATATGTCTCCCTTAATATAATGCTTACTTGTTGGATCTCTAATGAGGCAACTAGGGGATAACATAAGATGGAGATGCAAGTAGCGAAGTTTCGTATTTGAAGGCTTCTTTACAGCCTTATCATATTCTTGAAGTTTGTTATTTAAGTAGCTAAGTTGTATCAGAGATTGTATATATACAAGCAAATACATCTCTTACAATTTAGATGATGTATTTTGTAGGGTGCTTAGCCATTTTGGTAATTTGTATTTCTCCATTAATACTTGGATGATGGTAAATGGTGTTGGAAGAAGTAACTGCTAGTTTGTTTTTCTTCCTATGAATTATCTTACAATCCAAAATATTAACTAACTCTTAATTATATTTTACTAACTATACTAAATATCTAGTATTTCTTTTCCTAAACATTTCTCTTGCATTTATTTGCCTAAATATTCATTAATGTTTTCTGCACAACACCTCAAGACATGTATTTTGTCAGCTAGACGAATTGGGGGTTGTAGGGGTCTAATTAATAATAAAATATAAGACATATAGTAGTATATAAAAATCTAATATTTTCACCATTTGGCATAATGAGGCATCACCCTTTGTCCTAGCTATATCGAGGATCTTCTTTAATTAATTAAAATCCTCTAACCTGGTTAATCTTCAAAACATTAAAAACGAGGCAAGTAGGAGAGCTGTTCAAAAAATTGTGTTGGGAAGGAAATGATCATCAACTTTCACTTGTGGGGTGGAAATAATTTCTAAGACAGAGTTATGAGTCCATCATAGTATAAAAGAAACTGTAGATGCTATACTTGCAGGTTTCGATTACTTTTTTCTGAATGATAAATTATGTTTCCATTACTTTTAAGTTTCCTCATTTTTGCTACTATCCTGAATCTTTTTCTATAGGTTTTGTGGTGACTTTGTGGCAACTTTATGGCTACAAACGAGAGTGTTGCTGCAGTGTGGGCATACCTCACAAGGAGACCGCGGTCAGCTGCTGTGATGAAGTTGACCCACTGGCTTTGGTACAATCGAGCTCTTTCCCAAATTAAATCACCTAGCTACTGTGTCTTTTCTCTGATCTAATTAACGTAGTGTTTCCTTTCTTCAGTCCATAGGTGTTGTCAACAACATCATCCGGAGGCCTACGGATGGCCTGCTTCTTGGCTACAACATAGATTGTGAGGCATGTATTACTGCCATTGAAGATACATTAACAGGTACACCAATCACTTCTTTTTTCTTTTTTTCTTTTTCTTTTTAAGGTATCTAAACATATTTTATAGCTCATCAAAACGTTACAACGTTAATGGACATCCATCAAAAGGTTCACCAATTGCTGGGAGATTATTTGTCTTGATTGGAGCTGGGGAAGCTGGCAGAGCAATGGTGTTTGGAGCAAAGAGCAGAGGCGCTCGTGCCGTTATCTTCAATCGCAATTTTGGTGAGAACTCCAACCCAATGTCAAGCCTCAGAAATCAGAGGTTATTGCTACTTTCCAATCAACTCAAACTGAAGCAATGCCATTTTTTACCCTTTTAAAAAAAAGTAATAGCAAAGGCTCTTTCTGAGGCGGTGTCTGGTGAGCCTTGCCGAACGAATGGTTGAATGAATCCAGGCCCGAAAAAGGAATGATTCTTGCAAATTCTTCTACAGTTAGCATGGAGCCAAATACAGATCAAACTCCTGTTTGCAAGGTTTGCTTATCTTACATACCTTTTCACAGATAACAATTCATAACTGCTGCAACTTGTCTACTCGCAGGTTGCTCTGAAATCGTATGAACTAGTTTTTTGTACGATTTACACACTACGAAACACTCAACTAATGTAAGAGGCTACCGAGGTTGGATCCATAGTAGTGAGTGGTGTGGAGATGTTCATAAGACAGGCTCTTGGTCAATTTAAACTCTTCACTGATGGATTAGGTACTCATCTCCATCATCTCCTCCTACATTACCATGTGCTCAGCCAGATACAATGATATGCTTGTTTTGCCTCATTCTAGTACCAGAAGAATTCATGGGCAAGGTCGTGCTAGAGCAGTTCGGATGCATCTCTCATGACAGCCATGGTGGTTTCAACAGAAGAAGAAACGAATCGAGGTGCAAATTTTCATTTCATTCAACAAAAGAGCTCATTTTTACAAGAGAATTGTGTGAAGAACGGAAATTTGGATTCTCAGTGATCTTCAATGTCCTACTTTTCCACTATATATATATATATATATATATATACTTCACACAAATTTGGATTCTCTGTGATCTTCAATGTCCTACTTTTCCACAAGTTACAATATATATATATATATATATATATTTCTGATCTTCAATGTCCTAGTTTGGATTCTCTGTGATCTTTCAATGTCCTACTTTTAATTTGTATTTTGGATGGATTGTTTTAATTTGTATTTTGGATGGATCATTTTAATTTGTATTTTGGATGGATTGTTGATTTAATGGTATAAACTATTATTATTGGAACATTATTACAGATTTTAATAACAAAAACAATTTATTGTAAACAACGTTGTATTAAGACCCGAACACAAGCATTCTAAGCCGTTGTCTTTAGAATACAACCGTTGTCCAAAGGTCTTAAAACAATGTTTTCACAATTTTAACAACGGATTATAACCGTTGTCATAAGAACTTAAGACGAGGGTTTTCAACCGTTGTCTTCAACACAAAACCGTTGTCGTAAAGCCTCAATTCAACGGTTTTAACTCTATTACTACAGATAAAATGCTTGACATAAGATATGAAGACAAGGGTGTGTTACCGTTGTCTTAAAGAAAAAACCGTTGTCTATGTCCCTTGAAGACAACGGTTTTAATTCTATAACAACAGAGGAAAACTCTTATCGTAAGATGTTAAGACAAGGGTTGGGAACCATTGTCGTAAGATAAGAAACTGATGTCTTAAATTGTTAAGACAACGGTTAGCATCTGTTGTCTCTAATCGCTCCTAAAGGCAACACCATCAAGCACAATGGTCATGATATCCTTAAGACAATGATTTTTACTCATTGTCTATGTCCGTTTTTCTTGTAGTGGGTTCTCATCTCTGACTGGATCCCCAAGAAATGAAGAATTGTAGCATATATTCTCCACGGAAACTTTGAATATGTACACTTCTCTGGTGCCAAGACGCATCTAATGGCAGCCATTCACTATGGATGCAAAGCTGACTAGACATCCTTCATTCTCTCTCAACTTCGATTCAATGTTCGTCGAGTGCAGTTTGATTACAAAACTGGAAAGTTCAAAAAAATGCTCGGGGTTCACGAATTGACTGAGTCTCATCATTCTTGATCAAATTCAAGAACAACTGCCATTTGGCGATCTTGTTGGAAGAAGGGATACCCTCCCGACAATCTTTTCTAGGATGAAGGCTGGTTTAAAACCATTCGGCAAAAGTAAAAACAAGGAGAACGTAACTGAAACCAGCAGCCAAGCTCACAAAATCAACTGATGATCACTTCAGACAACAACCGCAAAGGGATATAGCCAATGTCTGAAACTGACATGAGTGATCAGTCCACAATGCCAGCCACCTCACAACCCACCACAGCAGCTCAACCAGACTTCATCAAAGATGAATTCAGTCAAACTCTCGACCACATTCTTTGAAGTGCCTTTGGTCTGTTAGATAATGTTGATCCCCAGTTGTTCACACAATTGAAAAGGTATCTCCAGTGGCACTTATGGAGATTCCAAGCTGAAGAAGTGACTCTACTACATCTTGTAGAGACAAGAGGACGATCCTACTAGATCCAAGAAGGCAACTGGAACAGAAGCTAGATGAACCATCTGCTCTCAACGCCACCAACCATTTTAGAAATCATGGATTCCATGATTAAGAAAGTCCAGTTTGAAGTCCCAGCTGAGGCTCCTCTCCCAGACATTGAACCTTCAAATTGCTCCTCCACACCACCAATTGAAGACATTCAGATACCCTCCACTAACGAGCTCTTCACTTATCTGGCTGCTATGACATTCAGAGATCAAGATCGTTCTCCTCTCCCAGATCTTGGTCAACTTATGTCAACCGAAGAACCTTCCGATTGGTTATCTTCGCCAATGCCAAATTTTTCTGTTGTACCCATGTATGATAGAACCTTGGCCACCACATTCACTCTTATGCCAAGTATTCCCATCTCACCATATGATCTACAACTGCACACCCTTTTGGATGATGTGAAAAAGGGGGAAGATGAAAAGTATGATGATGGAAGTCTGAATCTCTGGGATGAGATTCGAAGGGAAGCTCAGGTTCAGGGGGAAAGTTAAGCTTCAAGAAGCCCAAGGTAGTCAGAGGGCCAGAGAAAAGAACAGCCAGAAAGATAGAGAGAATGGATAATCTAGCAAAAAGAGGAGAAGCAAGAGAAAGAACTGGAGAAATGAAGTACAACTGAAGAAACAAGGAACTTGAGCAACAAACTCCAGAGTGAATAGCAAAACTGAATGTAGATTGTGAGATATCTAATTAGTTCTTGCAACAATGTACAAGTTTTTTTTTTTGCTTGGTTTTATGTGGCAAAATCAGTTGATGTAATAAAATTCAATCAATTTTTTCCATCATCATTGCCAAGTTTTGACATCATCAAAAGGGGGAAATTATTAGAAAAAACTATCAAGAAAAACCCTAGTTATGGTTTTGACGAGATGTCAAAACATGTCAATTCTTTTTGAAAAACTGAGAGAAATCCAAGTTGGAGAACTAAGTTGATCAAACTAAGATACGAAGAAAGCTTCAGATGAGCAAAGTCAACAAAACTGAGGCTTGATCAACACAACTGGAGGAAGAAGTGAAACAACCCAACCAAGGGTCAAAGTCAGCAAAAGTTGGAAGTTTGACTATCAAGCTGGCTGTCGAGTCAACTGAACTATAGAGATAAATGCAGTTTGACTCTTGAAGTGGAATGGTTAAACTGACAACCTGAAGCACTCACTGATGACCAGGATCGAGGCTAATCAAGGCAACTGCTGACCAAGCAACTACTGATCAAACCAGTCAACTGACAAACTAGTCAATAGTTTGTCATCAGCCAGAACTGCAAACTGGAGCTCAAAACTGCCAACTGAAGTAATAGCCAAACTGGAGCTCAGAATTGCCAAACTAAAGCAATAGCCAAACTGGAGCTCAGAACTGCCAACTGAAACAATAGAAAAACTGGAGCTCAGAACTGCCAACTAGAAGATCTTGGAGTGAATGCTCAAATGAAGATTCTGAAATAAATGCTCATCATAGATCAAATGGCAAAACGGCTACATCAATGAAAAGCATCAACGGATATAAAGATCAACGAACCATTGATGAATCAACTAATAATTGATTATTCATTAATTCTCAAATGGTCACAAGTTCACTTCTCTATAAAAATGAGTGATCCAATATTTGAAAAGGACTTTTGCTGAAATCTTTCTACGCCTATCAAACATTTGATATAACTGACTTTCTTTCTCCCTTTCCACAACTCAAGTTCAAAGCACTGCACAGCTGCAAAAGTCATAATTGAGAAGAAGAAGCTAAAACCTTAAGTATCTAGATATCTGCATAGAGTCCAACTCGAGAAGCCTTCTTAGTTCAAGTTATATACAACGATCAACTACTCAGCTCAAGTTAAGGAGCACATCAGTTGATAAACCCTTTCACGATTAACCTCTTGAAGATCGAAAGAGATCTAAAGCCTTGTAAAGATGACAATAGAACCTATCTCTCCAGCGAGCAGTTAGGGATTGCAAGTATGAGCCGTCGAAACTGGCTGAGGAGACCGTGGCTCTGCGAGAACTATCGTTTCTGGGATAGCAACAGTTGAAAAGGGGACTGTGGCTCTGTGAGAACCGTTGCATATCTTTATAACTGCACACAAAGATGCAAGTAACCAGGGTTACAAATGCAAGTAATGTTAACCCTAGTTACATTCACTATTTAAACAATCAACATTTCATACAAAGGATTTGTTCCTACTTCAAACAAATAACACAAGTTTTACTCTAAGTGTAGAATGTCAAAAACTTCAAAAGATCTTAAATGATAATAAAAGGGGTTCTAGGGTGCTAAATCATTGATGATGATATTCTCAAAAACCATATGAATCACATATCTCTCATCTCTCAACATGGTTTGGACATTAGATCATCCAAGTACTTTCTCAAGCAACTTAAACATGTGGGTAAGTGTAAAAGTCATTATCTCTAGTAAACACATCACAAAAGCTTTCTTAGATCCCAAATGAACATTCCAAATACTCATCATTATCTCAAAACACAAGTAAATGGTCTTATAAATCAAATACACATACATAATGGTTAATTCTCATTACACATTAGGTACAAAAATGTATTGCGCCGGTCCCGAAAAGAATAATAAATGAAGGACGGGGGTGTCACTTAAAAAGAATAGGATTTGAAATAATTATTAGTTAAATAAAATAATTGTTGGAAACAAGAATAAGTTATATTCCCCAGAAATTTGGGCAGCATAACCTCTGTAACTAGAACATGTCCCCGTTTGATAACGGCTTATAAGAGTACAATTGGAATGGCACAAAAACCAATAAGTTCGTACATGGATAGAATTAGGTGATACTTAAGTCTAGTCCCATCTAAAGGACAAAAGTAGAATATCAGATCGGACCAATTCGTAGGTCGACTGGAAGTAAATAGATACCAACAAGGAATCATGTATGACCCTTCTAATAGGTTGAAGTCAATAAAGAGATAATTAGCATGGCAAAAGGATGGGGTTTCCTCCCCTCAAGACTTTGTTTAATAAATAGACATCATATATTAATAGCATATTAGACATGTTATCATCAAGTATCATGTATCAATATCAAGACTAAATACTAGATATCGGAGTATTCAGCAGAAACATAGCGGAAGCAAATAGTATAACCAGATAGAGCAGCAATTCAGAAGCTCAGACAACCCCACCAACAGCACATCACCGGCCTCAGCATCTCAACCTGAAAATATTTTGAAAAGAGTTGGGTGTGAGTACTAATGCATTCAGTGGGAAATTTTGAACTCAATTTGTAAATAAGAAATATCCAAAATAATACACATCATATAGAAAGCAAAATGCGAAAGCTCTTCCCATATCTACAAACCTTTTTCTTTTTCTTTGGGATTCATTTTGCTCATTCTGTCATCTACTGCACTATATAGCATACCGCTAGTAGGAAAAGGGAGGGGTTACCTCGCTAATCCGAGGAGAGTATACCAGGGATTACCTAGCATTGACCCTGAGTGTGCTAGGGGTCGCCTAGCAATGACCCCTTATAGTGACATCTGGTCACAGTGTATGTACAGGGTTACCTCACAGTGACACCTTTAGTGATAATCATCACAGATGCAAAGGTGTACAGTCCTGTCTATGTTTAATAATTACTTGCACTACAAAATTCAAGATTCTAGAACAAGTCTATCTCAGCTAAGTTCAATATCATCTAATAATATCTCATAAAACTTAGCAATTAAATCATAGCTTAATCATGCTTATAGAACTATTCCACAAGTATGCTCATATCCTAGTCACAGTATCCCAACAATATTCCAATAATATTCTAACAATATTTCAACAATATCTCAATACTATCCTATTCCATAGCATAACAATATTCTATAATTCCTCCTATAACAGTGACATTGAACAGTTAGAGCATAAAATAATTATTTGGATATTTCTAAGTTATCTATCATGCTTCTAAAGAGTTATTACTCTTAAATTGTATTTATTCTTTAAAATAAACCCACCTCGCTGACGAGCAGGTGGCGGCACAACAACTTCGAGAACATCATCTTCTCTCCTAACAGATTCTGCGGGTCCTAGAAGGGTTGATCTTCAACTCAGAACGACTACTATATTTTTCAGAAATTAATCTACTATAATTGGAGCTATTATTAAATTTTATTCTTTTCAAAAATATATTACGCGACTCTAGAGACCTCGTGTACATTTAACGCAGAAGGGAATATAATCCAAAATAATATTTTTTGGATAGAGGTCACTTTCCGTAACTTGCCATAACTTGCCATTAAAAGATTTACTTGAATTAAAAGATTTGATAGAGGTCACTTTCCGTAACTTGCCATTTTAATCAAATTTTATCAGATTTGTACCACGACACTTTTTAACCGTTCAAAAATTACGAAAATATTCAAGGACCATCCTATACACGCCAAGACTAAAGTTTGAGAGTTTTAGAATTTTTGGATAACACATGTTTCCGGTACAAAAATAACTGTTTAAATTAAATAATCGAGATTTTTCAAAACTCGTCCAAAAATTACGAAATTCGATGAGCATATAGGAATTATTATTTTGAGAAACTTTCGTGAAAAAACTTTTTTGATTTGACGATCCGAAAGGGGTCGAAACGGGGAAAAATGTGACTGATTGGTGTTTGATTAAATTACAGTTTTCCGGCGATTTCGCCAGTTTCCGGCCGTCGGACGGGAACGAGTTCAACATACGGAATGTAGTACACATTTAAATACACGACATATTAAAATTTGGGCTAAAAAGGACGAGAAATGGATCGAGACGATAATCGCACAACATGGCTGCAATATCTTCATTTTCCGGCGATTGGTGCAGCTCCAGCGACGTCTCCGGCGTGAATTGTGGACACGGCCGTAGGCACGATCGGATCATTTGCGCCATCACTCATGCTATAGGTCCCGTCGAGTGAACTGTGGAAAGGGCCGCGGGTGTGAACGGGGTTAGTCGTGCCATGGATCGCGCTGTAGGTCGCGCTATAGGGGAGCGACTAGACTCGCACCGTTGGTCATGCTGCAGCTCACGGTTCCAACTCTGGGGACACCACCTCGGGTGCGGGACACTCGGGTCGCACCCTAGCTCGCGCTAGCACCTCGACTTCTTGGTTTTCTTCTATAACACACCTTGAATTTGTACTTAGATTAAATATGGGTTTGGACATAAAAAATATACAATTTGTTTATAAAATGGTATTGAAATAGTCCCAAGTTGCAGTAAAAAGAAGCACAAAAATCCCGATTATCAATAAATAAATGCACAAATAGTGATTGCAATTATTATTTAATCAATATCATCAAAACATTGTAGAATGTATACAACGACAAGCTTTTCGGTGTACAATCCTAACATGATCTTCTTTCTAATGTTCAAACTGAGAAGACTTGATCAGTTTATCATAATTTGAAAATTACAGTGAAGATGTTCCTTCTTGCAAGAAGAGAGGATTTGGATACTGCTTATTTGAATATTGGAAAAAAGTCTACTTGATGTCCTATTCCATTCATCTTATATGGAGAAGTGTAAAATGACCATTGTTCATTGCTAGACTTTAATTAAGTCTAGTATCCTATTGTTGGAGAGAACCATTCAGAACATTAGAACTATTTTAGCAATTGACGCCTCAGTTAACTTTTGAGTGCTTGTTTATTTGGTCGTACGATCAGCAGTCTTTAGTTTGGTTGTTGCAGAGAGCCTTTCTGAACTTACAACAGTTTTAGCAGTTGGTGTCTCAGTTGACTTCTGTAATGAGTCATTCAGTTTGCTTGCTCGAGCGGTCTCCAGTTCGAGATGGCTCAACTTAGATATCTCATTATTCGGTTGCGATGTCCTTCAGTTTAGTCTTCTCGCAATCTTCTTTGATGTCTTCTCTTTAGTTAAGCTCTAGGCTGAGTTTTGTTTCGCCATCTTCTTTGAATCCTTATGTTCAGTTCAGTTCCAGGATAAGTTTGGCTCAGTTTTTCTTAGAGCTTTTTGACCATCTTGTCATTTTTGGTTTGGTTCTGAGATAGGCTAAGCTTAGTTTTTCTTTGAACTTTTTGACATCTCATCAAAACTTCATCAAAACTTTTTCTCGATTGTTTTACCTAACATACAGTCTCCAAACCCTACTGAGTTTGGACCTCTCACTCTTGTTCCATCTCCAATCTACTAAGGTCATATTGAGCTACAACAGGGATCTAGAAGAATATTAAATTGGCCTACTAATTTATTTAATTTCTAATATCCATAAAAATTGATACAATTAAATAAATTAAGTATTATTTTTATTCCACTAAAGAAATAACACTGACCCACCAATTTAATATATATTTGTGAATATGCTTTCTCATTTAGTTCAACCATTCCCCATGTTTAAGATATAATGTCTATTAATTAATTATTTAAGCTTCTGACAGCTATAATTAATTAATATCTTATCCCTTGAGTAGTACCACACAAGTTTATCATGTACGGAATAAATTTCACCTACAGGGTTTCACATCAACTTTGTGCTTCCTCAATGGGACATCATCAACCTGGCGTACCAGGACACGGTGAACATATATATTGTATGATTCATTATATATGTAAATGTCACTACCCAAAATATTGAAGTTATTGATCCAATCAAAGAATCTCACTCACTGATAAATCAAAGTAGTAGACATAACATATATATGTACGCCAATATATATAGGTTAAGAACCCGAACTCTATGAGTCTTTATTCTCTTACTTAAGATTAGAATAGAGAATAGTATCATATCGTGATCCTCATCAATGCACACCAGAGTACTAGAATAATCAGCTAGTCAAGACAAGCTAACTATTAGATTATTATACGGTGTATCAATGGTGGGTTCAGGACCATTTAAGCCGTGAGTCTTTTAATATAATACAAGGAACCAATGATACGATCTTACCGTGTGTTCACCCACACCATATCATCTACAATGTAAGTATATGGAATAAGCATATAACTATAATAACAATTTAAATGAACACAATGACTATAATAATATTCAATCTATATCATCAGAAAATACTGTCAAAATGTACACAATGACAAGTGTTCTAGTATACAAAAATAACATCAATACCTTGATTGAGGTTGCTAATATGTTGAAAACCATCTTGACGATGGGAGAGTACATTTCGATGGTTGTCAGTAAGTTCTACTACAACATGACAAAGGATATGAATGATCCCAATTCTGAAAATTTTCAGATGGTGTTTGTAAGGGGAGAGATGGTTAATTTTTCTCATAATCTGATTAATGCTCATACTAGATCTATAATTGAGGGGGATATGGTAGAGATTGAAGATTGGGGTGTCTTAGCTGCAGAACTCACTGGAGGAGAGTTTGACTATTTGGCTACAAATCCCAAAACCATTCCATCAAGCAAGCTATGCGTGGTATTTAGATTCTGTTTAAGCATACAATGGGATGTGGGATCATTTTGATCAAAATGTTTTTATAGATAATCACATTCTCATTGCAGAAGTCATTGGATGATTGATTCTCAAATTCTTTTCCATGATCACTTCAAATTCTAACAACATGCAGATTCTTTTCAATAGTAACCTTGCAGACTAGCTTCTTGAATGCCATGAATACCTTAGTCTTATCTCTAAGAAATCACACCAAAGTGAGTCTTGAGAAATCATCAACACAGATAAAGACATACTTCTTCTCATCATAGCTTTCAATTGTCATAGGTTCTAATAGATCCATATGAAGTAGATCTAAAACTCCTTATAAAGTTCTATGCTAAAATTCTTTGTGCTGAGACATAATCTGCTTCCAATTTGATAAGGACCACAGATCCCATCATGTTCTACTTTGATCTGAGAGATTCCTCTAACCATTTCCTTGTTTATGATTTTTTTGGATATTATTTGGCATGTTATTGTACTTTGTGTAGGTACATGAAGCTGATAAAAGTTGTCAGCTGATCTCTTGCCTTTCATAAACAAGCCTTATTCTTCTTCAACACTTCGCAAATTTTCTTAGTAAATATAACTGTCATGTCAACATCACATAACTAACTGATGCTGATGTGATTGGCTTTTAGACCATCTACCAGCATTGTCTTTTCAACTTGGGCATTCATTCCACAATATGATCTCTTTTTCCCATAAGTTTGCCTTTACGTTCTGCACAACTGAACAATCTCATGTCATATGTCCTGAAAACAACCATTGTCAAAGTACTAATTGCAACTGTTTTTCACTCTAAGAGATGTATAAGCAATCAAATGGTCATGTGTTTTTTGTTTGACAGTTCATTAATTTTTCTGAGCATGTTTCTTCTTCATGTGAGAGGTTGGCTCTCTCCGCTTGTTATATGATTTTTGAACCACAAATCTTCTTCTCATTTTTCTAAGATCATTGAGATACTTCTTACAATGTGGTCGAATATGGCCTTTCTCTTAACATTAATGATAGATGATTCATCTCCTTTGGCTATTAAATTGATTATCAGTTTTTCTTCTGTTTGTGCTAAACATCCTCATGTACATGTGCTGACTGACTTGTACTTTCTTTGACAAATACTTCTTTGATTGTCCTCCAATATATCCAAGACCTGGATGATTTTTTCCAGAATGTCCTGGACCAGTCAGAATCTTATCAAGATTTTTTGTTCTACTATTCAACATAATTATATTTTTCTTAATGGATTTGAGCTCAGAAGATAAGTAAGCAATCTCATTTTTTTGATGTTGAATGATGATTTTCTAATCTGAATCAGACTTGATCAGCTTCTCTTTTTCCTCCGCAAGACTCTTATTTTGTGACTGAAGGACCTTGTTGATCTCCATAACTTCCAGCCACTTTGTATACATGTCTTTATATGTTTTCCCAAATTCTTTCTACCTAAAGTCTTCATTATCTGATTCATCTTCTTTTATAAGAGTAAAGATATCTTGAAATTCTGATACGTTGGTTGTAAATGCGATGGTTTCTTTATCTATATCACTATTTATTTCTTCAGAATCATCCTTATTGAGAGAGGCAATATAGTTTTTCTTACTTCTCATCAAAGTGTTGGCACATTCAGCTTGAATGTGACCAAATCCATCAAATTCTCTTCACTAAATTCCTCTTCTTTTGTTAGGCTGTTCATACTCTTCTTGATCAGTGTTCCGGTTTCTTTCTTATTTTGTCTACCAGATGGTAATCTTTTGTTGTCTTACTTTCTTGAAGACTGCTTGTTAGCACTTTTCAACATCTTACTGAAGTTCTTAGTAATCAAAACCATTATCAAGTACAAGAATCTTGTTTTGTACATCTTCTGAAGCTTCAGATTTAAATACAATTCTCCTCTTCTTTGAATTATCATCTTCATCCTCCAAGTTCATCTCGAATGTCTTTAAAGGCCCCATTAGTTCATCAAGCTTAATACTCTTTATGTCATTGGCTTCCTCTATTATAATAATTTTGTAAGCAAACTTCTTTGGAAGAGATCTGATCACCTTCTGTACAAGCCTCTCATTGTTCATAGGCTCTTCGAGTGCAAAACTCTCATTACATATGCTCCTTAGTCTAATACTAAATTCTCCAATTGATTCAGTTACTTTCATTCACAGATTTTCAAACGTAGAGGTGAGATTCTGAAGTCTTGATAAACTAACTGGTCCATTCAAATGTAGTTCCAAAATATCCCATACAGCTTTAGCAGTCTCACATGTTGAGGTCAGACAAAATGTCTCCAAATCAACTACAAAGAATATAATATTAAAGTTTTAGAATTAACATTATATTAGTTATTCTATGGTACAGTCCATTCTTCTTCTTCATTCTCCATATACTTTCCTTTTTTTGCAAGAGTTCATTCCGTCCATCCTTCAGTGATGTTTTTTCATGAAAGCTCATCTATTGATCTGAGAAACACCCCCATCCTTGCTTTCCAGTAAGGATAATTGTTGTCTTCCATAAGTGGTTATCTGGCCGTGGATCCTTCTTCCTTCATCAAGATCATAGCTTGAAATCAACCAAAATCTTCACACAATCATGTACTTTTCATGACTTTTTTTACTTTTTACCAAAGGTAGCCCGCTCTGATACCAATTAAAATTACATAAACTATGCAAAAATACACATGTTTATAAACATGTATACGAACATTATTATTAACATGCAATGTCAGAATGATAAAACTTTAGGTAATAAATAATTCAAGGATTGTAACCCTGTTCGATTAATTAATCTAGTGTAGGGGGACTTCTCCAGTTTATGAGAAACAATCTATTATTCTGTTGCAAGGTTACACAGGTTATTACATAAAGACCTCCCGTTACTCGACACCTTTCTTACCCACTACAACCCCTTTTGATGGTTTGAATTGTAAGATTCACTCACAACCTAAACTCCCTCTAGTTCTCATAGAAAATCCCTCTACACACTATTGATTTGGCTCAGTTGAGAAATTCTTAGATTTGAATGACCCACACTGATCGGCATTTCCTACTTCTAAGAAGATAGATGCTTTCCTTTGCCCTACCTGTTACTTACAACAGTGTCTGATCTCACCAATCCCACTAATTGGCTCATGATGACATCGATATATTTAGCAGCCATTGAGAGAGTTGCCAATGAGGGATGGACTACAGGTGTAAATATCGAGCTGCACATGGAGCAATAAAACTGAGAACGAAGGCAAGATCCCCATACTAAGTTTTCAGAACAAGCTACCGGATGTACTCACATAAGGACCCATTATAATTGGTATGATTAGCAGTACGATAAATTATCTGCCATGATGGCCTTGATGAACACAACCATCAGCACATTTAATACCAATTTTTGTATCATGAATGAAGCTTTCCAACATCTACAGACATATGTGACTACCATTCAGGGAGAGGTCCATGCGATTCAAGATATGGTTTGGGACCGCAGCCATATCTGGGTTCATATTTCCCTGGCTCATTCTGTGAAGCTAGACCTGGAGGCCGTTCTACCTTTTCTCATCCTCAAAACACCACATCTCCTGGGCATTCACCATAGTCTCAACAGCAGCAATTATAGGTGCCACCACATTTATATCCATACGTATTCTATGGGTTACCGAACTACCGTCCACCACTTTTTTCTTGAGCACACTATGAGTGGTTGACGACACCTCCACATTTTTTTCCAAACTTATTCTACCTCTTGGTTTAGAATAAGTTTGGGGAGATGTGTGCTTAGTATGTCTAGACCTTTATTTGTTTACCACATTTCTTAGTTTTTGTTTTAGTTATTTTTAGGTAGAGTCTAGTAGTGAACTTTGGAATAAATTTTTAAAACAATTTTTCCTATAATCTTGATTTTTTATTATAAATTAAATGGTACATGTTTGATGATTTATGATTTGGTAGTCATGATTAAGAGAATGAAGTTGGGAATGACTTGAATGTGTCGGTCTTAAATTAAACGAGCATTTGTTTTTGAGTTCTACAAGCCATAGTTTTGACCAATGAGATATGTTATCTCATTGTTCTTTGTTGTGTGTTGGTCAACTATGCTCATGTATGTCTAGAACTTGGATGCTCTCTTGCTTGAGATTGATTTTTATGTGTGGATGTGATGAAATGATAATATGTCATCTTTTCTTTAGTCATGTATCCCATACACTATCCAAAGTTTTTCTGATTTTCTGTTTATTTGGGGACAAATAAAATTTTAAGTTTGGAGGAGTTCATATCCTGAGACTTTGCGCTAGTTTTGTATTATTTCACTGTGTTTTTGTATGGTTTGCTCCTATTTTTGGTGTATTCTTTAGAGAAGAAACCATTGATGATGTCCCGAGGTTGTACGATTAAGAAATCAAGTCGAGAATGGGACAAAAACAGCTCATAAAAGGACTCTCAAGTGGATTCTTGAACGAGCAATGCACTAGCCACTGTGAGCTCGCTACTGAAAAGGGGTGCAGAAGAAGAAAATTCATGACCTCGATCGTTAATTTTAGCACTGCTCATGAATTCCTTGCCACATCATGCAATGTGGACTCGCAACCTAAGTTACAAGTGATTGGGTAACAAGCAAGATCGTGAATATATCGGCAATTAGACTTAGTGTAGGTTTTTTTATCTTGATTTTCACTAGGTATTTAAGGGTTACTGTGGATGAAAATTGGACACTTTTTCCATATCTTAAATTTGACAACTGAGAGAATATAGCAGAGAAGAAGGGACATGAGGAACGAGACAAATGGATTCACGTATTTCAAGATTATAGACAAATATAATCTTCTAGATTTATTTTCTTTTATTCTTGTTAGACTATGAATACTTTGTGGAACAGTTTATTTTTTCATTCTATATATGATGAACAACTAAACCCTAGTATTCTAGGATTATTTATGATTTAATTATGAAGTTCATTTAATTAATTATGTTACTGTGCCTATGATTTTTTTATGGTTTAATTGTTCTTGTGCTGGGATGTGCATTATTTAACTAACTATTAAATAGTGTAATTTAATGTATTAATTTATAAATCAAAAGAGGAGCTTTACCACAAGATTTGCAATAGTTAAATTGGTAATCAATATCACTCGAGAGAGGTGAGATTATTTGAGAGAGTAACAAACCCAATGAATATTTAGGAGTTACATGTTAGATAACTAATAGACACATTGTTATTTAATTTGTGATCAACACCCCAGGCACTTCGAGAGAAATGGCTTCTGATGCATTAGTGGTTGCTCTAGTATAATTAAAATCCCAATATAGGTACATGAATGGATTTAATTAAACGGATGGATTAATTGATGATTATACAATCCTAGATTACGTATGTTCTTCATTACTACCTTTTCTTGTGCATTTAATTTGCAATTTTATTTAATGCTTTAATTTATCTAATTTTTTTAGTTAATTCAACGTTTTCAACATATTGAGTGGTCTAGATAACATTAGGTAATTTAATTTAGATAATTAGTAACTTAATTTAGTAAGTCTATGTGGATTTGACCTTGTTCATTGCTATGCTAGAAGAATCACTATACACTTCGAGTATTTCATCACACTCATTGATGATTACTCTAGATACGGATACATCTACCTGTTGCGTCGCAAGTCTGAATGCTTTGAGAAATTCAAAGAATATAAAGTGAAAGAGGAGAAATGAATAGGCACAAGTATCATGTTACTGCGTTCTGATTGTGGTGGCGAGTACCGCTCAAGCGAATTTAGGGATTACATGGCAGAGAATGGGATTACTTCCCAGTTGGGCCTGGAATGCTACAGCAGAATGGCGTGGCGGAAAGAAGGAACAGAACTTTATTAGAGATGGTTAGATCAATGATGAGCTATTCTGAGTTGCCCATTTCATTCTGTGGATATGCCCTAAAAATAGTGGCCCATATTCTTAACTTGGTTCCATTGAAATCAGTTTCTTCTACACCCACAGAATTATGGACTGGACGAAAGCCCAGTTTGAACCATATTCAGATTTGGGATAGCCCAGCACACGTGTTGGATAAGGAAGCTGAGAAGCTGGCTCCTCATACTGATGTAAGGCTATTCGTTGGATATCCTAGAGGAACGAAAGGTGGTTTATTTTATAGTCCTAAGGATCAGAAGATCATTGTTAGCACCAATGCTCGATTGTTAAATGAAGACTATGTCATAAACCACAAACCAAGGAGTCAAATCATCCTTGAGGAGTTAAGGAGAGGATCGAATCCGACACCATTGGTACAAGAAGAGGTACCACCAAACACTGCACAACATGTCACAGAAGTACGAGAACTGCCTCGTTGCAGTGGGAGGGTTGTACGCTAACCTGATAGATTCATTGGTCTGGGAGAGCCTTCAAATTTCCCAGAGGGACTAAATGAATTGGATCCTAGGACCTATGACGAGGCAATTCAAGATAAAGATGCGGATTCTTGGAAAACTGTAATGGAGTCCGAGATTAGATCTATGGATCGCAATCAAGTTTGAGAACTCGTAGAACAACTTGATGGGGTAAAACCCATTGGCTGTAAGTGGGTCACAAGCGCAAGAGAGGACCTGACGGGAAGGTTGAAACCTTCAAGGTAAGATTGGTGTTTAAAGGATACACTCAAAAAGAAGGGATCGATTATGAGGAAACCTTTTCGCTGGTAGCCATGCTTAAGTCAATCCGGATTCTCTTGTCAATTGCCGCTCATTTGGACTATGAGATATGGAAGATGGATGTCAAGACAGCTTTCCTAAACAGAAGTCTTGAAGAAAACATTCACATGAAGCAACCAGAGGGATTCATTGCTAAGGGCCAAGAGCACTTGGTATGTAAGCTTAAGAGATCCATTTATGCACTTAAGCAGACATCGAGATCTTGGAACATCCGATTTGACAAGGTTATCCAATCATATGGATTCGAGCAAAGTCCGGATGATAGCTGTGTATACAAGAAGTGTGACGGAAACGTTGTGGTATTCCTTGTACTTTATGTTGACGACATCTTGTTTATTGAAAATAGTAAGAAGGTGTTGTTGAACATTAGGGTGTGGTTGTCCGAGCAGTTCGACATGAAAGATCTGGGTGAAGCCGGGCATGTCTTTGGCATTAAGATCATTCAAGATCACCAGAAAAGGATGTTATGTCTGTCCCAGGTGACTTATATTGATACAATGCTAGCTAGGTTTGGCATGCAAGATTTCAAGAAAGGTTTTATACCTTACAGACATGGAATTCATCTATCCAAGGAAATGTGTCCCCAAATATAGTATGAGATAGAAGAGATGAAGAAAGTACCATATACTTCGTCTGTGGGAAGTTTAATGTATGCCATGCTATGCACTAGGCCTGATATATGCTATGCCGTCGGCATGGTAAGCAGATATCAGTCTAATCCTGGACAAGGTCACTGGACTGTGGTTAAAAACATTCTCAAGTGCCTTAAAAGGACTTGAGATTACATGTTGGTATACCGCTCTGATAGTCTAGTGCCTTTGGGTTATACGGACTAAGATTTTCAATCCGACAAAGATCAGAGTAAATCTACCTCGGGCTATGTATTTACATTAGGAGGTGGAGCATAAAGCAGAAATGCATTGCGCATTCCACCATGGAAGCAGAGTATGTAGCTACCTCTGAGGCTGCAAAAGAGATTGTCTGGCTCCGCGGTTTCCTAGTGGGCTTGAGCGTGGTTCCTGGTTTGCCTAAGACTATCACGATATATTGTGTAACTCTAGTGCAGTGGCAAACTCGAAGGAACTCAGAGCCCACAAGGCAAGTAAACACGTAGAGAGAAAATACCACCTTATACGAGAAATCGCTAAGAGAGGAGATGTGGCGGTGGTTAAGATTGTATCGAAGGACAACCTGGCTGATCCATTTATGAAGAGCCTGCCGACTAAGACCTTTGATGGTCACGTGGAGAAAATGGGAGTGAGATCCAGACCTGGTAGTGCAGTTTGGGTTGATAGTTTGGATTAGAGAGTTAGCCAGTTAGTTTTATGCTTGAAAGACATGCTTCAAGTATAAGTGGAAGATTGTTAGTTTTGTATACTGGAAAGACATGTCTTTGTATACTATTCTGACAATGTGATGATATGAAATGAAAGTTATTGCAGTCACTGTTTTGCATTTAGTTTATTTTATATAATTGTTCTATACAATGTTCCATATACTTACATTGTAGATGATATGGTGTGGGGAGTCACATGGTAAGATCATATCATTAGAATCTTGTATTGTATTAAAGAGCTCACGGCTTAGATGGTCTTGAACACACCATCGGTACACCGTAGAATAATCTAATAAGTTAGTTTATCTTGGCTAACCGATTATTCTAGTAAACTTGTTAGTGTATTGAGGAGGATCATGATAGGATACTATTCTCTGTCTCTGACCCAGTTAGTGAGAGAATAAAGATCCACAGAGTACGGGTTCTGAACTCATGTGATATTGGCGAGCATAAGTATGCGTTGTTTATTACTTTGATTTATCAATGGCTGAGATCTTTTCATAGATCAATAAACTCGATATCTTGGGTAATAACAGTGCATGCATGATGTGTCGAGCAGTATGCATGAGCACCATGTCCTAGTGCGCCAGGTTGATGATGTTCTATTGAGGAAAAACAAGTTCATATTGAAACCCTGCAGGTGGAATTTATTTCGTACATGATAAAGCTTTTGTGGTACTACTCAAGGTTTTAGATGTTAATTAATTATAGCTTTCAGAGGCTGACATAATTAATTAATGAACATTATATCTTAAACACGGAGAATGACTGAACTAAAGAAGAAAACATATTCGCAAATATGTATTAAATTGGAAGGTCAGTATTACTTCTTTAGTGGAATAAAAGTAATACTTAATTTATTTAATTATATCCTAAGTTTATTGGATATTGGATATTAAATAAATTAGTGGGCCAATTTAATATTCTTCTAGATCCCTATTGTAGCCCAATTGACTGTTAGTGGACTGAATATAGAACTTGAGATAGAGGCCCAACCCTAGTAGGGTTGGAGTAGTGGATTTTTGCCCATCTCTCTATATAATAAGGGGAGGGGGGATGAAAATCTTAGTATTATTAATCAGTCCCTCTTTGTCTCTCAAGATATCCACATATTTCACAACCCTATCAATAGAATACAGCCCACTCTGTATCTGATACCCAGTCCGGGAATACAGCAGAAGATCTCATAGTAGAATACTATGGTGTGGCCGTTCGATCCAGTAGAGAAAAAGGGGCGCCAGTTTCGTTTAATTCAACAGCAAGATTAGATCTTTAATCTTGTCCTCAGACTGTCTAACGATTTGTAAGTAATTCGAATCTGTGTTTCCGCTTTATTAGATTCATTTTGCTTTACTTGTTAATTGTGCTAGACGTGTGATAAACATTCATGTGACATAAAAATATGATTTGCATGAACGTGGATTAATGAACATCTAAAAGATCCTGCGGTGGTTTAATTCGAAAAAACCCCAACATTTACTGTAGGTTTATCAAAGACTTCTCCAAGATTAGTCAACCTCTATGCCATTTACTTGCTCAAGATGTTCTGTTTGAGTTTACAGTAAGTGTTTGCATGCCTTTAATAATCTATAAGAGAAATTAATCACCGCACCTATTGTCATTCCCCCTTATTGGTCATTGCCATTTGAAATTATGTGTGATGCATATATTTCTGCTGTGGGTGCTGTTTTGGGTGAACGAGTGGATAAAATTCTTCGTGTCATTTACTATGCTAGCCTTACCTTGAATAGTGCTCAAGTAAATTACACTACAACTGAAAAAGAGTTGCTTGCCATTGTGTTTTCATTGGATAAATTTTGATCCTACATTTTAGGTTCTAAAGTGATTGTGCATAGTGATCATGCGGCTCTAAGGCATTTGTTGACTCATTAGGTGGATTTTACTTTTGCAAGAATTTGATGTAGAAATCAAGGATCGAAAGGGATGTGAAAATGTGGTAACGGACCATCTCTCTCGCCTTCCTGTTGATAAAAAGTTTGATATATCGCATGAGAAGGGTGTTGTGTGTGATTCCTTTCCTTATGAGCATGCTCTTGAGCATAATTCTTCTCCATGGTATGCCGATATTGTTAATTATCTCACTTGTAATAAAATGAGACCTAACCTCACCTTTCAAGAAAGGAAAAGATTTTTGGCAATGTGTAGGTATTACTTTTGGGACGATCAATATCTTTTCCACTTGGGAAAAGACAAAGTTATCCGAAGATGTGTCCCGGAGGAGGAACAAACCGATGTTTTGGCCTTTTGCCATGCCTCACACTGCGGTGGGCACTTTGGAGGGCAAAAGACGGCTTGAAAAATCTTGCAAACCGGTTTTTTTTGCCCCTCAATTTTTAAAGATGCTCATATACATTGTCTCTCGTGTGATAACTGCCAAAGGCTTGGCAATATAGGGAGGAGAAATCAAATACCTTTAAATGTCAACCTTGTGGTTGAAATTTTTGATGTTTGGGGTATTGATTTTATGGGACTATTTCCTAACTCATTTGGTTTTGAATATATCCTATTAGCCGTTGATTATGTATCTAAGTGGGTTGAGGCAATCCCCACTAGGTCTTGTGATGCTAATGTGGTTATCAAGTTTGTGCAGGAGCACATTTTAAGTAGGTTTGGGTTTCCCCGAGCCATTATAAGTGATGGTGGATCGCATTTCACCAACAAGCTCTTCGAGAAGTTGATGAAAAAGAATGGCGTGACTCACAAAGTGGCCACTCCATACAACCCTCAAACTTCCGGTCAAGTAGAGACAAGCAACAAGCAAATCCAAAATATTTTGAAGAAGACCGTGAATGTGACGAGGAAGGATTGGTCCACAAAGCAAATCCATGCTCTTTGGGCATACCGGATGGCTTACAAGACCATCTTGAGAATGAGCCCTTACTACCTCGTGTATGGGAAAGTGTGCCATCTCTCCGTCGAGATTGAGCACAAGGCCTATTGGGCCATCAAGGCGGTAAACTTTGATCTCACTTGTGCAGAAAATGAGCGAGCCTTGCAATTGACCAAGCTCGATGAGTTGAGAAATGAAGCTTACGACAATGCGAAGATCTACAAGAACAAAGTGAAGAAGCTTCACGATAGTTGCATTGTCAAGAAAGAGCTCATTCCGGGCATGAAGGTCATCCTTTTCAACATTCATTTGAGGTTCTTTCCCGGAAAGCTCAAATCTCGATGGAGCGGGCCATTCATTGTGGAAGAAGTGTTCCCATATAGCGTGGTGACATTAAAAAATCCGGTGAGGAACACATCCTTCCAAGTGAATGGGCACCGAGTCAAGCCATATTTCAAAAGACGACCCCAAGAAGCCGAATTCGAAGCTTTCAAGCTCGAAGATTCCACCTAGTTATCTCAAAATCTATGTCTAGCTCGAGATTTTAAAATGAGCGCTGCATGGGAGGAAACCCATGATTTTATCATTTTATTTTTGGTTAAATTTTTACCCTTTTTGGTGTGTTTTAGTTTTTAAATTTTTGTAGTTGTCTCACAGGAACAGGAAGGAGAGCATGTAGTTGGGCATGAAATTGATAGAAAAAATGGCCAAGTGTAAGCCCTCGGCACGGCATCCGTGCGACTGCGGGGAGGGCCTCTTGACAAAACGCACGACACGAGCGTGCCTTAAGCCGCAAGCGCGGGTGCACGATTGCTCCATCAGACACCGCACGAGCGCGCGCCAACAGTCTGCCACACAAATGCCCCGTGTGAGCGCGCCCAGCACCGCGACCGCGGAGCCACCCCTTTGCCGAAATAACTAGTGCGAGCGCGCAGCCCATCCATCCCGCACACCACGCGAGGGCGCCACCCAGCGTGGCTGCGCGCCTCCTCTCTTCTTGCACAGTGCGTGCACGCTCTTCCTCGCAACTGCGGCCCTTTGTATCACCTATAAAAGAGGACTCAGCTTGTGAACCCTAATTTCACACACATTCTGTGCCGCTCCCATTCTCTCTCAACTCCAACAAATCTCAAACTGCTTTCTCCTAACTAAAATCGAGCACCCAATTGCACCTACACTTGGTTCCAACCATCCCACGCCGCGCTCGTCACCTCTGCCACACTCTCTTCAGCCACGCCTCACACACCGGCCCAACCACCACGCGCCCCGTGCCACCGCTGCCTCGCGCCGCCACATCCGCCGAAGCCCAGCCTGCTGCAACCGTACCCCTGCTGCCCAACCCACGTGCGTGCTTCAACCCCCTCACGCACGAAGCCCCCGCGCGTAGCCCTTGCTCACACCGCAAGCCCAACAAGTCCCGCGCTCTCTCTCTCTCACGCCCAACCACCCCTGCCACAGCACCTCCAGCACCGCGCACGCACACATCCCACGCTGACGCGGACCTACTTCATTTCTCTCCAGCTCCTGCACTTATCTAGTCCCACCTCTCCAACATGGCTCGATGCAAGAATGCCAGTCCCTCCAACGAGGTAGAAGAAAGTGAACCTATGGAGGTCGAAGACTACTCCGGCCAATTTGGATACCCATTCCTCATCATCTCCCCCAATGAAGGTACACGTTACCGAGCCTTCAAAGAATTTGATCTAACTACACCTAGATATCTTGATTGGAATCTGCGGCGTATATTGGATATTGAAACCAAGGTGTCTAAGTATCTAAAGGCTTTGAAACTTGAACAATTTACCAAAATGAAGCATGTTGCATATAATCCTTTGAGCCTTAAGTCTTTGGTGTTATTTGAATACGATGAGAAGGCCAAGAAGAAGATAAGCTTCATATTTTTGAATCAAAAATACGAGGTAACTTTGGGAGTGATGAAGGATTATTTTGGCTTTCCGACATCGGGGATGAAGGAGACCCCGACTAATTTCAATATGGTTGATGCTTGGTTTGTGTAACGCCCCAAACTACTCCATTTGGCCACGTCACTTAACATACAATTTACTTACATATTTTTGTGTGCTTATAATAAAATGAGCTGAAGCTTAGGTCAAAGAGCGTGCAAAAGATAACACAAGCTTGTGGGGTTCTCTTGTGTTCACAACGCTCCTACTCGGGCTTCGACTCCTCAACTTGCAATTCATTGAATGAATGGGGTGAGTATTTAACAACATACTCAGTGGGGGACACTGTAAACAGTTATAGCTAATTGCACAAGTGAAAATATAACATATGGACTTTTCTTTACTTTGTGGAGACTAGTCTCAACCCCATAGGATCCAAACATCATGATGCCCCCGTTAATGAACATCTTTGGCCCTGTAGGGATGCCCACAGACATACTACCCCCAGGGAGGACATTAACAGGTCTATATTCGATCCCAAAGGATCTCTGTCCCAAAGGGTCTCTTTGTCGACCCCGAAGGATCTCTTTTATCTCTGGTCCGAAGACCCTTCATACTTATACAATCAAAGCACAACAATAACTATAACCTTACACATGTTCACAGTTTAGAATTACCCCACCTTATGAGACGCTTTCACAAGTTCTCAACCTTTGAAATACTTCTTAGCCGTGCACAAGTTGTCCACCTCGAGCCCCAACATGTCATCTAGCACCTTTCAATTATCTTTTCATTTTAGATGTCGAGTCATAAAATTAAATCATAACTTAGACCAAGCAAAAGCTATACTTTTCTTTAAAGACTTCATACCTATCCATACACATAACTTTGGATATACCAACTCATAATATGATTTTGGACTCAAAATACACATTAAAACTCTTTGAAGCATTTGGTCGAACACGCTACGGGCACACATTTAAACCATATGTTCATAACTCGTTTTAAATCCTTTAGACCCAACACTACAAATACAAACACCTTCATCCTAGGGCTCTAACATATATGAAAATCAACCCCATACAACCCTCATAACATCTCCATACAATTATCAAGAAAACAAAGGGGAATTAGGGAAAAATTCCAAACCCTAGCAACAATGAACCATAGGAATTCGATATAACTTCGCATATAGCCTTAAGGAGGTAAATGAACCATATGTTCAAGATATCAAGGCAAGAGGATCAATAAAAGTGAAAACCCTAATTTTGGATAACAAACCCTAGGTTTGATTCAACAAGAAATGAGTGTTTAAATCACCAAGATGAAGAGGTATGAAGTTACCTTAGTTGATGGATGATGATGGTAGAATCCCCTTCCAAAAGTTGAAGGATTTCTTGAGAGAGAGGTGGAGGAAATCGCCAAAGAAGACAAAAGAAATGAAGATGAAAGGGATAAGTGTTGTATTTATAGGTAGGAAAATCAGCCCAGCCCGCACGACCGCGCGCCACCCGCGACCGCGCGAGGTGGCTCTCGCCATCGCTCCCCGCGAGCGCGCACACCCCGCGGGCGCGCGCCTCGCCCACGCCCCGCGGGCACACGGCCTCCCCGCGGCCGCTCACCGCTCCACGGGTGCGCACCTTGCTCAATTCAACTCCCGATCTTAAATCGACTCCCGGACATTTCCAAATCCATTTTAAAACGACTTAGATTTTTGAAACACTTTTAATACAAACTGAAAAAGTAGGGGGCAGCGAGACCCCCGATCAACTCAGTGTTAGTGTGTTCAAGGTATGGCAAAACACATAATCAAATATAATCACCTCCACTTCATTATCATATAACTCGACAAATTTTAATATTAAATGTTATCATGTATTATACACTTAGTATAATATTACCGTGCTTTGACGTATCGGCTCAAGTGAGACAACCTGCAATAAAACAACGGCATAATATACAAACATACCACATGATTAATATTCAATAATATCAATTCGAAATCATTTTACTAAAATTATGATTTATAATTTAGCAAAAAGGATCGGGGTATCACAATCTCCCCAACTTTTAAAAATTTCGTCCTCGAAATTAGCCTAACATTTACGATACATTTGGATATCGAGCTAAGATATCAACTTTTTTCTCCCAAGTGGCCTCTTCAGGTCCGTGCCGACTCCATTGCACTTTTATTAAAGGAACCTCATGGGTTCGAAGAGTATGAACTCTTCTATCTAACACAGCAACTGAGACTTCTTCATACGACAAGTCCTTGGAAACTTGCACCGTGTCATATGAAATGACGTGACTAGGGTCAGACACATATCGTCTTAGGAACGACACATGGAAAACATCGTGCACACCCGCCAAATTCGGAGGTAGTGCTAGGCGATAGGCAACATCACCTATTTTCTCCAAAATCTCGAATGGTCCCACATAACGTGGCTGCAACTTACCTCTCTTCCCAAATCTAACCACTCATCTCATCGGTGCAATCTTCAAAAATACCTTGTCACCAATCTCAAAGCTCACATCTTTTCTCTTTCCGTCGGCATAGGATTTCTGACGGTCTTGAGCTACCTTGATTCTCCCTCTTATCTTCTCAATTACTTCTACCGTCTTCTCAACGATCTCGGGGCCTAAGAGTCGACGCTCTCCCACTTCAACCCAATGAATAGGAGATCTGTACTTCCTCCCGTACAATGCCTCGTACGGTGCCATTCCAATAGACGCTTGGAAACTATTATTGTAAGCAAACTCCACAAGTGGTAAGTGGCTCTCCCAACTTCCACCAAAATCGAGAACACATGCACATAGCATGTCTTCCAATGTCTGAATGGTCCGCTCAGACTGACCATCGGATTGAGGATGATACGTCGTGCTAAACTTCAACTGAGTCCCCATAGCTTCTTGCAGACTTCGCCAAAATTTGGATGTAAACCTTGTGTCACGATCTAACACTATCGACACAGGAATGCCGTGAAGATGTACTATCTCATCGATATATATCTGAGCTAATCGATCCATGCTAAACGTCATTTTCACCGAAAGAAAATGAGCAGACTTGGTCAACCTATCGACAACAACCCAAATTGCATGATGACCCTTAACTGACGGAGGAAATCCTACCACGAAGTCCGTTGCAATGTGCTCCCATTTCCACTCGGGAATCTCGAGTGGATTCAATAATCCAGAAGGGCGTTGATGCTCGGCTTTCACTTATTGACATGTGATATACTTCGATAGGAATTGGCCAATCGACCTTTTCATATTTCTCCACCAGAAAACCATCTTTAAGTCTTTGAACATCTTCGTGCCTCCTGGGTGCACAGAATACGGAGTATTATGTGCTTCTTCAAGAATCTCCTTTCTGAGCTCTTCATTCTTCGGCACACATAACCTTCCCTCGAAGAGTAGTGTGCCATCATTTGCAACGGCAAATCCCTGAATAGAACCCTCCAATGCTCTTTTCTTCATTTTACACAAGAAAGGATCGTCGACTTGCGCTTCATGAACTCGATCATGAATGAGTGGTCGAACCACTAAAGCTGCTAAAATCCCTTGAGTGGTGTTAGAAGGATCCACCACCTCTAAGTTCATCTTCTCAAACTCCTTAATCAACTGCTCTTGCTTGGTTGGGAGATAGATCTTTCGGCTTAAGGCATCAGCTACGACATTCGCCTTTCTAGGATGATATAAGATCGTACAGTCGTAATCCTTCACCAACTCCAACCATCTTCTTTGTCGTAGATTCAACTCCTTCTGGGTGAAGAAGTACTTCAAGCTTTTGTGGTCGGTGTAGATCTCGCACTTGCTTCCATAGAGATAATGCCTCCAGATCTTCAATGCATAAACCATGGCTGCTAACTCAAGGTCATGCGTCGGATAATTATACTCGTGCACCTTCAACTACCTTGATGCGTAAGCTAATACCTTTCCATGTTGCATCAAAACACAACCAAGCCCTTGTTTCGAGGAGTCACTGTAGATGACAAAGCCTTCTGTCCCATCAGGAATGGTCAACACCGGGGCTGACACGAGACGTCGCTTCAATTCTTGAAAACTCTGCTCACACTTTTCACTCCATTTGAACTTCTCATCCTTCCTTGTTAATCTCGTCAAAGGACTCGATATCTTGGAAAACCCCTCAATAAATCTTCTATAATAACCCGCTAGTCCTTAGAAGCTTCGAACTTCATTAACGTTTGATGGCGTCTTCCAATTGCTAACAGCTTCCACCTTCGACGGATCTACTTCGATTCCATTTGATGTCATCACGTGGCCAAGGAATGCCACTCGTTCCAACCAAAACTCACACTTTGAAAATTTTGCATACAACTCTTCTTTCCTTGACATCTCCAATACGATTCTGAGATGCTCAGCGTGCTGCTCCTTGCTTCTTGAATAAATCAAGATATCATCGATGAAGACTATTATGAACTGGTCGAGGTACGGATAGAAAACTCGATTCATCAAGTCCATGAAGACTCTAGGCGCAATGGTCAATCCAAAAGGTACCACTGTGAACTCATAGTGACCATATCACGTTCTAAATGCCGTCTTTGGGATGTCACTCTCCTTGATCTTCAATTGATGATAACAGGACTTCAAGTCGATCTTCGAAAACACACCGGCTCCCTTCAGTTGATCAAACAAATCTTCAATTCTTGGCAGCGGATACTTGTTCTTGATCGTCAATCGGTTCAACTCTCTATAATCAATGCACATTCGCATTGACCCATCCTTTTTCTTTACGAATAGCACAGGTGCTCCCCATGGTGAAACACTTGGTCGGATTAGCTTGTTGTTGAGCAACTCCTGAAGTTGAACTTTGAGCTCTTGCAACTCCTTTGGCGCCATTCTATACGGAGCTTTAGATATTGGTGCCGCACCTGGCACTAGGTCGATGGTGAACTCGATCTGACGGTCAGGAAGAATCCTTGGCAACTCGTCTGGAAACACGTCGGGAAATTCGTTCACCACTGGTACATCTGTCACTTACACTTTAGTGGACGTTGACTCCACTATGCTAACGAGAAATCCCTGATACCCTCTTTTCTTCAACATCTTCATTGCCTTCATTGCTGTAACAATTCTCTTAGTTGACCTCGTTCTTGCACCATAGAAGATTAGCTTAGGCTCGCTCAGAAAATTAAATTCAACCTCACGGTCACGACATTGAATCGTGGCATGATTCCCACTCAACCAATCCATACCTAGGATTATGTCGAAATCACGCATCTTCAAGACATGGAGATCTGCTCTCAGCACTCTGTCATTGATTTCTAGCTTCAGGCCATACGCCATCTTGCTAGACGAAACTCTCTCTCCCAAAGGAATACTGATCTCTAACAATTCACCATTATCTTTGCATAAAATACCAAACTTGGAACAGAAACTTGCGGATATAAAGGAATGTGATGCACCGGAATCGAATAATACTAAAGCTGGAACATCTGATACTCGAAGAATACCTGACATAGTATCCTCACCTGACTTAGGGTTCTTTTCCTCGCTCTCCAAAGAAAACAGTCGAGGCTTCACCTTTCTTTCTTGCCCCTTCTTCTTCTTCGGGCAGTCATAGGACAGGTGACTCGGGTCCCCACATGTAAAGCAAACCCTCTGTCCCGCACGGCACTCTCCTGGATGGAACTTTTGGCACTTAGGGCAAGGAGCCCTATCGTTGCTTCCTCTCTGTGGGACAGGCCTCTGCTGCCATGGCTTGTTTTGTATAGGAGCTTTTCCTTTTCCTTTGTCCTGCGGCTCCCATTTTCTCTTGCCAAAGGCCTCACGCTGCCTTTGGTCCTTCAGGTCCAACTGGAGCCCATGAGAGATGGCTTGGGCTCTCTTGATCACCTCACCATAGGTTCTCAACCTTTGGCCTAATAGGATTCCCGCAATTTCGGGACACAAACCACGCTCAAAACGTCGAGCCTTCTTCTCATCCGTATCGACGATGTACGAAGCATAGTGAGAGAGACGGTTCAACCGTCTTTCGTAGTCGATCATAGTCATTCCTTCCTGCCTTAGATTGAGGAATTCGGTCTCCATCTTAGTCTTGAAAGACTCGGGGAAGTATCGGGTGAGGATCAACTCTTTCAAGTCGGTCCACACCAAAGCTTGGCGTTGCTCAGGCGTCATAGTTCGGGAATGGGTTTCCCACCAGAAGCTCGCCTCTTCTGCAAACTGAAAGATAGCACATGAGGCTTTCTGCACCTCAGTGCATTGAATGTGCTCGAAGATCCGTTCCATTTCCCGGATCCACTCCTCAGTCGCTTCTGGACCTTCACTTCCTTTGAGCCTAGATGGCCCCATTCTTCTAAACTGCTCGACTACGTCGAATGCCTCTCTTTGAAGCCTTTCTCCTTCAGTCACTCCTCCTCGCCCCATTTGTTTGGCCATGAGACCCTAGAGTGTCTGTAGGAAACCTCGGGCAAAGTCGGGCCTGTTCTCTCATGGTGGAGGTTCATGGAGACCACCCCCTTCATTACTTAATTCCTCTGCATCTTGCAGAGCAGGAGCACGATGCGGAGGCATCCTAAAGCTTTTAGGCACACTAGCTCGTTAGGTTAATGTCATTCTTAAAGCTAATTCGAGAACTACTTAAAGCACTTTTCATCATTTCATAATCAAAAAAGCACACAACTTCCAAGATTTCATTTCTTTAAAACATGCATCGAGAATTTAAAACATCATAGTTGATCGTGACAATAGATACAATTCATTCATCTTTATTGTCCAACTTCGGACCATTCATTCTTTTCTTTATCATGCTATCACGATTATTCAACTCTTTAACTTCTTTTCCCGACACACTCTATACACACATCCCCATTTCATATTACTCGTACTTGAAAATCTTTAAAAGTACATACCTTAGGATCGGAGTCAAGCCGAGTAGCCGTTGTGAACAACCACCCACATTTCTCACTCATAAATCAAAGATATACAGAACAAGTCTACAGAAGCGTAGACCTGGCTCTGATACCAATTTGTAACGCCCCAAAATACTCCGTTTGGCCACGTAACTTAACATACAATTTACTTACATATTTTTGTGTGCTTATAATAAAATGAGCGGAAGCTTAGGTCAAAGAGCATGCAAAAGATAACACAAGCTTGTGGGGTTCTCTTGTGTTCACAACGCTCCTACTCGGGCTCCGACTCCTCAACCTGCAATTCATTGAATGAATGGGGTGAGTGTTGAACAACATACTCAGTGGGGCACACTGTAAACAGTTATAGCTAATTGCACAACTGAAAATATAACATATGGACTTTTCTTTACTTTGTGGACACTAGTCTCAACCCCATAGGGTCCAAACATCATGATGCCCCCGTTAATAAACATCTTTGGCCCTGTAGGGATGCCCGCAGACATACTACCCCCCAGGGAGGACATTAACAGGTCTATATTCGATCCTAAAGGATCTCTGCCCCGAAGGGTCTCTTTCTCGACCCCAAAGGATTTCTTTTATCTCTGGTACGAAGACCCTTCATACTTATACAATCAAAGCACAACAATAACTATAACCTTACACGTGTTCACAGTTTAGAATTAGCCCACCTTATGATACGCTTTCACAATTTCTCCACCTTTGAAATACTTTTTGGCCGTGCACAAGTTGTCCACCTCAAGCCCCAACACGTCACCTAGCACCTTTCAATTCTCTTTTCATTTTAGATGTCGAGTCATAAAATTAAATCATAACTTAGACCAAGCACAAGCTATACTTTTCTTTAAAGACTTCATACCTATCCATACACATAACTTTGGATATACCAACTCATAATATGATTTTGGGCTCAAAATACACATTAAAACTCTTTGAAGCATTTGGTCGAACACACTACGGGCACACATTTAAACCACATGTTCATAACTCGTTTTAAATCCTTTAGACCCAACACTAAAAATACAAACACCTTCACCCTAGGGCTCTAACATATATGAAAATCAACCCTATACAACCCTCATAACATCTCCATACAATTATCAAGAAAACAAAGGGAAATTAGGGAAAAATTCCAAACCCTAGCAACAATGAACCATAGGAATTCGATATAACTTCACATATAGCCTCAAGGAGGTAAATGAACCATATGTTCCAGATATCAAGGCAAGAGGATCAATCAAAGTGAAAACCTTAATTTTGGATAACAAACCCTAGGTTTGATTCAACAAGAAATGAGTGTTTAAATCACCAAGATGAAGAGGTATGAAGTTACCTTAGTTGATGGATGATGATGGTAGAATCCCTTTCCAAAAGATGAAGGATTTCTTGAGAGAGTGGTGGAGGAAATTGCCAAAGAAGAGAAAAGAAATGAAGATGAAAGGGATAAGTGTTATATTTATAGATAGGAAAATCGGCCCAGCCCGCGCGACCGCGAGTCTCCCGCGACCGCGCGAGGTGGCTCTCGGCCATCACTCCCCGCGAGCGTGCACACCCCGCGGGCGCGCGCCTCGCCCACGCCCCGCGGGCGCGCGGCCTCACCGCGGGTGCTCACCGCTCCACAAGCGCGCACCTTACTCAATTCAACTCCCGATCTTAAATCGACTCCCGGACATTTCCAATTCCATTTTAAAACAACTTAGATTTTCGAAACACTTTTAATACACACTGAAAAAGCAGGGGGCAGCGGCCGGGTAGCGAGACCCCCGATCAACTCAGTGTTAGTGTGTTTAAGGTATGGCAAAACACATAATCAAATATAATCACCTCCACTTCATTATCATATAACTCGACAAATTTTAATATTAAATGTTATCATGTATTATACACTTAGTATAATACTACCGTGCTATGACGTATCGGCTCAAGTGAGACAACCTGCAATAAAACAATGACATAATATACAAACATACCACATGATTAATATTCAACAATATCAATTCGAAATCATTTTACTAAAATTATGATTTATAATTTAGCAAAAAGGATCGGGGTATCATAGTTTGAGCTCACGGGTTTCCACAATTGGAACTCTAAAGGGACATCGAGCAAATTCATCTGAGACCCCGCCTTATCCATTATTCACAAATTCTTTGCTTACAACATCAGTGGCAAGGAACAAGCCAACAAAGTGAACTCGACCGAGGTCTACCTCTTGTGGTACGCAAAGAACAAGATCAAAATTTACCCGTCCACCTTCCTGTGGGCATCTATCCAGAGTATGATTTAAAGAAAGACAACACATCCTTCCTTCTGCGCCTTCACCTCCGCATTGGCAAGCAATCTCGGGATAACTCAACACAAAAGGCCTGCACTTGAGGGCCACACACGAGTGCAGCAGGACGGCATTGACAAGAATGAGCTCAAACGGGCTCAAATTATCTATGATGATCGATGATTGGTGCCTCAGGCCAAGAGGACTTGTGTCGAAAAATTGATGCTCGTCCAAGAAGCCACCATGTACCTGACTGCTGGAGCTAGCACCTAGTCTGCACCGCAGCAAGTTCAAGAGCCAGCTCAGGAGGACGATGAAGAAGCCAAGCAAGGAGAGGAACAAGAAGAAGCAGAAGATCAGAAACACTACCAGCCGCCGCCATACCCCACAATGCATTCCACTGATGGGTATCAGATGCTGAGAGATGATTTGAGGTCCTTTCAGGACCACTATGACACTTCAATGAGGCAGTTCCAGCAGAACTATGCCAACACAATGGGACAGTTCCAGTAGCAGTTTCATACCTCGATGGGACAGTTCCAACAACATTTATACCTCGATGGGCGAATTCCGCCAAGAGTTCCAGCAGAACTATGCCAACACAATGGGACAGTTTCATACCTCGATGGGCGAATTCCGCCAAGAGTTGGGCACATTGCGCCAAGACGTTGGGGATTTGAGGCAAGAGGTCTGCAACTGCCTCGACAGGCATGACGTACAGATGACGGCCCTAGAGCAGAGCTGGAGTGCCTGGACCCTCTCCTACCGTTACCCGCCACCTTTTCCACCATCTTATGATGCACCAGAGCAGTAAAGTTGTTTAGTGTTTTTATTTATGTATTTATGTGTTCGTGTGCATTTGTGAACTGTTTCCTTTTATTATTATCATTGCTCGTTTGTCTAGTTTTGTCATGTTGTTTTGTAAGAACCTGTGCCTGTTGCCGGTCTTCTATAAATTGTGATGTTTTCTCTCTCCCTAACTTTATTGCATCTTATTTTTCATACATTGAGGACAATGCATGCTTTAAGTGTGGGGGAGTGAGCTCGTTATTATGATGTCCTAGTTATGTTTTGTTTTGGTATTTTGCATTGGATTTTGTGTTGGATTTTATGTTTTTATGATTAGTTTTTGTTGGATTTTATTTTATTGACTTATGTTGCATTTGGTGTTGATTATGTTGTTTTGGTTATGTTGTGTATTTTATTTTGATTATCCCACTTAGCGTCATGTTTTCGTCCAATTGTCAAACTTGAAATTTGGAATATGAATCTTCAAGGAATTATTTTCGAGTTGATCATAATAAATGAATTGTTCTCGTGGTGTCACTCTTGAGCATGAATTGCCTTTTGAAGGTTGATCATAATTTGATGATTTGTGTATGGGGTCTTGTCCTTCTATGATTAGGAAGTATGATTAGCTCCTTTTCATGAAGAATTATCCTCTAGAATCATTTATCGACATAAAAGAGAGAGAGAGAGATAAAAGGGGGCAATAAGAATCTATACTCCTCTAGTTGATTAATTCAACTATGAGTATGGGAAACCACACAATGACACTAGGGAATTCCTCCCTAAGGATTTAACCTTTTGAATTTTGATCCACACCCCTAAATATGTTTGAATAAATGGGGTTGCATTCTGGATTCTACTCCTCTCATGTGTATCAATTCTGTGAATATTTTGCATGATGAGTATGGGAACCCACATTAGAAAGCTTGGCTAAGCTCGATGATTATACCAAATGATCCTTGTCTTATGTTTGCCTCCCTCAATGTTGTTGAAAATTTTGCTTTCTAAATAAATAAGGAAATGATTCATGGGAATTTGGTTCCAAATAAATTGAGTCTAATGTGTTTTTGTTATTCTTGAGAGGGCAAGCAACTCACCTGATTTGATAATTGTGTTCACCTTCTTGATGATAAATGCTTTAGTGGGAAACCATGTGGCAAAATTTAATTGCATGATCACCTTGCAAACATTTCCTTCTTGCTTCATAATTTGAATTACTTGTTTGCTTGAGGACAAGCAAGAGCTAAGTGTGGGGAGTTGTTTAGTGTTTATTTGTACTATTTTATTTTAGGAATTTTGCATGTTTTGCAGGCTATCTTTTGTATTTTTTGTATGTTATGTGCTGATTTTATGCTTTTAACTTCACTGTTGCTCTCATGGTGGATTATGCCAAGTTTGTGCAAAACTTGAGCTTTTGTGTACAAAAGCAGAATTTTTATGGCATTAAGGTGGCAAATTGCAACGCTCAAAAATTGAGCTCGAACTAATGAACCCGGACTGAACTGATGGAGAAAAGCAGATACTGAACTGAAATTAACAGTCGGAAGATGAAGCTGGAACATGCCCCGGCACAGAAGACTCGCGCATGCACGCCTCGCACACATGGCACCCCGCGCGCTCCCAGCTACCCGCACGCTGCGCCTGTCCCCGCGACCGCGCCTGAGGCCTCTCGGTCAAATGCTCTCCGCGCACGTGCAGCCCGCACAGTGCCCCACCTCATGATCACGCGGCACACTGCCGGTGTACGGTGTGCCCAGTCCAGCTCTCCCAATTAGTTTCGCACGCTGTGATCAGTCCAACTCTTCCATTCTTTCAGTTCTAGCTTTGAACTAAATTTCCCTCATAAATCCTTCACATGGCTTGCTTGAGAATTTTAGATTAGGGGAAGACTTTTTGAAGCTTAGATTAGTAAGGGAGTGGGGGATTTAATTTCCTAATTACTATCCTCTTAGCTTTTGTCCCCTAACTCCCAAAAAGAGATCTTTGACGAAATCCCCCCATATATTCACACAATAACTCCCTCTCTCTCATCATCATCACCTCTCACTCATCAACTCCTCATACCATCACCACCGAAGACAACTTCTCCATTGATCATCTCTCTCACCTCAACACTCCATTAATCTCTCCATCACTTTACTTCACCATTCTTCACCATTTTCACCATGACCACCACCATTCAAGAGAGGGAGAGAAGAGGAAGACAAAAGGCAAGGAGGCTTAGCTTGAGGAAGGAGACACGAGAAGAAGGACCCGACTCCAAGTCGTCCGCGGAAGCTAGGCTCGATAGGAGGATCTCCTTTTGGTGTTTTCTTTCTTAAGCTTAGTTCATTTGTGGAGGTTTGTCCAAACACTCTTGAAACATCGAAAATATTGTAGAAGTTTATGTTATTTACATTTGATTATGAGATGACGAACGTATATGACATTTGTGTTGTTTTGAGCATGATGATGTGCTAATTCCTTCATTAGGATGTAGATAATCGATTTAGTTGTGATCCATGCTTGTGATGGTTGTGTTCTTGTTGTTGGGATTGTGCTTGACTCATGTTGAGTGCTTGATCACCACTTAGCATTGCTAGGTTTTAGATGAGACCAAGAGGATATTCTAAATCCCACTTTAGGTTCCTTCAATGTTAGGTGGATTAGGTCACATAAGCCTGAGTGTTAATCTTATTTGTACAATATAGCTGATAGGGGTTTAATGGATAGACGGTGAGAGTAATTGAAGTTAAACCACTTGAAGGGACTATTGTACGTTTAAGATTAATCGAACCAACTTGAAACAAGCTAGGTGAGAAACCAATGAGAGAATCTATACCCTAATGCTCTTATCATAATATTCTCTTTCGTTCTTAATCTTATTATTGTTTGTGCTTTATTAGTTAATTTGCTTGTTTAAATTCCTTAGTTTAAAACAATCCTCAAACTCATGATTAGAATGTTTAGGTCTATATTTAAATCTTCAAACATGTTTGCATGCATAGCATAAAAAGATAGTCCCCTCTAAGCTTTCCTCGAGAGGCACGATCCGAGTTAGCTCACCACCCTACAATTCACCCCGTCCTTTTTTGGGTCCGGTTCGTAGTAGTTTAGTGTGTGGTTGAACTAGGAAGCAAACACTTCCCCAATTTGAAAAACCTAATTAGAAATAGAAATTTCAAGTAAAAATATATTAATCTAAATGGGGCGGATTTAATTAGTATCGGGTCGGGAGATGTTAAAATTGGGCGGATCAATTTTTAAATTGAATTTAGAATTTTTTTTTATTCGAATAACACATAAAACAGCGTCGTTTTAATATGAACTAACGGCCCCATCAAGAGGGGCTTGACGGAGGGGCCCAATAGACAAAAAAAAAAGTTCAGTGGCTCAATTGATCCAAAAAGAAGTACAGGGGCCTGCGGGGTCCCCGCCAAAGTGTTCAGGGGCCTATGTGACCCTTATCCTAAAATTTAATCCCAAACCCGTGCATTGGAATTGGAGAAAATGTACTAACATTGATTAATGTTTTCTTTGTTCTTCACGGTTCATCTTGGATCGGATCTTCCCATTATTTATAATTTAATTAATTTTGGAATTAACTATTCTGGACTTGAGTCAGTTGTTAATTTTTCGCCTGAGTTTTCTTTGTTTTTTTTCTCAGTTTAAAATAAAGTAGGATAACCGAATTGAGACATTGGTAGAATGGTGGTAAATAAAGAAATTCATAACTTTCATTACATTTTTAATTTTTTAGTAAAAAAATGTACAATATTATTATTCACGAGTTATTAGATTAAATTTTGTGTTTAAGTAGGTACGCTACATTATTGAGTTGAGTTGCCCTTATTCAAACTAGAATTGGAAGACCAAATTGAGGCGTTTCTGGTAACCACTGAAACACATAACTTCCATTAAATTAGGCTTACCCACGCTCATAAACTGTTTGATGAAATTCCATAATGACATATTATCATCATATTCATATTATTAAATGTAGAATAGTACGATTCATTTAGAATTCGTAAGCTATTTGATTAAATTTACGTTTCAGTATCACGCTAGATTATTGAGTGGTGATTGCCGAATAATTTAAAATAGAGTAGGAATACCAAAATGAGTACGAGTGTAGACCAGCTGGCCGAGTTGAGTACCACCGAGCTCGATCTCGGCTCGCTTAAGTATTCGTGAGTTGGCTCGACTCGTTTATTTAAAATTCGAGCTCGAACCCGAGTTCGACTCGATTATTTAAAATTCAAGCCCGAACTCGAGCTCGACTCGTTTATTTATTTGTCAATATTGATATTTTTTATTCCTCTGTTTTTTTATATATTCATAAATATATACTATTTGTCTATTATATATATATATATTATGTGTGTATATTAGTTATCAAGTGTGTGTCGTAAGATTCATAAATCATGAATCACAACTCATGAGTCATATCATATTACAATATATTAAGATAATTTATAAATTAATAATTTTATATTATTTAAGAGACTAATAATTATTAACTCTTTTAATTATTATGCTTAGTTTCACTTATTTAATGTTAATCTTATATTTTGTTAGTTTATTTTATTTTTATGTGCATACTAAGTAATATAGACTATAATTATATATATAAACTATATACTATAATACAAATAGTATATATAACTGAGAATTTAAGATTAACTATACAACATTGGTGCTAACTTGATGTGACCCGGGACTCAATGACCAACGAGACACAAAAGACGCGGAAGCAAAGGAAAGAAACTACATCGATTACGAAAGGATTCTATACTCGAATAACTAGACAACTAAGACTCAATTAAAATACCTAGACAATGACACACAAAATAACACAAATCCATATAGAAATAGGGCTGTTTTGGATGAGTTTATGGGCGGCTTGGATGAAGGTAATTCGATGGTGATGAATGGGTTTAGAATGGCTAGAGTAGATAGGATATGATAGAGGTTCGAAGGACTTACGGTATAGATGGAAAACACGATGAATTTAAGCTGAATGGAACCGAACCCTTGATGATCGACACACGATCAGGTCTTGATGGCTTGGGAGAGACACGAACATTGGTGAAGGATGTAGGACGTTGTTTGATGAAGGTCGAAGGTGGTAGTGTTGAGAATCGCAACCCGATTAATCCCCCGCGTATCTTGTACGACGAAAACGAATCTCTAAGTTGTTCTTCGTAGCGAGTTCACCCTAATTCTTCGTATGAATTAGAATGTTCCCTTGATGTAAGACTCAAAGTTTGCTAGGCTTCAAGAATGATAATTTTCGAGGAAAACAATCAAAAGCTTTAAACGGTTGAGACAGAAATTGAATGCAAAAGCAATTTTAATCAATAATGTCTAAAATATCAAAGTAACATGGTTCCCCTATTTATAGGGCCTATTATGCACGAAAATAACTAATAAAAAGGCATAAAAATCTGATCCAAAAGGATCTCTAACTATACTATAGAAATACCTAAACTAGAATTCTATTCAAGGTAGGTAATTGCCTTAAATACAATTCTAGTCAAACCTATGATATTATGAACGAAAATTACACTTATTAATTAATTAAAAACTGATCTAAACTATAGTCTAAAGTAATTAAATAAATACTATAGTCTAGATAAAAATCAACCCTTTGATTAAATTAAATCAAGGGCGAAAACAGCTCCATGCACAAATGCACTTCTTCTTGCTCTCTTCTTCAACTCTTCAAGTTATATTCTCATTAGTTAATAAATTAACTAAAGTATGGCTGCACTTTGCATCTTCTAATTCCTCAAACTTCTTGCGAATCATCACTTGGAAATAACCTTATAATTTCTTCGCTTGAAGTCGCGTCATTGGACCTTTGAATTGCAGCTCGGGTTCAAGGCCTTCAATGCCTTGCATGGCTTCATCATTCCCCCCCTGCTGAAGAGAATTCGTCTGAGAATTTGGATCATCGTCGAGATCGAACTCATCTGCAAGAAACGGAGATAAATCAGCAACATTGAAAGTTGAAGAACATTTATACTCACCGGAAAGATCAATGCGGTAAGCATTGTCGTTTACACGACTCAGAACTGTGAAAGGACCATCTCCACGTGGTGACAACTTGGACTTTCTCAGATTTGGAAACCGTTCGGGACTCAGATGAATCCAAATGCGATCGCCGGGCTGAAATATCACTTGCTTGCGTCGCACGTTTCTGGAGGCGGCCGTTTGCTTCCCTTTGTGCTCAATGCGAGCACGCACTCTCTCATGCATCTCCTTAACTTGCTCAGCTCTTCTCAAACCTTTAACACTTGTTAGATGCTCAACAGGTAAAGGTAACAAATCAGTAGGCGTTAACGGATTAAATCCATAAACAACCTCAAAAGGAGACATATTAGTAGAAGAATGTACCACACGATTATATGCAAATTCAGCGTAAGGTAAACACTCTTCCCAAGAATTCAGATTATTTTTAATTAAGGACCTAAGTAGTGTGCCTAAAGTGCGATTCACAACCTCAGTTTGACCATCGGTTTGTGGATGACATGCAGTAGAAAACAACAATTTAGTCCCTAATTTTCCCCACAAAACTCGCCAAAAGTGTGCTAAAAACTTGGAATCCCTATCACTAACAATAGTTTTAGGAATACCATGCAATCTAACTACATGCACAAAGAACAGATTGGCAATATGCACAGCATCATCAGTTTTTCTACATGCAATGAAATGCGCCATTTTAGAAAAACGATCAACAACCACAAAAACAGAATCCTTACCCGATCTAGACCTAGGTAATCCTAAGATAAAATCCATAGACAAATCAATCCAAGGTGAACTACGAGCAGACAGGGGCGTGTATAATCCAAACGGATGTGAAGTAGACTTAGACCTATGGCAAGTAACACATCTACTACACACATGCTCTACATCTCTTCTCATATGCGGCCAATAAAAATGCTCATGCAGCATGCTTAATGTTTTATTCACACCAAAGTGACCCATTAAACCTCCCGCATGCGATTCTAACACAAGTAGCTCATGCATAGAACAACTAGGAATGCATAACTGCGAACCACGAAATAAAAATCCATCATGCACGAAAAATCCATTAAAAGACTTAGACTTTTTCGAACACTCATCAAAAATCGAAGCAAAGAATGGATCACATGCATACAGACTCTTAATCGACTCAAAACCAAGCATTCTAGCATGCATTAAATTCAGCAACGTGTACCGTCTAGATAGTGCATCGGCTACAACATTGTCTTCTCCTTTCTTATATTTGAGGACGTACGGGAAGGACTCGATGAACTCAACCCATCTCGCATGCCTCTTGTTCAGATTTTGCTGCCCTTTCAAATGCTTTAAGCTCTCATGGTCCGTGTGAATCACGAACTCCTTTGGCCACAGATAATACTGCCACGTCTCCAATGATCTCTTCAATGCATACAAATCTTTGTCATAGGTAGAATAACGCAGAGCTGCACCATTCAATTTATCACTGAAGTAGGCAACTGGACGCCGTTCCTGCATCAAAACAGCACCAATACCTATCCCGGAGGCATCACATTCAATCTCAAAAACCTTATCAAAATCAGGTAAACACAAAACAAGTGCATGACATAAAAGATGCTTTAAACGTGTAAATGCTTCATGCTGTGCTTTACCCCACTCAAACTTACGATCCTTCTTACTTAGCTTAGTAAGAGGCGCGGCAATGCTAGAGAAATCGCGCACAAAGCGACGATAAAATCCGGCAAGGCCGTGAAAGGATCGAACCTCTGTGGCTAACTTGGGTGTTGGCCATTCTTCAATCGCTTTGATTTTAGAACGGTCAACCTCAATACCACGTATACTCACAACAAAACCAAGAAATACAACCTCATCTAAACAAAAAGAGCATTTAGACAGATTTCCATACAACTTGGCTGATCTCAGAATATCAAAAACACACCTAAGATGTGCTAGGTGCGCCTGTGCATTGTGACTGTAAATCAGGATATCATCAAAGTACACAACTACAAATTTCTCAATCACATCACGCAAAACATGGTTCATTAATCTCATAAAAGTGCTCGGTGCATTAGTGAGACCAAAAGGCATAACTAACCACTCATATAAACGATGCTTAGTCTTAAAAGCTGTTTTCCACTCATCCCCTTCATGCATTCTAACTTGAAAATAACCAGAACGCAAATCAATTTTGGAAAAGACTTTAGAACCGGATAATTCATCAAGCATATCATCTAATCTAGGGATAGGGAATCGATACTTCACTGTTATTTTGTTGATGGCGCGGCAGTCCATGCACATTCTCCACTCGTTGTTCTTTTTCGGCACTAGAATGACTGGAACTGCGCAGGGGCTCATCGACTCTCGAATCTGCTTCTTCTCAAGCAACTCTTTCACTTGTCTATCGATTTCCTTGGTCTCTTCAGGGGACGTCCGGTATGCTGGTCGATTTGGCAAGACGGCACCGGGCTGGAACTCGATCTGGTGCTCGATCCCACGAACTGGAGGTAATCCACTTGGAATCTCTTCCGGGAACACATCCGTGAACTCCTCTATAAGTGGCTGCACAACACTAGGCAAAGAAACATCATTAATAGCACTGCTCTTATAAGATAGAAGAACAAAAGGTAAACCTGCTTTTAATGCTTTCTCTACGCCTTTCACTGAAATAAACAGGCTGCGGTTTTGATCTTTCTTTGCAGCTGATCTAGACGAATTTCCATGCATAAGGGAATCATTGGAGGATGGTTTAGGGGCTGAAGAAGTAGTAGTGGCGGCCTTCTTGGGGGTCTCAGTCGATTGGGTACCGTTGGCGGCAATCTGGGCTGCGGCGGCGGCCTCTTTTGCTCTCTCAGCTCTAAACCTCTCTTGCATAATTCTCTGATCTTCTGCAATAGCTTTAGGGGACAGCGGCTTGAGTATAGTAGTCCGTCCATCTCTCTTCACGATGTACGTGTTTGCGAAGCCATCATGAATCGTCTGTCTGTCAAACTGCCATGGTCTACCTAACAACATGTGTGCTGCATCCATAGGAATAACATCGCAAACAACAGAGTCAGAAAATCAAGCAATAGAGAATGAGACACTTACCTGAGCCGTTACTTTGATCTCTCCTCGATCCGTAAGCCACTGCAACTTATATGGCTTCGGATGCTTGATGGTGGTCAGTGCCAATTTGTCAACTGCATACTGGCTCATGGCGTTGATCACACTCCCACTGTCTATTATCATCGAGCAGGTCTGGTCTTTGATAGTAACACGTGTGAAAAAAATGTTCTCTCGTTGATCCGGCTGCTCTTCTTCACGATTGATGCTCAGACTGCGTATAGACACAAGACTAAGATGAGGAAGTTCGGGTTCCTCTTCATCCGAGTCGACTGGAGGCGTCTCTGGCTCCTTCTTGGTGTCAACTACGGGCTGGTCCTCGTCCCCACTGGCTGACTCGATCTCATTATGTTCGGTAATGAACAGAACACGCCGGTTCGGACACTGGTTTTGAAAGTGGCCCCAACCTTGGCACTTATGGCACTGGATGTGTCTAGCTCGATTCTGATTGGCACTAGGTACTGGGCTGGGTGGATTAGGTCGTGTATAGGCTGGTCTGGACGGTGGTGCTGGTGTAGACTCGGGTCTATGACTGGACTGCGGTGTAGAACGGTCGAAACGCCGTTCGGGCGGTCCGGACTGACCTCGGGGTCGAGTAGGCTCAGTAGAAAGGGTAGAAGATGATGTGGGATTTGTACCTTTGTTCCATGGGGGTCGAGCAGGGGCTGAACTATGGTGCGATCTCCGTCTTCCCTCTCTGAGCTGTCTCTCCACAATTGATGCGTAGTTCACCATCTCTTCTATACTTGTGAAGTTCTTGAGTTCAACTTCACATGCGATGTCAGGATTCATGCCTTCAATGTACCGAATGATGGTAGCATTTAATGTCTCTTGTTTCCCAACTCTATTCAGGGCAGTCTCAAGCTCATTGTGGTATTCCTCAACTTATCGGGTCCCTTGCTTGATCCGGGTGAGCTTCTTCTCGAGCTCTCTCTCATAATCTACACGAATGAACCTGCCACGCAGCAATCCTTTCATCTCTTCCCAAGTATCGACGGGTGGATATCTCTCACGTCGGCATCGATCCTGCTGCATCTCCCACCATGAGGCTGCGTAGCCTCGAAACTCTAATGATGCCAACTTAACCTTCTTCTGCTCAGGAAAGTCATAGCAGTCGAAGATCTTCTCAACCTTACGTTCCCAATCCAAGTACAGATCAGGATCGTGAAGGCCTTCAAACTCTGGGATGCTTGTTTTGATGTTGTTCAACAAGCTGTCAGGATCTGCACGTCGGGGTGCTTGTCTGTAGGGCAGACGTGGTCGGTCACGTCTCTGATATGGATCATACTCAGCCTTTAACTCCTCTGCATAGTAACCATAGTCTTCTTCAGCATCATGATCATAATGATCATTAAACTGCACTTGAGGTTGGCACCGCTGAGCTTGTGGTGCTCCAGCATTCGCCCTGGCTGGCTCGGCTATATGAACTTCTGGTTGACAAGCTGCTTCAGGCTGATGAACTACTTCTGGCTGTTGGACAGGTTGTTCTTGAACTGGTGGTGGTACAGGAATTCGAGCAGCAATAAGCTCGAGCTGTGCCATCATCTTGGCCAACGAACTATCTAGCTTATGCTCCAGTTCTTGATGGTGGAACTGGGCATCCCATGGTTGTGGCATCGATGAAGCCGCGTCTGTATGAGAACTTGGTGAAGCGGGGGCCTTATCATGTGTTTTGTTATACCCGTCTCTGGATTCCATGCGTACCTGCAAATAATGAACAAACGTGAAAGGAAAACAGGGTGTAGGACCTCACAATTCCTCACAATCACTCGTGTTTTCTCTCTGTATTTTACCCCTCGTGTATGCTCTCAAGTATGTGGTGGTGCTCGTGTGAGAGGTGTGTATATGGTGGTGTTAATCGACTCTTCCGTTGCTTCAAATCGGCTTCTCTCGAACTTCTGGGGGCGATTTCACCTTGAAGCTGATGGAATTTGGCCTAAAAAGCCCTTATGTCACAGCAAATCAGTGAGTTTGGTTTGTCTCGTCGAGACGTTTCCGGAATGGTATGGTGGAGAAAAATCGGAGGTCGAGAGCAGAAATAGTAGGGAGAAGATGGAAAACCGAAAAACCAGGTGTGTTAGGGTAAAAGGTAGGAGAGAAATGAAGAAAGAAGGGAAGAAAAGGATTTGAATATGTATCAATCTATGTGACACAATCTAAATACCTTAATTAGCCTAGACTCTAGAAGGAAAGAACCAAAAATAAAATAAGATATCTAAGGTAGTTACCAAAATCAAAACAAACTAAGAAGGAAACTTCCTAAAAGAAAGAGAATCTAAAAGGAAAAAACCAACTATGGATTTGTACCTAAAAGGAAGGTACCAAAATAAAATAGAACACAAAAGGAAACAATGGATATACCTCTTTTTTTTTTTGAATTTTCAGATTTTTTTTTTTTATCGTTTCTTTTCTCTCTTTTTTTTGTACGATCTGATCCTTATTATTTTTTTTTTTTAAACAATGAACAATACGGAAATTAAATTACAACTCGATAAAACGCAAACAAAATAAACGGGACAAATAACGAGTATGGAACCACGAACGATATAAACCGACGTGGCTCTTGATACCAATTTATGATGTGACCCGGGACTCAATGACCAACGAGACACAAAAGACGTGGAAGCAAAGGAAAGAAACTACGTCGATTACGAAAGGATTCTATACTCGAATAACTAGATAACTAAGACTCAATTAAAATACCTAGAGAATGACACACAAAATAACACAAATCCAAATAGAAATAGGGCTGTTTTGGACGAGTTTATGGGCGGCTTGGATGAAGGTAATTCGATGGTGATGAATGGGTTTAGAATGGCTAGAGTAGATAGGATATGATAGAGGTTCGAAGGACTTACGGTATAGATGGAAAACACGATGAATTTAAGCTGAATGGAACCGAACCCTTGATGATCGACACACGATCAGGTCTTGATGGCTTGGGAGAGACACGAACGTTGGTGAAGGATGTAGGACGTCGTTTGATGAAGGTCGAAGGTGGTAGTGTTGAGAATCGCAACCCGATTAATCCCCGGCGTATCTTGTACGACGAAAACGAAACTCTAAGTTGTTCTTCATAGCGAGTTCACCATAATTCTTCGTATGAATTAAAATGTTCCCTTCATGTAAGACTCAAAGTTTGCTAGGCTTCAAGAATGATAATTTTCGAGGAAAACAATCAAAAGCTTTAAACGGTTGAGACAGAAATTGAATGCAAAAGCAATTTTAATCAATAATGTCTAAAATATCAAAGTAACATGGTTCCCCTATTTATAGGGCCTATTATGCACGAAAATAACTAATAAAAAGGCATAAAAATCTGATCCAAAAGGATCTCTAACTATACTATAGAAATACCTAAACTAGAATTCTATTCAAGGTAGGAAATTGCCTTAAATACAATTCTAGTCAAACCTATGATATTATGAACGAAAATTACACTTATTAATTAATTAAAAACTGATCTAAACTATAGTCTAAAGTAATTAAATAAATACTATAGTCTAGATAAAAATCAACCCTTTGATTAAATTAAATCAAGGGCGAAAACAGCTCTATGCACAAATGCACTTCTTCTTGCTCTCTTCTTCAACTCTTCAAGTTATATTCTCATTAGTTAATAAATTAACTAAAGTATGGCTGCACTTTGCATCTTCTAATTCCTCAAACTTCTTGCGAATCATCACTTGGAAATAACCTTGTAATTTCTTCGCTCGAAGTCGCGTCATTGGACCTTTGAATTGCAGCTCGGGTTCAAGGCCTTCAATGCCTTGCATGGCTTCATCATAACTGATAAGAAATAAGAATATTGTTTTCCTTGAACTTGATTTATTAATTTTGATAAGAAATTTTTGAGAAATTATTAGGTTTCCAGTATCATTTATTTCATTTCATATTCTTATTCAATGAATTGAGATTGATTATTTTTGTCAATATTAGTCTTAATTTTTGTTAATTTTCTTTTTTTCTTGTATTGTTATGTACAGTTTTACTAATATTGACTATATACTAGAATGCTAATCTATGGACAATAGTATATATGACTCAGAGTTTTAGATTAACTATATAACATTGGTGCTGAGAATATTGTTACTCTTGAAAATTTGATTAATTTTAATTTTTGTTAATTTTTCTTTTCCTTTTGTATTTTGTTACTTTCAATAATATTAGTTTAATATCATTGATTATATTTCATGTATTAATATTTAATTATGATTATTGTTTTGTCAAATTACCAATATTAATCATATTTTTTATAATTTCTTTTTTCCTTTATTACTTTACACGTATTATAAATTTATAATTATTAACTTATAACTTATATTCATGTAAGTTTTAATTAATAATCTAAGATGGGCTATAATCTATATATTATATACTATATAGTGTTGATTCTCTCTTTTTTTTAATCTCTTTTATTACTCATCTGCTCTTGTGTCAAACATCATATTTCTTAATTTCAATAATATTAAATTAATATTATTGATTTCATTTCATATTTATTATTTAATGAATTGATAAATATTTTTTTGTAAATATTAGTCTTAATTTCTCTTATTACTTAGTATTTATTATTGAACGTTCAATTTCTTAATTTCGATAATATTAATATAATATCATTTCATATTTCATATTATTATTTATTATACTAATATACTATGTAGAATTGCAAATAAGATAACTATATATATATATATATAGTTCATTAGTTTATATGTTTGTATATATAATTGTTACTCTTGACCATTAGTTTCTTAATTTCTTAATATATATATATATATGGGGGATGATTACCATGCATATAGGGGCCTAGCGTATAAATTATGGATTAATACTGACCATTAATCTCTAAGATGGATGGATTGTATTAATTCTGAAAGTTGTTAAACATGATACTTTTTTTAAACGTTTAAATGCACTTAAGGGTTTTTTTGTAATTTTTTTTTATTTACTCTTTTGGAAATGACGTGTTACAAGGAAAAGTAAATGGGGACAACAAATGGTAGTCACCTAAACAAAAAATAGAAAATCACTATTTTCAATTTCGAAAAAGATTTGAGAGGATTCATTTTCGTGTCTTTTACATAGAATCTGAAATATTTTAATCTATTATTGATTTCTTTTTTGATTATCTATTAATGGTACGTTAGTTTGTCCCGCAATGAATCCTTTATAAAATTGTATTTTTCATTGTTTATATTTTAGCAGGCAATGATTCTTTAGAAGAATAATTTGAGTGATTTTTTTTTCGTGTATTAGAGTGCTTAAATTGTTATTTTAGATGCTTTTTAAATAATTTAATTTGTTATTGTTATTTTTGGGTTAATTTTTCAAGGTATGTGAGTTTATTCTGCAACGAATCCTTTATAAAATTGCGATTTTCATTGTTTATATTTTAGCAGGTAGGGATTCTTTAAAAGAATAATTTGAGTGTATTTTTTTGTGTATTCGAGTGCTTAAATTGCTGTTTTAGATGCTTTTTTTTTAATAATTTAATATGTTATTGATTTTTTTTTGTTCTCTATTCATGGTACGTGAGTTTGTCCTGCAACGAATCCTTTATAAAATTGTGGTTTTCATTATTTATATTTTAGCAAACATGAATTCTTTAAAAGAATAATTTGAGTGTATTTTTTTATATATATTAGAGTGCTTAAATTGATGTTTTAGATGCTTTTTTTTAATAATTTAATCTTGTATTGATTTTTTTTTTGTTAATTGTTAACATATGCGAGTTTGTTCTGCAACAAATCATTTGTAAAATTATGATTTTCATTATTTATATCTCAACAGGCAGGGATTTTTTAAAAGAATAATTTGAGTGTATTAGAGTGCCTAAATTGGTGTTTTAGATGCTTTTTTTAATAATTTAATCTGTTATTATTTTTTTGTTTTGTTTAACTGTTAACGTTATGTGAGTTTGTTCTGTAATGAATCCTATGTGAAATAAATCTTACGAAGTAATATTTTGTTAATCCTTGAATCATTTAATATTTATTTCTTAATTGATAAGAATACTAAAATTGATAATTAAGATGATTAACAAAATTAACCTACCATCATAAAATGAAACAAAAAAAATACAAATTAATGGGAACTTCTCCATAGTCGTACACATAAAGAAAAAAGAGGTAAACCACATTTTTTTCCAATCGTGACCAAGTACTCAAAATCGTAACGAAAATCATCATTCTCGTTTTGATTTATTGTAGATGCCATGGAATTGAGCAATTCAGTATTGGAATGAAGAGTTTCTAAAATTCGATGCAACCACCATAGTTTAGTTTGTTTTGTGTAACTATCCATAAGATTATAGAAAATACGGGATTCTAGGGATTGCCATATAATAAATCATCACTCAATCACAATTAGATCAATACGTCATTCATTGGCTTCTGAACATCACATATTAGGCTCTTAGGTTGTATTAGAAATTGTCTAAATGTATACATTCATCAAATTTGGTAGTATATTTAGTGGTGTGCTATATTAATTTTTTATAACGCTTTATTTTATATGTTGTGATGCATTACCAGTATCCATTGAGGATGATTATGTTTAGTCTTTAGAATGCTTATTTTGTTATTTTATGATGCTTAAATGCATGATTAGTGTCTTACTAAATTATATCTTGATGCTTTTTTTACTATACAAGATGCATGTAATTCAATAGTATAATATTTAATACTACATTATTTGTTATCATATGTTAATAAAACTTATAATTCATTTGATAGTTATTTTAATTAATTATGCATGGTGTGATGATTTAATTTGTTTAATGATCCCTGTTTAAATAATTTTTAAAAAAATGCTATCTATTTAAATCGTCATATTATTTTTAGGTTTTGAAATGTTTATTTTGTTATTTTGTAATGCTTTAATATATGATTGGTGTCTTATTAAGTTTTATGTTGATTTTTTTTTATTATGCAACTTGCTTGTAATTCAGCAGCCTAATGTTTATTATTTAATTCTTTGTATTTATCATATGTTGGTACAACAAATAATTCAATTCAATTAATATTTTTAGTTTTAAACTTAATTACACATTTTTAATCATCGTTACTGACGAGTTTAATCGTATCTATTATTGACAACATGTACACAACTAATCATTTGAAATTGTTATATTTTTTTCATTATACCTTTAGTGTACCCACAAATTATAAAAGAGTTTTTTTTACGAATAAAATAGTTATTCATTTGCAAAGAACTGAAAAAAAAAGTGCAATTTTTTTAATGGAAAATAGGGTTATTTTCCTTTAAGTTTAACAATGTATTTATTGGTTAATGTTTTTTTTTTGTGAGTTTAAATGCTTTAATTGTTGTTTGTAATGTTTTTTTTAACTTGTTATTAGAGTTATGAATTCTTTGCTATGGAGGTGGTTTTTCTTGGATAATACATGTATCTTTTGATGTGGGGAGGGGCATATTTTAAAATCAATCAAGAACATTTGTTGACATTTATTTAATTAACAATATTTTGTGAGTAAGAGCAAGAAGATATGGAAGTCCGTATCTCAAGTCTCAACATAACAATATTAGTTATAATAATCATACAGTTAATATGTAGAAAAATAAATAAATTATGTAATGGGACAATAATAATATTATTATATTAAAATAAAATAAAAATGTTTTGCATTATTAAATAAAATAAATACAAAATTATAAAATGTTGAACAATTCATAAATATAACCGTGTACAACATGATGGAAAAAGATGTAATTTAGGAATTGGAAGATATTAAAAGATATCAATGAATTTATGATGACAATTATAACCTTTTCTAAATAAAATTAATGTAAAAAAGCAATTAAATTAAAAAGATCCAAACCATCCATCTAACAAAATGAATGGATATGATCAATCCCTAATTTATACACTAGGGGCTCATTTACAAATGATCCATCCTCTATATATATGTATATAGTTCATTAGTTTCTAAAAAAACCTTGACCGTAAAAAACCAAACCCTATAAAAAAATCATAAATTTATAAACTCTAAACTTTAATTGGAATAGAAAAAATCACAATTTGAACTAAATAAACTAGTATAGGATAACTAGCAGACGCCTTATTTTTTAATAGAAAAAATCACAATTTCAACTAAATAAACTAGTATAAGATAACTAGCAGACGCCTTATTTTTTAATGATACAAGTGATACTTTTTATGATACAGATAATACATTTTAATATTTACTGTTGATTTTACCTAGTGCATGGAAGTGTTTGACTTCTCGCACGAATTTCCCTGTTGCAAAGCAATTAACGTAGCTGTAGAAATTATACAGTTGAGTAGGCACGCTACATTAATTATAGGGTTGAACTGCTAAATTTTTAAAATAGAGTTGGAGTATTAATTGCTAATTAAATTCTGACAGTAACAAATTCCTAATTCATAAATTGTGTAGTCCACATACGGAAAACCAAGTCTTTCTTTGCTTGCTTCTCTGTTCTGTTCCCTAAAGCCTTCTCCTATCAACTTCGCATGAGACATTAACTACGGAAACCGACGCTAGGAATTCCTTTCCGACTGATCTGCTGATAATCAATTGTTAATTGCCTCTCTTCTTTGTCTACAAATACAGATGAATCTTTTCCCGTCTGGACAGATAGATATAAGAGCTAACTTTATATCCCATTGAGGACAATTAAAATTTTATTTTGGCTACTAAATGGAAATTATAATTATTTTTGAAAATTTAATAAACCCTTGCTTTTCTAATTTTACTAGATTTCCAACCCGTGAGATATCCATGAGATTTTTAATGTGAGTGTTACATTTCTACATTTTTTAGATAATTAGTATATTTAGTTAATAAGTTAAGACAAATTTTTATTTGTCCAATTATCCTTTTCATATCAATTAATTATTATTTCAAATTTAAAAAGCGCTAAGTTGGCAATGATGAAGAGAAATAATTGTTTGATTTACAAACATATCTATGTGTGTGTGTCTGATATATTTCAAATAATTGCATAAATGATTAATAAAGTATTACAATCAAAACATTATATTATAAATTATGCAGTACATATTTGCATATAACGATTGCATTAACATTTGTTACTGTTAGTGTCATTGTTATGCACTAATTATTCGTATTGTGTTTTTGACGAGATATGTTCGACAATGTGTGTTTGGGTATGTCCTAAGAAGACTTCATTTTCCGCTGTGCAAGAAAAGAAGAATAGTTGGCGAACTGTTCCCTCTGATGTCCCAGACATACCCATAAATAGAAGATCTTGCGTTGATCCATTTTTAGAAGTCAAGATGTGATCGATTGACTGCCTTATGAAGTAGATACCATGTTGATTTATTTTCGTCTTATCTAAGGAAAGTATCTACTCGATTGAGAAGACCGCAAACCAATATTCACTTACCAAAGATATCAAGATGGAAGTCAACGATAGCTTTGAAGTGAAGTTATAAGAAGGTTGATTCATGTCATCAATCGGTACCACTGCCATTTGTTTAGATTCACTTAAAAGATTATTTGAGAGTCATTTCGTTTGTGGTCTTTGTAATAGCTGATAACTGTTCCACAGTATGTTCTAGCAATTGAGTGTTTTGAGTGAAACAAGTGAAGGGTTTTATTAATCTATTTTGTACGCAATCTCGGGAGAGATTGTAAGTTGAAGTCGTGGGTAGCTAGAGGGATTCGAGTGTCACGGTTGTAAGGGGATCTTACAGCTTTCATTTAGTGAAAGAGTTTGTTGAGAAAAACGCGCGATATAAGGAGGAAGTGCTATATGTGTAAGATCCCAAATACACTTCATGAATGAGTAACAAACAAATCTTCAAGTTTGGGCGAAGTCCCCCCCATAGTAGGTTGATTAATCGAACTGGGTTACCAATCACGTGCGTAATTTACTGCTTTTTATATGTTGTTCTTATATCTATCCTTCACATATCTAAGAACATAAGTGGGCAGTAGAGTTGTTTTACACCTGGCACGGATTAGTGTTTTTCAATTAGCACCAGAGCGGGTCACCTTTATTCAGGTGTGATCTTGGGTTATTAATCCGTGTATTTTGTGTTGTTTTCCCGAGATGGATTCAATGATAGAAGGAGTTTCGACGATTCGACCCCCGCTCCTTGATGGCAATAATTATGCCTACTGGAAAGCTAGAATGACAGCATTCATAAGTTCAATTGATGAACGAGCCTAGAAGATGTTGATTGAAGGCTAGAAGCCTCCCACAAAGAAAGATGAAAAAGGCAAAGTGGTGCTGAAGCCGGAAGAAGAATGGGAGGATGCTGATTACCAGGTCATGAGGCTGAATGCTAAAGCGATGAATGATATCTTCTCGGCTGTTGACATGAATGTCTTCAAATTCATCTCCACCTGTGACAAAGCTAAGGATGCGTGGGACATACTGCAGACCACATTTGAAGGAACAAGCAGCGTTCGAGCCTCACGAATGCAATTGCTCACTACCAGATTTGAAAACCTCCGGATGGATGGAGCTGAAAAACTTGCTGATTTCAATGCCAAAATCTGTGACATTGCAAATGAAAGCTTTTTCCTTAGAGATGCAATTTGTAAAGAGAAACTTGTGAGAAAAGTCCTTCGATCTCTACCCAAAAGATTCACCTACAAAGTTACGGCCATTGAAGAAGCCAAAAACGTGAGTAAGATGAAGTTACAAGAACTGATGGGGTCCTTGCGAACTTTTCAAATGTGGCCGACAGACGAAGAAACAGTTCAGAAGAAAAGCATAGCTTTTCAAGAAGGTTCCAGTACTGATGTGCCAAGTAATGTTCCTGACAAACATGATCTTCCTGAGTCAATTACCATGTTATCTAAAAACTTCTCAAAATTTTCCAAACGATACGAGAATTCTGCACAAAATAATTGTAGCAAGAATAGGTTTTCCAAACCTCGAAGAACTAAAGATGAAGATCCGAATAAAGAGAAATATAAGGAGGTTAAGTGCAGAGAGTGCAGTGGTTTTGGCCACTACCAAGCAGAGTGTGCCAACACACTAAAAAAGAACAAATCTTTTAGTTCTACTATGAGTGAAAGTGATGATCCTGATGATAGTGGAAGCGATGATGAATGTGTGAGCAATCATATTGCTTTCATGACCCACTCTGTCTAGAAATCTGTGCCTGAATCTGTCTCTAACAATGAGAGGGACAAGACTTCTGAATGCAGTGATGATGAAGAATTCACTGAAGAATCAGCCATGGAAGCATATAATTAGCTTCATGCAAGCTTGATCGTGGTGATAAAAGTCAATGAAGGACTGTTGAAAGAAAATGCCGATTTCTTAAAAGAAAGAGATAGTCTTACCATACACCTCAGAAAATTACAGAATGATCTTCAGCAATCCAGAAACAATTCTCATTCTCAGATTGGTGAACTGCAACATCTGAAAAAGCTTGTCAAAATGATGAATTCTGGATCTTCTCAGCTCGATGAAATTCTTACCAAAGGTAAAAGTTCTCAGGATCATACTGAACTTGGATACAATGGTGGTCATGTTTATGATCGATTCTGTCAAGGACAGACTTCTGAAACACATCGTGCAATAGTTCCTGAACCAGAAGCTGAAACAAATTTCAAGCAGCAGACGCAGTATCCCCAATCAAAAGCTGAAGCTAAAAACAAGCAGCAGAAGCAGTACCCTCAAAAGCCGCATATTGTGTGTCACTACTGTAAGAAACCTGGTCATATTCGACCTCATTGCAAAAACTACATCAATGATCTAAGAAGAATGAGGAGAGGATTGCCTCAGTCAGATCTGTCCGATGGAAGAATCTTTGGGAAGAACAGATTCAGGAACAACCATAGAAACTGTGTGGTTCATACTGCTCTCAACATACATGCAAAAAGTAGCTGGTACTTTGACAGTGGATTCTTGCGGCACATGATCGGAGATGCTAGCATGTAGAACAATATTCGAAAAGATTGTTCTTACCAATCTGTTACCTTCGGAGATGGAGTCAAAGGAAAAGTGATTGGCCGTGGTTAATTAAATGTTTATAGAATGCCCAACCTGGAGGATGTGTTTCTTGTAGAAGGACTAAATGCTAATCTAATTAGCATTAGTCAGTTGTGTGACCAAGGTCTCTTGGTTCATTTCACTAGAGACAAGTCTTTTGTCAAGAACAAAGAAAGTGTTCTTCTAATGAACGGGGAGAGATCGCGGGACAACTGTTATCTTCGCAATATAAAGGGGATGTGCTTCAGTTCTCAGCTGTGTGAAGTGAATTTGTGGCATGAAAAGCTCGGCCACATCAGTTACAGAAACCTTCAGAGACTCATAAAGACTGAAGTTGTCATTGGTGTTCCAAGATTAAATATCGATCAAGGAAAGGTGTGCAGTCCGTGTCAAGTTGGAAAACAGATCCATACATCTCATAAGTCTATTAAGAAGATCACCACTTTAAATGCTTTGGAATTATTGCATATGGACTTGATGGAACCTGTTCAAATTGAAAGTATTGGACGGAAGAAATTCATTTTTGTGTGTGTAGATTACTATACCAGATGTACATTGGTGGAATTCCCAAGAGATAAGGGAGAAACCTTCGAGACTTTCAAGAAATTGCGTCTCAAGCTTGAAGTGGAGAAATGAACTAATGTGGTGAGAATAAGGAGTGATCATGGACGTGAATTTGAAAATGCATTCTTCAGATGTTTTTGTCAAGAGTTTTCTGCACCAAAGACACCTCAACAAAATAGTGTTGTTGAGAGGAAAAATAGAACACTTTAAGAGACCAGTCGAGTCAGGATAAAGGCGAAATCTATCTCAGACAACCTCTGGGCTGAAGCTGTGAACACAGCTTGTCATGTTATCAATCGGGTGTATTTCAGACCCAAGACAAGAACCATACCCTACGAGTTGTGGAAAGGGAAAAAGCCCAACTTAAAGTACTTTCACATCATCGGGAGTACTTGTTACATGTTAAGAGACCAAGAGCAGCTTGGCAAGTTTGATGCCAAAGGAGATGAATGTATTTTTATCAGGTATTCAAGGAATAGTTGTGCCTACTATGTGTTCAACAAAAGGACCAAAACTGTGATGGAATCCATTAACATTGTTGTTAATGATCTGGAGGAATCTGCTGTCCAAATTGATGATGAAAACCTTGATGTTAGTGAACCTGTTCCTGCATCTGTGCCTGATACTTGTCAAGACAGTAACCTACTAGAAGCAAGGCCTGAAAGACAGGATGTCTACAAACCCTCCAAAGGTGTCCAGAAAAATCATTCTGTTTCGGACATCATTGGTGAAATGAGTGAAGGGCCGGGGGTCCGAACAAGAGGAACAAAGAAGAACTATCGTGAGCTAATAGCTAATGTATGCTACGCATCTACTGTTGAACCAAAGAACGTTAAAGAGGCCTTGAACGATGATTGGTGGATTCAAGCCATACAAGAAGAACTCTTGCAATGTGAAAGAAATGAATTGTGGGATCTTGTTCCACGACCTAAAGATGCCAATGTGATAGGCACAAAGTAGATCTTCAAAAATAAGACCGATGAAGAGGGGAACATAACCAAGAATAAGGCACAATTAGTTGCCCAAGGTTATTCCCAAGAAGAGGAAATTGATTTTGATGAAACGTTTGTCCCCGTTACTCATCTTGAATCTGTTCGATTACTACTTGCCATGGCTACATGGATGAAGTTCAAATTGTACCAAATGGACGTAAAAAGTGCCTTCTTCAATGGATACTTATCTGGTGATGTGTTTGTTAGCCAAACTAAAGGTTTTGAAGATCCGCACCATCCTAAGTTTGTGTACAAACTTAAGAAAGCGTTATACGGACTTAAACAAGCTCCCCGAGCTTGGTATGAATGGCTCACAAAGTTACTTTTGGAGAAAGAATATGTTCATGGTGGAGCTGATCGAACACTCTTTGTTAAAAGAAAAAAATTTAAAGTGATCATTATTCAGATTTATGTCGATGATATTGTCTTTGGATCTGTGTCCAACAGACTGGTGGAAGAGTTTGTCAATCATATGACATCTGAATTCGAGAGGAACTTGGTAAGCGAGATGACCTACTTTCTGGGGCTTCAACTGAAGCAAGAGGATGATGGAATCTTTGTGTCTCAAACAAAGTATGCAAGGAACTTGATAAGCAAGTTTGGTTTGGATAGTTACAGCACAAAGAGAACACGATGGGAACTTCCGTGAAGATGTCAAAAGATGAAAATGGTGTGTCTATTGAGCAAACCTTGTACCGAAGAATGATTGGTAGTCTGCTCTACCTTACTGTAAGTAGGCCAGACATTTCCTACAGTGTGGGGGTATGTGCTCGGTATCAATCTGATCCTAAAGAAAGCCATCTGAAGGCTGTCAAGCACGTACTCAAGTACATAAAAAGTACTGCTGAATTGGGACTTTGGTTTTCCTATGATACAAATCCTAGTTTGGTGGGATTTTGTGATGCCTATTGGGCCGGATGTACTGAAGATCAGAAGAGTACTTCTGGAGGATGTTTCTTCCTTCGAAATAACATAGTCTCATGGTTTAGCAAGAAACAAAACTCTATCTCTTTGTCTATAGCGGAAGCAAAATATATTACCGCTAGAAGTTGCTGTACTCAACTCCTTTGGATAAAGTAAATGTAGCTGGACTATGGTGTGCCACAGTTTGTCCTTACCATTTTCTATGACAATATGCTGGAACTGATGCCCAACTTGCGGATATCTTTACTAAGGCACTTGATAGTGCAAGGTTTGAAACACTTAGATCATGTTTGGGTCTTTGTCTTCTCTGAACTTCTCCTTTGTGAGAAGCCTCTCTATACGGTCTTGGTCAATGATGTGTGTACAGAGAGAGTAAATTGACTAAGTTGGTGTGGTCTTTGCATTGTGTCCCAATGGATGTCTCCGACAGATGCTGGCACAGTTCGAACAGTTATTTTTCAACGGCTAGTGGATCCTTATTTCCCGCGCCGAGTTCGGTTCTACCTCTCGAGACTAAGCAAAGGGGTGCTATTTATGGGATGTAACAGTTATGGAAATTTCCTTCTTAAAATTTCCTAATTAAGGGCAGAATCAAATTTTAAATCTTTTCAAGGCATTCAAATCTTATTAAAAAATTTCGAGCATCTCTCTCTCTCTCTAATATTTTGCTCTCAAGCTATTCTCCTCTCTCATCAATGGCAGACAAGTCACAATCCTCTAAACCCTCCTTCTTCAAGAAGCTCAAGATATCTACTCAGGATTTATGGAGAACTCTTAGAGAATTCTCAAAACCGCTTGTGTTCACTCCATCTGGTTCTTCTGAGAAGAAAGATGAAGCTGTTTCTGAAGCCTCTGCTTCTGTGCCTCTTTCTAAAACACCATCTGTCGAAGCTGTTCCTAGATCTGTGTCTGAGACAAATCCCGAAACTCTTCCCTCTCCTAGGGTTTCCTCTGAACCTTCCTAGCCATCTTTGGAGAATGTCGAAGCGGTGGAAGCTTCAATTGCCACTATGGTGGGTGATATTTCTTCCTTAATTGAGGAGTTTACAGTGTCGATCAACGCTATGAAGGTTGTTCAAGTGCCGACTGCTCTGTCCGGTGCTTTGGTGACTAGTGACTCCCCAATTGTCACAATTCAAGTTCCCCTGGGTGAGGCTTCTCCTCCTGCTGTTGAAACCCTAGCCCAGTCTGAAGAGGTAAAAGGGAACGATTCTGTAGAAATAGAATTGTTGGATGATGGAGGTACGTCCTCTACCTCTGAATCTGTTCTACCGAATGTGGAACACTCTGCTCCTTTCGGAAAATCTCGCGGAACCAAGCGCAAATTAGAGTTGAGGGATGAGCCTGTTACCCCTCCGAAGTCTGATGATGAGGATGATACTCTGATCGCCAATATCAAATCCATAGTGGTGGCAAAGATTACTGAAAAGAAGGGGTCGTCCTCAAAAACCCCCAAGGCAAAGAAGGCATTTGCAAAGAAGGGCGCTTCCGCCAAGAAGCCTATTGTTGTTCGCCGTGTTACACGGAGCTTGTCTGAGCAGAGGCTGGGGTTGGTGTCGGGTTCTCATCGACCATTGATGAAGAAAGCCATGGCTCCCTCTCCCTCTGAAGATAAAGTAGATAATGTGGCTACAGAAACATCTGACATATCTGCTTCCAATTTTGAGGTTTATGATTCGGGTAAGTTTTTATCCGCATTTCATGAAAGTCAGTTTAAACTGGTGGTTGGGCGCTCCCTTATCTCTGAGCATCGTCTGATTAAGTCCGATGTGGAAGGGACTGGTGTGGTTGAGCTGTTGAATCATTTAAGACTTGAAAAATCTGTCTATACTGCTCCCTTATTTGTTGCTGCTATCGTTCATGAATTCTATGCGAATTTGTCCAAGTCCATTAAAGATGCATCGTCTGAGCATGCTTCTTATGTATCTCGAATTACCCTTTTGCCACCAATCTTGCCTTGAAGGTTTCAACCTTCTCGTCAGATCCTCTCTTGTGCTTGTAGACCCACTTATAGCCAATGGGTTTTTGTGATACTCCGATCCTTTTGCTAAATTATAAATTATAATTTTAGTAAATGATTTCGAATTAATATTGTTTAAATATTAATTATGATGGTATGTTTGTCTATTGTGCTGTTGTTTTATTGCAGGTTGTCTCACTTGAGCCGATACGTCATAGCACGGTGGTATTATACTAAGTGTATAATACATGATAACATTTAATATTAAAATTTGTCAAGTTATATGATAATGAAGTGGGGGTCATTATATTTGATTATGTGTTTTGCCATACCTTGAACACCCTAACGCTAAGTTGATCGGGGGTCTTGCTGTTTCGGTGTGTATTAAAAGTGTTTCGAAAATCTAAGTCGTTTTAAAATGGAGTTGGAAATGTCCGAGAGTCGATTTAAGATCGGGAGTTGATTTTGAGCAAGGTGCGCGCCCGCGGAGCGGTGAGCGCCCGCGGGAAGGCCGCGCGCCCGCGGGGTGTTGCGCGTCCGGGGGCGTGGGCGAGGCGCGCGCCCGCGGGGAGCGATGGCCGAGAGCCACCTCGCGCGGTCGCGGAAGGCGCGCGGTCGTGCGGGCTGGGCCGATTTTCCTACCTATAAATACTACACTTATTCATTTCATCTTCATTTTCTCCACTTCCATTTGAGCGATTTCCTCGATCTCTCTCTCAAGAAACTCTTCATCGTTTGGAGTAAATCCTTCAATCATCCTCCATCAACTAAGGTAACTTCATACCTCTTCATCTTGGTGATTTAAACACTCATTTCTTGTTGAATCGAACCTAGGGTTTGTTACCCAAAATTAGGGATCTTCGAATTTTTTGATCTTCTTGCTTTGATATCTCAAACATATGGTTTATTTACCTCCTTGAAGCTATATGTGAAGTTATATCGAATTCCTATGGTTCTTTGTTGCTAGGGTTTAGATTTTTGCCCTAATTTCCCTTGTTTTGTTGATAATTGTTTGGAGGTGTTGTGATGGTTGTTTGGGGTTGATTTTCATATATGTTAGAGCCCTAGGATGAAGGTGTTTGTATTTGAAATGTTGGGTTTAAATGATTTAAATTGAGTTATGAGCATGTGGTTTAAATGAGTGCACGTATAGTGTTCGATTAAATGCTTCAAAGAATTTTAATATGTATTTTGAGTCCAAAATCATATTATGAGTTGGTATATCCACGGTTATGTGTATGGATATGTATGAAGTCTTTAAAGAAAACTATAAGTTGTGCTTGGTCTAAATTATGATTTAATTGTATGACTCGACGTCTAAAATGAAAAGAGAATTGAAAGGTGCTAGGTGACGTGTTGGGGCTCGAGATGGACACCTTGTGCACGGCTAAGGAGTATTTCAAAGGTTGAGGATTTCAAAAGCATCTCATAAGGTGGGGTAACTCTAAATTGTGAACATGTGTAAGGTTATAGTTATTGTTGTGCTTTGATTGTATAAGTATGAAGAGTCTTCGGACCAGAGATAAAAGAGACCCTTCGGGGCATAACAGAGATCTTTCGGGGTCGACGAAGAGACCCTTCGGGGCAGAGATCCTTTGGGATCGAATATAGACCTGTTAATGTCCTCCCTGGGGGGTAGTATGTCTGCGGGCATCCGTACAGGGCCAAAGATGTTCATTAACGGGGGCATCATGATGATTGGACCCTATGGGGTTGAGACTAGTCTCCACAAAGTATAGAAAAGTCCATATGTTATATTTTCACTTGTGCAATTAGCTATAACTGTTTATAGTGTTCCCCAATGAGTATGTTGTTAAATACCCATCCCATTCATTCAATGAATTTCAGGTTGAGGAGTCAGAGCCCTTGTAGGAGCGTTGTGAACACAAGAGAACCCCACAAGCTTGTGTTATCTTTTGCATGCTCTTCTTTTGAAAATACTCTCATTATTATTATTATTACATTGATCACTCTTTTTGCTTTATGATTAATGATTATTGGGGATGGGAATAGCCCGATCTTTTGTAGGTTATGATGTATATAACTTGATATTATGCAAAACAATTTAAAGGCGGGTCGTTTGACCTTGGAGCTTTCTATGTGTGAAGTATGTGTTTGAACCCTATATTATGTTCATTAATTTAGGGTGCTAGACGGGCGGGTTGTGTAAACCTATGAGCCCGATAGGTTAGATAATTGTACGATTAATTTGGATGGGCTTATACAATGCTTCCGTCAACTACTATTTTTTTTTGTGATATTGTAGATTCGATAGATTGCATGCTAATTCGTGAAAAATTTACATTGAGAATTAGGACATCGTGCCTATTCATGCTTTTTGACCTAAGCTTCCGCTCATTTTATTATATGCACACAACAATATGTAAGTAAATTGCATGTTAAGTGACGTGGCCAAATGGAGTAGTTTGGGACGTTACAGTTTTATCCCATCAAGTGGTTCTACGAGTTCCCAGACTTGATTGCGATCCATAGATCCAATCTCGGACTCCATTGCAGTTTTCCAAGAATCCGCATATTTATCTTGAATTGCCTCATCATAGGTCCTGGGATCCAATTCATTTAGTCCCTCTGGGAAATCTGAAGCCTCTCCCAGACCAATGAATCTATCGGGTTGGCGTACAACCCTCCCACTACGACGAGGCAGTTCCTGTACTTCTGTGACACGTTGTGTAGTGTTTGTTGGTACCTCTTCTTGTACCACTGGTGTAGGATTCGATCCTCCCCTTAGGTCCTCAAGGATGATTTGACTCATTGGTTTGTTGTTTATAACATAGTCTTTTTCTAAGAATCGAGGATTGGTGCTGATAATGATCTTCTGATCCTTAGGACTATAAAATAAACCACCTTTTGTTCCCCTAGGATATCCAACGAACAGAAGAGCCAAGTTATCAGCTTCCTTATCCAACACGTGTGTTGGGCTACCCCAAATCCGAATATGATTCAAACTAGACTTTCGTCAAGTCCATAATTCTGCGGGCATAGAAGAAATTAATTTTGATGGAACCAAGTTAAGAATATAGGCCGCTGTTTCTATGGCATATCATCATAACGTAATGGGTAACTCAGAATAACTCATTATCGATCTAACCATCTCTAACAAAGTTCTGTTCCTTCTTTCCGCCACGCCATTCTGCTGTGGCGTTCCAGGCGCAGTTAACTGGGAAGTAATCCCATTCTCTGCTATGTAATCCCTAAATTCACTTGAGAGGTACTCGCCACCATGATTAGAACATTGTGACTTGATACTTCTGCCTGTTCGTTTCTCCGCTTCCGTCTTAAACTCATTGAATTTCTCAAAGCATTCAGACTTGCGACGCAACGGGTACATATATCTGTACCTAGAGTAATCATCAATGAGTATGATGAAATACTTGAAGCCTCATCGAGCTTGAACTGACATAGGGCCGCACAGGCCAGAGTGAATCAAATCTAATACCCCTTCGGATCGATTTCCTTTTGACTGGAAAGGACGCTTGGTCATCTTACCTTCCAAACAGGATTCACACAAAGGAAACGATTCCAGTACCAAAGAAGCCAATGGTCCATTGTTTACAAGCCTTTGTATCCTCTTAAGGTTAATATGACCTAGCCTTAGATGCGAAAGATAAGTTTGATTCAGGTCTGAAGGTTGTTTTCTCTTGTTAAGGTTTATGATCGATGTATTCAACAGTTGTCTTTGTGTAGTGTTTTCAATTGGTTTAAGAAAGTATAAGTGTTCATCCATGTACCAGAACAGATAAAATGTTTACCACTGAAGATAACTACTTTGTTATCAAAAGAAACAGAATATCTATCCATAATCAATTTAGAAACTGAAATAAAGTTTCGCCTAAAACCAGGCACATAAAGACAATCTTTCAAAATCAAAGTTCTATCGCTACTGAAAGGTAAAACAACGTCTCCCACTGCAACAGCCGCCACTCTCATAGCATTACCCATGTAGACGATGATCTCATTCTCACTCAGCTGTCTTTTTACCAGGAATCCCTGTAAAGACATGCAAACATGATCAGTAGCTCCAGTATCTACTACCCATGACTGGGTAGAACAAGTTGCTAAACATGTTTCTACAACCAGAGCGTGAGATGTACCTCTCTTCTTCTTGTTGTTAGGGCACGCCACCTTCCAGTGACCTGGTTGGCTGCACTTGAAGCATTTAGTCTTAGACCTGATCTCCTTAGGAGGAATCTTTGCCTTTGGCTTCTTCACCTTAGGCACCGCATCTTCAGTCTTTTTAGGTGCATATCTCTTCTTCCTTTTTCCACAAGAAGAAGATGCCCCCTTTTCAGCTATGTTGCCCTGAGGATCGCTCTTTTAGAGAAATTCAGCCGCCTGAAGATCTATGAGTAGTTCAGTCAGGCTGACATCCCTTTTGATCATATTAAAGTTCAGCCTGAACTGCTCAAACTTCGAGGAGAAGCTATGAAGAACAATGTCGATTTGAGAATCGGCGTCCAGCCCTCCACCCAAGGTCTCGATCTCAGCCAGATACCCCATCATCATGAGAACGTGATCTCTAACAGGTGTGGAGTTAGCCATTCTCGCATCCATTAACTTCTTCATTGCCAAATGGCGTGCCGAGTGGTTCTGATGATCGAAGAGCTGCCTAAGGTTGTACATGATATCATAAGTTGTTTTCGTAGGCTCATGCTAATGTTGCAACACATTCAACATGGATGCTAGAATGTAACAGCGCGCTATCTCATTAGACTTAACCCACTTATCATATGCATTCTTTTGGGATTCATCAGAACCCTCATCTGGCTGCTGAGGACAAACCTCTTCAAGTACAAACTTGTGCCCCTCAGCAATAAGAACGAGGTTAAGGTTACGAATCCAATCATTGTACTTTTCACCGACGAGTTTGTTTTCTTTGAGGATTAAGGACATATTAGAGAGTGCCATTGATGATATGAAAAAATTAAAACATGCAGTACAGTTACAAACTTTAGGATAAACAGTATATAATCGAAAGGCTCATAAAAATTATATACTTTTCCACCGACACTTTAAAAACATCTTCTATAAGCCACGATAGTGTGGACGTTTATAAAATCCATTTTTAAATAGGTTAAACCTTTAATTTACCTCCAGTTGAGTTTCCTTACAACAAGCAAATTAATAGCTGGATAAAAAACACAGTCATGTAATCGTCTAACTGATAAGCCACGATCGTGTGGACATTTATCAATAAATTACATCTAAGTGTGCACACCATTATCTTCGCACCAAGATCATTATTTTGAAATTAACTACTCCAGATGGAGGAGTCAGTTAGTTCTAATAATGTTCTACATCTATCCTTTTAGGAGATTTAATTTCTAGGGAAATCCGTGATATGACACATCCGATATGGAGGAAGACCGATGTCAACGTGCATGCCCATCACTTCTCAATTAAACCAGATTTTAATGGAGACCATATGACATTTCTACATAGTTTGGTATGAATCTCTCCCACTTAGTTATTTATGCTTGAGGTTTCATTTTATCCCATTAACGAACATGCAAACATCACATAAAAGGATAAACATCCATTGCATGCTTTAACATAACATAATAAGTAACAGTAATATTCCAACTATCATGACTTATATCTCATGTTGATTGATGAGATAAAACAGGAAAGTCAGCTCCGGAATAGGGCTATGGCCGCCGCTCCCTTCACCGCGCCTCGCCGAGAACCCTAGCTCCATTTAGGGTTTCGGGATGTGAACCTTTCTTCTTGGTGCTAAACTACTTTCCTTCTTTGAGTTGATCTTCGATCTTTATTCAATACAGACTATCTATTCTAAAAGGAAAAATCTAATATTGCTAGAATAAAAATACAACTCAAAAACTCAGTCTAACAACTTTATATCTATTACATTAAAACAACGTAAAATAAAATCCAGACCTAATCCATGGATTTTCTCATGGATTAAAATCACCTATCCAAACCGGCATACAGCCAAACATCTATTCAATATAAACATGCATCACATAAAATAAAGGAGCCATGATAGTTGGTAAACCTGTAAACAAACACAGTCTACAAATCCAACAATCATATTATATGATCCACATAAAATAACATATGATATCTATTTATGAATAATAATATTCATATTTTACAATTAATTAATTTGATATTATCCACAAGATAAAAATTGGAAATTAAAATAATTATCCACTAATTTAAAATCTCATGATTTTCGAAAATATCACCAAAATAAATCTGGAAATTAATTAAAATTATCCACCAAATTTATTTAATATTTTCGAACCACCCTAATTAAATAATATTTGGATATCTTGATATAACTCAAAAAATCCAATCCAAATATTATCCTAAGGATCGAAATCTTCAAGGATAGGGTTTGGAGATTTGATGCACTTCAAAATCTTCCAAACCTTATCCTACTTTAAATCCTTATCACAATTGGATTTTGATAATTATTTATCTATATCCAAAAATTACCTTGTCCAATTTTAATACCATAGATTTCGAAAATTACATAAATAATAAATCTAGAAATTTGATCCACTTCAAATTCTTCCAAATCTAAAATTCTATTTTCAAATCTATCTAGATTAAAATTAGGTAAATTAAGATATACATCAAGTAATATCAAATCTTAATCCAAGATACATAATTTTCAAACCATATTAATAAATAAATCTGAAAATTTGATTTTCATCAAAAACTTCTCCAAATTAATATATTAAAATCGAAAATTATTACTATATTTCATATTTGGAAATTTTGACATTAATCAAAAAACTATTCCAAATATTATAGATAGGTTTTGAAAATTTCAAGAATTAAAAATCTGGAAATTTTGATCCACTTCAAAAATTACCAAATTTAAAATTCTAATTTCAAACCTAATTAGGTTAGAATTAGGCAACTTTTGATATACATCAAAAATTACATAATCTCATTCTAATCTTTCAAAATTTTCAAACCACACTAAAATAAATCTGGAAATTTTGATGTTGATCAAAAACCATCGAGATTTAATTTCCATAGTGCCGAAAATTTTAGGACAAAATTAGGGAATTTTAAAACATCAATTTTCAAGAAAATTGAACTTCAAATTTTCGATCCCCATGAAATAAAAATCTGGAAATTTTAAGAACATCAAATATCATCCAAAATCTTCATTACATGATGGCCGAAAATTCTAGACAACTCAAAACTAGAATTTTCGAATTCAATCAAAAATTCTTCTAAGTTTTGAATACCATAAAATCGAAATACATATACAATTAAATCTGAAAATTTAACCACCATAAAATTTATCATCAAATTTAATCATGTATATCGAAAATATGCCTGGATTAATCCTAGAGCAGTGCCAAAACCCGTTCTGATACCAATTATTGGGGTTTTTTTGAATTAAACCATCGCAGGATCTATTGGATGTTCATTAATCCCATGTTCATGCAAATCATATTTTTATGTCACATGCATGTTTATCACACGTCTAGCACAAAACTATGCAAAATGAATCTAACAAAGCGGAATACATAGATTCAAATTACTTACAATCGTTAAACGGCCTAAGGACAAGATTACATGACTAATCTTGCTGTTGAATGAATAAAACAGGCGTCCCTTTTTCTTCTAAAAAATCGGCCACCACAATATTCTACTCTGAGATCTTCTGTTGTATTCCCGGACTGAGTATCAGATATAGAGTGGGCTGTATACTACTGATAGGGTTGTGGAATCTGTGGATATCTTGAGAGACAAAGATGGGCTAATTATTAACTGTAAAATGTTCGTCCCCCCTCCTCTATTAAATAGTGAGGTGGGCGAAAATTATCCTCTCAACCCTACTAGGTTGGGCCTCTATCTCAAGTTCAATATCCAGTCCACTTTCAGTCAATTGGGCTACAATAGGGATCTAGAAGAATATTAAATTGGCCCACTAATTTATTTAATATATAATATCCAATAAAATTATGATATAATTAAATAAATTAAGTATTACTTTTATTCCACTAAAGAAGTAATACTGACCTACCAATTTAATACATATTTGCGAATATGCTTTCGCCTTTAGTCCAGTCATTCTCCGTGTTTAAGATATAATGTTCATTAATTAATTATGTCAGCCTCTGACAGCTATAATTAATTAACATCTAAAACCTTGAGTAGTACCACACAAGCTTTACTCATGTACGGAATAAAATTCCACCTGCAGGGTTTCAACATGAACTTATGTTTCCTCAAGAGAACATCATCAACCTGGCTCACCAGGACACGGTGCTCATGCATACTGCTCGACACATCATGTATACACTGTTATTACCCAAGATATCGAGTTTGTTGATCTACGAAAAGATCTCACCCATTGATAAGTTAAAGTAATAAACAACGCACACATATGTTTCCCAATATCACATGAGTTCAGAACCTGAACTCTGTGGATCTTTATTCTCTCACTAACTGGGTCAGAGACAGAGAATAGTATCCTATCATGATCCTCCTCAATACACTAACAAGTTTACTAGAATAATCGGTTAGCCAAGATAAACTAACTTATTAGATTATTCTACGGTGTACCGATGGTGTGTTCAAGACCATCTAAGCCGTGAGCTCTTTAATACAATACAAGATTCTAATGATATGATCTTACCATGTGACTCCCCACACCATATCATCTACAATGTAAGTATATGGAACATTGTATAGAACAATTATATAAAATAAACTAAATGCAAAACAGTGACTGCAATAACTTTCATTTCATATCATCACATTGTCGGAAATGTCCGTTGTCTTATTTTTTTAGTGACTAAATTTACGAGACGGACAATTTCCGTCTCTATTCCGTCGCCCGTTAAAATAGCGACGGAAATTGGCCATCGGGCGACTAAAATTTATGTCACTATTTTGCTATTTTTTGTAGTGAAATAGTTATTCGTAAAAACATAATTCAAAATTAAGCATTCCTAAAAATATGATATTATATACAAAACTACAAACATAATAATATTTTGAATCCTTAAAAACTCATTACATTGTTATTTCCCTTATATGATAAAAAATCAATAGTACTAGCAAACATCGTATCAAATTCAATATCCATCTTTTGGTAGAAAGAAGGAAGTGGATCATTTGTAAATAGGTTCCTAATGTATAAATTATGAATCAGTTTGAACTTTTTATATTAATTATATGAATTGATAACATGTTTAATGTTTTTCTAATAGATAGCTAGCAAACATTGGGGTTTTTGCAATTGTATGTTCAATGTCGCATCTTTTTCAATCCATAGCATTATCTCATTGGATGGTTACAATTTTCCCAAATTTACACACTAGATATATGTTCACATTCTAACCAATCCTTTTTTTTTGGAGGGAGGGGGATATTACCATGCATGCATACAAATGTATAAAAAAATATTTATTGTTAAAGAATTAGTCAGGGAGAAGAAATATTAAACATTCATTTCATCCTTCTATATTAAAAGTAGAATAGTGTAGGATTTTATTTTCCCATTTTACTTTATAAAATTATTGTAGATCAATGCAAACTTAATAATGTAAAAAATTAATATATACAAAAATCAACACGGAAATTAACCCGCAATGTATGTAGTGAATCCTTTAATAGTGCTTTACGGAAATTATGAATCATCATTAATATATAACAAAATTAAGGGAATCGGTTGCTTTCAATCTATAGTTTATTACGAAGAGTCTAATAATTTCTACGAACAATGTAAAAAATTATGCCACCTTGCAAGTCAATTAATTATGGTGTGAGTGGAATTCAAGAGAATGCAAATTAAGACTAGCTATGCAATTCATCTACCCATTTATTAGATGCTCAATTAATGCAAACTACAGAATATACACATTAATTATGTAATCAATTTTCACAATTTTCCTAAAATAGATACGCTATATAAAATTTCAATAATTCACTGAGTAATTTAATTAACATGCTCATAAATTTTCACAATTTTCCTAGAATTACAACTTGAAGAGCTGACTGGTTTAAAACAAAAGGTTGTTGATCTAGAAGAAGAAAATAAGAATCTCAAAGCGGATATCTTAGAAAAAGAAAATCCTTCCATTAAGTCCAAAAAGAGGTCACAAACACTAGATAAAATCCTAAGTCATCAAAGAACTGATCATGGAAACTCAGGTCTAGGACACAACAAGTTCTCGGTTATAGGAAAAGGAAAGAAAATTGAAATTAGAAATGAAAAGGGCATTCTAAAAGGCTTCATTAGACCAACTCAAATTCATTCAGCTAAATCCTCAAAAAGTGCTCCTAAACCTCTTCCTTCAAGACTGAATATCCTAGTAGATTGAGATCATTCAGAACCCAAACTAAATCAACTTCGCAAAACGTGAGAAGAAACGACTTTCAAAGACCACAATTTTCTTTCGTGTCAGAAACAAGGGTTCAACAACTATCCTAATAGGACCAATCAAAACAATCATAGAAGGAATCAAAGAAATGCTTTTGAACTTAGTAATCAATATGATGATTATCTAAATTCTAGGAATGATCAGAGGATAAATCCTAACGGGTTCAGTTCATCAAACTGTAAACATATAAAATATTGGCCTAACTAAAGAGTGGCAAATCTTCAAAGCAAAAGACAATCAGTTAAACTGCTCCATCTCTCAAGAACTCAATGAAGATATCACTTAATTGAATCCTCAAAGAGAAGAGGAACAAGAGAAACCACAAAAATAATCAGTCGATCAAAATCAGTTGAGTCTTTAAACAATAAGAAACCCTAAGTCTGGAAAATCTAAATTCTTAAAAACTTACTTAATCTACAAGGACCCGATGTCAAACGGGTACCCAAATACTAATCATTATTTTTACAGGAAAAGGTTGCCCCATCTGAAAGAAAAGCCAAACACATATGGTATTTGGATAGTGGGTACTCCAAGCATATGACTAGAGAAAGAAATGATCTAGAAGGATACAAAGAAGTCAAAGGTCCGCTAGGCACATTTGGAGACAACTCCAAAAGCCAAACCATTGAGGAAGAATTCATGATGAAAGGTAAGGTGATAGTCAATGGAATTTCACATGTTGACGGACTAAAGCATAAACACTTAAGCATCAGTCAACTATGTGATAACAGATATTCAGTCAACTTCAACACAAATACATGTGACATAAAAGAAAAGTCAACTAGAGTTATACTCCTAATTAGCATAAGAAGATGAAATATGTATATAGTTGACTGGACTACTGGCAACTCAGAAGCATGCTTTATCTCAAAAGGAACAACTGAGACAAGCTGGCTATGGCACCACCGACTGCATCACCTGAACATCAAAAACATCAATTACCTAGCTAAGAAGGATCTAGTAGAAGGACTCCCTAGGGAGATTTACAAGAAAACTAAAAAATGCAGATCCTACCAAAAAGGAAAGCAAGTGAAGTCCTCATTCAAGAATTAAAACGTCCCCTAGGCACAACTGAATGCTTCCAACTTCTTCACATGGATCTATTTGGGCTAGTCAGACCACAAAGTCCAAAAGGAAAAAGATTTACTCAGGAGAGAATATCACAGGAGATTAGGACTCGATTTAAACAGATTTGTTTCCTAATAGTCATAGGACTCTTGTGTTATATATTTCTCAATGTACTCTGTAAAACAATAACGAGAAAGCAATATGGCAAAAATATTTCACAGCCTCAAACCATCGATTCTTCTCTTCCAATTACAATCTATCTCTTAACCTTTCATTATGACTAAATTTATTTCTAATATGGTATCAGAGCAGTGATCGATCCAAACAGATCATCATTGTCTCTGCTTCATCATATACCAATGGCCGACAATGAGGATGGCACGCCGAGCACCTAGCCCTCTCTGCCTGGGACAGAGTTACTGGCACAACAACTAGCCTCACTCATCAAACAGCTCAACCCACCAACAACAGCAGAAACCAGAACCTCAGAATCAAACCAAAACCACACAGTAAACATAAGCATCAAATTGAATGAATTCAATTACTCCCTATGGTCTAGGATGATACACCTAGCCATCGAGGGCCGAGGGTGCCTCAATCACATCACCGGCTACCCTCCACCCCCAAAACCCACAGAACCCGCCTACCATCATTGGTACCAGAACGATCTCACAGTCATATCATGGCTGATCCAGAACATGGAGCCGACACTGGCTAACAATTACATCCAATACAAGTTTGCAAAAGGATTATGGAGAGGATTAGCCACCACATACAGCCTAAAGAGGGACTCTACCCAAATATTTGAATTAACAGTTCAAGCAAACACAATCAAGCAAGGACAGGGAACAATCGAACAGTTTTATAGCACATTGCAACGTATCTGGGCAGAGATTGACGAGAGTCACCCAAACCCGATGGAGTGTGAAAAAGATATCGGCACGTATCGCCGGATCCAATCTGACACCCGGCTATTCCAGCTACTCACCGGCGTGAGTGACAAATTCGAACCGGAGCACCGTGATATCCTCAAATTAGATCCATTGCTGAATGTTGAGGTCGCCTATGCCTTACTCCGGCAAGGCGCTGCCCGGTGAGGGATCTGGAGCAGTGAAATCGATGCTACCGGCGACCGAGAAATCGGCAGCAGTTTGGTCGCCCACAGCCTGGATCCAGGTGGCGACGCAGTCGGCATGGCGGCGAAGGGGTTTCGGTCGGCGACTCGGTCAGGCAAACACAATAGCTCATCATCCCGAGACAAACCCGACAAATCCAAACTAAAGTGCACTCACTGCGGGATGACGAAGCACACCAAAGAAACCTGCTTCCGGCTAGTCGGGTACCCGGAGTGGTGGGAGGACAACCACAAATCGCCAAAGGAGAAGGGGGGCCGAGTCGCCGCCGCCATCGGCGACTCAGAGGCCACCATAGCAACAGCGGTCGCGACGATGGTCGGAGCAACATCGGCGAAGGTGGGGTGAAAATGGGAACAACGGCTAGGGTTTCGAGTGGCAACACTGAAGAAAGCCCCTTTAATTATGAAGGTACCGGGTCGGGTCCTTCTATACCCGACCCCCCTCTTATTTCCCTTAATAGTGCAGATTCCCTTCTTAATTTCTACTCCCACACATGTGAAGATAACTCAAATGCATTAATTAATGTGGGTAGTGTGAATGTTATCAACACCCGTGAAACAAAAAATACTGCATGGATTTTTGACTGTGGTGCAACAGATACAATGACCTTTGATGCCTCCGATTTATGCACTCAGTCTCGGCCTTCGAAAACGCATGTTTTCACGGCTAGCGGGGAAATTACTCCTGTTCACGGAGCTGGCACTATCTCAATTTCTCCTACTTTGAAGTTGTCCAATTGTCTCTTTGTTCCGGATTTGTCTCATAAACTGTTATCTATCAGTCATGTTACTAAGGAGCTAAATTGTACTGTTCTGATGCATCCTACCTTCTGCATTCTACAGGATATCCGGACAGGGGAGATCATTGGACGTGGCACTGAGCGTCGGGGATTGTATTATGTCGACGAGATTGCTCACAAAGGTACGGTGATGCTGGCCACCGGAACTAAATCCCAAGCTGCTGGTTATGGCACCGGCATCTTGGACACCCGTCTGTTGGTTTTGGCCAAGAGCCATAGACATTGTTTTAAACCGACAAACACTCGTGTGGATACTATATTTTCTTTAGTTCATTCGGATATTTGGGGTCCAGCACCTGTTGTTGGTGGACAAGGTTTTCAGTATTTTTTACTGTTTATTGATGACCACACACATATGACATGGGTGTATTTTTTGCGTCACAAATCTGATGTCTTTTCAAAGTTTGTCCAATTCTATAACATGATTCATCACCAATTTCAAACCAAAATCAAAATTTTGCGATCCGATAACGGGGGAGAATTTGTGAATCATTCAATGAACAAATTCTTCACCGATAACTGATTAATCCACCAAACCACCTGTCCTCATACACCAGAACAAAATGGGGTGGCTGAACGAAAAAATCGGATTCTCTTTGAGCTTACTCGAGCCTTGCTCGTTGAATCTCGCGTACCTCCCCATTTTTGGCCTGAAGCTATCTCTATAGCTGTGTATCTCCTAAATCGGTTACCCACAAAAAGCCTCTCTCTCCAAACTCCCCTCCAGTGTCTGTCTAACCTTGCTCAAATCCCCGTTCCTCTTACCCTCAAACCTCGCATCTTTGGTTGTTCTGTGTTTGTTCATATACCTAAAAACGCACGCACTAAGTTCCTTGTGCTGTTAAATGTGTTTTTGTGGGATATGGCATTCACCAGAAAGGCTATCGATGTTATGATCCCAAATCCCGGCGTTTATATACTACCATGAATTGTAATTTTCTTGAGACAGAATATTTTTACCATCACCACCTTAGTGGTCAGGGGGAGAGTTCTAAACTTGACCCACTAAGTTGGCTTGAGCCAGTATCAGTGTCGGTGCCAAATCTCAACAGCTCAGGAACAGTTCCAACAGGGACAGTTAACCAAACCACCGAGCCGATCTTGGAAGCATCATTACAGTCACCGACAATCAGTGGACCGAACAATGACACTATCCTCGACTCGATATCCCCGGTAAATGACGAAACTCTTGCTTCAGTTGATTCATTTGTTACTAACCATGAGGTGCTAGAAAATACAGAAAATATAGAGTTACTCCAAGATGATACCGCACCAGAGGGAAATAACAACACAGAAACGGAGATCACAGAACCAGTTACTGGCAGATATGTGCTACCTCCACATTGTAACAGAGGTGTCGCCCCAAAACGGTATTCCCTAGAAAGGATCACCAAAAAGTCCAGATATGCAGTGAATGATAGTGCTCAGAGAAATCTCGCAGTGGGTGCCATGGCTTTTCAGGCTACCTTATATAAAGAAGAACATTTCCCGAAGACAGCTCAAGAAGCTTTTCGGTATAAACATTGGGCAGATGCTATGGAAAAAGAGATGAATGCCTTGGAAAGAAACAGTACATGGGAAGCTTGTTATCTACCTCGAGATAAGAAACCAGTGGGATGTAGATGGCTCTTTACCATCAAAAGAAAACCAGATGGGTCTATTGAGAGATATAAGGCGAGATTAGTTGCAAAAGGATACACCCAGACTTATGGTGTGGATTACTCGGAAACCTTTTCACCTGTTGCAAAAATGAATACTGTTCGGGTTCTTCTATCGATTGCAGCAGATCAAGACTAGCCTCTCCACCAGTTTGATGTTACTAACGCCTTCCTTCATGGCGAGTTACGACGAGAAGTGTATATGGAGATCCCTCCTGGTTTTGAAGCAAAGTTTAGAAACAACGAAGTGTGTAGACTGTGGAAGACTTTATATGGGCTCAAACAGTCTCCAAGGGCCTGGTTTGGCAGATTTACCAGTGCTATGAAGAACTATGGGTACCGGCAAAGCAATTCCGACCATACACTCTTCCTGAAGAAATGAGGAAATCTCGTCACCTGTCTTATTATCTACGTTGATGACATGATCATCACTGGAAATGATTTGGAAGAAATTGAAGAATTGAGAAAAAGATTGTTTCAAGAATTTGAGATGAAGGATTTAGGTGCTCTTAAGTATTTCCTCGGGATTGAAGTTTTGAGGTCAACAAAGGGAATCTTCATATGCCAGAAAAAATATACTCTTGATCTGTTAGCCGAGGTAGGAATGTTGGATTGCAAACCAGTTGACACTCCTATTGCGGTCAACCATCGTTTGCAACTTATGGAGGATGCAGAATTGGCCAATCAAGGACAATATCAGCGGTTGGTTGGGAAGCTTATCTATTTGGCTCACACCTGACCTGATATAGCATATGCTGTGGGAGTTGTTAGCCAGTTTATGCACAGACCACAAACAGATCATATGGAGGCTGCACTTAGAATTGTGAGGTATCTCAAGGGTACCTTTGGCTATGGGCTACTGTTTGAAAAACATGGACATTCCAAGGTACACGATTTTACGGATGCAGATTGGGCAGGAAATCCTGTGGATAGAAGATCAACTGCTGGATATTTTACATTTGTGGGAGGAAACCTTGTTACTTGGAGGAGCAAAAAGTAGAAAGTAGTAGCCTTGTCTAGTGCAGAAGCCGAGTTCAGAGGTATTAAAAGTGGCTTAACTGAAGTCTTATGGCTCCGGAAATTGCTCGCTGAAATTGGATTCAGTTCAGAACAACCGTGCCAGTTATTTTGTGATAACAAGGCCGCTATTAGCATATCCGAGAATCCAGTACAACATGATCGAACAAAGCATGTGGAGGTAGATCGACATTTCATTAAAGAGAAAATTGAAGCTGGAATTGTTGAATTTCCATTTGTTCGATCTGAAGACCAACTTGCAGACATCTTGACCAAAGCTGTGAACTCGAAGGATTTTTCAAGAAACTTAGTCAAGTTGAATATTGGAGATCCCACTACTCAACTTGAGGGGGAGTGTCAGCAAAGAAAGTCAAAGATTGGTTCCACAAATCCAGGAGAGAATATCACAGGAGATTAGGACTCGATTTAAATAGATTTGTTTCCTAATAGTCATAGGACTCTTGTGTTATATATTTCCCAATGTACTCTGTAAAACAATAACGAGAAAGCAATATAGCAGAAATATTTCACAGCCTCAAACCATCGATTCTTCTCTTCCAATTACAATCTATCTCTTAACCTTTCATTATGACTAAATTTATTTCTAATATTTTCTCCACTACGCGACCATCTGACAATGATTCTCCTAACATCTTCTTTTGATTAGTGATAGCTAGGATTCTGGTGAAATAATTTGAGATGGATTCATGCTCCTTCATCAGAATTGATTCAAACTCAGCCCTTAGAGTTTGAAGTCAAATATTTTTCACTTTGTCAACTCCTACAATAGAGTTATGAAGTGTATCCCATGCCTTCTTTAATGTAGTCTCGTTTGCTATTTTCTCGACCATCTGTTCATCTAATCTTTGATGGATGATAGAGAGGGCATATTGATCTCTCTTTCTTTCCTCCTCTAGATTATCCTTTTAGGTTTGTTTAAGAAGCTACACATCTTGAGGTTCTACAAAACCAATTTCGACAATGTTCCATAATCCTTGGGATCCAAGTATTGCCTTCATTCTAAGCGACCAATTTTCATAATTGTGTTTGGTGAGTTGTGGGTATTGGAAAGAAATGGATTTTGATGCCACTGGATCTAGATACCACTTTGTTGGATGGAAGACTGCAAGACTATTTATACTATTCTATGTAGTATTTAGAGTTCACAACATTAAGCAAATACGTGAATGAAACTATAGGCTAGATACATCATTCATGAATAACAAGATTCATGTATATTTCTAATACAAATATATATAATAAATAAAGAGATAACAGAGGTTCATGTATAAATTTTAGTGTATATTTCAATAATTCCTCGGTCAAGACACCTAGGTGGAGCTAGGTGGGGTTTAGTCTGATCTAGTCAGTCAGCGTGACAGATCAAACCCAAAATTAGAGGGAGCTCAAGAAGAAGCTTAACAAAATTAAGTAAGGAGCCTGATTGATTGAAGAATACCACAAGGAGCTCGAAACAGCTCTAAATCACATGGGAAAAAAGGAGACCTTCGATGCTACCATCATTCGGTACATTGAAGGAATGAATCCAGACATAGTATGTGAAGTCGATCTCAAGGACTTCACCAGTGTAGAAGAGATGGTGCACTACGCATCGATTGTGGAGAGACACCTTGGAGAGGGCCGCCGTCATTCACACCACAGTTCAACCCCTACACAGCTCCTTGGAATAAAGATAGCCCTCCCACATCATCTATTACCCGTTTTACTAAGCCCACACGACCTCGAGATCAGTCCGGACCGCCCGAGCGGTGTTTTGACCGTTCTACACCGCAGTCCAACCGTAGACCCGAGTCTACAACTGCGCCACCCTCGAGGCCGTCATTCCAATGACCCAATCAGCCCTTACAGTCGATGAATCTAGCCAAGAATTGAGCCCGTGATATCCAGTGTCACAAGTGTCAAGGTAGGGGCCACTTTCAAGCTCAGTGTCCAAACCGACGTGTTCTGTTTATCACCAAACAGAATGAGATTGAATCAGCCAGTGAGGATGAGGAACAGTGCCTAGTAAACGTAAAACATGAAAAAAAGAACAAGGTGTCGATCCAGATGAAGAGGAACCCGAGATTCTACATGTCAGCCTTGTTTCTATTAATAGTCTAAGCATCAATTGAGAAGAAGAGCAGCCAGATCAGCGTGAAAACATCTTTTACATGCGTGTTGCCATCCAAGAAAAGACTTGCTCGATGATAATAGACAGTAGGAGCGTGATCAATGCTATTAGCCAGTATGCAGTTGATAAACTGGCGCTGACCAACATGAAGCATCTGAAGCCATATAAATTACAGTGGCTTACTGATCGAAGTGAGATCAAAGTAACAGGCTAGGTAAGCATCAAATTCTCTATTAGTTGTTTTTCTGACACAGTTATTTGCGATGTTATTCATATGGATGCAGCGCGCATACTATTAGGCAGACCATGACAGTTCGACAGATAGGCGGTTCACGATGGTTTCACGACACATACACTGTGACACGAAATGGGCGATGAAGGCCATGCAAGGAAATGAAGATCATGAACCGGAGTTGCAAATTAGAGGAGCAATGATGTGACTTCGAGCCAAGAGATTACAAGGTTATCTTCAAGTATTTATTCGCACGAAGTTCGAGGATTTGGAAGAAGCTAAGTGCAACCGCATGATAGTTAATTTGTTAACTATGGAAGATGAAGATCATTGCATGGAGAATATTACATGAAGAATTGAAGTTGAGAGCATGAAGAGAGCAAGTGCACGTGTGCATGTGTATACATGAAGAACTCGCCGAGTTATGCATGCGTGCATGGGGTTCGCAATTTTCGACCTTGATTAATTTAATTAAGGTTGAATTTTATTTAGACTATAGTATTAATTTAGTTAATTTAGACTATAGTATAGTTCAAAATTTTATTTAATTTATGTGACAATTTTCGGTCGCTTTTGAATAAGTTTGATTAGAGTTATATTTAAGGTATATTCCTACCTTGAATAGAATTCTAGTTTAGGTAATTTCCTAGTTTAGTTTGAGTTCTTTTTAGACCAGAATTTTCGGTCCTTTTGCATCTAATTTTCAGCCCTTATAACATTATAAATAGGGGACCATTGTCACATTGATACTTTAGACATTATTGAATATTTTTACCTTTTTGCATACAATTGTGTCTCAACGATTGAATACTTTTGATTATTTTCATTCGAAAATTATCATTTTTAGAGGTAGCATCTTTAAGTCTTATTTCAAGGGAACGTTCTAATTCACTCGAGGGATTAGGGTGAACTCGCTAGCTGAAGAGTAGCTTTGAGATAAGTTTTCATGGTACACGAGACTACGGAGATTTATCGGGTTGCAATTCAACAACAACAACATCAACAATACTTCATCAACCGACGACATTCATCTACCACACTAAATCCGTATCAACTTCCAACCATCCAGATCCGTTCGTGATCAAGTTCGAGCTCGTTCCAGTCATGTTCGTTCATACATGTTGTCCGCGACGAGTTCTACACATATACCGTAAGTATATCAAAACCCTATCATACCCTATTTACTCCAAGTCCTTATTCACCATAATTCACGTCCATAATATCTTCCATCATCAAGCCTAAGCCATCAATCCATTACAGCCCTATTTTGGCTTGGATTTGTGTCCTATTTTGTGTGTTTCAATTTAAGTGTCTTATTTAGGTCTAGAATTGTTCATGAAGACATTTTGAGTCTTTTAATCATCCAATTCCATTTATTTTTATTAATTTGAGTCATTAGTTTAGGGTTGAATCCTTTTGAAGCTAATGTGTTCTTTCATACAGTCTTCCATGCGTTTGTATCCTGGACCGATTATCTGTCCGGGTTACATCAGAACCAAGACATCTTGAGGTTCTACAAAACCAGTTTCGACAATGTTCCATAATCCTTGGGATCCAAGTATTGCCTTCATTCTAAGCAACCAATTTTCATAATTGTATTTGGTGAGTTGTGGGTATTAGAAAGAAAGGGATTTTGATGCCATTGGCTCTAGATACCACTTTGTTGGATGGAAGACTATTTATACTATTCTATGTAGTCTTTAGAGTTCACAACATAAAACAAATATGTGAATGAAACTTTAGGCTAGATACATCATTCATGAATAACAAGATTCATGTATATTTCTAATACAAGTATATATAATAAATAAAGAGATAAAAGAGGTTCATGTATCAAGTTTAGTGTATATTTCAACAATTCCTCGGTCAAGACACCTAGGCAGAGCTAGGCGGGGTTTAGTCGGATCTAGTCAGCGTGACAGATCAAACCCAAAATTAGATTTTTTTTTTTTTTCTGTTGGCCTGCTGCTGTCTTGTTGTTCCTGGCGATCATTGGTACGTAACTGCTTTGGCTAGGTGATGCTAAGGTGAGTTGTGGGAGAAGAGAGTAAACGTGGAGAGGTCCGAGAGGAAGACCGAACAAAAGAAGGCATGGGGAGAAGAAGAATGCTTTTGGTAGTGGTAGGCCTCTCTCTTGTTATAACAAATTAGTAACAAAAATAATTTTCTCATATTTAAAAATTAGTAAATTAAAACAACTTGAAAACCAAATATGCCCTTCTTAATTATCACTCACATTCTAAAAAATAAATTGGGATTAAAAATAAAAACCCCTAGATGCCGCCTAGGCGCTACCCAACCGCCCAACTAGAACCTAGGGATATATGAAACTTTGATTAAAATTAAATGATTGAAAATACACAAAAACCATACCCAGAAGACATCTGAATTTATAAAAGTCAATTTAATAATCTAGCAGTACTGGAAGGTAAAGCAGTACTACATCAAAGAAAGAAATATAGCAAGTTTCAGTCTTGAAATTAAATTACAGAAGTCTTCTTCCCTACAGAAAGCATATAGTTCTTCTCTGCAAACAAGAACTACAATCAACTCCATAGATGGACAGACTAATTTCCAGGAGTGATTCCCAAACTGCGATGCATCTCTCTGGGAATTCATCTGGCAAACTCAAATCAGAACCAACTGCAAATCTCGATGAATTATTGGCTGCAAAACTGAAAGAAAGAGCCCATTCTGCATATAACACAGAACAAAATGGGGGATCCGAACCGAAGCCTTACAGCCAGGTCGAATTGGATGTTTTGGTGTCAGTGAAAGAAGAGTACGTGTTGGGGCGTAAGCATGAGAAGAAAAAGCTTGGATCTCAACTGCTGGCCCCGAATGAAGGACGAGTTCAGTTTTCCGTGATTCCCATCGTCGGAAAGAGCGGGATCGGGAAAACAACTCTTATGGGTCTGGTCTACGAGGACCAGACGGTGCAGAAACATTTTGAGCTCAGGGCGTGGGTGAAAGTTGGTGGACTGCAACACCAGCAACTCTGTTATATTGCAAGAAAAATACTCAAATCAGCTACGGGAATGGTATGCCCGTTGAATAGCTTGGTTGAGCTGGATGAAATGGTGGTCGACGCTTTGCTGTGCCAGAGATCTTTAATTGTGCTAGATGATGTCAACGCCATGGACACGAAAGATTGGAAGCATATGAAAGAAAGGTGGTTCCGTTCCGTGGGCTTGGGGTCAAAGGTCATAATAACAACCAGTAAGCAAGAAGTTGCAAACGTTGTCGCCAACAAGCAAGCTATTATATTGGGAGAACTATCAAAAACTGATTGTTGGTCTCTGTTTAGCTCTCGGGTGTTTTCTCGCTATGAAGAGGAGGAGGATCAAGGGGTGATTAAGAAAGCTAAACATCTTGCTGCCCGGTGCAAGGGGGTGCCCCTTTCATTGAAGCTTCTGGCCGGAAGCTGGACCAACATATCTGAAGTATTCGATCAAATTTCGAACTCATCCTCTTTGGATGTTTCGTCTGCTCTCTCCATCAGTGTTTTGTGTCTTCCGCATGAGTTATTCATCTGTTTTGCTTACTGCGGTATATTCCCCTACGGTCATTTGCCGGAGAAGGAGAAGCTGATCAAGATGTGGATTGCAGACGGTGTCGTGAAGCAAGGATCCAAGGCTATGGAGGATATTGGGAGAGATTACTTTCATCAATTGCTCTGTAGATCATTCTTCACCGACATAACTCGAAATGAGTACAGTGAAATCGTGCAGGCCGAGATGCCTAGCGTTATCCATGAACTCGCTCAAGAGATGGCTAAAATCGCTTTCAAGGGAAATATTGTAGCTGGAATGAGTCAAAAATCATGTCAGTCAATTCAAGAGGTGTATAGCCCAAAACAATTCCCAAAGTTGGTTTTATCATTGTTTGACAAACATATCATTAACCCAAATTCATCTTTTGTTGATTACAAGCGTTTGCGATCTCTTGACCTTAGCGGAACTAGAGATATCCGCATGTTGCCGGAATATGTTTCTACAATGAGAAAGCTTAGGTACCTTAATCTCTCTCATACACGCCTCACAAAGCTGCCAAAGTCCATCACTAGCCTTACATCCTTGCAAACTCTTGATCTATCAGGGTGCTATTATCTCAGAGTTTTACCCAAGAAAATGTCCAATCTCTCACAACTCAGACATCTAGACTTGTCTTGGTGCAATTCCTTGTTTTACACGCCAGTCGGGATCGGCCGTCTCAACTCACTAATGACCATGCCCCTGTTTGTCTTGAGTGAAAAACACCCAGAAAGTGCTGGTTTAGGAGAGCTTCATAACCTAAATGAGCTAAGAGGGGTATTACACATCAGAAACCTTGAAAATGTGAGGGAAATCAATGAAGCCCAGGCTGCAGATCTCAAACACAAAGAAAGGCTTCGCCAATTGGGACTTTTTTGGAGCCAGAGAGTGGATGAGTCTCATGCAGTTTTGGAGTGCTTACAACCAAATCCAAAGCTTCAAATCCTCGAGATAACAGGATATGGAGCTTACGGATTTCCATCGTGGATGGGGCTTATACGCAGCCTAGTTAAGTTATTCATAAATGATTGCAGACAATGCACAAAGTTACCAACACTAGGGAATTTGCCACATCTGAAGGAGCTGCAGCTAAAAGGACTGATGAATATCAGGTCAATCGGTCAAGAGTTCTACGGAGATGGCAATGGCGAGGCTCAAGTTTTTCCATCACTGGAAATGCTCAGGCTCCATGATATGCCCAACTTAAACCGTTGGTTAAATGCTGCCATTGCTGAAGGGTTCGATCACTTAGCTTCTTGTGCATTCCCGAGCCTCAAGACACTGTCGATCCAAGGTTGTCCTCAGCTTCAAAGCTTCCCCACACTTCGCTCTGTTACAGAGTTGGTAGTGTGGAAAAGTAATAGCAAGATTCTATCCTTTCTGACAGGAATCGAAACTCTTTCATCCATTGTTATAAACCAAATGGACGTGAAAAAGTCCTTTGGAGGCTCCAGCAGCTTCAATTCAGTTAAAAAGCTCATTGTAGTTAACTGCACGGAGCTAGATGCATCCTCATTAAACAAGTTCACCGATCTAGAACATTTGCGAATTCGTCATTGTCTTAAGCTCGAAAACATTGTATTGCCCCATCTTAGATCCCTACAGGAGCTAAATGTGATGGATTGCCCAGAATTGAAGGAGATTTGTCTTCCCGAAAGTGAATCCACCCTGACAGAGTTGAGCACCGAGGACTGCCCTCGACTCCAAAGGATTGGCGTCGCTTCTAGCCTCAAGAAGTTGATAGTCAGAAACTGCCTTCTGTTGAGCATTTCACCTTGCGAAATCGAAGAGCTACAAGGACTTGAGTTCTTGTTCGTTAGTAAAAGTCCAGAGATGCAAACATTGCTAAGTCCAGAGACGCAAAAATTGCGAAACAAGGAAGAATCGAGGATATCTCATGTCCCTTGTGTCCTAGTAGATTGGGAAAATTCATAGTCGTTTCCAGCAGATGGAAATTGCTTCTCTATTACTATTAGAATTCTTGTGTTTCTGTCTAAATTGTATTCTACTTCGAAACTTTTTATTATTTATCTAGCAAGTGAATTGAACTTCTTCGTTCCATGCCACGCATGTTGCTCCGATACTTTCTCGATCTCTCCGTTGTTATGTAGATGTTAACCATGGTTTATTAGCATAATTGAGTTTATTATCTCCGGAAGCATTTTAAATTGAGCATCACTTACGTGCAAGAGGTCAGGCGGGCCACGCGTCGGTCCAATTTTTTTATTCAAGTTTTTTTTTTTTTTTTTTCTGTTATCTTTTTAGGTTTTTTCGGCAAAATTTATATACTTTAAAATAAAATTAGTCAACCGTAAAATAATAGTGAATTAATTTAATATGTTTGAAATAAATATAAAAATATAATCTAAAATGGAATTAGTGAACCCAAAATTCAAGTGAATTAATTTAATTTTTTTAAATCCAGCGACTCGTACAATGAATTTGTCCGATGCTAATGCTTGAGCTCGTACATTGCGCTCAACAGTTAATTTAATTTTTCCAAACAAATAAATGATAATTGAAAATAAAAATCCTAATTTTGAAATAAATATATATCCTAAAATTGAACTAGTGAACCCTAAAATGAATTTGATTTATTTGAAATTAATTAATACGGCGAATCACGTAATGTACTCACCTTACGCTAACGCATAGGTTTGTGCATTGCGCTCGATAATTAATGTTTTAATCTTAAATATAATTCCCAATTGAGATTAATAAATCTTTAAAGAATGTAAACCCTAAAAAATCAAAAAATAAACACCCAAAAAATCTAAAACTACTAAAAAAAATTAAAACCTTAAAAAAACCATGAATTCTAAAAAATCATAAACTCCTAAACTCTAAATATTAATTGAAATGAAAAAAAACACAATTTGAACCAAATAAACTCGTATAAGATAACTACCAGACCCCCGTTACTTTTAAGGATCATGTGATACTTTTGGAATTTTGAGTGACACTTTTTAATGTTATTGTTGATACTGATTTTTATAATTTTTTTGACGGGTTGACCGGACTTGATCCGGGTAAAAGCGGGTTGACACGCGAATTTGATCTGCCCGCTCTGAAATAAGGCAGACAAGTGTTTGTGTTCTAAATTTTGTTGAACTGTACGGCATATTGTTTCAAATTTTCTGTTACAATTGAATGTATTTCACTTCATATTTTAACATTAAATTTATAATTTAAACAATATTCATTATGGAAAATTAATTATAACATACAACCATAATCAACATTTATCAACAAAAATGTATTAAATTAATTATAATAAATATTTATTGACTGAAAATTGAATATTAAATACTAAAAAATATTTATAAACCATAATTGAGTGGGATGAATCTTCATAATAATTGTGAAATTAATTGAAAAAAACATATAAGAAAACGCGTAAGTTAAAAGCATAACACGGGATAAAACATAGTGAATGCAACAAAAAATCTCATACTGTAGTAAATGGAAGACATCCCATATGTTTCATTATCTGTATAGGATGGAAAAGGTTCATGTAGATAGACCTGATAAAATTTTCTAATTTACTTTATATATTCCATTCTTACATCCAATTATAAATTTTTATATTTTAATATATTATAAAAATAAAATTTACTATAATATAATTGGTCTTAATTAACATTTATGGTTAAGAATTAAAATTTAAATTAATATATATCTTAATTACTTAATAATCAAACATAATAATATACTATATATATTTACTAAAAACTAAAAATGAAATACTAAAAAATAACAAAGTAGGAATGTAGGATAGAGAAGTTGAACACTATTGCATCAAGTCAATCACAAGGAATTAATGTTGTGAGCAATGTAGTTTTCTAATTCTAAATGCTTTCATATTGATACTTTGCAATATATTTTTTTGTAAAATAGTGTCTGCTGTTTTTGTGATATCATTTTTATTTGATCTATTGAACAATACTATTTATTTTGACCTAGTGTGTATACTAATATAGCTCTCCCAAAAGCTTAAATTATGCTTTGAGAATGCTATTTATGTGTTCTCATATTAACACACTAGGAATGGTTTACACCCCAACCTTCTCCCATAATGTTGTATATTTTTTTACATTTATATATATAGGGGAGGGGTTAGGTGAAAACTAATTCTAATGTGAGAACTAGGACCACATTTCACACCACACAATCCTCAAAAATCAAAAGCTGAGATTGGATGAACAAGCCGGTGGCAATTCTATAATATTTGAAATTTTTTTCGCACGGGGGTATTAATGTAATTTGGCAATTCTTATAAAAATCGCGGAGAATTTGATAACAGATCATTATGCTAACGAAGTATTATCATCATACTAATGAAGCATTATAGTTATGCTAATTAAAGTTTTCAAATATTGCTACCGAAAAATATATTCTAAAAATTAATTATAAACCTAATTTGATTTAATAAACCCTAATTAAATGGAAAAAATTATAATTGGATGAAATAAACCCAATTAAATGAAATACTACAAAAAAATCGCGGTATAGCGATCGATTAGTCCGTCATTATAGTTATGTTGTGTATCTATATGTGCTCTTCATTTCGTCTCTTGATGTCGATGTCATCCGGTGGCCAGAAATTGGCCAGATCGCCAGAAAACGGAAACTGCTACAGTAACCGATCAGTTTTGGTATTTTGATGTTTTAGGGCCTTTCGGATCCAGAATCGAAAAAAATTCAGCTAGAAAGTTTTCCGAAATATTTTTTACATTAGAATATCATGTTGTTGAATTTTATTTTTGAATATCTCGTCGTTTGGATTTTTGCCTAAAACATTAGAGTTATTCGGGTTTTATTTTGAAATCAAAGATCGTCGAAAAAAATCTTGAATTTAGATATTTGGTTGCTGTTCTGAAATAGGATATACTCGATTTATTTCATGATTTTTGGATAATTATAAGGTGTCGTTGGATTTTTGGTAAAAATGTCGAAAACAGGTAAAAATAGCGGGGCGTGGTCCTTCGCCAATCTTTTGACTTGCACGATCTTAAAATATTATTTTAACCATGTTTCATGTTCAGGCCGAGTCGATTAGAGGTGTGTAAAGTCGTACAATCTGCGATAGGTTCGTAGTCAAGGAATTCGGTTTGTATGATTTTGGGATTTAGGATCTTCGAATAGATCGCTAAGTTAATAATAGACTTTTGTAGGACAAACCGAACCTCGAAGGAATCAAGGAGGGAGTTGCTGATCGTTGCTTCATCTCGAGAATAACAATCAAGGTGGGTGATTCTATACATAATCTCTGATTTGAGCTCGTGAGCTCTAGAAGCATGTTAGGGCAAAATGAAATATCCAATCAAATATTTTATGCTCTACCTGAATAGTCTCTGTACAAGGAAATTATTATGCTATGAGATATGATAAGGTGAATTTTTGTTTGAGCTCTGAGTATGTTATGTGATGGATGCTAGCATGATGTTATATGATATAACGTGGTTATTATGAGACATAGATGATCATGATCATGAGTTAACTTCAGTATTGATATTATTGATGGGGAAGGTTATTCGGATGAATGATGCCTTGTTGGTTGATTACAGTATCCCTCATAGGCATTAAGGCTATAGTATTGATTGAGGAATGCGACCCAAATGATTCATTCTGGGTTTTGATCTATGCTAGCATGATTGAATATTGAGGTTTGATTGCTAGGAATGAATATTGAAGATAAAATATTGATGATTAAAGGTTGAGGATTGGATATTGAGGATTAAATGTTGAGATTAAATGATTGTAAAGCAGGATATTGAGCTCAAAGAACGATGATTATTATCATGTTGTAACCTTCGGGTTACCAGGTTGTGATCTTTTGATCACCAGGGAGTCACTGCTAGGTAACCCCCTCACATACTCGTATTTATGGGTTGTAACCTTCGGGTTACCAGGCTGTGGCCTTTGGGCCACCAGGTTGTGATCTTTTGATCACTAGGGAGTCACTGCTGGGTAACCCCCTTGCATACTCAGTGGGATATTTGAGGTAACCCCTCTCTTATCCTAAGGCATGCCTCAGGTTTGAGCCAGGATGGGCCCACAGGAAGTAAAAAATATTCTGCAGATATGGGAAGGGCTTTTGCGTTTTGCTTTCCATATGCTGCTAGTTATTGTTGGATATTTCTAAAGTTTTTCAGAGTTTTCTTATAAAATACCACTGAGTACATTAGTACTGATGCCCTCTTTTTCAAATGATTTCAGGTTGAGATACAGAGGTCGATGGTGACTGTGAAGTGGGTTGGCTACTGATCATGATTTAACAATATAGTATTATTCTCACTATGTTTCTTGCTACTCTTATGACTTATGGTATTTTCTTGATATGATTCCGCTTCTCTAATGATGAACCATGTTGATGTCTAGTTATAGCATGTCTTTATGCTTTAACTATATGTTGCATTTATGATTGATCTAAAGGAAGATAGCCTCATTCTTTGTTATGCCTACCTGATTCTTCGTTTTGGCCTATGGAAGGGCTTCTTTTGTTCAGCCTATTGGTATCTATTTCTTTCGTCAACCTATGAATTGGTCTATTAACTGTTGGTATCTATTTACTTGCTTCCGTATGGCCTATGAAAGGGCTTATTGATTATTACAGCTTCATTTACTCTCTTATGGCCTATGAAAGGGCTTATTGATTATTACAGCTTCATTTACTCTCTTATAAGCCATTTATAAACGGGGATTTGCTCTAGTTACAGAGGGTATGTTGTCCGATTTATAAAACATAATTAGATGGGATAAACCATAATAATCAATATTTAGGAACTATAAATGAAAAATTAAATTAAAAAAAAATCATAATTAGATGGGATAAACCATAATTTAAATGAAATAAACCATAATTGATATTGAATAAACCCTAATAAATTTGTACCAGATAACAAATGCTTTGTTAGCATACGTTATCATATGTTATCATAATGCTGATGAAGAATTATTATATGCTAACGAAAGCATTTACAATCTGGGCACGCGTAAAAAATTATCTTTTTTATTTTTTGTTCATATTTTTTCATCTAAACATAGCCTTTCGACATCTTAAATGAAAGAGCACGAAGAGAGCTTTAATTTGATATATTTTTTCTATGCATTAGATTAAAAACGAGCAAGTTCACCAGAAATAATATAATTCTGAACACTAAAAAGTATGAGTCGAAGTACAAAATGTATCACCCGTAACTATAAAAAAGTACTGGCCTGCAACTTGTCATGCACGATTGTCTTTAATTCAAATTATGATTTATTTCATCTCAATTAATGTTTAGAAGGTTTGAGCTTTAGGGGTTTTTTAGGGTTCTTTTTTTTTAGGATTTTTTTTCTGGGGGAGGGGTGTGTGTGTGTGTGTGTGTGTTAGGGTTTAATATTATTTGGGGGGAGGGTTATGAGGGTTTATTGTGTGTTAGGATTTTTTTGTTGGGGGAGAGGGGTTAGAGGGTTTATTTTGTGTTTTTTTATGATTTATTAATTCCATTTTTGGATAAAATTCATATTTTTTTCAAGTAAATTAAATCAATTTACTTGAATCTTAGGATTCACTAACTTTTTTTTAGGATATAAATTTTTGGGGAAAAAATAGAAAATCGAAAAATAAAAACTGAAAATGGGCGACATCTTCGTATGCTCAACATGTTTGATAAGAGATATTTCCTTATATGTTATATTTCACAATTATCTTTAAATTAAACCTGTAATAACGATGTCGATCAAAATTTATGAAACATCACTCTTTTACTATAGTAGTAGATAGTGTATATAGGGGTGGGGTTATATAAAAACAACCCCTTGTGTGAGAAATGAGAACACATCTCACACCATACATCCATCAAAAATCAAAGGTCCAGATTTGATGAAAAAAGCGGTGGTAATTCTGTAATATCTGAAAAGTTTTTTGCGTGGGGGTATTAACGTAATTTGGTAATTCTTATAAAAATCGCGGAGGTTTTGATAACAGATCGTTATGCTAACGAAGTATTATCATCATGCTAACGAAGCATTATAGGTATGCTAATTAAAGTTTTCAAATATTGTTATCGAAAAAATATTCTAAAAATTAATTATAAACCTAATTTGATTTAATAAACCCTAATTAAATTAAAAATCATAATTGGATGAAATAAACCTAATTAGATTAAATAAACATTGATTGGATGTGGTAAACCCTTAATGAGTTGGAACAAATCATAATAATAATATATTTGTACTATGTTAGCATTATGGTTTTGCTTCGTCAGCATTGCGAATACACTATGTTAGCATATAACAATACTCTGTCAACATACGTTATAAACCATAATTGGATGGGATAAACCATAATAATCAATTAAGAACTATAAACAAAAAATTAAATTTTTAAAAAATAATGATAATTAGATGGAATAAACCATAATCGAGATTAAATAAACCATAATTTAGATTTAATAAACCCTAATAAATTTATACTACGCTAGCATTATGATAATTCTTTGTTAGCACAACGAATACATTATGTTAGCATATGACAAATGCTTCGTTAGCATACGTTATCATAATGCTGACGAAGAATTATTATATGCTAACGAAAGCATTTACAATCTGGGCACGCGTAAAAAATTTTCTTTTTTATTTTTCGTTCATATTTTTTCATCTAAACATAGCATTTCGACATCTTAAATGAAAGAGCATGAAGAGAGCTTTAATTTGATATATTTTTTTTGTGCATTAGATTAAAAACGAGCAAGTTATGGTCGGTTAAAGTTTTTAAGATTTTTTTTTAATTGCTGACATCATCGATTTTAATGGGTTTGGACGAAAATAGCCCTCCTTCCTTTATTTTTTGCCCTATTATTTACGAAATTGCCACCTTAAATCTCAACGATTGGATCATTAAATTTGATGGTGTAAGATTGTTCTCATTTGTCACACCAACGAAGTGTTCTCATATGATCCATATCCAGTGTGTGTGTGTATATATATACAGATTTGAGACTTATTTATTTAATTAATTAATTAATTCTAGGATTATATTGATAAGGATGATGCAAATTTACTAGAAGGAAGAATCCGGGAGATTTGGAAAACTTATCAAAGCATATGGGAACAAAGGTGTTCGATGAAATGTCACTCAGAATATGATGAATAGAATACACCGAGAGGCCAAAGGTTTCAAGAAACATACCATTTGTCTGGTTGAGAAACTAATAATCTAAGTAACCAAACTTACTCTCTCTCACACTAACTCTCATAAAGTCAGACTACTCGTCTGCTAAGGAATTTAATCACAAAACCTGGAATAGCAATTTCAGCAATTATTAGAAAACAAAAACCACCAAAGCATAAGCAAAACACTTATTATTTAGTCCAATAAATAATTCAACTTTGATTATTCACATTCCCAGCAATTGCAGGAGCTTCACACACGATGAAGCCTGAAATACACCCTACGAGAGAAAATATTATTAATAAATAATCATAGAATTGTTTTGAATATCAATATCATTTTGGCTGAGAAATTGATGGCACAATGATTCTACTCACTTTCATTTATTACTTTTCGCATTCCGCAATATGCTGCTGCAATTGTTTCTCATTGGAGTTGGAGATTGTCACTTAGTGGCTTCTCTTCTTCAACCACCGGTATTGTTGCTTGATGATGCCCCATTAAAATCTGACTTTCCACTAGTTGATGTTTCTCCTAATTCTGGCTGGGGGTTCGGATTCTGGTTCGGGAGTTTCACCAACAATTTATCTAAACGCTCCTTCAGTCCAGCTGGAAACTTAAAATTTTCCCACAGACTCTCTTCTTCACACTGAATTGATGATAATTTTTCTGCATTTGTACAACTCAATGAAAGATTGCACAGGTTCTCGCATCTTTTGATGACCATCGAATTCAGTGATTTCCAGCTTATTGAGGTGTTCCGACATATGCTGTGCAGCTGAGGCAAGTTTGTTAGTTTCATAGTAAATAAACTTTTTAGGATGTCGTCAGACAGATCTTGTTGCTGGGAGTTACTGGACCTGTCTTCAGGGACCTCAATGATCTGTAAAATAACACCGCAGTTCTCCACTGTGAGATTTTTTAGATTTTGCAGAGCGCAAGCTGATGCAGGATCAAGAATCTTTGTTAACTTGTGGCAACCATTTATCTCTAGTGCTGTCAAGTTATTAAGACTCCTAGAAGGCACGGATCCTTCAAAAATACATTGCAGTAACGGGAGTTTGTATAGATAGAGCCTCTGCATTTTATCTTCTACACTATCTTGCTTCTTACTTTCTGCCAAACCATCCACAATGTTCTTCAAACTGTTGCAGCATTCTACCACACAAACTTCTACTGAATAGAACTCAAATTCGCTCAAGCTCTTTAAACCATGATGGCCTATTATCTCAAAATCACTAGCTTGCTTCAGTAATTCCTTGCAAGCTGGAGAGAATTCTTCATTTGTTGAGAATCTCAACCATCTTTCAGGTAGTACCCCCGAAAACTCTTTTCCATAAGGGTGTCCAGTTTCATGACTGCCAATGAAAATCCTGAAAGATCGGAGAGTACTACTCTCTCTCAAATCAGGTTGACTTTTGTTCAAGGACATGCTTGAACCAACAAATTTGTCAACGCTGCTCACATTTGGAAAGTTGAAGCATAGCGTAGTTAAATACTGCAAGCTAATCATTTCCTCTACCACTCCCACTCCATCGGCCACAGCAATCCTACATTTATAATCAAAAATGCTCAACTCTTCTAGCTTTTTTAGGTTTCTGACGATGCCTTCTGGAATAAAATATTCCAGTACTTGTTCCCCTTTGGGGTTGTGATTGCATATTTTTTCAGGTAAAGAAGCTCGCAAACACCTCAATTCGACCATGGACTTAATTTCTCGAGGCAATGAAGGAATTGAAGTTCTCTGGATATCGAGGAATTGAAGTTCTCTGGATATCGAGGAATTCAAGCTTCACAAGAGAAGCAGCTTGAGGCGGAAGAGACTCCAGTTTTTTGCAATCTTTTAGATACAAACTAACGAGGTTTACCAGGTTAGATATTGATGTTGGCAATGCTCCTATTTCTGTGTGATTCAAATTCAAAACTTTAAGGCTCTGCATGTGATTAAAGAACAAATCTTCAAGTCTTTGTAAATTTGGCTTCCGCTGCAATAGCAAGGTTTGGATGTCGAAACATTTTGGACTCTGTGGTAACTCTGTCGTACAACAGATCCATGACATTCTGATGATTTTAGTCCACGTTTCAGTATTGGGCGGCTCTTCCTCACAGCGTTGCACCCAATATACACCAATTTTCTCCTCAAAATAACCCGGTGTTAACGCCATTCTTCTGAAATCCGTAGGCATCATGATATTATTTTTTTCGTCACTACTGTACAAAAGGCTCTTTTGGGTCAGCTCATCTAAGATTCCACTTCCTTTACACCTGCTTCGCTTCACTTTATCAAAAGGATTTCCAATATTGATGAAGCCCTCGGCAGTCCAACATTCTATTAGATAATCTCTGGGAATTGGGTAACGTTGTGGAAATAATGCACCATAAAGTAAGCACTGCTTCTTAGTATCTGTATCCAAACCACTATACATTAACTCGTAAACCTTTTCAAATCTGCCGCATATAGCATTCGGGCCAGGAGAATCAGATTGTAAAGTTTGCTTCACATCATTCCAGGAGTCTTCATTTTTTTGGCCTTTTAAATGGTTTGCTACATGCCGGATCATCCATGGTATCCCGTCACAACAATCAACTATCCTGTCAGCAATTTCTGTTTTGCGGTTATCAAGATTTTCACCAAAAACATCACGGAACAATTTCAATGCATCATCTTTCTTTAGTTTTTGTATTTGAACAGTAACATCTGTCTTCGAACTGATAACCTTGCCATCTATGCCAGCAATGACCACATTATACTCATTGTTTTGTTTCACTCCGAGTTCTTTCAATTTAATCTTCTTCCGGACCTGATCGATGAGCAATATACATTTCTTGCCGTCCAGAAAACAAGATATTGTTTTTGCATCCTTATCTGTGTTGCCGGTAGCCTCATGCTTAATTCCCAATTGCTCCATTATCTCTTCCTGTAACTTTCTTGTAGCTGTATCGTCTTCCGGTGGATATTTTGTCCAGATTAGAAGCAATGATTTGTCTTCAATCAATCGATTAAACAACAGTTTCATCACCCATGTTTTTCCTACTCCTGGAGGCCCGTAGATTCCAACGTTTTTACCCTCATGTAGATACTTGACAAGCTCATCAACATGATTGTTGAACACTACTGGATGATGTTTATGGACATCCAACTTCTCCTGATTAGATGCATCTGGCTTTCTCTTTGGCCGACTGTAATTGTCCTTGTACATTCTATCAAGGATGTCAGAAGCATATTTATTCAGCTTGGCAATAACTCTGCTGAGCTTTGCAAGCTTCATAAACTTTCTCGTTGGTCTCTTCCATTTCGGTTTCCTGATCTCTTCAATCACCGAAGATTCCCAATTATTCCCTTCTTCAATCAACAAACTGTCAGTGGACGTATCAGCTTGCTCAGTTGTGGAACTAAGTTGATTGCCGGTGATCATTTTGTACTTTTCGATAAGCTGGGTACGCTCGTTATGTATACCTGAGATGTTTTCTTTCAATTGCTGGTAGTTTTCATTCTTCTCTAAGCGTACTGAATTACTCAACTGTTCATCGATTTCTTCTTTCTTTGACTTTATTGACGTCAGACGTGTGTAGAGTGTACGTATATTTGCTGGCAAATGCTCGATGTCGCGTTGCCGATTCTTATAACACAAGATGCAGTCTTTAGGAGTGCACACAGAGGACAAACACGTCGTTATCAATGCTATGACATGGATTGCTGACGACATCCTGAAAATTACGAATAGGAAGTTTTATCAGTTTATAGCGTGAAACACATGTTAATTTAATCTTCATCTTAAAAGACGCAAACTATCAATTTAGAATACAAATCATTGAACTTATTAAGTTACAACCTCAAAATCACGAAATATCTATTAAATTCAGTAAATAATTTATTAAAACTAGGGAAAACACGTGATTTTTTACGTTTCAGATGGATATATTCAAATTGTTCATGTTCTAACTCGTTTGTTTTCATCTTCTATACTCTACATTGATAGCTAACCTATTTTTGTAATTCTAAGTAGATAAAATTTCTCGAAATAATTATTTTACACATTAGATAATTTATTTCCTTTTTTCTTTAGAGTATTAATTGAAGACAAAATTACACTCACTTGCTCATCATCACACATGAGATTCCCTATTGCACTCTCTCTTACATTTCATGTTGCAGTTTCAAATTACTAATTTTATAATTATTTATTATGGTTCCCAACATCCAATTAGGATTTATAATTAGTTTTTAATATTTAATATTCAGTTTTCAATTAATAATTCATCATTATGGGTGATTATTTCAAATTAAATTTTATAATTGGTTGAATTCATTTTTATTGATAAATGTTGACTGTGATTATTTATGTTATAATTATTTTTTTTTATTTTATAAAAATATTATTTCAATCTTAATTTATGATTTATTATTTTATTTAGTTGACTTGCATACCTATATTCTCCATCCGTCCCAATAAGATAGGTTGATTGGTAATTTCATAAAGATTAAGAAAAAAATTCAGAATTATAATTAATAAAAAAACTTCTTAATATGCCTCTATTTATTTCCTTACTAATGAAGTAATGCTTAATATAAACATATATATTCAATAGGGTATATATTACTAAATTAGTGAAATATATATAGAAATCGACATGTATATCCAAAAAATATAAACCTGTCTATTTTAGTGGGACCAAAGGAGTAATATCAAAATACTTAGACGGTCTTAAGGGTGTGCTAAGGAGCTATTGAATTAGGCCAAAAAATTTAGAGGCCCCTGAACAAATTCATATATCTTTTTTAACAAATAAAAATATTAAGTAGTCCATATATCCATATCTCTTTCTTTCATTAAGGAACACAATAATAGAAGAATTGGGCACTAAAATCCTTCTTCGATTCCCAGTTTTCCATCTTACGTTCTTAATTATTTCCATCTAATTAACCGGTGAATCTCAATCATTTTATTTATTTTTCCCTTTTTCGTGGAAATATACTGCTCATCATATTCCTTATCTCATCGCCCCTTAAACTAAAAATATTGCTTGTATTTAGATGATAATAATATACATAAAATAGTTTGAATTTTTTTATTTTTCATTTTGTAAAATGAAAATTGAGAGTTTTTTTAATAATACGGGTCCAATTTTTAAAATTGTCACGTGCACCTCTAAATATTTAAGACGGTGCTGACAATACTACATCACCGTCTGTAAGTGTATATAATATGATAATATCTAACTCTACCGAAAAGTGAACAAAGACTCCATAATAAGAAAAATATACATGGATGATCGGAGAATCAACAAAATGCAAGAATTAGTAACCAAGCGTTTTAAAAAAAATACTCATATCAGTCCCATATCCACTGGGTATCAACTTTTATACCTGTCTCTATACCCTTTAGGTATTTAACTACCCCTACACGTACTTGTTACCCGTATTTTAACTATTTTTATGCGATGCACGGGAAATATTTTATAGTATTTAATAAATTTTAAAATTGTTAGTGCCATACGTGACACGAATCATAGAAGCTTGGTTCAGATTGATTCAAAGTGTCACTGCACTATGGTTGTTTATCAAGAGCTCTACATTGCTCTTGTTATAATTGATTGATTGTCATTCATCTTTATGGTAATTGATAAATCACTTTAATATTTAGTTTTTCCAAGTATCATTGTTCTGGACAACGTTCATAATAATGTACATAAACGCGATTTGAACTTCCTGAAGATAACTCAAAAGCAAGGAGTTTGGATTGAGTTGAGAAAAAGACTGTTGTGCATTGTGGTATAACAGAGATTGTTCAACATAGTGAATACTGCCAGCTAGCTTGAGTGATAGCCTGAAGCCAGCTTGTGAACATACAAAAGATTTTGCTATACTACTTGATATAAAGATTCAAGATCAACAATGTACATTGCAAAGTACATGAATGTCTGCAACGAAGAGAAGACTCAAAAGATCAACAATGTTCATAGTAATGTTAGTGAATGTTTTCATGAACATTCTTTGTGCAGATTATTCTTCCAAGATCGATGAAGCTGTTCAAGGTTTACAACCAAGGAGAGATTCAGAGATCTATCCAGAAGCTGCCATATTCAACTGAAAAGATCAAGACTGAAGTCAAAGGCAGATTCCTAAAGATGGAAGAATTCCTAATATGGATCAATCTTGGTCTCGTTTTCCTACAAATAAAGTTTCTTATTAGTTTCCGAATCAGATTAGGGCGTTTGTTCCCTTGTATAGACTATCATTATTTATCTATAAATAGCCTAGGATATAGACTTGTTAGATAGAAAAACACACACCGAACATAAGCACTGCACAACAATAGTTTTAAGTGATCTATCTGTTTTGAGCCACTTTGTTACGGGTATGATTTAGACTGGAGATTAGTGTTCTAGTCAGCATGTATTGAAACACACTTGTTCATACACTGTCAAAAGGTGTTTTGGGAGAGATTTCACGTGGGAACTAGATAAGATAGACATCTTGGTTGTGAGAGGATCTCCCAATTCAACTTAGTGAAAGAGGGTGTACGGGTAGAATAGGTTGCGAGTGTCGGGAGGTCATCGTCATGTAAAATCCTAAGTAAACCTATCACCGGAGTAGTGAATTATTTCCCACGGACTTGACAAGTCCCCCTAACATAGATCGATTGATCAAACATTGTTACCAATCTCTGCGTGCTTTACTTTCTGCAAAACAACATAACGTTCACAATAACGTTCTTAAACTTTATTGTGAACATCTCTATAACGTTCAACAACTTTACAGTGAACTTTGTGCATATAGATACTCCTTACATGGGTGTACAATTACAATTAGCACCAGAGCAGGTCATTTTCCATTCAAAATGAAAAGATCACAGAAAGTACATCTCTGTGTGAAGTATTTGATCTTCAAGCCGCGAGTTCCATTAAAGAAGGAGGTTCCACTAGGCCACCTCTTCTAGAAGGCAACAACTATCCTTTCTAGAAGGCAAGGATGCGTGCTTTTCTCAAGTCCATTGATGATCAAGCATGGAAAACTATCACTAAATGATGGATTCAACCTACAGTTGCCAAGGATGACAAGTATACTCTCATTGAAGAAAAGGACTGGACTGATCTCAACTTGGGAGACTGCTAAAGCTACATGGGATATACTGGAGACAACCTTTGAAGGAACCGGCACTGTTAGACTTTCTATACTTCAGAATATTGCCTCCAAATTTGAGAATTTGAGAATGACAAATTCTGAAATAATTAGTAAGTTCAACGCTTGTTTAAGGAGTATATCTAATGAGAGTTTTACAATAGGATAAGTCATGTGAGATGAAAAGATAGTAAGGAAAGTTCTGATGTCTTTACGAAAGAGATTTGCCTACAAAGTTGCTGCCATAGAAGAAGCTAAGGATGTTAGAATGAAGAGCTGCCATTAAAGGGTTCCAAGATTGTTACTTTGTTAACAATTAAAGATTGGAGATCAAGATTTGAAGAACAACATATGATGATCAAAAGAGTTGAAGTCACAAGCATGCATGTTGAAGGCATTTTGGACGTGCATGGCTTGCATGGAAGTTTTTGTCCCCCTTAGTTATTTAATTAAGGGATTGAATTTTATTTAGACTATAGTATTTATTTAATTATGTTACACTATAGTTTAGATCAGATTTTATTTAATTTTTATGTTAATTTTCGTTCATTATTGAAAAGGTTTGACTAGAACTGTATTTAAGGTAATTTTCTACCTTGAATAGAATTCTAGTTTAGGTATTTTCCTAGTATAGTTAGAGATCCCTTTTGGATCAGTTTTTTAAGTCTTATCAGCATCAAATTTCATCCCCCTTAGTCTTATAAATAGGGGAACCATGTCACATTGTTATTTAGACATCATTGATTAAATTTGTCTTTGCATACAATTGTGTCTCAAATATCCAAGTCTTTTGATTGTTTTCACTCGAAAATATTCATTCTTGAAGCCTAGCAAACTTTAAGTCTTATATCAAGGGAACGTTCTAATTCACAAGAGGAATTAGGGTGAACTCGCTACCGAAGAACAACTTTGAGATTCGTTTTCGTCGTACAAGATACGTCGGGGATTAATCGGGTTGTAATTCAACAACACCAACATCGACGCCACCATATTCAACGTCTTCCAACCTCCCAACATCGTCCGTATCATCTTTCCACATCCCAAGACCTGATCGTGTGTCAATCATAAGGGTTCGGTTCCAATACACATTCAATTTATCGTGTTTTCCATCTATACCGTAAGTCCTTTACATCCTTAACATATCCTATCTTCTCTAACCATTCTTAACCCATAATTCCAATCCCAAATACACCTAATTTTCAGCCATATTATACGTCCCATATCAGCCCCTTTTGTTGGATTTTTGTGTATCGTTTTTGTGTCGTCGTCCAAGTGTCGTAATTAGGTCTAGTTCTTCATCCAGTCTTTTAGTCATTATTTCAGTTTGTTCTTGACATATTTGAGTAATAGAGTAGGATTGAGTCCTTCCAAAGTTGACGTGTTCTTTCCTAGAAGTCTTCCGCGCGTTCTCGTATCCTGTACAAATCATCAGGGTTATATCATAAATTTGGCATCAGAGCCACGTCAGCTCTGCTGGTCGTGATTCAATCCTGTGAGTCAATTATTTTGCTTCCATGTCCATCTACGTGTTAATCGAGTTGTAATAGTTAGTGTTCATTGAGAAAAAAATATAGTACTGAAAAAAAATAAAAAAAAGTGAAAAAAAAGATCAGAATCTAACAACACAATAAAAAAAAAAAATCCAAATTGATTCATTGTTTTCTTTTGAGTTCTATTTTATTTTTGGTACTTTCCTTTTAATACTAATCCATAGTTGGTAGTTACTTGTGAGTCTTATCTTATTTTTGGAACTTTCCTTCTAGTATAGATCCTTAGTTGGTAATTTCCTTGTGAGTCTTGTTTTATTTTTGGAACTTTTCTTCTAGTTTAGATCTTTAGTTGGTAATTTCCTTTTGAGTTGTAATTTATTTTTGGTCCTTCCCATCTAGAGTCTAGTCTAATTAAGGTATTTAGATTGTGTCACACTAGTGGTACACACATCCAAATCCCTTTCTTTCCTTCTTAGTTTCTTGTTTCATTTTCTTTTCTATTTCTTTCTTAGGATTTATTTTTGGATTCCTATTCTATTTGGGAACTTCAAAAATACATCTAATTCTTTCCATATCTTGATTTCTTCTATTCCAATCCTTTCAAATCTTCCATATACTCCTCCACACCCATATTTTTCGTCCATCACACTTAAAGGGTTCGAAAATCTGCCCTAGTTCACGTACACCACTTATCTACACCCATATACACCATCCGGACCATACACCCATGCACCCATGCACCATCCGGTTCATACACCATACACCACTCATACTCCGTACACCTGTACACCATATATACCAAATTCTCACCATCTCTACACCAACAACAAAATGATCATCCCCGAGTTCGAAGGTCTACACGATTCTGATGCTTACCTAGATTGGGAACGGAAAGTTGACAAAATCTTTGAGTGCTATGACTTCTCCGAAACAAAGAAAGAACAGCTAGTTTCGCTGAAGTTTAGAGACTATGCAGCAACATGGTGGGGATTCCAGCAGAACCGGTGCCACCGAGATTGCCTTCCACCTATCGACACATGGCGTGAGTTGAAAGATTTGATGCGGAAATGATTCATTCCAGACCACTACCAATGGAAGTTGGAGGAAAAGCTACACAAGCTTAGGCAAAGAGATCGAAGTGTAAATGACTACTACAACAAAATAATTGAAGCCATGAGACGAGCTGATGTAGAAGAATATCCAGAAGATACCATGGATAAATTTCTAGCTGGTCTACGAAGGGCAATTCGTGAAAGAGTAGTATTGTATCACTTCGACGAGTTGGAGGACATGGTGGAATACGCCATCCGAATAGAAAAGTGGCTAGAGGAGCTAGAGACACGGTCCAAGAAAGTGATTCGAGTGGAGGCCTGTGAAAAGTTGCCAACTGAGTTCGTTGCCACCAACAAAGATTCTACTTTCAAGGTACCAATTTTAAACATTGTTGAATCATCTATTAAAGAGTTGCCATCTGTTTCCATGTTCTTAGACGTTGGAAAAGTTGAGGTAGTTGAAGAATCTAAGCCGGAAATAGACATGACCAATGAGGAGATGCTAGTTTTGGAGGAGATAGCTCTAGAAGATTGCAATCTGGAAGTTTCGTCCATGGAGATGACAAGTCTTAATGATTGTATAGTGGACAACCTACAAATTGTGCACTTGGAGAGCATTGTTGCAGTTGAGAAGATCGAAGAAGATGAAAAGATGATGGAGTTATAACCATGTTCACAAATGGAGAATGACATCATTTTGGAAATGGATGTCACACAAGTGGAGCCTTTGCAAAAACACATGGCTGATTCATTGATTTCTAACATTTTTTGTCAACCATGTTCTTTTACTGTTTTAATCTTACAGGTTACCAAAGATGTTTCACATGATATTGATGTCCCACCAGACTTATTCGTGGTTCCTATGTCCATGCATCCCATGAAGTTGCAACTTGTGCAAAAAGAGATTGATGATCAGTTCGTTATAGTCTTTGATCCCAGAGATTTGAATTCGAGGACGAATTCTTTTCAAGAGGAGGGGAATGATGAAGGCACGATAAGCATCAAAGAGTCAAATGAAGAGCTGCCATTAAAGGGTTCCAAGATTTTTACTTTGTTAACAATTAAAGATTGGAGATCAAGATTTGAAGAACAACATATGATGATCAAAAGAGTTGAAGTCACAAGCATGCATGTTGAAGGCATTTTGGACGTGCATGGCTTGCATGAAAATTTTCGTCCCCCTTAGTTATTTAATTAAGGGATTGAATTTTATTTAGACCGTAGTATTTATTTAATTCTGTTAGACTATAGTTTAGATCAGATTTTATTTAATTTTTATGTTAATTTTCGTTCATTATTGAAAAGGTTTGACTAGAATTGTATTTAAGGCAATTTTCTACCTTGAATATAATTCTAGTTTAGGTATTTTTCTAGTATAATTAGTGATCCCTTTTGGATTAGTTTTTTAGGTCTTATTAGCATCAAATTTCTTCCCCCTTAGTCTTATAAATAGGGAAACCATGTCACATTGTTATTTTAGACATTATTGATTAAATTTGCCTTTGCATGCTATTGTGTCTCAAATATCCAAGTCTGTTGATTGTTTTCACTCTAAAATATTCATTCTTCCTGCAAATTTTAAGTCTTATATCAAGGGAATGTTCTAATTCACAAGAGGAATTAGGGTGAACTCACTACCGAAGAACAACTTTGAGATTCATTTTCATCGTACAAGATACGTCGGGGATTAATCGGGTTGCAATTCAACAACACCAACATCAACGCCACCATCTTCGACGTCTTCCAACCTCCCAACATCGTCAGTATCATCTTTCCACATCCCAAGACCTGATCGTGTGTCGATCATAAGGGTTCGGTTCCAATATACGTTCAATTCATCGTGTTTTCCATCTATACCGTAAGTCCTTTACATCCTTAACATATCCTATCTTTTCTAACCATTCTTAACCCATAATTCCCGTCCCAAATACACCAAATTTTCAGCCATATTATCCGTCCCATATCAGCCCCTTTTGTTAGATTTTTGTGTATCATTTTTGTGTCGTCGTCTAAGTGTCATAATTAGGTCTAGTTCTTCATCCATAATTATTTTAGAGTCTTTTAGTCATTATTTCAGTTTAGTCTTGATATATTTGAGTAATAGGGTAGGATTGAGTCCTTGCAAAGTTGATGTGTTCTTTCCTAGAAGTCTTCCATGCGTTCTCATTTTCTGTACAAATTATCCGGGTTACATCAATAGTCAACTGGTCAATCAAAGAAGCAGCTGTGCAAGAAAAGATCTGATCAAAAGAAGGATCTTGTGCAATCCAATAAAGATCTGAAGGTGTTATGAGAAATAGAAGGATGCTCAACAATGGTACTAAGAATCTGAATGAGATTCTAAACTCAAGATAGACCATGAAGGTTCGACATGATCTTGGGTGTTCTAGACAAAACTCAAAAGAGATCAAGTTTGTCAAAGAAAAGGAGGAAGTTGAGAAAAAGGAAGAAGTCCAGAAAAATGTTCTTAATGTTACAAAGAATATTCATCCTCCAAATATATCTAATAGGAAGATCTTGAACAAGAACAACTCCAACATTGCTTTTCACAACATATCAGATAAAAAGAATATCATTTGCCACTATTGTGAGGTAAGAAGCGACATCAGACCTCATTGTAAAGATTATCTTGGAGATCTTAAAAGAATGAGGAGAAGGTTTGTACCTACCAAAGCCAAAGTTGGAGCACCATGTCATAACAGGAGAAATGAACAACACTTAACTAAGAAGCAGTGGGTAGTTAAGAAGTAGCATGTGAGCGTGATAGCCTACACATCACTCAGAACAGAAAGTATCAACAGTCGGTACTTTGACAGTGGATGCTCAAGACATATGATAGGTGATAGTATAGTAGTGAAAGATTTGAAGACCTGCACATCTGATTTTGTCATCTTCAGAGATGGAAAGAAGGGAAAAGTTATGGGCAAAAGAGTTATGAATGGCGAAGAAATGCCCAACTTGAAGAAAGCCATGTTGGTGGATGGCTTTGTGATGATGATATGACTGTGATCTTCACCAAAGGTGATTGTAAGGTCTACAAGAAGGACAATGAAGTCTTCATCGAAAGAAAGAGATCATCTAAAAACTACTACAAATTCAAGGTTCTTACTGAATGTTCAATAACATGTCAGAGAACATCCTTAGATGAAACTGAGCTATGGCATCAGAAGCTTGGCCAGACTCACTTTAGGAATCTTCGGAAGCTGATCATCAAAGATATGATAAAAGAGATTCCAAAGATCAAGGTCGACTGCAACAAAGTCTGTGGCCTCTACCAATTAGGGAAGCAAGTCATATCTCAACATAAGGATGTTCAACACATCACCTCTAGCAGAGTCCTAGATCTTCTTCACATAGATCTAATGGGACAAATGGCTATAGAAAGTTATGGAAGAAAGAGGTATGTGTTTGTCTAAATAGATGATTTCTCTAGGTTCATCTGGGTTGAGTTTTTTAGAGACAACACAAAAACACTTACAACTTTTAAGAAGTTAGCTTGTAAAGTATCTGTGGAAAAAAGGTGTTCCAATCAAGAGAATAAGAAGTGATCATTGGAAGGAGTTCGAGAACAAGCTATTTGATGAATTATGTGAAGAGTTTGGAATCAACTATGAATATTCTGCACCAAAGACTCCCCATCAGAATGGACTTGTTGAAAGGAAAAATAGGACTTTTCAAGAGATAGCTAGAGCAATGTGTGGAGCTGAAAAAGGATTATCATGTTAAATTTTACAAGTGGATTATTTTTAATCGAACATGGTAATAAAGGTTGAGTGGTATGACTCATGGACAAACAATTAATTAAATTGAGTTGTCAATGTACTCGATTTAATTAATGAGCATTCGATATCTTAAACATGGGAAATTAATTGAGTTGAAGAAGCTATATCTATAAATATGGAATTAGGGTAGTAGTGCAATATTAATTCTTTAGTGGATTGAATTAATATTAATGGGCTTAAGTTATGTCTGGGCTAGACATGAGAACTTAAGGCATGTTGGAGGCCCAACTCTACTTTTCTTCTGGATCCCTGTTGTAGCCCTATATATACCTTATGAAGGGAGAAGAAAAACCCTAGCCACCAAGACATAAAAATTTCGAAATTCCTCTCCCTAAAAGAAAGAAATTGTTGAAAATTTTATTGTGAGGGTTCTTTGTCTCCAAGCTTCTACAAGGTCTAGAGGATCGTCGCCCACACAACGTCTAGATCGAGACTGGGTCATATAATAGAAGATCATGGAGTGGATAACATAAAGAATGGAGGAGTTGTAGATTTTTATCTATATCTTCTCAATGGTGTCTCTCCGATTGTAAGGTAATCAATAATCTCAGTTTTCCACTGCGCATGAGATTTAGATTCAGTTTTAGCATGCAATGGGATGTGGGATCATTTTGATCAAAATATTTTATTTAATCAACACACATCTAAATGATCCTCAGTTCCATCACAATGATTGTAGAAAACAACATTTCTACTCACTTCTGGACTGAGGCAATCAACACAACATGCCATATTAGCAATCGAGTTCACAATAGACCTGGAACTTTAGTCACTCCTTATGGACTATGGAAAGAAAATAAGCCTATTGTTAAATACTTCTATATATTCGGCTGCACCTGTTACATTCTCAATGATAGAGAACATCTATCCAAGATGGAGGATAGAGAAGTTGAAGGTATCTTCGTTGGATATTCAAGAAATATCAAGTCCTATAGAGCTGTTATTGAGTTTTGTCAATGTCAAATTTGATGATGCTCAAGACTTCAGGAGTGATGATGAAGAGGTTCATCAAGATGACTTTGAACATTCTGAAGAACATTCAGAGAAATCAGACTCAGCCAGTGAAGAACATACTGAGACTCCTAGATGGACATACAAGCATATTGTTAAGAGTCATCCAACCACAACAATCATAGGAGATGTGTATGACTCGTTGAAAATAAGAAGTAGAGCAAAAGTTCAAGAACTAATTGCTAATGTCTGCTTCACATCAAAGACTCAGACTAAAAATGTAAAGGAAGCTCTGCAAGATCAGTAATAGATCGAGGCCATGCAAGAAGAATTGCTACAATTCAAGAAGAATGATGTTTGGGATCTAGTTCCAACTCCAGATGAAGTCAACATTGTTGGGACAAAATGGATTTTCAGAAACAAGTTTGATAAAGAATGTAACATCACAAGAAATAAGGCAAGACTGGTTGCTCAAGGCTACTCTCAGATTGAAGGAATTAACTTCAATGAGACATTTGCTCTTGTGACAAGACTGGAATCTATAAGATTACTTCTTGCTATATCCTGCCAACTGAAGTTCAAGCTACATCAGATGGATGTGAAGAGTGCCTTCCTCAATGGTTTTCTCAACAAACCTGTGTATGTGGCTTAACCAAAAGGGTTTGAAGATCCTCCCTGTCCAGACCATGTTTACAAGCTTAAGAAATCTCTCTAAGGTCTGAAACAAGTTCCTAGAGCATGGTATAAGAGGCTTGCAAACTATCTGCTAAGCAAATGATATAGTAGATGAGGACAAGACAAGACTCTGTTCATCAGAAAGGAGAATAATGCAGTGATCATTGTTCAAGTATATATGGATGACATCATATTTGGATCAAAGTTAGAGAACATGGTCATGAAATTCATTAAGGACATGGAGAATGGATTTGAAATGAGCTTGGTAAGAGATCTGAAATACTTTCTAGGGATGTAAATCAAGCAAACAGAAGAAGATATATTCATATCTCAGTCCAAAAATGCTAAAAGTTTTGTTAAAAAATTTAGACTTGAGAGCAACAAGCACACAAGGACTCCAATAGAAATGACAACCAAGATCACAAAGGATGATACTGGAACTGAAGTTGATCATACTCTCTATAGAAGCATGATTAAATGTTTACTATATCTAACAACTAGCAGACCTGACATAGCATACAGTATGGAAGTATGTGCCAAATATCAAGCCTGTCCAAAGAAAAGTCATCTGAATGCTGTGAAGAACATCATCAAATATGTCAATGTAATAACTGAGTATGGTCTTTGGTATTCTGCTGATACAAATTCAAGCATTATGGCATATAGTGATACTGACTGGGAAGGCTCCCCAAATGATAGAAAAAGTGCTTCAGGTGCTTTTTTCTTTGTAGGAAACAATCTTGTTTCCTGGTTCAGCAAAAAGCAAAATAACATATCCCTCTCTATAGCTAAAGCCGAGTACATAGCAGTAGGAAGTAGTTATACTCAAATCGTATGGATTCTGCAGACGATGAGGGACTATGAAATTGCTCATGATGTCCCAATTTTGTTCTGTGTCAACATGAGTGCAATCAACATATGCAAGAATCCAGTTTAGCACTCAAGGACCAAACACATTGATATCAAATATCAATATATCAGAAGTCTAGTTGAAGAAGAAATTTTGAAGATTGAAATGTCAACACAGAAGATCAACTAGTAGATTTATTCACCAAAGGCTTAGCTACTGCAAGATATGAGAAGCCAAGATCCTCATTAGGTCTTTGCATTCACCATTAATCAGCCTAATGGTGTGTGTGAGGGTGTTTATTTCACACTCATTAGGTCATAGGAAGAACCTGCATAAAGGATGAGCTCAATTGAAGAATCTGTGAATAAAGTTCACCAAAGATGGTCAAGAACATCTCCCAGAAGATGATCATGCATTTTGTTAGTAACGGCTAGTAGGTGTCTTTACAACTTCAGAATCAAAAAATACAGATTTCTCTCCAAATTTTCTGTGTCTAACGGAACTATTGATCGATGTCACAAGAGAGAAGAGATCATCTACTTAAACGGATCCGCTTGCCGTTTCAGAGTCTCTTTTTTCCATTCTGAAATTCTGACTTCAATCTCTCTATCTCTCCATCTCTGAAAAATTGTTACCGTTGCTCTTAAATTCTTTACATTTTCTAAACCTTCCTTCTTTCATCCAAAAATCTATTATGGCTCCCAAAAGAAAAGCCCCTTCTAAGCCCAGAGAGAGACCTAGCAACGTCACATATGTTGGTAGAACAATGGATGAAGACACGGGCTTGGATGATTTTGATAGACAAGTCATGGGACTTAATTTTGAAAGGCAGAAGGTGTCTAGGCGACTCTGGGATGAAGAAAGATGAGTCTGGAGACTTTGAAGATCATTACATTGAAGAATATCATGAAAATGATGATGAAGAAGTTGTTGTCTTAGAGAAAGAAGAAGAAGCAGAGGCCGCTTCTTCAAAGAAGGTTAAGAAAAGTAAGCCATTAAAGCTTGATTGATGATCTAATAAAGCAAGTGACTTAGACCTACAAGCTCGCTGCTGCTGTAAAAGCTAGAACTAGAAGTAGTATCAAGAAGAAAGCCACTACAAAGAAATTGAAGAAGATCGTGGAAGAGATTTCCAAGAACCTCGATCAAGAATATGAGAAAGATTTTGTTGTTGCTGAAGAAGAAACCACACCAAAAGCTGCTGCAGAACCTACCAAATATGTTCAAGAACAAGTTCTTGAACCTGATGATGAAGACGAGCACATTCCTCTTGCTCAAAGATACAAGATGTCTGTAAAGAATGCTGCTGACAAGAAGAGAAAGGGCAAGATCATTCATAGATCTGTGATCGATGAAGAACTAGATAAAGAGATTCAAAGTTCTTCATCTTCAGAGAAGGAAGTCTCCGCACCGCAAGGAGAAAAGCTGCTTGCCAGTGCTCAATATACGATCGATCCTTTCACTGTTGGATCTCCATCTCCAGAAGTATCCTTGAAGAATAAATTCTCTCGAAAGTCTACCAAGGGATCTACATCTATGTCCACCAGGACTCCAATGACCAGAAGCCAAGCCTTAAAAGAAATTCTAGGAAGCTTCTTGAAGAAATCTCAAACTGGAAGAGAGACCAGAACCAAGGCTGCTGCCGAGAAGAAGAAAGTTCATGAATAAGTTGGTGGATGTTTGTTTAGTGATTATTTGTACTATTTTATTACAGGAATTTAGTATCTTTAGCATGTGTTTTTCCTGTGTTTTTGTATGATTTTTATGTTGTTTCCTTCACTTCTGCTCTTTTGGTGAGTTGGGCTAGGTTTGCGCAAAACTTGAGCTTTTGTGTCAAAAAGCAGGATTTTATAGCAAAAGATGGCAAGAACTGATGTTCCCAAAAATTGAAACTCCCAACTGAAGCCCAGCTTGGTGATTTGTCCTGAATGTCCCACTTGGCTGAGCTGTCCCGACGGTAATGCCTCCAACTGATGACTGAGCCCAAGTCACACCTCAAACTTATTAGTCTTCGAGTCCAACTAAAGACCTCAAGCTGGAGCTGTATTGGAGCTGCAACTGAAAAGCTCTGGAGTACCAGAACTGATGAAGCAAACTGAACTAGAAGCCAGAACTGATGAACGAGTAAGAGTGAAACTGAACTGAAGATCACAGCCGAGAAGACGGAGCTAAAAAACCCTCGCGGCGCAGAGACACCGCTATACCGTGTGCGCACGACGCTCATCCCCGCGGCCGCGCTCTCCACCCCTCGATCAGACAGGCCCCGCGGACGCGCTAGGCTGCGCCGATACGCGGGACGCGCAGCGCCCCTGCCCCGCGGGTGCGCGGCATACCGCCGGCGCGCAGTGTGCCCAGTCCAGCTCCTGATTAGTTTTGACGCGTGATTAGTCAAGCTCTCCTCTCCATCAGTTCCAGCCTTTTACCGGGCCTTTAATTCTTCAATGCTTCCACCAGTTAGCCAGCTGAAAAAAGAGAGTAGGGGTGGACTTTTGGAGCCTAAAACAATAGAGGGAGTTTAGGATTTAATTCCCCTCATTAGTACCCTCTGTCCAACTCTCTCTTCTCAACAAATAAATCCCCACTCCACAGACGGCAGGGGATATCATCTTTTATTCATCATTCAATTCATATCCGCACACCCCATTCACCAACTTACCCTTCCGTCTACTACTTCACCTTCACTACCATTCGAAAGAGAGAGAAAGGAAGAGGAGAAGAGGCAAAGGGGCTAGAGCTTAAAAAGGAAGGCCCGAGAAGAGGAGTCCAACTCCAAGCTGTTCGCGGAAGCTAAGCTTGTGAAAGGAGTTCCACTTTGATGACGGTCCGAGAAGAGGAATCCAACTTCAAGTGGACCGCGGTAGCTAAGCTTGAACGAGGAGCTCCACTTTGGTAATTCTTTCTTTTAGTTTTAGCCCATTTGTGGGGAATTGTCCCAAAACTCTCGAGACAACAAACATTGTAGAAGTTTGTATTTTATTTATCTTTTGATTTATGAAATGATTGGTTTTATGATTATTGTGTGGTCTTGAGCATGGTATTGGGCTAATTCCTACATTAGGGGATAGATAATCGATTTGGGTTCGATTTTATGCTTGTGATAGTTGATTACTTCTTGTTGGAATTGTGCTTCATTAAGTTGGGTAATTGGCCACTATTTAGCATTGCTAGGCTTTAGATGAGACCGAGAGGAGATTCTATAGCCCGAATCTGGTTCCTTCAACATTAGGTGGACTGGATTTCATAAGCCTAATTTGTTAATCTTTACGTAGACTGGGTACATAAGCCTATTGGTTCATATGATATAGTCGATAGAGGTTTAACAGATAGACGGTAACAGTAATTAAAGTTAAACCAATTGAAGGGACTATTGTACGATCGAGATTTACATAATCAACTTGACTGAAGCTAGGAGAGAAATCAATGAGAGAATCTAAACCCTAACGCTCTTCTCATAATTCTATCCTCTATCTTTGTGATTGGTGGTATTGTTAGTTAATTTTATTTGCTTTAATTTTGTAGTCTAGTCAACCATCCAACCCTTGTTTAGAATGTTTAGGTTGTATTTAAATCCGTGTGCTTGTTAACAATTGCGACGTGAAAAGATAGTTGCCCAGACGAAGCTTTCTTGAGAGATACGACCTGAGTTAGCTCACCATGCTACAATCGACCCCATCTTCTTGTAGGGTCCGGTCAATTAATTTATGCATGTGTAGAGTGCGACCGGAACATTCAATCAACGTTCTAGGAAGCTGGACGTTATCCAAGAAGAAGATACTTCTTATGGTCTTTTTAGATCAGTTTTTCATGCCACTATAGGAGATAGAGTCAAGAAAAGGAATGTCATATCTGAGATGATGGTAGATACGTCTGTGTTGGTTGAGGTAGGTATCTACACCCTGATTGAGGTTGTCGGTTTGTTGCAAACCATGTTAAAAGTTGGAGAGTATGTTCCTATGGTTGTTAGTGAGTACTACTACAACCTTACCAAAGATATGGACAACCCTAGTTCAGAAAACTTTGAGAAAGTTTTCGTTTGAGGTCAGATGGTGAAATTCTCCCCACATCTGATTAATCAGACGATAGGATCGATAGTTAAGGAGGAGTTTGAAGAAGTTGAAGACTGGGGTTTCATCGATGCTGAACTCACGGGAAGTGAGTATGATTTTTGGCTAACAAACCCCCAGACCATTCCATCAAGTAAGCTGACTGCAATATAAAAGGCCTTATTCTGAATTGTCTTTCACAATTGGGTGCCAACCACCCATAGGACATGTGTAAATCAAAATTAAGGAAGGTTCATGTTTCACATAGGAATTGGAAGAAGATTTGATTTTGGGGAATTTATGTTCAACAAGGTGGTAAGCATGGCTGAGAGTGAGCTGATCAAAGCTCCAATCGTCTACCCAGTGCTGATCTATAGCATTATCAAAAGCCAAAGGAAGAATATTGCCACCAAAATGGATTCAGTCATCAAGCCCAAGAAGTCTCTTAGCATAAGAGTCTCATGATCTGTCATCCGCATCAAATGAGCTGCTCAGAATCTCCCTGCACAAACATGTTAGCCCAGAGAAGGGTACATAGTATACACCAGCATCCTCCACTCTTGATGTCTCTACATGTGAAAAGATTCTAAACCATCTGAGAGATTGCATAACCTTTCATGCCCAGAAGACTCTGGACTATGCCACTGAGAGAAAGAAGGTTCAGGAACTTCTTCACGAACTTTTTCAGGATGAAGAGTTCTCAAGGCCTACTACTGAAAGGGATCAGTCTCTTCATACCTTTGTTAAAACAGCAGTCAAGGAAAGTGAAGACACACAAAGGAAGGAAGGTTATCTTACCACTACATCAGTGGTTGCGCATGAAGAGGAGCAAGGCAAGGAAAAAGAGGATAAAAAGGATGAAGAAGAAGAAGGTGACAATGTTGATAATGAAACAGCTGAGGATGCAGGAGAGAGTAAAGAAGAAAAAGCAGAAGATGAGAAAGAAGAAGAAGAGAAGAAAGAAGAAGAGGAGGAAGAAGAGGCAGAATACTTTGAGTCTGCACAATCTGATGCAGACAAGTCTGAATAAAGATGAATCTCTTCTGCTGATACTCATTTGCCTATATCTACAGGAAAATAGGGGGAGTATTAGTTTTTCAAAATTTGTTAAGTTTTTTCTGCTCTATCTTCAAAGACTCACTGTTTGAGTCTTAGTTTTTGTGAAGCTCTCTACATTAAAGATTCAAATATGATTTAATCTTTTTGTAATCAACCCATCATCATTAAATCATTCTGCACTCCTCCATCTTTGATACTTTTGTTTTAAAACAAGTAATGATCTTCTAAAATGCTCTGATAAAAATAAAAAGAAAAATTATGAAAAGAGAAGAAAAAGAAATATAAACAGAGTTGAACTAAATTCCAAAGTTCGTGAAGATCTAGGTGAACGTCCCTACTACAACTGAAGACATTCAAGGAAAAATATGAAGGAGTTGCACCTAGAAAAATAAAGGAGCTAATTTGCAAATAGATAAAGACAAAGGGGGAGATTGTTAGTCCCGTACGTGTCACCAATCATAGAAGCTTGGTTCAGATTGATTGAAAGTGTCATTGCACTATGGCTGTTTATCAAGAGCTCTACATTGCTCTTGTTATAGATGATTGATTGTCATTCATATTTATGACAATTGATAAATCATTTAAGTATTTGGTTTTTCCAAGTACATTATCACTATTCTGGACAATGTTCATAACAATGTACATGAACATTATTTGAACTTCCTGAAGACAACTCAAAAGCAAGGAATTTGGATTGAGCTGAGAAAAAGATTGTTGTGCATCGTGCCATAACAGAGATTGTTCAACATGTTGAGTACTGCCAGCCAGCTTGAGTGATAGCCTAAAGTCAGTTTGTGAACATACAAAAAGATTCCGCTATGCAACCTGATGTGAAGATTCAAGATCAACAATGTACATTGCAAAGTACATGAACGTCTACAATGAAGAGAAGACTTAAAAGATCAACAATGCTCATAGTAACGTTAGTGAACGTTTTCATGAACATTCTTTGTCCAGATTATTCTTTCAAGATAGATGAAACTGTTCAAGGTTTACAACCAATAGCAGATTCAGAGATCTATCCAGAAGCTGCCATATTCAACTGAAGAGATCAAGACTGAAGTCAAAGACAGATTCCTAAAGATGGAAGAAATCCTAACATGGATCAATCTTGGTCTTGGTTCCCTACAAAAAAGTTTGTGAGGGAACTAGATAGGATAGACACCTAGGTTGTGAGAGAATCTCACAAATTCAACTCAGTGAACGAGAGTGTACGGGTAAAATAGGTTGCGAGTGACGGGAGGCCAACATTGTGTAAAATCCTAAGTAAATGTATCACCAGAGTAGTGAATTGTTTTCCACGGACTTGACAAGTCCCCTGATGTAGATCGATTGATCGAACAGGGTTATCGAACCTTTGCGTGCTTTACTTTCTGCAAAATAACATAACGTTCACAATAATGTTCTTGAACTTTATTGTGAAGTCTATAATGTTCAGAACTTTATGGTGAACGTTGTGCAGAAAGATACTTCTCACATGATTGTGCAATTATAAAAATATTTTTATAAGTTACAGTAAAAAAAAATCGTAGTTAAATATATATATATATATATATATATATATTATGTGTATGCTATAAATATATGAAAATATATTGAATACATTATGTAATTTATATAGATGATGGAGTAAAATAACTATTTATTTTTAAGAAGAGATAAAAAATTAAATTATGTTTATAAATTCTCACTTTTTTATCATACATTATTTCTATATAATGTATTTGTGCATATATAATAAATAAATATTTTTAAATGTAAATATATTGAAGAACATCTTCTTAACCATAGTGAGTGTAAAATTAATAATATCTTTTCTGATAAATTTAATGACATTTTTCTATAATCATTCAAACATACTTATATTTGTATTTTTTTTTATCGTATACGTTGTTAAAAATATATATGTTATATTTTCTGTAAGATATAATCTTTATAAATATTTATTTATCAAGTTTACAATACATATGTGTGTGTGTGTGTGTGTAAGAATAAATAAATAAGTTACAAATTAATATTTCAAGTAGTCCAAATTTTATTCATGTTCAATTATATATCATTTTATTTTTTTAACAAAGGTTATATTTTAAAAATAAAATATATAAACATAAGAATTTTTTTTATCACGAACTATTTATTGAATATTTAATTTTGAATAATTGAAAATTATGATTAAATAATTTATAATATTTGAAATATTGGTCAAAACTAAATCATAATTCGATTAAAATATAATACAAAGATCGTTCACGAAAATGCAACATTTCACAAAAAATTACAAACATGACAATGATAAGGAATTTTTTAAAAATAATATCATATCACAATACAATTCAATATATACAATGTAATAATAATAATAATAATAATAATAATAATAATAATAATAATAATAATAATAATAATAATAATAATATAAGGTACCCGCACCCATCAAAATTTACGGGTAATTATCCATGCATGTGCATGTGCGTGAACCCATCAAATGGGTAATTACCCTACCTATCGTGGGTAATTTTCACGGTACCCATAAAATCCGTTACCCATTATCATCCTTACTCATGTGGGCCTTGCACGTGGAGCCACACGCCCTATTTGATGGTGTATATTATGCACACAAAGCCAGTGTTTATTAATATGTGTAGCATATCAAAGAAGACCATATATTTCATGAGACGAGTTGACTAATATTTGAAATTATTATAAAACATTGAGTAGAAAAGTAGTTGTGAAATAAATTCTCAGACATTAGGTGTGTGTCTATATATATATATATATATATATATATACACACACACACACACACACACACACACACACACACACACATAGGGATAGGACATGGTTCAAATGAGAACTCCCCTATGTGTGAACTAGGAACTTACCTAATCCTTTCATGACTTAGATCTTGATGGCGACAATTCAATCAAATTTTGGTCAAATGGAAGGTGGCATATTTCTAATTATTTATAATTTAAAGTTAAATAAGGTATTATAATAATTTAATAATTCTTATATTTTGAAGCATTACTCTCTCTCTCTCTCATTTCTTCTTTTGTTTCTCTCGTAGACCACTTCTCTTTTTTTCCTCTTTCCAATTTCTCTATTTTCTCTCCCCTTCTCTCTCTTCTCTCTTCTGTCTCTTCCCTCTCTTTCTCGTCTCTTTCTCTATTATTTTTGTAAATCATTCAGTAAATAAAAATTAAAAAAATTGTGATAATTATTAATAATTTATTAAAATAATAAAATATTATATCTCTAAATATATATAAGGTTAAGAATTTTTTTTATAAGAAAATTAGAAATCGATGTTGATGGTTCAGACGTGACTTTGAATTCTTGATGATTTTTTTATTTATTTTGATGTTTATATACGTATTTTGAATTTTTAGGGTTCTTGATTTGCTTGTAAATAATATTATTCCTTTGTGTAAATCATCACAATTAAATTTTTACCTTAATTAATCTTCTTCATATGATATTGTTGAGTCATGTATTTATCTTCTTTAATTATCCCGTACATTATATTCAATTTTGATTTAGGTATTTATTTTTATTTTTCCCAATGATGATTATGTTATTAGTTATAGTTTATGCTAAAATGACATATACATCATGTTGTAATGGTTCATAGTTCATGCTAAAATGACATGAATTAGTTTGATATTGATAATATCATCCAAATTTATTTTGATATGTGTGATGACCGGTGCTGCTATGAGTTACATGTTGGATAAATTTTGCAGTAAACTGAAAGTCTTCAATTAAATAACTATAACTTCATCTATGTTTAAACATAACACTGATATGTAACGTCATGTTAAAATATCATATACACTATGCTAATGTGAGAGTAGTTTAATGCTAAAACTTCATAAACACGATGTTTTTTCATATAATATATCAAATTACAACTTTTTCATACTATTTCATTTAAGATCTCACATGCCTCTGTTTATCCAAATAAATATGAATGAAAATTACAAAATATTCATTTTTACTGCTTATTTTATTCCAGTTAGGGTTCATTCTATCCTAATCAGAATTTATTACATAATTTTTGTGTTTTATTATTCTCATGTAATTTTGACAAATAAAAGTAATATGATATTAATATAAACATATTTGCATGCTATTATGAACATATATCTTTGCTAAAATGAACGAACAATACAAATGTTATTGCTATTATATTTACATATTATTCTCATACAATTTCGTCTTATTTAAATGAAAGTAATACTCCCTCCGTTTCGAAATGTTTGTTGTTTTAGGTTTTTTTATCTAGAATTAACAATTAATTTTATGGACAAATATGCCCATCCCTCATATATGCCATAAAATCTAATTCATCTATATTTTCCTAAAAAATAACAACATTTTCTCTCTCCATATATTTTTCTCTCTCCGTTTTATTAGAATCAAGAAATCTTGTAGGATTTGAGAGGGTTAAAATGAGAGAGAGGATGTCAAATTATAAAAAAAAATCAACATTTTGAAACAAAACAAAAAACCTAAAACAACAAATATTTCGAAACAGAGGGAGTATAATGTTAATATGAACATGTCACAATGCTAAAATGAATGAACTACACATATAATTAATATTATGAATAAATTTACATGATATTCTCATGCAATTTGTCATGCTAATATGAAAGGAATATAATATATCAAATTAAATCTTTTTCATATTCTTTCATTTAATATCTCGAATACATCTGTTTATCCAAAGAAATATGGATGAAAAATACAAAGCATTAATTTTGAGGGTTTATTTCATTTCACTTAGAATTTATTCCATTCAATTAGTCTTTATTTCATCAAAGAGGGGTTTATTCCACCCAAATTAGGGTTTAGTTTCATCCTAATTACATATTATATATGATAATTCAATATTTATTATGTTTTTTTTATTCTCGTGTAATTTCGTAATGCTAAAATGAAAATAATATGATGCTTATATGAACATATAATCATGCTAAAATGAACAAACAACACATGTTATTAAGAGTAAATTTACATTTTATTCTCATGCTAAAATGTCATATACACCGTGTTAATAAGAGAGTAGTTTCAGGCTAAAACGTTATGAATGCAATATTTTTCATATAATATATCAAATTAAAGTTTCTTTTTTTCTCATTTTCATTCATTTAAGATGTTGTATGCCTCTGGTAATCCGATTAAAATATGGACGAAAAATATAAAATGTTCATTTTTAGGGTTTATTTCAACCCAATTTTGGTTTATTTCATTCCAATTAAGATTTTAGAAATTCTATGAAAAAATTAATTTTAATAACGAAAAGTATCACTTCTAATTTAATTCAAGTGCATGCACATAAGACTTTTTGAAATGTCATATACATCATACTAATATGAGAGTAGTTTAAAATTACATTTCATAAACACAATGTTATATATGATTTATAAGTCAAGGTAAAATATTATATATACTATCATAGTATGAGAGTATTTTTTTTTCTCGAATTATATACGGATTGATGTTTTTTTAGCATGATGTTGTATTCATTTGAGCATCATATCTTATACACTTTTAACAAGATGCTACACTCGTTTCAGTATATTTTTTTTGTAAAATTATATTAGCGTTTTATATGACAACATATTCTCCAAATTAGATTTTATTACAACTTAATTACCATTTTATTAATCCAAATTAGGGATGATTTACATTCTAATTAAAGTTTACCATCACCTAATTAGTTTTTATTGCATCATGTTAAAGTCAAATGAAATATCATGCATGCTAAAATCAATAACAACATTATGCTAAAATCTAGAAAATATTATGTTAAAGTCGTGTTAACATCACAAATAGAGTTTATTAGTCCAAATTAGGGTTTAGTATATCATGATAAAATTAAGGATAATAACATGTTAAATTATGCTAACAGATCAATTAAGGTTTACTCCATACAAATTAGCTTGGGTTTATTACATTTCACTTATGGTTTATTATTTCTCGATTATGTTTTATTACATCGTATTAAAATCAAAAGAAATATCATGCTAAAATCAATACAAATATTATGCTAAAAATCAAGGAATTATCATGTTAAAGTTGTATCAATTAAAATTCCAATTAATACAACTTTCAACTATATATATCATATTATAAACATATAACTATGTCAACATGAACGAACACCACATATGATATTATGAGAAAATTTACATGTTTTACGAATATTTTTTTATATTGTTATTAGTATTTTTCTTTGTTATTGTGATTTCATGTTATAAAGAGTACTTTGTTATGCTCTTATAAATATTGTTTTATCATATTGTGAATAAAATAATTTTTGTTAGATAAACATATGAAATATGGACCTTGAATGAAAGAGTATGAGAATGTCTTTAATTTGATATATAATTTACGTAAATTTGATTAAAACGAGCAAGTTTCGATTATTTAAAATTTTTACAATATTTGTGCAAATATTTTTTTATCATCTTATTAATTTATGAGTATTGTATGCGAGAACGTCATGAATAGAATGCCGATATGAGTTATATATTATGCTAAAATGTCATATATATCATGCTAATATGCGAGTAATTTCATGCTAACACATCATAAATACAATTATATAGACCATGCTAATATAAATCATGGGCTGTTCTGTATGAAAAATATGCCTGAAAAATTAATTTTTGTATTTTTCTTCTATTTTTTCAAATAAACATATGCAATATAGATCTTAAATGAGAGAGTATGAAAAGAACTTTAATTTGATATATGATTTGCGCAAATCTGATTAAAAATGAGCAAGTTGTGATCGTTTAAAGTTTCTACAATATTTGTATAAATATACTGACATCATAATCTGAATTTTGACGAAAACAAAGTAACCCCTCACTTTTGAACTTCAATGTATTTATGAATATGCCACCGCTTTTTTAAAAAGTTCAACATATTTATAACATACCTTAAGACCCGTGTAGTTCGGTTGATGAAATAAAGTAGAGTGTCATTGTTCATACAAAAATATCATATGTTTGAATTGATGATTGAGATTTTAATATTTTAAGACATATTGCTAATATTTTGTCCTGATTAAAGTATTATGATTAAAATGTAGTTGAATACCTAAATTGTCCTGTCTACTTATAAATATTCATTATTAATTTAACGTTGTAATTATTTTTACTCAAAAAACTAGAAACTAGAATTGTGGACGACTAATTAAATTACAATTACGGATTATAGTAAAATTTACAGTGGATTATTAGTCAGCTTATTTTCAATGTCTTCAGTATTTTATTGAAAAGTGATTCCAATGAAAATTAGTTTATACATAATTAATATGCTCTTGTGTAAATATTTTCAAAATTGAGGGTGGAAATATTTAAATATGAGGATAATTTATGGTGAATTATTATTCTTACTTTCAGTATTTTTAGTATTTTACTTCAAAGTTATTTCAAGGAAAATTAGTTTAAACATAATATGCATTTGTGTATATATTTCTGAAATTGAGGATATAATGATTCAGATATTATTTAAATTAGGATAGTTTATTAATTTTGAATTTATCAAATATGGATGAATTCAATCACCCAATTTGAGGGGTGTTGACTAATCCCTCAAATAGATGATAAAAGTTGGGTCCAGTAATCAAAACCAAACTTTTATCATATGAACAAAATACTTGATAAGTTGGGCTAATTTTATGAATAAAAGCAAAACTAGCCCAATCTTTCAAACCAAGCATGCCCTAAATGGTGAGATCTGATTATAAAATAATTCTCATTAAAGTTGAGAAGTTAAAAGAATAAAGACTTTGTAAGAAGTCACGTATGTATTTATAATCCACTTTATAATTAAAATAAGATTAATAAGAGTTGGTCTCTTGTGAGACCGTCTATCGGATCTCAATACGTTAAACGGATCTTATTTAACTCACAATGTGATCACTTCCCATTTTTTACTTTATTTTTTGGGTTTATTTTTCAATGGTCCATTTTCCTTTTTCCTTTTCTTTAAAGTTTTTCTCTTTGAATTTTTAATTTCTTCTTTTTATTTTTTACAAATATATATTATTATTTGTTTAAATTAATATTTTTTTTTATCTGACGTCTCGCACAGTGCACTCGCATGGTGCTAATGCGTGGGTTTGTGCACTATGCTCAATAATTAAATTTTTTAAATAAATATATACCCTATAATCGAATTAGTCAGCCCTAAAATTAAATTGAATTAATTTACTTTTTGAATTAATTTTATATTCTTATCCGACATCTTGTGCAGTGTAGTCGTCCAACGCTAATGCGTAGGTTCATGCAACGTATTCGATAATTAATTTATTTGAATTAAATATATATCTTAAATATATATCTTGTGCAATGTATTTTGCTGTTTTGCACTTTTCTGAAAAATAAACTTAATTTTAGAAGATAAGATCTTGTATGATTTGAACTTTGAGCACAATGTTTGAAATGTTGTGTTTTATGAACCTATGAATGAAAATTGTAAATTTATAAATAAATTAATTAAAAGTTAAAAATCGCTCAGATTCCACCTAGGCACTGCACAGGCCCCCTTCGGGCGTCCGACTAACGGGTAGCAAGTTCTACAATCTTGATTATGACCCATTAAATGATTTAGCATAAGTTTCTGTGTTAAAATAATTATCAAACATAACGAGGTGTTTAGAGGGACATGCCATAATTCTCCTATGCAATAGATGATACATGAAAATTTTCATACAATTAGAGAGGCATGCCATTGATGATACACATAACGAGGTGTTTAGAGGGACATGCCATAGCTTCTTTATGCTTTAGTAACACTGAAAATGCCAGATCATATTAAAGTATGTGAGTCTAATTTAATTGATACAATTAGATTTGGAGTGAACATAATTCCTTCCCGGTAAATTTTAAATTTCTGAAACTAAGAATTGTATGGCTGAGAGTTCTAAATTTCATCAGCTATAATTCTAACTTGTTTTCCAAAGGAAAATGTTACAATTTTTTAATTTAACCACATCCTCATTATTAGTAGTTGCATTAATGTGCTCATCGATTATATAACAACCACATACGTATTTGCATGTAACGATTTTTGGTGAGCATATTCCGTGTTTTCTTAATTATGGAAACTCATAGCCGCTACCAATTGTTATGTGCATAAAGGATTCCTACGAAGAAAATATTGATCAAATTTAAACTTAACTCATAATTTTTCTAATATAAATTTGTCTCTCCGTCAATTTAGTTATCCCATAGAAACTCATCTAATGAGTAGGTTAATTAATATGCACACGAATTGGGGTGTGCATAGAATCTTATTAGCCTAGATAACTTATATGGGCACCCTTGATGGTACATCCTTGTTAATAAAAAATAAAATAGGTAAATAAATAAATTATTATAACATAATCAATCTCAATTAAAATTTATAGTTAAGAATTCAGATTATAAAAATTTGTATACTTAAGTTGTAGAATAGTTAAGAATTCAGATTATAAAAATTTGTATACTTAAGTTGTAGAATAATCAAGTCTACAAATCAATTATTATTGACTAATAATATGGAAATTAAATTTTAAAAACTAATTATAAGTCATAATTGGATAAAATCATTGTAAAATTAAACTAAACTACACTACAGGTAAAAAAGAAAAACAAGTGCGGTAGTTGACAAATAGGCGGGCGCGGTGCCTATGAGAGGTATTGTGTAGACTAACAAAACTCAATATATTTATTACTTTTGTAAAAATTATAACTAAATCAAGTAATGACATAAAGTTCTTAAACTGAAAATTCTACGAAACAACGCAAACACAAAATTCAAATTCAAATTAATATAATCACAAAAACCCATAAAAACGATATATAAAAGATTAACAAATATTCATTACCTGGAGTCCTGCGATCCCTCCAAGTACACCACAAAAAGCTCTCAGTACAACAACTGCATGCCCATGTTGATCGTCGTCTCCAGGTAAAAGAGCTGAGATATATAGTGTTCTTCTGAAGGCGATTGATTACCAGCTGCTGAAATTTCGAAGAAGTTTCTGGAAATTTTTTGGTGTTCCCAAATTACTGAACGAGAAAATTCATACTTGTTTAAACAGGAAAACATATATAAATCAGTTGGGTGACAGCGTTAATGTTTGGTTATATATATATATATATAACATAGATTTGTGTATATGATGGATGTAATGGTTTGATATCAACTATCAACTATCAACTATATATAAAACTACTTATGCTTTTAGATTAATGAGAAATTTGATTGAGTGGAAGATGATCACAGAAGAGTAAAATTAGGGTCGTCTCCACGCAAGGGAGGCCAGCTAGGCGTCAAACCTTTTAAGATCGTTAGTTAGGTGAACATTAAATCTATATGGAAATTTGAACACATAATACTACGTACAATTTATAAATAAAGACAAATATTTGTATAAGACCGTCTAACGGGTCTTTTTACGTTAGACGGGTTAAATAATACCCAAACCTGTCCAAAACCTGCCCCCGCCCCTATTCAATTTTTTTTTTCTACTTTTCTTTTCGGTGCCGCTTCTGCCACTTTTTTTCTTTTTCTTCTTTCTTCTTTGTTTTTCTTTTCTTTTCACTTTCTTTCTTCCTTTTTTTTTTTAAAAAATAATTATTTTGTATGGAGCGCAATGCACAAGCTCACGCGTTAGCGTCGGGCGAGTGCACTGCGCAGACACCAGATAAAAAAAAATAATTGATTTAAAAAATTAAATTAATTCAATTTAATTTTAGGATTCACTAATTCCATTTTAGGATATATTATTTATTTCAAAAAAAGTAATTATCGAGCGCAGTGCACGAGCCCATGCACGCATTAGCGTCGTGTGAGTGCACTGCGGGAGAAATCGGATAAAAAAATTAATTGATTCAAAAATTTAATTTAATTCAATTTAATTTTAGGGTTCACTAATTCCATTTCAAGGTATATTATTTATTTCAAAGAATTAATTATCAAGCGCAATGCACGAGCCCACGCTTTAGTGTCGGGCGAGTGCACTGCGCGAGACGCCGAATAAATAAACTAATTTAATTCAAAAAAATTAAATTAATTCAATTTAATTTTAGGGTTCATTAATTCCATTTTAGGGTATAAATTTATTTTCAAAAAATAATTATCGAGTACAGTGCATGAGTCCACGCGTTAGCGTCGGGTGAGTGCACTGTGTGAGACGCTAGATAAAAAAATTTAATTTAAAAAAATTAAATATATATATTTTTTTCAAAAAAGAAGAAATTAATAATTGAAAATAAAAGAAAAGAGGGGAAGGGGAGGAGACCATTAAAAAAATCAAAAAGAAAAGGAAAAAGGAGGGATGACCACTTTATTGGGTCAAATAATATCCGTCTAATGCAAGAAATAAATAAATTGAAAAAGTACATTTTACTGACGTGAACTGTGCAAAATCATTTGAGATCCTCTAGTCCCAACTTATGTATGCCAGCAGTCTATCAAACCTCAAAATTATTATTTTTTCTTCCATTTTTTCTTCAATTTTAATTTCTTTTGGATTAGTATAAGTTTACATTATTATTTAGGGTTTATTCAATTAGAGTTTATAATTATTTTTAATATTGAATATTTATTTTTTTAGTTAATATAATTGATTTTTTATGGTTCATTATTCTAAACTTAGGGTATATGGTATTTTAAATTTTTTATTTTTAGCAATAAATATTAATTATCATTAGTTATAATATAATAAATTTTATTCTTATAAAAAACATGATTAACATATATAATTTTAATATTGGCACACAATTGGCACATAGAATTGGAACTAGGGGATTTCTACTCGTGCAAAACATGCTAACCTTGCCATTTAGATATAATAATTTTGATCGTTTCTATTTTTTAAAAGTTTCAAGTTAAGGTTTCTTTTTCATAACATAGTTTTTCGTTTATTGTATTAGGATATGGTGAATTTTTTCTTTTGAGATTTACGTACGCTGTGATGACCTTCTAAGGCCCTTAAAAGAATATAAAAAAGACAAATTAAAAACTTGTACAAAATAAAAGTACGGATCGATTAATGATCAACATGGGAGTGGGCAGACTCCAAATAAAAGGGTAAATTCTAAGATAAAGTGCCTGCAATACATTCCCTTTCTTTGCAGTCGACAAGTGTCCTGGACCACCCATTGTTTGGTTATTTTCAGTAATTTTTTTGTTCAAAAATAAAGTTTCGACTGGCCGAAAAAATCTATTGTGATACTTCAACTTATATATTATAATACTTCAACTATTTATTGTGACATTTAATTATCTATTATGACAGTTCGAAATCGAAATTATTTTGTCATTCAGCCGATAAAGATTAAAAATAGTAATTAGTTATAAATAGCAACCGGGATGATGAATGGCAGATGTAGTAACTGACCGACAAAAGAAGATGATGAATGGCAGATCTAGAAATTGAACGGAGTGATTGGCTATTTTTTCATGACGTTAACCGTAGACTTGGCAGCCAAAGACTAGAGTCGTTTTAAACAACTAAGCAATTATAAGTCGCTTTCAGCAATTAAATTGTACCTTTCAGTCATCAATAATTTGTCGCAAAGAATTTTCTGTATGTATCCGAACGCCACGATCATTCAAGTCAATACTCGAATTTATTTTAATTAGATTTTCACCATGAACTATATTAAATAATTTTCATTTTGCAATCTCCGAGATTCTGAGCTGCAGACGTTTGGATATTCATGTGCAATGAGTATGTCATATAAGGATTTGGATTTGAGAACTGTCAATAATTAACGATGTAGCTAATTAATATATCTCTCATGAAATACATCGATAATTTATGGTGACTTAATATTTTATTAAAATGTCATAGTAAAAACTGTTTCTCTAATTATCAAAATAATATTACTTTCGTAAAATGTTACAAAAATATGAAATCATACATGATATTTACTCATAAAATAAAATCTTAATAATTGAAAAAAATCTCTAATTACTTTAAAATAAATTTCGTATCATGAATTTTATGACTTATTAGTAGTATTAGATGTGAAACACCATGTTGAATCCCAAAAAATCCCATCACCGGCCCTAAAAAAAAAAATCATTCAAAAATAAATTTCATTTTTTTTTTATCACAATCACCAATTCTCCTCTAAATAAGTTGCTGATACGGTCAATCAATATGTGGAAGCTTAGAACGAACACACGTCAACTATAAAAATGATTAAACCCAAACGACAACTGACAATATGAGTATTAATGTACTAAATAATTTGACCTTAACCCCAAATAATTTTGAACAAGTAATCAAAACAAAAACAACCCAAATTTAACGATTAATCCCTAAACAAGACACGATCAGAAACCTAAGCAAATCAAGTCCGATTAAGCTCAAATTTTAACACAAGGCACAATCTAAAGTCATGAAAAACATATCCAAAATTCAACTAATTCACACGAGTGGTTTGTAATTTGACTCAGTGGTCAATTTTCGGACTCTTAGGGTTTTCTATGATGAACGATGGCTTCTATAGGTGTAATTTGGACTTGGGAGGCTATATGGACGATGATGATGATATTATGTATGATATAGAACGTGTATGAAGGCTGTGAAGGTGTGGAATGGCATGGTGCTGATGAAAACGAAAATAGAATAGTGAATCTTACCCGAAACGAACATCGGATCGACGAGAACCCGAAACGCGCCTATGGAGTAATCTTCATTGCTTGATTAACCCGGACACTACTGGATATCACGAACGAATCAAATGATTTCAAGTTTGAAGTGCCAACAATAAACTCTACGAAACTATTGATACTTTGTGAGATAAGTTAATAGCGTATCGCTTTTTTTGATTCAAACACATCTATTCTGTAAAGTGTTCGAACAAGACATAAATAATAGCCTAGCGTTCGAAAATTACAAGTCTTTGGGCTTGGTAATTTTGAACTGGGCTTAAAATAAAATATTGGGTCCAATATCACCTACACAGGTTGTGATAATTAGGCTACTAATTAATTAAATCCACAAACTAAAATAATAGTCCAATTAAAATAAAATAAGCTAATAAATAAGAATACACGTCCATACATAGCTGCAGCTCTAGTCACCTCGATGCTCGTCAAATTCACCAACTTGTATTGTCTGAATTCAGCTCCATCATCTTCCAATTTCTTTTGAACATAACACTAGAAATAGCCTTGCAGTTTCTTAGCTCTTAATCTCGTCACTGGACCTCTCAACTGAAACTTCGGGTTTAAATCCTCAGTGCTTGACTTGATCTCATCATTCCCCCCCTGCTAAAAAGAATTCGACCTCGAATTGAAGTCCTCCTCAGCGTCGAAGTCATCTACAAGAAAAGGAGATAGGTCAAAAACATTAAACGTGGAAGAACATTTATACTCACCAGGTAGAGCAAGTCAGTAAGCATTATCATTGACTTGGGAAACCACAGTAAACGGCCCATCACCACGAGGCATTAGCTTTGATTTCCTCAAGTTAGGGAAACGTCCTGGGCTGAAGTGAACCCAAACCTTATCTCCGGGTTTGAATAACACTTGCTTGCAATGCGAATTCACCTTGGCTGCATTTTGCACACCTTGAAGCTCAATCCTCGTCTTCACCTTTTCATGTATCTCTTGAACTTGTTCAGCTCTACGAATACCTTGCAAACTCGAAAGATGATCAATAGGCAAAGGAAAAAGATCCGTTGGAGTCAACGGATTAAAACCATAGACAATCTCAAAAGGGGACATATGCGTAGAAGAATGCACAACACGGTTATAGGCAAACTCAGCAAAAGGCAAGCATTCTTCCCACAGATTCAAATTATTCTTAACTAAAGCACGAAGTAAGGTACCTAGCATCCTATTGACTACCTCAGTCTGACCATCCGTCTGCAGATAACATGCAGTAGAAAATAAAAACTTAGTACCTAACTTTTCCCATAACACACGCCAAAAATGTCCCAAAAACTTAGAGTCCCTATCAGAAATAATGGTCCTAGGGATACCATGTAGACGAACTACTTTACGAAAGAACAAATTAGCAATATTAACAGCATCATCAGTTTTTCTGCAAGTAATAAAATGATACATTTTCGAAAATCTATCAACTACCACAAACATAGAATCTTTGCCAGACTTAGACCTAGGCAAACCCAGAATAAAGTCCATTGAGATGTCTACCCAAGGAGTAGTAGGCGCCGGCAAAGGCATGTACAACCCAAACGGACTAGACGTGGATTTAGCCTTTTTGCAAGTAATACATCTAGCACATATTCTTTCAACATCCCTTTTCAAGCGAGGCCAGTAAAAGTGTTCATGCAAGAGACTCAATGTCATATTAACACCAAAATGACCCATAAGACCTCTTGCATGCGACTCTAAAACCAAAAAATCATGCATAGAACAAGAAGGAACACACAGTTTCGACTCTTTGAACAAGAATCCATAAGACACATAAAACAAATCAATATCCCTAGACTTAGCCATGCATGACTCAAAGATAGGACTAAAGAACGGATCAGACATGTAAAAGCTCTTAATATGCTCGAAATCTAGACACTGTGCATACATAACAGAAAGCAATGTATACCTGTGAAAGAGTGCATCAGCAACCACATTCTCTTCTCCCTTCTTGTACTTGATCAGAACTAGACTTAGGCGTCAGCCACTCTTCAATGGCCTTAACCTTCGTCCTATCTACCTCAACTCCACGACTACTCACAACAAAACCAAGAAAAATAACCTCATCCATGCAAAAAGTACACTTAGACAAATTGGCATACAGTGTAGCAGCATGTAATAGCTCAAAAACACGTATAAGATGTCTAAAATGCTCATCAACACAAGTACTATAGATAAGGATATCATCAAAGTAGACTACCACATACTTTCCTATAACATCTCGCAAAACATGGTTCATGAGTCTCATAAAGGTACTAGGAGCATTAGTAAGGCCAAACAGCATCACAAGCCACTCATATAACCCATGCTTTGTCTTAAACGCCATTTTCCACTTATCCCCCTCACTTATCCTAACTTGGAAATACCTAGAATGTAAATCAATTTTAGAAAATACGGACACTCCAGATAGTTAATCTAACATGTCATCTAACCGGAAAATGGAAAATCTATACTTTACCGTTATCTTATTTATGGCTCTACAGTCCATGCACATTGTAGCAGCCCGGTCCTGAAAAGGGTAATTAAGTGGTGACGGGGTGTTAATCCAAAACGAATTAATGTTTGGAATACAATTTAACAAATGAATATGCCAAGGATAGGATATGTCCTCCGAAAAATCGGACAACATACCCTCTGTAACTAGAGCAAATCCCCGTTTATAAATGGCTTATAAGAGAGTAAATGAAGCTGTAATAATCAATAAGCCCTTTCATAGGCCATACGGAAGCAAGTAAATAGATACCAACAGTTAATAGACCAATTCATAGGTTGACGAAAGAAATAGATACCAATAGGCTGAACAAAAGAAGCCCTTCCATAGGCCAAAACGAAGAATCAGGTAGGCATAACAAAGAATGAGGCTATCTTCCTTTAGATCAATCATAAATGCAACATATAGTTAAAGCATAAAGACATGCTATAACTAGACATCAACATGGTTCATAATTAGAGAAGCGGAATCATATCAAGAAAATACCATAAGTCATAAGAGTAGCAAGAAACATAGTGAGAATAATACTATATTGTTAAATCATGATCAGTAGCCAACCCACTTCACAGTCACCATCGACCTCTGTATCTCAACCTGAAATCATTTGAAAAAGAGGGCATCAGTACTAATGTACTCAGTGGTATTTTATAAGAAAACTCTGAAAAACTTTAGAAATATCCAACAATAACTAGCAGCATATGGAAAGCAAAACGCAAAAGCCCTTCCCATATCTGCAGAATATTTTTTACTTCCTGTGGGCCCATCCTGGCTCAAACCTGAGGTATGCCTTAGGATAAGAGAGGGGTTACCTCAAATATCCCACTGAGTATGCAAGGGGGTTACCCAGTAGTGACTCCCTAGTGATCAAAAGATCACAACCTGGTGGCCCAAAGGCCACAGCCTGGTAACCCGAAGGTTACAACCCATAAATACGAGTATGTGAGGTGGTTACCTAGCAGTGACTCCCTGGTGATCAAAAGATCACAACCTGGTAACCCGAAGGTTACAACATGATAATAATCATCGTTCTTTGAGCTCAATATCCTGCTTTACAATCATTTAATCTCAACATTTAATCCTCAATATCCAATCCTCAACCTTTAATCATCAATATTTTATCTTCAATATTCATTCCTAGCAATCAAACCTCAATATTCAATCATGCTAGCATAGATCAAAACCCAGAATGAATCATTTGGGTCGCATTCCTCAATCAATACTATAGCCTTAATGCCTATGAGGGATACTGTAATCAACCAACAAGGCATCATTCATCCGAATAACCTTCCCCATCAATAATATCAATACTGAAGTTAACTCATGATCATGATCATCTATGTCTCATAATAACCACGTTATATCATATAACATCATGCTAGCATCCATCACATAACATACTCAGAGCTCAAACAAAAATTCACCTTATCATATCTCATAGCATAATAATTTCCTTGTACAGAGACTATTCAGGTAGAGCATAAAATATTTGATTGGATATTTCATTTTGCCCTAACATGCTTCTAGAGCTCACGAGCTCAAATCAGAGATTATGTATAGAATCACCCACCTTGATTGTTATTCTCGAGATGAAGCAACGATCAGCAACTCCCTCCTTGATTCCTTCGAGGTTCGGTTTGTCCTACAAAAGTCTATTATTAACTTAGCGATCTATTCGAAGATCCTAAATCCCAAAATCATACAAACCGAATTCCTTGACTACGAACCTATCGCAGATTGTACGACTTTACACACCTCTAATCGACTCGGCCTGAACATGAAACATGGTTAAAATAATATTTTAAGATCGTGCAAGTCAAAAGATTGGCGAAGGACCACGCCCCGCTATTTTTACCTGTTTTCGACATTTTTACCAAAAATCCAACGACACCTTATAATTATCCAAAAATCATGAAATAAATCGAGTATATCCTATTTCAGAACAGCAACCAAATATCTAAATTCAAGATTTTTTTCGACGATCTTTGATTTCAAAATAAAACCCGAATAACTCTAATGTTTTAGGCAAAAATCCAAACGACGAGATATTCAAAAATAAAATTCAACAACATGATATTCTAATGTAAAAAATATTTCGGAAAACTTTCTAGTTGAATTTTTTTCGATTCTGGATCCGAAAGGCCCTAAAACATCAAAATACCAAAACTGATCGGTTACTGTAGCAGTTTCCGTTTTCTGGCGATCTGGCCAATTTCTGGCCACCGGATGTCATCGACATCAAGAGACGAAATGAAGAGCACATATAGATACACAACATAACTATAATGACGGACTAATCGATCGCTATACCGCGATTTTTTTGTAGTATTTCATTTAATTGGGTTTATTTCATCCAATTATAATTTTTTCCATTTAATTAGGGTTTATTAAATCAAATTAGGTTTATAATTAATTTTTAGAATATATTTTTCGGTAGCAATATTTGAAAACTTTAATTAGCATAACTATAATGCTTCATTAGTATGATGATAATACTTCGTTAGCATAATGATCTGTTATCAAATTCTCCGCGATTTTTATAAGAATTGCCAAATTACATTAATACCCCCGTGCGAAAAAAATTTCAAATATTATAGAATTGCCACCGGCTTGTTCATCCAATCTCAGCTTTTGATTTTTGAGGATTGTGTGGTGTGAAATGTGGTCCTAGTTCTCACATTAGAATTAGTTTTCACCTAACCCCTCCCCTATATATATAAATGTAAAAAAATATACAACATTATGGGAGAAGGTTGGGGTGTAAACCATTCCTAGTGTGTTAATATGAGAACACATAAATAGCATTCTCAAAGCATAATTTAAGCTTTTGGGAGAGCTATATTAGTATACACACTAGGTCAAAATAAATAGTATTATTCAATAGATCAAATAAAAATGATATCACAAAAACAGCAGACACTATTTTACAAAAAAATATATTGCAAAGTATCAATATGAAAGCATTTAGAATTAGAAAACTACATTGCTCACAACATTAATTCCTTGTGATTGACTTGATGCAATAGTGTTCAACTTCTCTATCCTACATTCCTACTTTGTTATTTTTTAGTATTTCATTTTTAGTTTTTAGTAAATATATATAGTATATTATTATGTTTGATTATTAAGTAATTAAGATATATATTAATTTAAATTTTAATTCTTAACCATAAATGTTAATTAAGACCAATTATATTATAGTAAATTTTATTTTTATAATATATTAAAATATAAAAATTTATAATTGGATGTAAGAATGGAATATATAAAGTAAATTAGAAAATTTTATCAGGTCTATCTACATGAACCTTTTCCATCCTATACAGATAATGAAACATATGGGATGTCTTCCATTTACTACAGTATGAGATTTTTTGTTGCATTCACTATGTTTTATCCCGTGTTATGCTTTTAACTTACGCGTTTTCTTATATGTTTTTTTCAATTAATTTCACAATTATTATGAAGATTCATCCCACTCAATTATGGTTTATAAATATTTTTTAGTATTTAATATTCAATTTTCAGTCAATAAATATTTATTATAATTAATTTAATACATTTTTGTTGATAAATGTTGATTATGGTTGTATGTTATAATTAATTTTCCATAATGAATATTGTTTAAATTATAAATTTAATGTTAAAATATGAAGTGAAATACATTCAATTGTAACAGAAAATTTGAAACAATATGCCGTACAGTTCAACAAAATTTAGAACACAAACACTTGTCTGCCTTATTTCAGAGCGGGCAGATCAAATTCGCGTGTCAACCCGCTTTTACCCGGATCAAGTCTGGTCAACCCGTCAAAAAAATTATAAAAATCAGTATCAACAATAACACTAAAAAGTGTCACTCAAAATTCCAAAAGTATCACATGATCCTTAAAAGTAACGGGGGTCTGGTAGTTATCTTATACGAGTTTATTTGGTTCAAATTGTGTTTTTTTTTCATTTCAATTAATATTTAGAGTTTAGGAGTTTATGATTTTTTAGAATTCATGGTTTTTTTAAGGTTTTAATTTTTTTTAGTAGTTTTAGATTTTTTGGGTGTTTATTTTTTGATTTTTTAGGGTTTACATTCTTTAAAGATTTATTAATCTCAATTGGGAATTATATTTAAGTTTAAAACATTAATTATCGAGCGCAATGCACAAACCTATGCGTTAGCGTAAGGTGAGTACATTACGTGATTCGCCGTATTAATTAATTTCAAATAAATCAAATTCATTTTAGGGTTCATTAGTTCAATTTTAGGATATATATTTATTTCAAAATTAGGATTTTTATTTTCAATTATCATTTATTTGTTTGGAAAAATTAAATTAACTGTTGAGCGCAATGTACGAGCTCAAGCATTAGCATCGGACAAATTCATTGTACGAGTCGCTGGATTTAAAAAAATTAAATTAATTCACTTGAATTTTGGGTTCACTAATTCCATTTTAGATTATATTTTTATATTTATTTCAAACATATTAAATCAATTCACTATTATTTTACGGTTGACTAATTTTATTTTAAAGTATATAAATTTTGCCGAAAAAACCTAAAAAGATAACAGAAAAAAAAAAAAAAAACTTGAATCTCTTTTGGAAAAAGCTGTCCAGAAAAGGGAAAAAAAAATTAAAAAAATTGGACCGACGCGTGGCCCGCCTGACCTCTTGCACGTAAGTGATGCTCAATTTAAAATGCTTCCGGAGATAATAAACTCAATTATGCTAATAAACCATGGTTAACATCTACATAACAACGGAGAGATCGAGAAAGTATCGGAGCAACATGCGTGGCATGGAACGAAGAAGTTCAATTCACTTGCTAGATAAATAATAAAAAGTTTCGAAGTAGAATACAATTTAGACAGAAACACAAGAATTCTAATAGTAATAGAGAAGCAATTTCCATCTGCTGGAAACGACTATGAATTTTCCCAATCTACTAGGACACAAGGGACATGAGATATCCTCGATTCTTCCTTGTTTCGCAATTTTTGCGTCTCTGGACTTAGCAATGTTTGCATCTCTGGACTTTTACTAACGAACAAGAACTCAAGTCCTTGTAGCTCTTCGATTTCGCAAGGTGAAATGCTCAACAGAAGGCAGTTTCTGACTATCAACTTCTTGAGGCTAGAAGCGACGCCAATCCTTTGGAGTCGAGGGCAGTCCTCGGTGCTCAACTCTGTCAGGGTGGATTCACTTTCGGGAAGACAAATCTCCTTCAATTCTGGGCAATCCATCACATTTAGCTCCTGTAGGGATCTAAGATGGGGCAATACAATGTTTTCGAGCTTAAGACAATGACGAATTCGCAAATGTTCTAGATCGGTGAACTTGTTTAATGAGGATGCATCTAGCTCCGTGCAGTTAACTACAATGAGCTTTTTAACTGAATTGAAGCTGCTGGAGCCTCCAAAGGACTTTTTCACGTCCATTTGGTTTATAACAATGGATGAAAGAGTTTCGATTCCTGTCAGAAAGGATAGAATCTTGCTATTACTTTTCCACACTACCAACTCTGTAACAGAGCGAAGTGTGGGGAAGCTTTGAAGCTGAGGACAACCTTGGATCGACAGTGTCTTGAGGCTCGGGAATGCACAAGAAGCTAAGTGATCGAACCCTTCAGCAATGGCAGCATTTAACCAACGGTTTAAGTTGGGCATATCATGGAGCCTGAGCATTTCCAGTGATGGAAAAACTTGAGCCTCGCCATTGCCATCTCCGTAGAACTCTTGACCGATTGACCTGATATTCATCAGTCCTTTTAGCTGCAGCTCCTTCAGATGTGGCAAATTCCCTAGTGTTGGTAACTTTGTGCATTGTCTGCAATCATTTATGAATAACTTAACTAGGCTGCGTATAAGCCCCATCCACGATGGAAATCCGTAAGCTCCATATCCTGTTATCTCGAGGATTTGAAGCTTTGGATTTGGTTGTAAGCACTCCAAAACTGCATGAGACTCATCCACTCTCTGGCTCCAAAAAAGTCCCAATTGGCGAAGCCTTTCTTTGTGTTTGAGATCTGCAGCCTGGGCTTCATTGATTTCCCTCACATTTTCAAGGTTTCTGATGTGTAATACTCCTCTTAGCTCATTTAGGTTATGAAGCTCTCCTAAACCAGCACTTTCTGGGTGTTTTTCACTCAAGACAAACAGGGGCATGGTCATTAGTGAGTTGAGACGGCCGATCCCGACTGGCGTGTAAAACAAGGAATTGCACCAAGACAAGTCTAGATGTCTGAGTTGTGAGAGATTGGACATTTTCTTGGGTAAAACTCTGAGATAATAGCACCCTGATAGATCAAGAGTTTGCAAGGATGTAAGGCTAGTGATGGACTTTGGCAGCTTTGTGAGGCGTGTATGAGAGAGATTAAGGTACCTAAGCTTTCTCATTGTAGAAACATATTCCGGCAACATGCGGATATCTCTAGTTCCGCTAAGGTCAAGAGATCGCAAACGCTTGTAATCAACAAAAGATGAATTTGGGTTAATGATATGTTTGTCAAACAATGATAAAACCAACTTTGGGAATTGTTTTGGGCTATACACCTCTTGAATTGACTGACATGATTTTTGACTCATTCCAGCTACAATATTTCCCTTGAAAGCGATTTTAGCCATCTCTTGAGCGAGTTCATGGATAACGCTAGGCATCTCGGCCTGCACGATTTCACTGTACTCATTTCGAGTTATGTCGGTGAAGAATGATCTACAGAGCAATTGATGAAAGTAATCTCTCCCAATATCCTCCATAGCCTTGGATCCTTGCTTCACGACACCGTCTGCAATCCACATCTTGATCAGCTTCTCCTTCTCCGGCAAATGACCGTAGGGGAATATACCGCAGTAAGCAAAACAGATGAATAACTCATGCGGAAGACACAAAACACTGATGGAGAGAGCAGACGAAACATCCAAAGAGGATGAGTTCGAAATTTGATCGAATACTTCAGATATGTTGGTCCAGCTTCCGGCCAGAAGCTTCAATGAAAGGGGCACCCCCTTGCACCGGGCAGCAAGATGTTTAGCTTTCTTAATCACCCCTTGATCCTCCTCCTCTTCATAGCGAGAAAACACCCGAGAGCTAAACAGAGACCAACAATCAGTTTTTGATAGTTCTCCCAATATAATAGCTTGCTTGTTGGCGACAACGTTTGCAACTTCTTGCTTACTGGTTGTTATTATGACCTTTGACCCCAAGCCCACGGAACGGAACCACCTTTCTTTCATATGCTTCCAATCTTTCGTGTCCATGGCGTTGACATCATCTAGCACAATTAAAGATCTCTGGCACAGCAAAGCGTCGACCACCATTTCATCCAGCTCAACCAAGCTATTCAACGGGCATACCATTCCCGTAGCTGATTTGAGTATTTTTCTTGCAATATAACAGAGTTGCTGGTGTTGCAGTCCACCAACTTTCACCCACGCCCTGAGCTCAAAATGTTTCTGCACCGTCTGGTCCTCGTAGACCAGACCCATAAGAGTTGTTTTCCCGATCCCGCTCTTTCCGACGATGGGAATCACGGAAAACTGAACTCGTCCTTCATTCGGGGCCAGCAGTTGAGATCCAAGCTTTTTCTTCTCATGCTTACGCCCCAACACGTACTCTTCTTTCACTGACACCAAAACATCCAATTCGACCTGGCTGTAAGGCTTCGGTTCGGATCCCCCATTTTGTTCTGTGTTATATGCAGAATGGGCTCTTTCTTTCAGTTTTGCAGCCAATAATTCATCGAGATTTGCAGTTGGTTCTGATTTGAGTTTGCCAGATGAATTCCCAGAGAGATGCATCGCAGTTTGGGAATCACTCTTGGAAATTAGTCTGTCCATCTATGGAGTTGATTGTAGTTCTTGTTTGCAGAGAAGAACTATATGCTTTCTGTAGGGAAGAAGACTTCTGTAATTTAATTTCAAGACTGAAACTTGCTATATTTCTTTCTTTGATGTAGTACTGCTTTACCTTCCAGTACTGCTAGATTATTAAATTGACTTTTATAAATTCAGATGTCTTCTGGGTATGGTTTTTGTGTATTTTCAATCATTTAATTTTAATCAAAGTTTCATATATCCCTAGGTTCTAGTTGGGCGGTTGGGTAGCGCCTAGGCGGCATCTAGGGGTTTTTATTTTTAATCCCAATTTATTTTTTAGAATGTGAGTGATAATTAAGAAGGGCATATTTGGTTTTCAAGTTGTTTTAATTTACTAATTTTTAAATATGAGAAAATTATTTTTGTTACTAATTTGTTATAACAAGAGAGAGGCCTACCACTACCAAAAGCATTCTTCTTCTCCCCATGCCTTCTTTTGTTCGGTCTTCCTCTCGGACCTCTCCACGTTTACTCTCTTCTCCCACAACTCACCTTAGCATCACCTAGCCAAAGCAGTTACGTACCAATGATCGCCAGGAACAACAAGACAGCAGCAGGCCAACAGAAAAAAAAAAAAAAAATCTAATTTTGGGTTTGATCTGTCACGCTGACTAGATCCGACTAAACCCCGCCTAGCTCTGCCTAGGTGTCTTGACCGAGGAATTGTTGAAATATACACTAAACTTGATACATGAACCTCTTTTATCTCTTTATTTATTATATATACTTGTATTAGAAATATACATGAATCTTGTTATTCATGAATGATGTATCTAGCCTAAAGTTTCATTCACATATTTGTTTTATGTTGTGAACTCTAAAGACTACATAGAATAGTATAAATAGTCTTCCATCCAACAAAGTGGTATCTAGAGCCAATGGCATCAAAATCCATTTCTTTCTAATACCCACAACTCACCAAATACAATTATGAAAATTGGTCGCTTAGAATGAAGGCAATACTTGGATCCCAAGGATTATGGAACATTGTCGAAACTGGTTTTGTAGAGCCTCAAGATATCTTGGTTCTGATGTAACCCGGACAGATAACCGGTCCAGGATACAAACGCACGGAAGACTGTATGAAAGAACACGTTAGCTTCAAAAGGATTCAACCCTAAACTAATGACTCAAATTAATAAAAATAAATGGAATTGGATGACTAAAAGACTCAAAATGTCTTCATGAACAATTCTAGACCTAAATAAGACACTTAAATTGAAACACACAAAATAGGACACAAATCCAAACCAAAATAGGGCTGTAATGGATCGATGGCTTAGGCTTGATGATGGAAGATATTATGGACGTGAATTATGGTGAATAAGGACTTGGAGTAAATAGGGTATGATAGGGTTTTGATATACTTACGGTATAGGTGTAGAACTCGTCGCGGACAACACGTATGAACGAACATGACTGGAACGAGCTCGAACTTGATCACGAACGGATCTGGATGGTTGGAAGTTGATACGGACGTAGTGTGGTAGATGAATGTCGTCGGTTGATGAAGTATTGTTGATGTTGTTGTTGTTGAATTGCAACCCGATAAATCCCCGTAGTCTCGTGTACCACGAAAACTTATCTCAAAGCTACTCTTCAGCTAGCGAGTTCACCAATCCCTCGAGTGAATTAGAACGTTCCCTTGAAATAAGACTTAAAGATGCTACCTCTAAGAATGATAATTTTCGAATGATATAATCAAAAGTATTCAATCGTTGAGACACAATTGTATGCAAAAAGGTAAAAATATTCAATAATGTCTAAAGTATCAATGTGACAATGGTCCCTTATTTATAATGTTATAAGGGCTGAAAATTAGATGCAAAAGGATCGAAAATTCTGGTCTAAAAAGAACTTAAACTAAACTAGGAAATTACCTAAACTAGGATTCTATTCAAGGTAGGAATATGCCTTAAATATAACTCTAATCAAACTTATTCAAAAGTGACCGAAAATTGTCACATAAATTAAATAAAAATCTGAACTATACTATAGTCTAAATTAAATAAATTAATACTATAGTCTAAATAAAATTCAACCTTAATTAAATTAATCAAGGCCGAAAATTGCCAACCCCATGCACGCATGCATAACTCGACGAGTTCTTCATGCATACACATGCACACGTGCACTTGCTCTCTTCATGCTCTCAACTTCAATCCTTCATGTAATATTCTCCATGCAATGATCTTCATCTTCCATAGTTAATAAATTAACTATCATGCGGTTGCACTTAGCTTCTTCCAAATCCCCGAACTTCTTGCGAATAAATACTTGGAGATAACCTTGTAATCTCTTGGCTCGAAGTCACACCATTGCTCCTCTAATTTGCAGCTTCGGTTCATGATCTTCATTGCCTTGCATGGCCTCATCATTCCTCCCCTACTGAAGAGAATTCATCCTTGAATTTGGATCCTCTTCATGATCGAACTCATCTGCAATAAAGGGAGATAAATTAGCAACATTAAATGTTGAATAACATTTATATTCACCAGAGAGATCAATGTGGTATGCATTGTCATTGACACGGTTAAGGACAATGAAAGATCCATGTCCACGCGGCGATAGCTTAGATTTTCTCAGATTTGGGAATCGACCGGGACTCAGATAAATCTAAACACGATCTCTAGGTTGAAATACTACTCGCTTGTGCCGTACGTTCCTAGCATCGGCCGTGTGCTTCTGCTTGTGCTCAAATGCGAGCACGCACTCTCTCATGCATCTCATTAACTTGCTCAGCTCTTCTCAAACCTTTAACACTCATCAGATTCTCCACGGGTAAAGGTATCAAATCGGTGGGTATAAGTGGATTAAAACATAAACAACTTCGAAAGGAGACATGTTAGTAGAAGAATGCACCATTCGATTATATGCAAATTCAGCGTAAGGTAAACACTCTTCCCATGATTTCAAGTTGTTTTTAATCAAAGATCTAAGCAATGTTCCTAAAGTACGATTCACAACCTCAGTTTGACCATCGGTTTGTGGATGACATGCAGTAGAAAACAATAACTTAGTACCTACCTTACCAGATAGAACACGCCAAAAATGTGCAAGAAACTTGGAATCTCTATCACTAACAATAGTTTTAGGAATGCCATGTAAACGAACAACATGCACAAAGAATAAATTGGCTGTGAACATCATCGTCGATTTTTCAGCATGCAATGAAATGTGTTATGTTGGAGAACTGATCAACCACAACAAATATCGAATCCTTACCCGATCTAGACCTAGGTAAACCTAAGATAAAATCCATAGATAAATCAATCCAAGGAGAACTAGGGGTGGGTAGGGGCGTGTATAAACCAAATGGATGTGAAGTAGATTTTGACCTATGGCAAGTAACACATCTACTACACACACTTTCAACATCACGTCGCATATACGGCTAGTAAAAGTGTTCTTGTACACGTTATTCACACCAAAGTAACCCTTCAATCCCCCCGCATGCGACTCCACCACAAGTAGCTCACGTATAGAACAGCTAGGAATGAAAAGCTGCGACTCTTTAAATAAAAACCCATCATGCACATGAGATCCTTCATGAGACCTAGGCTTAGCCGAACACATAGCATAAATAGGTGCAAAGAATGGATCAGATGTATATAGGCTTTTAATCGACTCAAAACTAAGCATTCAAGCATGCATCAAATTGAGTAACGTGTACCTTCGGGAAAGGGCGTCAGTAATGATGTTGTCTTCTCCCTTCTTGTACTTGATGACGTACGAGAAGGATTCAATGAACTTGAACCATCTCGTATGTCACTTATTCAAATTTTGCTGCCCTTTTAGATGTTTTAAACTCTCATGGTCCGTGTTAATCATGAACTCCTTGGGCCAAATATAATGTTGCCACGTCTCCAATGATCTCTTCAATGCATACAACTCCTTATCATATGTAGAATAACAAAGAGCTGCACCATTCAATTTCTCATTGAAGTAGGCAACTAGGCGTCATTCCTGTATCAAAACGTCACCAATATCTATTCCCGAGGCATCACATTCAATCTCAAAAAATTTATTAAAATCTAGTAAACATAAAATAGGTGCATGACATAACAAATGCTTTAAACGATTAAATGCATCTTCTTGTGATTTATCCCATTCAAACTTACGGTCCTTCTTACTTAGCTCAGTAAGAGGCGCGACAATGCTAGAGAAATCGCGCACAAAGCGATGAAAAATCTGGTAAGGCCATGAAAGGACCGTACGTCAGAGGTGAATTTGGGTGTTGGCCATTCCTCAATCCCTTGATTTTGGAACGTTCAACCTCAATGCCTCAAACACTTATGGCAGAGCCTAGAAAAATGACTTTATCTAAACAAAAATAACACTTAGACATGTTTACGTACAACTTGGACGACCTTAACAACTCAAAAACACACCTAAGGTGAACTAAGTGTGTCTGTGCATCGTGACTATAAATCAGAATATCATCAAAATAAACCACAACGAATTTACTAATCACATCACGCAAAATATGGTTCATTAATCTCATGAAAGTGCTCGGTGCATTAGTGAGAGCAAAAGGCATAACTAACCACTCAAATAAACCATGCTTAGTCTGAAAAGCTATTTTCCACTCATCCCCTTTATGCATTCTTACTTGAAAATAACCAGATCGCAAATGAATTTTAGAAAAGATTTTAGAACCAGATAATTCATCAAGCATATCATCAAGTCTAGGGATAAGGAATCGATACTTCACTATTATCTTGTTTATGGTGCGGCAATCCATGCACATTCTCCATTCGTTGTTCTTCTTTGGGATTATAATGACTGGAACTACACAAGGGCTCATCGACTCTCGAATCTACTTCTTCTCCAACAACTCTTTCACTTATCAGTCAATCTCCTTGGTCTCTTCAGGAGATGTCCGGTATGCTGGTCTATTCGGCAACACGGCGCCAGGCTGGAAATCAATCTGGTGCTCGATCCCTCAAACTCGAGGTAAACCACTCGAAATCTCCTCCGGGAATACATCCACAAACTTGTCCATAAGGGGCTGCACAACACTAGGCAAAGAAATCTTGTTAGTAGCACTGTTCTTATAAGATAAAAGAACAAACGGTAAACCTCATTTCAATGCGTTTTCAACGCCTTTTACAGAAATAAATAGGCTGTGATTTTTGTCATTAATTGCAGCTGATCCGGATGACTTTCCACACATCGAGGAATCAAACGGGGGCTATTTTGGAGCTGTTTGAGTGGTGGAGGGAATGGCGGCCGTGGCATTACTCTCGATCATGAGTTGCCCGGCTGCAGCGGTTGCTCGGGCTGCAGCGGCGGCCTCCTTTGCTCTCTCTGATTTAAACCTTTCTTACATAATTTGTTGATCCTCGGCAACAACTTTAGGAGACAACGGTTTCAATATGGTGGATCGCCCATTTCGTGTCACAGTGTATGTGTCACGAAACCATCGTGAACCGCCTATCTGTCGAACTGTCATGGTCTGCCTAATAGTATGCGTGCTGCATCCATAGGAAGAACATCACAAATAATTGTGTCAGAAAAACAACCAATAGAGAATTCAATGCTTACCTAGCCTGTTACTTTGATCTCGCCTCGATCAGTAAGCCACTGCAATTTATATGGCTTCGAATGCTTCATGGTGGTCAGCACTAGTTTATCAACTGTATACTGGCTAATAGCATTGATCACGCTCCCACTGTCTATTATCATCGAGCAAGTCTTGTCTTGGATGGCAACACACATGTAAAAGATGTTTTCACGCTGATCTGGCTGCTCTTCTTCTCGATTGATGCTTAGACTTCGAATAGAAACAAGAATGACATGTGGAATCTCGGGTTCCTCTTCATCTGGATCGATACCTTGTTCTTTTTTTTCATGTTTCACGTCGACTTGGGACTGGTTCTCGTCCTCATTGGCTGATTCAATCTCATTCTGTTTGGTGATAAACAGAACACACCGATTTGGACACTGGGCTTGAAACTGGCCCCTACCTTGACACTTGTAACACTGGATATCACAGGCTCGATTCTGGGTTAGATTCATCAACTGTGAGGGCTGATTGGGTCATTGGAATGGCGGCCTCGCGGGTGGCACAGTTGTAGACTCGGGTCTATGGTTGGACTGCGGTGTAGAATAGTTGAAACACCGCTCGGGCAGTCTGGACTGACCTCGGGGTCATGTGGGCTCAGTAGAATGGGTAGTAGATGATGCGGGAGGCGTATCTTTATTCCAAGAAGGCTGTGTAGGGGCTGAACTGTGGTGTGAACGACGGCGGCCCTCTAAGGTGTCTCTCCACAATCGATGCGTAGTGCACCATCTCTTCTACACTGGTGAAGTCCTTGAGATCGACTTCACATACTATGTTTGGATTCATGCCTTCGATGTACCGAATGATGGTAGCATCGAGGGTCTCCTCTTTTCCCATGCGATTTAGAGCTATTTTGAGTTCCTTGTGGTATTCTTCAATGAATCAGGCTCCTTACTTAATCTTGTTAAGCTTCTTCTCGAGCTCCCTCTAATTTTGGGTTTGATCTATCATGCTGACTGACTAGATCTGACTAAACCCCGACTAGCTCCACCTAGGTGTCTTGACCGAGGAATTGTTGAAATATACACTAAAATTTATACATGAACCTCTTTTATCTCTTTATTTATTATATATACTTGTATCAGAAATATACATGAATCTTGTTATTCATGAATGATGTATCTAGCCTATAGTTTCATTCACGTATTTGTTTAATGTTGTGAACTCTAAATACTACATAGAATATTATAAATAGTCTTCCATCCAACAAAATGGTATCTAGAGCCAATGGCATCAAAATCCCTTTCTTTCCAATACCCATAACTCACCAAACACAATTACAAAAATTGGTCGCTTATAATGAAGGTAATACTTGGATCCCAAGGATTATGGAACATTGTCGAAATTGGTTTTGTAGAACCTCAAGATGTGTTGGTTCTTACACAAACCCAAAAGGATAATCTAGAGGAGGAAAGAAAGAGAGATCAATATGCCCTCTCTATCATCCATGAAAGATTAGATGAACAGATGGTTGAGAAAATAGCAAATGAGACTACATTAAAGAAGACATGGGATACACTTCATAACTCTATTGTAGGAGTTGACAAAGTGAAAAATATTTAACTTCAAACTCTAAGGGCTGAGTTTGAATCAATTCTGATAAAGGAGCATGAATCTATCTCAAATTATTTCACCAGAATCTTGGCTATCACTAATCAAAAGAAGATGTTAGGAGAATCGTTGTCGGATGGTCGCGTACTGGAGAAAATACTTTGCTCTCTCAATTCAAAGTTCAATCATGTGGTTGTTGCAATCTTAAAATCCAAATATTTGGATGAAATGACAGTTGATGAATTAAACAGATCATTGTGAGTACAAGAAGAGATGATGAATCGTGGAATGCAAGAGCAACCAAAAAATTTATTACAAGCAAATACCGACTTCAAAACAAGAGGAGGTTCTTCGAGTAGAGGTCATGGTCGAGGTCAAGGACTAGGCAAAGGTCGAGGTTTTGAATGTGGAAATAGTCGAGATAGAGAAGAACAATCTCAACAATTTGATAAAAGAAATCAAACTTTTGCAAGGGCCATGGAAGAGCAAGAGGAAGAGGTAACTATGAAAACTTCAATGATAGAAGAAATATATCTCATATTGAGTGATATTCATGTTACAAGTTTGGACAATATGCTACCGAGTGTCGATCTAATATGGAAAATAAAGAGGCGAACTTAGTGGAAAACTAAGAAGAAGATGCCGAGCAACCTTTGCTTCTCGCACTAAAGGATGATTCCATTAGAAGAGCAAGCCCATGGTATCTTGATAATAGAACAAGCAATCACATGACAGGGTACATGTCTCATGAGTTTTGACAACAATACAAAGGTGGAAATTCAAGGAAAAGGTACAATTCTACTTGAAACAAAATATGAAGACCATAAAATGTTACAATATGTTTTTTATGTTCTAAAATTGACTTGCAACATCTTGAGCATTGGTCAATTGTTAGAGAGAAATTATAAAATTTATACGGATTCTAATATTGTTGCTAAGGTGGCTATGAGAAAGAATTGGATGTTCTTGTTACATTTGAAGAATTATGCACCATTGTGTTTGAAGACTTGTAGCCAGCATCCATCATGGATTTGGCCTATGAGATTTGACCATTTAAATTTTGGATGATTGAAAACATTAAGAGATAAAAAATGGTGACTGAAATTTCAAAGATTGATCCTCATGATCAATTGTGTAAAGCGTGCTTACTCGGGAAGCATCCAAGAAAGACATTTTCGAAATAATCCACTTCAAGAGCAACAAGGCCACTCCAACTTGTCCACATTGACGATTGTGGACCAATCAAGCCTTAATATTTTGGTAAAAATTCATATTTCATTCTTTTATTGATGCGTTTAATTTTGTTTTAAACTCACGTCACGCCCACAACTGTCACATGGAGATGAACATTTCAGAAGCAAACATCTACTTCTAGTCATATTCTAAAGACATATCAATCAATGTTAAAGACCTTTACATGGAAGATAGTGATGAATAAAACAATTGTAAATTTTTTTAGAATTACCGTAATGCTTCTCAATTGACATTATTATTTCAATAGTATGTCATTAAAATATTAATATATGCCAAATTCATATTTTTTTGTTAAAAGTGAATGCTACAAGATCCTCTACTTTATCAGTATTTAAATGATACAATATATATGATAATGCTACCATTTAAAAATTCAATTGGTAGAATTTACATATGTCAATGCTAATTATAATTTCACCTTTGTTGTTACTTTCAATTCATGTGAAGTTGCATAAATCGGGCGATCATGTTCAATATCATGTACACGTACATTGTAATGAACATGTAAGGTCATAATGATATTTTGAAAGCAAATAAATGGCTCGAGGTTGATAACCCTGTTCGATCAACTGATCTACATCAGGGGAACTTTCCCAAGTCCGTGAGAAACAAACCACTACTCTGTTGTAAGGTTACAAAGGCTATTACACGATGACCTCCCATCACTCGACCCCTTTCATACGTACTACAACTTCTTTCGATGGACTGAATTGTGAGATCTCCTCATAACTTAAACTCCCTCAAGTTCCCACAGAAAATCTTTCCCGAGACTCCTTTAAAAGTGTTAATGAAAGAACTTCAAACACAGACTATACACACAATGATCACAGCGATCAAGCCTAGTCTACCCGAATACTATATGCTTCAAAGATGAAGTCTTTTAGACTCTCTACCCTTTGTGTATTCGTAAACTCTGTGCACTCTTAACTAGTCTAATTCCCAGGCTATTTATAATAACAGTTTATAGCCTAACCAAGGAAATTAGATGTCCTAATTTGAATCAAACTCTAAAAGAAAACTTTCCTAGTTTGATTCGGACTTCCCTATTTCAGATGTCTTTCTTGAATAGAACTCCTGCTACCCTTCTTTGATCTTTCTCACTAATAAGGTAGTCTCTATTCTGAAACGTCCATATTGAATCGACAGTCTTCAAGTCCTTGAATCCAGCTTGGCACGTCTCTTGGAAACTCTCTGCACAACCATGTACATGATCATGTTTACGAACATGATCAAGTACATTCTTGATCTTCAATCAGATTGGCAGTGAAATGTTCATATCATCATGTCCAGAGCATGGTCTTCAAACTTTGAACGCTTTAGTGCAGATGGCAATCTTCACAAAAGATCATGACAATCTTCGAACAGTTTAATGCAGATGGCACTGACATCATGTGTATCATATTTTTCTAATACTAACTTTAACAAGATCAATGGTTATGCTAACACTATCGTATGATAATGTTAATACAGCAAAATTATAACAACATTGTTCATGGTTGTTTTATAATGTTCTTGGTAAGTTTTTCCGATGATGTTTACATTAGTTATGATAATGCAAAAATGAGCAATCATAAAGCTAATACCACTAGATGATAATGCTAATACAATAAAACCCTAACAGTATTGGTCATGGTTGATTTATGTTCATGATAAGTTTTTCTGCTAAAGCTAACATTAAATATGATAATGCTAAATGAGCTATGATAATGCTAAAACTGGTGAACAATAATGCTAATAATACAAAATGTATAGCTACATTAGACAGTTCAAATAGCGTTGTTGACGGGTTAAGCTTTACATGTTCCTGAAAATTTTCTGATGCTAACAAAATAAAACAGAACTACTAACTCATCATGAAAGAAGGCTAAAGAAGTCACATAATATTAGAATCATCAATGTTAATGTTAGCATTATTAATGCTTGTATTGTCATCATAATTCTAGCTCTCTTAGCATGAGCCTAGAAAATGTATTTTATTATTTTGACCTTAATATTGACAAAATTACAAAAATGTCATTGTGTTTTCTTATTTTCCTTTTATTTACAGCTATGATACCCTCTTTTTTGACTAAATCTAGACTATCCAATATTAAAATTGAAGGGTATGAATTGGTTCTTAGTTCTCATACAAGGATTGGTTATCTCTGCAACCACTCCCTATATATATATATGTATATATGTATGTATGTATGTATCTTGTACAAGTAAAGAGAATGATTCTTTTATTAGTATGTAAGAATTATAATCTTGATCATCACTTAAAGATGTTATATTGTGCTATTTTAATTTTAATAATTCTATTTTCAATAATACATAAGTGGTAAGTTTAAGAAGAAGAGATTGTTTATTGTAATTAAAAATAGAATTTAATTAAGGAACATATAAGAAAGGAAGAACTATACGACATTAGAAGATAACATTATGTTTTGCTTAGTAACTATTATATACATACATACATACATATATATATATATATATTAATTTGTTGTATGTGTTGGATGATAGATTTTATTTAGAGAACAAGGGTTTATGATCTCAAATATTGTGAGCTTTGGATTCGAGATAAGTAAAAATTCATTAACAACTATAATACATGAACATAGTATTATTTGACTATATGTGCTTATTATTTATTATTGTATAATTATGTGTTGTATTATGTTTGTGGTATTGTATTATGTTGTATTGAATATCTTGTACATGAGCATGGCCATATGCATGCATGTTATATGGATATTATCGAGGTTGCGAGGTTGCATGAATGAAATGGTTTGAGAGAGAGAAAATATTTTATTTGGGATTGGTCACCACCAGCTCATATTGAGCTGTGTTGATATTTGTTCTTCGAGTAGGATTATTTCCATGTGGGATCAAAGGGAACAGACAGAGAGTGTGTCCCTGGGGTCCTGGGAGGATGGTCCACTTCGACTATACTTTCGAGGTGATGAGTGGTTGATGTGGGATAACTTTCATGCGGGATCAAAGGGTGTCAGTAACCACTTTGGAACAATGTGCTCAACATAGTCCTGCAAATTCTCAGTTTCACTCGAATTGATGTGAACTGATATCTCTATATTTTCTCTGTTTCTGCACTCATTAGAAAATTCATCAAATATCATATGACATGTTATTTCCAAGACAAAGGTTCTTTTATTAAAAACTTTGAATGCCTTTGAGTGAAGGGAATTATATCCTAGGAATATTCCCTCATCAGCTTTGGCATTAAAGGTTCTCAGTTGAGTTTTCCCATTATTGTGAATATAACACTTGCAACCAAATATTTTGAAGTAAGAGGTAGAAAGCTTACGACCCTTATACAGTTCATAGGGTGTTTTGTCATGGTGACTGACAATGGCGCTCCTGTTTTGTGTGTAGTAAGCTGTATTGGTTGCTTCAGCCCAGTAGTTATCTGCAAGTTCCGGCAATCATTGCTCTAGGTACTTCTTTTAATGTCCTGTTTCTTCTCTCGGAAACTCTATTCTATTAAGGAGTCTTAGCCTTTGAATGTTCATGAGTTATTCTTAGCTCATTACCGAAATTAATCATTTCTTTGTTGACAAATTCAATTTCATTATCCGATCAAATCTTATCGACTGAGCTTCCCCTTTCAGTCTAAAGTTGTCTTATGAGCACAGACAACTTTGTATAAGTTTCATCCTTATTTCGTAGAAATTCCACTACATGTATCTTGAGTACTCGTCTACCACTACAAGAGTAAATCTTTTTTCTTTTGGACTTTTAGGTCTAACTAGCCCAAATAGATCCATGTGAAGAAGTTGGAGGCATTCAGTTGTGCCTAAGGAATGTCTTTAATTCTTGAATGAGGACTTCACTTGTTTCACTTTTTGGTATGATCTGTATTTTCTAGTTTTCTTGTAGATCTCCCTAGGGAGTCCTTCTACTAGATCCTTCTTCGCTAGGTAATTAATGCTTTTGATGTTCAGGTGATTCAGTCGGCGGTGCCATAGCCACCCTGTCTCAGTTGTTCCTTTTGAGAGAAAGCGTGCTTCTAAGTTGCCAGTAGTCCAGTCAACTACATACATATTTCATCTTCTTATGCCAGTTAGGAGTATTACTCTAGTTGACTTTTCTTTTATGTCACATGTATTTGTGTTGAAGTTAACTGAATATCTGTTATCACATAGTTGACTGATGCTTAAATGTTTATGCTTTAGTCCGTCAACATGTGAAATTCCGTTGACTATCACCTTGCCTTTCACCATGAATTCTTCCTCAGCGGTTTGGCTTTTGGAGTTGTCTCTAAATGTGACTAGCGGACCTTTGACTTTTTTGTATCCTTCTAGATCTTTTCTTTCTCTAGTCATGTGCTTGGAGCACCCACTATCCAAATACTATATGTGTTTGGCTTTTCTTTCAGATGCGGAAACCTTTTCCTGCAAAAATAATGATTAGTATTTGGGTACCTATTTGATATCGGGTCCTTATAGATTGAGTAAGTTTTTAAGAATTTAGATTTTCCAGACTTAAGGTTTCTTATTGTTTAAAGACTCAACTGATTTTGATCGACTGATTATTTTTGTGGTTTCTCTTGTTCCTCTTCTCTTTGAGGATTCAATTGAGTGATATCTTCATTGAGTTCTTGAGAGATAGAGCAGTTAACTGATTCTCTTTTGCTTTGAAAATTTGTCACTCTTTAGTTAGGCCAATATTTTATATGTTTTCAGTTTGATGAACTGAACCCGTTAGGATTTATCCTCTGATCATTCCTAGAATTTAGATAATCATCATATTGATTCCTAAGTTCAAAAGCATTTCTTTGATTCCTTCTATGATTATTTTGATTGGTCCTGTTAGGATAGGTGTTGAACCCTTGTTTCTAACACGAAAAGAAAATTGTGGTCTTTAAAAGTCATTTCTTCTCACGTTTTGCGAAGTTGATTCAGTTTGGGTTCTGAATGATCTCAATCTACTAGGATATTCAGGCTTGAAGGAAGAGGTTTGGGAGCACTTTTTGAGGATTTAGCTGAATGAATTTGAGTTGGTCTAATGAAGCCTTTTAGAATGCCCTTTTCATTTCTAATTTCAATTTTCTTTCCTTTTTCTATAGCCGAGAACTTGTTGTACCCTAGACCTGAGTTTCCATGATCAGTTCTTTGATGACTTAGGATTTTATCTAGTGTTTGTGACCTCTTTTTGGACTTAATGGAAGGATTTTCTTTTTCTAAGATATCCGCTTTGAGATTCTTATTTTCTTCTTTTAGATTAACAACCTTTTGTTTTAAACCAGTGAGCTCTTCAAGCTGTAATTCTAGGAAAATTGTGAAAATTTATGAGCATGTTAACTAAAGTACTTAGTGAATTATTGAAATTTTATATAGTGTATCTATTTTAGGAAAATTGCGAAAATTGATTACATAATTAATGTGTATATTATATAGTTTGCATTAATTGAGCATCTAATAAATTGGTAGATGAATTGCATAGCTAGCCTTAATTTGCATTCTATTAAATTCCACTCACACCATAATTAATTGACTTGCAAGGTGGCATAATTTTTTACATTGTTCGTAGAAATTATTAGAATTTTCATAATAAACTATAGATTGAAAGCAACCGATTCCCTTAATTTTGTTATATATTAATGATGATTCATAATTTCCGTAAAGCACTATTAAAGGATTCACTACATACATTGCGGGTTAATTTTCGTGATGATTTTTGTATATATTAATTTTTTACATTATTAAGTTTGCATTGATCTTCAATAATTTTATAAAGTAAAATGGGAAAATAAAATCCTACACTATTCTATTTTTAATATAGTAGGATGAAATGAATGTTTAATATTACTTCTCCCCGACTAATTCTTTAACAATAAATATTTTTTTATATATTTGTATATATGCATGGTAATATCTCCCTCCCTCCAAAAAAAAAAGGATTGGTTAGAATGTGAACATATATCTATTGTGTAAATTTGGGAAAATTCTAACCATCCAATGATATAATGTTATGGATTGAAAAAGATGCGACATTGAACATACAATTGTAAAAACCCCAATGTTTGCTAGCTATCTATTAGAGAAACATAAAACATGTTATCAATTCATATAATTAATATAAAAAGTTCAAACTGATTCATAATTTATACATTAGGGACCTATCTACAAATGATTCACTTCCTTCTTTCTACCAAAAGATGGATATTGAATTTGATACAATATTTGTTAGTACTGTTGTTGATTTTTTATCATATAAGGGGAATAACAATGTAATGAGTTTTTAAGGATTCAAAATATTATTATGTTTGTAGTTTTGTATATAATATCATATTTTTAGGAATGCTTAATTTTGAATTGTATTTTTACGAATAGCTATTTCACTACAAGAAAATAGCAAAATAGCGACATAAATTTTCGTTGCCCAATGGCTAATTTCTATCGCTACTTTAACGGGCGACGGAATGGCGATGGAAATTGTCTGTGTCGTAAATTTAGTCGCTAAAAAAATAAGGCGACGGACATTTCCGTTGCCTCCATTTGCCGACGAAATGGGTCCGTCGCCTTAAAGTGTCATCGTAAATGGTCGTCTAACTAAGGCGACGGACAAAAAAATCGGGCGACGGAATATTTTCGTCGCCATTTTTTTTTAATTTTAATTCGGTTTTTTTCTTAATTCCATTTTTTTTAATTCAATTTATTTTTAATTCCTTTTTCTTTTTAACTATTTATTTGTACCCAAATATAATAAAAAATCATAAAACTAAAAAATATATATATATATAATTGTACATAATGTAATACAAAAAAAAAAATAACAAAAGTGTATCAAAAATACAAAAATATAATACAACTACTAGCTCTCCTCACCATCCGGCCGTCCGGAACCGCTACTAGGCCCTTCGAATCCGTCACCAGCACCACCCAGCTGCTGACTGAGAAGGCGCTTGAGCAAGGACTCCATCCTCACCTGCTTCTCCAGCATCGCCTACACAAACTCACGCTGGGCATCCATTTGTGCCTACATCTGAGTCTGCATCTCACCCAACGTCGCATCGAGCTCAGCCTGTGTGTACAGCGACCCAGATCCCAAGCTTGATGTCAAGGAGGATCCTCCAGGTGCTGTAGAAGGGCGACAAATGGCAGGGGCCATGTTCCCCAACTCGATAGCGCGCCCCTTCCTGTTGGGCGTCACCACCTGGTGGAAAATCTCGCCCATGTCCGGCTCCCTGCCCTCTACTCTCCACTCCGTGACCAAGGCATCACATTTATCCTGTATTTATCAGGACAAATGTAATTCATTTATATACGTATAAATATATATATATATATAAATATATATTAAAATATTTGTAAAAATTTACCTTGTTCTCACTCGCCTTGGCTGTTGTCCAAGGCTGTCCGGGCAGTGAAGGCGGAGGTAGGTCTGGTAGCGCGCCTCCCAGTTAGACAGATCCTGCTCTCTAGCCTGATTAAACAAGATAAAATGAAATCTATTAGAAATTAAAGTGTTAATTTAATATACTATAAACTTGAATAATTAATATAAATCGTACCAGATCGCGCATATGATTCACGGCATATCTGGCACCTCCATGGTGAGTTTAGCTAGATGATCCTGGTCCATCGGACTCAGTGTTGCGGTTCCTCTTGGCCAGGCGGGCCTTCTCCTGAGTCTCCTCGGCCTGCCAGTATGCTATGCAAGCAGGCCAGTCCTTCTGGCGCACAAAATCGGGCCTCTTGCCGGCCGCTAGGTAGTCATCCTTCTTCATGTGGTACACCATGTCCCTGTACCGATCCTGGCACCTCTTCTAGAAGAGCGGAAGGATCTCCTCATCAGGGAATGACCACCTAAACTCCTTCTGTATTAACACATTAATAACCAACGATGTTAGTAAAAATATTAGACAACACAAAATACATATATATCAATTTTTTACCTTGAACTCCCCCCAATACAACATCCTCCTCTCCACGAGTACCTTCTTCCTAGCGAAGCCCGTAGGATGTATAAACCTCTTGAATATAGCTGTAATTGTCCTCGAATAGGCATTCGAAGGCCTCATGACTCTGAAAATGCAAATTAGATTCAATTATAATATACATAAAGTAAATTAATAAAATATATTGATATTTAGATCAAAATCACTCTCCCTGCCCACAATCTCAAGCTCGATCTCCCGTCTCGAGTCAACTGTGCGGGACTCCTTTTCCTGAGCATCGGTCCCATCCTGACCGACACTATCATCAATGGGACCGCCAACATATCCCATAGATGATAGAGCTCGTGACCTAGCCCCATGAGATCCACCTCCTCTAGTCATCTGACAAAACAACTTATATAGATATCTATACATATGATCTTAATTAAATAAAAAACATAAAATTCAAAAAAGACAAAAATTCAGCAGCATAACGACTTGAAACCTATATTTTGACCAAGTCATCGACGTAACTTAACTTAACTAGCAATAACCAAACACCAGAGGGACCCAGGGGCCCTCCTCCCATTATAAATACGTATAATTAATATAGTGGGATCCAGAGGCCCTCGTCCCAATAACTAACATACTTTAATAAATTCATCTAATTAACATGCTTTAGTAAATTGAACTAAGTAACATGCTTAAATAAATTCAACAAGTTAACATGCATAAATAAATTTAAGCAAAAATATTACAGAAACATGGCTCTTAAAAGACGATTATACCCCTAACAATTTCAGTAATTCCACATTTCATCATCTACATGACTACATCACTGACTGAGCAGTTTGGTTCACCCCTAAAAGAAATATTTGAAGATTTAAGTTAATATATTTTGAAAGGGTACTGTAATTATTGGGGTTTTTTCGAATTAAACCACCGCAGGATCATTTGGATGTTCATTAACCCATGTTCATGCAAATCATATTTTTATGTTTCATGCATGTTTAACACACGTCTAGCACAAAATACATGCATAGAAAATTAGAAAATTCCGTCGCCCGATTTTGTAATATACGGGGACAGAGCCCTTCTTCCCAATTTTTCCCCCAAATCAACCGAGCCCTAAATCGCCCCATTCCCATCGACCGTCGCTGCGACCGCCGAGGCCCCGCGCCAACGAGCTCCATCTCCCTCTCCCTCTCCCTCTTCCGTGCCGGAGCCCGCCTCCACTGCCCAGACCGCCTCCACTGCTGAAGCTGACGCCGCCGCCGACCCGGTAAGTTGAAGCTTGTTTTAATTAATTTGATTATTTTTATATTTTTATAAATGTGTTTTTTAACAGTATTTAGATGCAGCAGTTCAATGATTAAAATTTGATATTTATCTAAAAAAAGATTAAAGTTTGATATGATATCATGTTTAGGATGGATTTTTTCTTTTCTTTTTTGCACGACTGATTACACCCTTTTTTTTTAAATCTACTAGTATTATCTTGGACTCGGTTGTATGTATGTATATGTTACGTTGACCGGCCGGGAAGAGAAAAGAAAACTCAGCTTTAATTAAATTTAATTTGTATGGTAGTTTAAAGTTATGGAATTATTTTCTTAAAAAAAAGTTATGGAAAGTTCAATTCAAAAAAGAAAAAAGAAAAAAAGTAGTTGGCAAATTCCCAGCATTTTTTCTCAAATTTTGACCGTTCTTGATTTTTGAAACACATCCCGTATGTATGTATGTGTGAGTGTATGTATATATATATATATAGTTAAGTTTAAATAACTCGTTTGAAGTCTTATTTGACAATTTTATATTAAAATCAAATTAATCAAATAATATATATGTAAGTAATGCGGTGAAGAAGAAATGAAATAATAATTAAGAGGGAGTAAATAAAATAAAATTCCATTTGCAGTTCCCTGCCCAAATCCCTCTCCCATTGTTCCCCTCAACAACCATCATGAATACCTCAAAATTTTATAATTTCTTTTGTGCACAAATAATATGTTGGTAGTGTATGTATTCATAACAAGAAACACTACAAAAAAAGTCCATTCTAGCGACGGGAATTAGCGACGGGGCCGACACGGGTCGCCACTAGCGACGGAAATAGCGACGGAAAATTTTGCGACGGGGTTAGCGACGGGGTTCCCCGTAGCTAATTCTAGCAACGGGAACCCCCGTAGCTATTTTTTTTTAATTTTTTTAATTTTTTTTAAATTTTATTTAATTATTTTTAAAATAATTAAATATGATTTTATACTATTCTAATACAAATATTTTCCCTATTAAAATCATTTTTATATTTTTATTCATTTATTTTAATTTTTGAAAAAATAATATCGCAATATACATTTATTAATATCATATCTTTAAATTTATATTATTTCCTTATTAAATACAAATTTATACAAATTAGCTTTATTAGTATTCTTATAAATAAACTAATTAGTATATTATTATATATTTAAAAAATGTATTAAGTTTAACATAATATTTATTATAGTTACTACTACAAGATTAATCAATTATACATTAACAAACTAAAATATACTATGAAAATATATATACATAATATAGTATATAATGGATTTTAATTTTTAATTATAAACTAAAGTAATTTTCAATTTTTTTTAATTTTTTTTTATTTTTTAAATTTTATTTAATTATTTTTAAAATAATTAAATATGATTTCAATCTATTCTAATACAAATATTCTCCCTATTAAAATCATTTTTATATTTTTATTCATTTATTTTAATTTTTGAAAAAATAATATCGCAATTATACACATTTATTAATATCACATCTTTAAATTTTTATTATTTCCTTATTAAATAAAAATTTATACAAATTAACTTTATTAGTATTCTTATAAATAAACTAATTAGTATATTATTATATATTTAAAAAATGTATTAAGTTTAACATAATATTTATTATAGTTACTACTACAAGATTAATCAATTATACATTAACAAACTAAAATATACTATGAAAATATATACATAATATAGTATATAATGTATTTTAATTTTTAATTATAAACTAAAGTTATTTATTATGTAAGTAAAAATAATTTAATTCATTATGATATTTAGCATGAAACACAAAGTAAGACTATTTAACCACATTTTCACCATGATATATATATATATATATATATAATTTTTAAAATAATTTAATTAATAAATTATAGTTCTATATACAAATATATAATACAATATCACCTTTATTATAATTTTTGTATGCATGGATACTTAATAAATATCACCTTAAATTATAGTTCTTATATACAAATATATAATACAATATAATATCAATATTATATATATATATATATTTGTGCACAAATAGATATAAATATATTAATAACAATATAACACTTTTAATTTATAGAGATAAATAAAAATAAATTATGAAAAAATCGTATAAGTATATATATTATTTAAACTATCAATATAACATTAATTGAACTTGCCCCAATGGATAAGTGCTTGGCCCTCCTTCTAGGAGGTCACAGGTTCGAATCCTCTTAGGTGCATATTATACAAAATTATTCTTGAAAGGCTTGGGAAGGGCTTGGGCGCGGGCCTTTCATCGGGTCGGGTCAAGGGCTCATTAATGGGCCGGGCCCCCGGGTCGGGAGCTCATCGCGGGCCGGGCCAATCAATAATTTCAAAATTTTAAATTTGGCGGATAGCGACGGGGTTTCCGTCGCTATCTAGCGACGGGGTACCCCGTCGCTATATCCGTCGCTATATAGCGATGGGGGTGCCCCGTCGCTAGATCCGTCGCAAAGCCTTGGCGACGGGCGAGCCACCGTCGCGCATGATTAGCGACGAGCGATTTAGCGGGTTTAGCGAGGGGAAACCCCCGTCGCTAAATCTGAATTTTTTTGTAGTGAAACACAATAAAGAATATTATGAAAACCAGATCATGAGTGTGTGCTTGTTACAGATTTTATTAAATTCTAGAAATTTTTTAAATTTAGTTTTATAAAAAATTAAATGATAAAGCTATATATATATGTAATTGATAATTTGAGAAATTTATGATTTTTTTTGAATTTGTTTGTAGTAAAGTTCAAATTTTTTGTGTTATTTAAAATTTATTTACTTATTGGTATTTGTGTATTATATTTTCTTTTATTGCCAAATTTATGTTGTTTGTAGTAAAGTTCAAATTCTTTGTATTTCTATTAGTTGAATTTTTGTGTTCTATTTTAATTATCATCAAATATATATTATTTGTGTTATTTAAGATTTATTTGATTATTAATTTCATATTTAATTACATTTTTTGCATTGCTAAAACTAACCAAAGGACGCCCTACAATACAATTAAAATTAAAAAAAAATTACAATATGTAACAATCGGTCAAAAAAATCTTCTAATTGCCATTACTTATATATTTTGTTATTAATTAAAGCAAGTTAGTTCAATTTTAATAAAGCATGTTAGTTAAATAAGAATAGGGCCCCTAGATCCCTCTATTTTAATTGTACGTATTTATATTAGGATGAGGGCCCTGGATCCCTTCGGTGTTTGGTTTTTCCTAGTTAATCCCAGAACCTAGTTAGGTTACGGCGACGACTTGGTCAAAATATAGGTTACACGTCGTTATGCTGCCGAATTTTTGTCCTTTTTGAATTTTATGTTTTTATTTAATTAAGATCATGTGTATAGATATCTATATGAGTTGTTTTTGTCAGATGACTAGAGGAGGTGGATCTCACAAGGCTAGGTCACGAGCTCTATCATCTATGGGATCTGTTGGTGGTACCTTTGATGATACTGTCGGTCAGGATGGGACCGATGCTCAGCGAGAGGAGTCCCGCACAGTTGACTCGAGATAGGAGCTCGAGCTCGAGACCATGGGAAAGGAGAGGTATGTTGATCAATATATCAATATATTTAATTAATTTACTTTATGTATATTATAATTGAATCTAATTTGCATTTTCAGAGTCTTCAGGCCCTCGAATGCCTGTTCGAGGGCATTTACAGCTTTCTTCAAGAGGTATATGTATCCTACGGGCTTCGCTTGGAAAAAGGTACCCGTGGATAGGAGGATGCTGTATTGGGCTGAGTTCAAGGTAAAAAATTGATATATATGTATTTTGTGTTGTCTAATATTATTACTAACGTCGTTGGTTATTGATGTGTTAATATAGAAGGAGTTTAGGTGGTCATTCCCTAATGAAGAGGTGCTTCCGCTCTTCTGGAAGAAGTGCCAGGACTGGTACAGGGACATGGTGTACCACATGAAGAAGGATGACTACTAGGCAGGCAAGAAGCTCAATTTTGTGCGCCAGGTGGACTGGCCTACTTGGATAGCATACTGGCAGGCGGAGGAGACTCAAGAGAAGGTTCGCGTGGCCAAGAGGAACCGCAACACCAAGTCCAATGGTCCAGAATCATCCAGCCAGACTCACCACAGAGGCGTCAGATGTGTCGTGGATCATATGTGTGATCTGGTACGAGTTAAAATAATTATTCAAATTTATAGTATAATAAATTAACACTTTCTAATATATTTCATTTTTATCTGTTTAATCAGGCTAGAGAGCAGCATCTGTCCGACTAGGAGGCGCACCACCAGATCTACCTCAAGCTTCACTGCCCAGACGGCCTTTGGACCACAGCCAAGGCGAGGGATAATAAGGTAAATTTTTACAAATATTTTAATATATATTTATATATATGCGTATATATAAATAATTTATATTGAAAAATTAATTACATTTATCCTGATAAATACAGGATAACTGTTGCGCCTTGGCCACGGATTGGAGAGCAGAGGGCAGGGAGCCAGACAGGGGTGAGATTTTCCGCCAGGTGGTGACGCCTAACAGGAAGGGGCGCACTATCAGGCTAGGGAACATGGCCTCTACCATTCGTCACCCTTCTACTGCACCTAGAAGATTCTCCTCATCATCGAGCCTGGGCTCCGGGTCACTGTACACCCAGGCTGAGCTCGATGCGAGACTAGGTGAGATGCAGGCTCAGATGCAGGCATAGATTGATGCCCAGAGTGAGTCTGTACATCAGGTGCTGGAGAAACAGGCCAGGATGGAGTCCCTGCTTCAGCACCTTTTGAGTCAGCAATCGGGTGCTACTGGTGACGGATCCGGAGGATCTGGTAGCGGTTCCGGAAGGCCGGATGGTGATGAGGGCACGTAGTTGTACTATATCTGTATTTATGCTACAATTTTGATATTTATTTATATGTATTATACATTTTATATTAAATGATGTATAATTATATATATATATATATTAGTTTTATGATCTTTTATTATATTTGGGTACAAATAAATATTTAAAAAGAAAAAGGAATAAAAAAAACCGAATTAAAAAAATTGAAATTAAAAAAATGGAACTAAAATTAAAAAAAAAAAAAAAATGGCGACGGAAATGTTCCGTCGCCCGATTTTTTAAAATTTTATGAATTAAATTATTTTTTTATTTGGCGACGGAACATTCCGTCGCCTCAATTAGGCGACCATTTATGACAACACTTTAAGGTGACGAACGTTTCCGTTGCCAAATGGAGTAGACGGAAAATTCCGTCGCCTTATCTCTTTAGCGACTAAATACACGAGACAGACACTTTCTGTCGCCATTCCGTCGCCCGTTAAATTGGCAACGGAAAAGGGCTTGGGGTACGGAAATGTCCGTCGCTATTACGTGATTTTCTTGTAGTGTCTACTCGATACCAGAAACCGTTGGGGTATCCAGGAATGATCTTCTCCATCATTATGGCTAAAAATGATGTCGTGACGGTTGATGATGTGTATGAGCTGGAGGAGCCCCCTCTTGTGATTAGTCATAAGCTCTTCTCTTCCCAGCACACTTCTGACATTCCTGCTGGAGATGCTGCCCAAGATCCTGCTCTTGAGCCTCCGTCTATTCCTAACAGATCTGCTCCACAACTTTCTGTGAATGCTGCTTTCTTTGACAGGTACATTCAATCTCTGGAGCGAGAGGTGAACTTTCTGGACAAGGCCATGAGGACAATCCGAACTCGAAAGTATGAGTTGGAGTCTCTTCTAATGGATCTTCAAGCCTGAGTTTTTGGCTTTACATCTCCACTTGATGTACCAGGCACTTCTGCTGCAGGTGCCCGTGATGGTGTGTCTTCCAGCTCTGCCCCAGCTGTTACTTCACCGACTGCTGATCATGTACCCTAGCCGTCCTCCACCACTGCTCCAGAATCTGTTCCAGTTGCCGCTACTGCTCCTGTGCTCTGAAGTTTTGCCATTTATGGCAGATATTAAAGGGGAGAGAAGATGATGAAGCTAAAGCTGCAAAGTTACTATTGCTGCTGATGATAAGAGCGCGTGTGCTCTTTTAAAAACTTTTTGCTTTATAGTTTTTGAACAATTTATCGGGGATGCAAGTTTGCCCTGTTTTATTTTTGTTGGTCTGTATAATATTTGATCAACCTGACAATGCAGCCTTGTCTGCACAAAGAATCCTCGTGGATGTTGGTGAAACTCCCCAGTTCAGCTTAAGTAGGAGTTCGTGAAACTTTGCATGACAGTTTCTTTATATATATCGTCTTTTGATATATTTTGATCTGTGGAGTTTATTCGTGTGATGTGCAGATTATGAGTTATTGTCTTCCATAAACACTAAAAGGGGGGATATTGTTAGTTGCCATCATTATGCACTATGTGTGTTTTGGCGAGATATGTTCGACAATATGTGCTTGGGTATATGCCTGAAGTTAAATGTTCCGCTATTATGTGTGCCATTACTGTCAGGAGCCGGGACACATCAAACCACATTGCTTTAAGTTTCACGATGATGTCGCAACCGGGAGAACAACATCAGGGATCACATTGAAGGACAAGAATCTAATGAAGTCCAAAAAGATAAAGGTTACATGCAATGTTGTGTATACATCACTAAAGGCTAACATTGCCAGAACATGGTACTTCGACAGTGGATGTTCTCGACACATGACCGGCAATAAGGAGTTTCTTAAAGAATACACCACTTCAAAAAAGGCAAAGTCAGTTATGGAGGAAGAGCTCAAGCAAACATTGAATGTCAAACATTTTCCTAAGCTTCAGAATGTCCTACATGTTGAAGGGTTGACGGCCAACTTGATCAGTATCAGTCAGTTATGTGACGATGGTATGCACGTCAAGTTTGATAAAAACACTTGTGAAGTATTTGACAAAGATGACAAATGCATAATGTTCGGAAGCCGTGCATCTGATAATTGCTACCATGTTGACAAAGATGAAACGTGCAACATGACCGTAAATGATGAAACAAAGCTGATTCATCAAAAACTCGGTCACATGAGCATGGTAAATTTGAAAAAACTGATTGTGTTAGATGCTGTTCGCGGCCTACCAAAACTGAAAGTTGATCACGATGTTATATGTGGTGCCTGTCAAAAGGGAAAACAAACCAGAACTCATCACAAAAGCCTGGATGGATGTCAAACAACAAGATGTTTCCAACTCTTACACATGGACATCATTGGTCCAGTCGATACAAAAAGTATGAGTGGTAAGAGTTTCATCCTTGTCATTGTTGATGATTTCTCAAGGTATACTTGGGTTGAATTTCTACAGGAAAAATCTGAAACATTCAAAGTCTTTAAAAGAGTCTGCCGGACAATGTGTTTGCAATATGACACCAACATTGCATGCGTCAGAACAGATCATGGAAGAGAATTTGAGAATGCTGCATTCAATGACTTTTGTGAAAAGAAAGGAATACTCCATGAGTATTCAGCTCCCAAAACTCCTGAACAAAATGGAGTAGTGGAGAGAAAGAATCAAACTCTGCAGGAAATGTCATGTGCAATGTTACAGGCTAAAGGTCTCTCGAAGAAGCTGTGGGCTGAAGCTGTCAACACAGCCTGTCACATTGGGAACAGAGTCTATCTTCGACCAGGAAGAAAGGAGACATCTTATGAGCTTCTACGAGAAAGATCTCTAATATTTCCATGTGTTTGGATGTGTCTGCTACATCCTGAATGACAGAGACCACCTTGGAAAGTTTGAATCTAAAAGTGATAAAGGACTGTTCTTGGGATATGCTCAAAACAGCAGAGCATTTCGTGTTCTTAACTTAAGAACCAAAGCTGTGCAAAAATCTATCAATGTTGTGTTTGATGATCTTGCAGGTCTGGCAACTAAGTCTGAGGAAGATGATGTGTCATTCCTCTTTCATGAACTAGATGTTGCTGATAAGGAGCCAAGTAGAACTCCTAAAAGTCCCACGGGAAGTCCTGATGTCAAATCCAATGTTCCTTCTCCCTCAGCAAATGATTCAACATCCCTTCGAACACCAGACTCAGATTTCTCCTCTAAAAGCGATGATGACCATCTTCCACTTGCTCAGTATGAACGGAGACGTGATCCTCCAAGAAGAATCAAAAGAGATCACCCAAATTCCCAAATCATTGGTGATGGATCTGAAGAAGTCAAAATAAGAACAAAAAGCTCAGTCGATGTTGCTGAATTGGTCAAACAGGTTTGCATGTCATCAGTCATTAACTTTGTGTCTATCACATGCTTTCTATCCAGTGTTGAACCTAAAAATGTCAAAGAAGCTCTAAAAGATGAATTCTGGATAGAAGCAATGGATGATGAGCTGATTCAGTTTGTTCGAAATAATGTGTGGGAATTGGTTCCAAGGCCTGAAAATAAAAATGTAATTGGAACCAAATGGATATTTAAGAACAAGACTGATGAGTCTGGGAATGTGGTTAGAAACAAAGCCAGGCTAGTGGCACAAGGTTATACAAAAGTAGAAGGAATAGACTATGGTGAAACATTCGCTCCTGTTGCTAGAATAGAGTCTATCCGTCTCCTACTTGCCATTGCTTGCCACATTGGGTTTACATTGCATTAAATGGATGTCAAAAGTGCATTCCTGAATGGTATTTTGAATGAGGAAGCCTATGTTGAACAACCAAAAGGATTTGAATGTCATGAAAAACCAAACCATGTGCTGAAACTTCACAAGGCCTTGTATGGACTGAAACAAGCTCCTAGAGCTTGTTATGCTCGTCTTACCGAGTTTTTAATTGACTTTGGTTTTACAAGAGGCGTGGTTGATAAGACATTGTTTATCAAAAGGATCCACAAACACATCACTATTGCACAAATCTATGTTGATGATATTGTGCTTGGATCCACGTGTTCTAATCTCCACAGGGAGTTTGTTGATGCAATATGCAGCACATTTGAGATGAGCATGGTCAGCGAATTGGCCTACTTCATTGGTCTCCAAATCAAGCAAGACAAAGATGGGATTTTCATATCGCAAAGCAAGTATGCCAAAAATCTGATCAAGCGCTTCGGACTTGAAGTTTCTAAGCCTATGAAGACACCAATGGGATCCTCTGAAAAACTGAGCAAAGACGATGTTGGAGACAATGTTGACCCAACGATGTATAGATGAATGATTGGAAGCTTGCTCTACTTGACCGCCAGCAGACCTGACATCATGTTCAGTGTTTGAGTATGTGCTAGATACCAAGCTCAACCCAAGGAATCTCACTTAAAAGCTGTCAAAAGAATAATTCGATATGTTGCTGGTACAGTTAACTTTGGAATCAGGTATTGTAAAGATACAAACACCAGCCTTATTGGATACAGTGATTCAGACTGGGCAGGCGATGTTGATGATAGAAAGAGCACACGTGGTGGTTGTTTCTTTTTGGGGAACAATATGGTTTCTTGGTCAAGCAAGAAACAAAATTGCATCTCCTTGTCAACAGCTGAATCAGAATATGTTGCAGCTGCTAGTTGTTGTGCTCAGTTGGTATGGCTGAATCAGATGTTGAAAGACTATGGCATGACAAGCTCATCACTAACACTGTTGTGTGATAATGCTAGTGCTATTGAAATTTCCAAGAATCCTGTTCAACATTCACGCACCAAGCATATCGACATTCGACATCACTTCATCAGAGACTTGGTGGAAAAGGAGATCATTAACATCAAATACATATCCACTGAGAATCTAACAGCAGATATTTTTACCAAGCCCCTTGATTTTGAGAGATTTTTTGCCTTGAGAAAGTCTCTTGGAATGTGTTCTATTTAATTAGTTCATTTTGTTTACCGATGTTGAACTCGATGTGAGTTTTTTTATTAAAGATTAGTTGTTTATCTTGTTCCTCATACTGTATGTTGATGATATCTTGCTTATCGGAAATAATAAGAAGGTCTTGTCAGACATAAGGGTGTGATTATCTGAGCAATTCGATATGAAGGATCTGGGAGAAGCCGGACATGTCCTTGGCATCAAGATCATTTGAGATCACCAGAAAATGATGCTTTGTCTATCCCATGCGACCTATATCGATACAGTTCTCGCTAGGTATAACATGCAAGATTCCAAGAAAAGTTTTATACCTTTTAGACATGGAATTCATCTATGCAAGGAAATATGTCCCCAAACAATGTTTGAGAGAGATGAGATGAAGAAAATTCCATACGCTTCGACTGTGGGAAGTTTGATGTATTCTACACTTTGCACTAGGCCTAATATATGTTATGCAGTTGGCATGGTAAGCAGATATCAGTCTAACCCTGGACAAGGTCACTGGACTACGGTTAAGAACATTCTCAAGTACCTTAAAAGGACTCAAGATTATATGTTGATACACCGCTCTGATAGTCTCGTGCCTTTGGGTTACACGAACTCATATTTTCAATCCAATAAAGATTAGAGTAAATCTACCTCAGGCTATGTGTTTATATTGGGAGGTGGAGCCATTGCATGGAGAAGCATCAGGCAGAAATGCATAACTGACTCCATCATGGAAGGCGAATATATAGCTGCCTCTGAGGCTGCAAAAGAAGCTGTTTGACTCCGGAGTTTCCTGTTGGACTTGAGCGTGGTTCCTGATTTGCCTAAGACTATCACGATATGTTGTGATAATTCTGGTGCAGTGGCAAATTCGAAGAAACCCAGAGCCCACAAGGAAAGTAAACACATAAAAAGGAAGTAGCATCTTATACGAGAAATCATTAAGAGAGGAGATGTGGCAGTGGTTAATATTACATCAGAGGACAATCTAGCTGATCCATACAAGAAGAGCTTTCCAGCTAAGACTTTGATGGTCACGTGGAAAAAATGGGAGTAAGATGCAGACCAGGAGGCACCGTTTGAGATTTAGTTTTCATTGGAGAGTTACCCAATTAGTTTTATGCTTGAAAGACATGCTTCAAGTATAAGTGGAAGATTGTTAGTTTTGTATACTGGAAGATATGTCTTTGTATACGTTTCTGATGATATGATGATATAGATTGAATATTATTATAGTGATTGTTTTGCATTTAAATTATTATTATATAATTGTTTGTGCATGTTCAATATACTTACATTGTAGATGATATGGTGTGGGAGAACACACGGTAAGATCATATCATCAGATCGTTGTATTGTATTATAAGGCTCACGGTTTAGATGGTTCTGAACTCACCATTGGTACACCATAGAATAATCTGATAGTTAGTTTATCTTGACTAACTGATTATTCTAGTACACCTTTTCGTGTATTAAGGAGGATCACGATAGGATACTATTATCTACTCTAACCTTAAAGTGAGAGAATAAAGATCCACATAGTTTGGGTTCTCAACTCATATATATTGGCGAACATATATGTGTTGTGTTTATTACTTTGATTTATCAATGGGTGAGATCCTTTCGTGGATCCATAAACTCGATATTTTGGGTAATAATAATGTATACATGATGTATCGTGCAATATGCATGAGCACCGTGTCCTAGTCTGCCAGGTTGATGATGTTCCCTTGAGGAAACACAAGTTCATGTGAAACTCTGTTGGTGGAATTTATTCCGTACATGATAAAGCTTGTGTGGTACTACTCAAGGAAATAAATATTAATAAATTATAACAGTCAGAGGCTTATGAAATTAATTAATCGACATTATATCTTAAACACGGGGAATGGCTGAACTAAAGAAGAAAGCATATTCGCAAATATGTATTAAATTGGTAGGTCAGTATTACTTCTTTAATGGAATAAAAGTAATACTTAATTTATTTAATTATATCATATGTTTATTAGATATTAGAAATTAAATAAATTAGCAGGCCAATTTAATATTCTTCTAGATCCCTGTTGTAGCCCAATAAGACTTAAGTGGAGTTGAGATGGAACATGAGGTAGAGGCCCAAAACCAAGTAGGGTTAGGGCTGCATATTTTCACCCACCTCTCTATTTATGTTAGGGAAGGGGATGAAAATTACTAATGAAAAATCGAGCCCTCTTTTGTTGTCTTGTTCCCCATAGATAAGACACCCGTCTCAGTAGAATACAACCCACCCTGTATCTGAACACAATCTGGGAATGCAACAGAAGATCATGGAGTGGAATTGCTAGCAAAGGAGCGCCGATCACACATTCATTCAGTAGCAAGATTAGATCTGTAATCTTGTCCTCAACCCGACGTTTGATTTGTAAGTAAATTTCAAATTCTATTCTTCCGCTTTATTAGAATTGAAATTGCCTTGCTTGTTATTTGAACTCGGTGCATTAAATACATTCAAGATACATAAAAATATGATTTGCATGACAATGGATTAATGAACAACCAATAGATCATGCGGTGGTTTAATTTGAAAAAAACCCCAACAGGACCTTCATGTAGAACTGCTGCACCTTCGTCAACCTATAGTTCATTCCTTCAGAACTCAACTTCTTCTCCTACCTCAGTTCCAATCAGTTCCTCACATGGAACTATTCGTGACTGCTCAGCATCTCCGAAACTGATAGTTCCTTCAATGCTCGGTTCTAGGGGAGTTTCTGGCTCAGTATCTTAAGTCTCTACTTAAGCTTGGGACTGGATGGCCCTTAGAATATGATCAAAGTAGGGAACCAATTCCCAACCTCTTCTTCCATCAATTTCATCGACCAACTGAGCTGACTGATTAGTTTGTTCTTCTCCATTAGTCTTTTCTTCACTTTGAGCAGTTGGAAGAACGGCGGATTGAGCCATTTCAGTAGTTGGCTCTCTGGAATGGGTAGTTGCGAGTTCAGCTGACTTCTGAAACTGGTGAGCTTGACCAGTTGGCTCTTGTGGATACTCCTTGGTTTTTTGAACTGGTGATTGAAGAAGTTTCTCAAACTCTTCATCACTGGCAATTTTTTCTTCAGCTTCTTCTTCTGGCTGGTCGGGGGAGTCAGGAATGAGATTGATTACAACCTCAGCTAGTTGGGGAGATTCTTCAGAATGTAATTCTCTCACTACTTCGTTAATGAGATTATCCATTGAAGTTGGTACTCAATCTTCTCTAGCAGTTGATGTTGATAGTTGTTCAGACTAATGTCTTTGTTGCTCTTTCTTCAATTCATTATAGAGCCACTTTTGTTGGATGTGCAAGTGCATCCTTCTTTCATGTTCCTCTTCAGTGGTGATGACTGGTGGTTAGATCTTTTGAGATTTGACGCGAAGTCATTTCGCGCTCAAAATAAATTTATATGCTCCTGTACCCACAGCGAGTGTAGCTAGCTCATGAGTACGGGTCGAACCCACAGAGAGCTGCTGTGATTTCACCTTCTCGTCACTAGTCATATAAAGGGGTTTTGGTGTTGTCACTATACTGAAAATTAAATCTGCAAAGAAAATTCAAGATGATATAAAATAACAAAAGGTTCTGGCATTTGAACTAGATTTTGGTTTAACTATAAAACAACTCAATCATGGGCACACTAATTTTTATACATATTAAGTCACCCAGTTATGGAGACTGGATTCCTCTCTGTATCTCCTCATTCATCCTTTCATTTTAGGTTTAAAAACAATTCCTCGTCAAATAAACCCCTAACCTATCTATCACCCATCTCCCGGTTCCCTAAAGAGATGTAAGTGAATAGACAGCAGTGTGCCCTAGATGAACCCAAGTTTACTGTGTTTATCGATTCCTCGTGTGCCCACAACAACCTATCGATTCCCTTATTACTATATGAACCAACACACAGTCACGATTCACCAATTCAATTAATAGTGGTGTGCCCTCTATATCTAACGAGTGATCAGCCAGATTGGGCATTTCAGACACACACTCACGTGGAACAAGGCTCAAGAATCGATAGAAACCTATCATACATTACTATGCCCATTTAAGCCCCACGAGTCCAATTTTGCACTTAAACCATTTTCATTGTTCAAACACAAGAATTGAAGATCTAGCCAAGCATGTTAGATAAAACTAAAATAGCAGAATTGAAAGACATAATAATAATAAAAACTTACTGAATTTAATAGGCAAAAATACTCAACACCAACGCTGAGATCATAAAAATTTTCCTACGTCCTAAAGGCCTATTGGATTGTTTCTTGCTGCCTCGGTAGCATACGAAATGTCAAGTGCAAAAAATAATTATTGTAGTAAAGTTTCCAACTTCCTAACTGTGTTTCTAGAAAATAAAACTTATTTTTATGGATACAATTCGTAAATATTCAAATTCCCCCACAGGTGGGGCTCTGCAACTACCTTTCTAGACCGGTGTGCCCTCTGCAACTAACTGGATAAGCATTATCCAGTTTGTTAACCAAATCCTTATTTTTTAGGAATTGTCCTTATCACTTCATCACCAGGCCTCCAGTAGTCCTTCTCACCTCCAAATCTTTACGAATTGATCCATTTCCTTCATCATTATCTTGATTGAAAAAACTCTAAAAATTCCGCATGTGCCCAGTTCCAAGCCCTTGGTCGAGTCTGTACGAGCACTGTGGGTATGACATCATCTGGTCAGCTTCATCCATTTCTTATGTGCCTATTCTGCCTCCCGAATATAGGACGAACGCTGAAGAAGTTGTCTATGCTTCTGAATACGGTTTATGGCGATGAGATATACTTGAATATTTGGGTATAAAATACTCTTTTTGCCAAACTCGACCTCTGAAATACCCTTGACCCCATATTTGGTTCTTTTCGACTCAAAACAGACTCAAAAGGACATTTATAACGAATAAAATGCCCATAAAACCACAAAATAAATGGACCTATCATACCCACACACTTTAAACATGATTGTCCTCAAGCATGGGATGCAACGCCTCCAGAAAAAATAAAGAAAAAAAAAGAGAAAAGAAACAGACTCAAGACATAAGCATGCAAACTGTAAATCAGTGTGGGCACATCAACCTCAATAATTCAATAAAGTTGCCAAGTTTCAGCACGCCAAAAATAGGTCAAAAATGAGTAAAGCGTGGTAATCTTCACAGTCTCTCTTCCCTCTGTGTTTAGGCTCAGTGTATACACTCAACGCAATGCATTCTGTACCTATTCATTATATTGGCTTGCCAAAGTTCTGCTTTCAAATACAAGAAACCAAGATGCAAAAGTATCAATAAGGCTTTTTAGGTCGAAGTGGGCATTTCATATAAGGTGGGGCTTTATTCACTATATAGTTCCCCACCTTTTCTAAGCACTACCCTCTTGTGCCCTGTTCAGACAGTAAATATTTCTTTTTCTTGGGCATTCTGAACACTTCAGACTAGGGAGAATTTATTTTTCATTTCTTTTTTTTTCTTTTTTTTCTTTTTTTCTTTTCTGTCATAGCTTTTTTTTTCTATTTCCCCTATCTTTTTTCTCTAGCCCTTTTTACGTATCCCTCCAGCAAGTCTGCTTTCATTTTTTTTTTTCAGGCTCTTATAATGCCCTAGCTATATATATAACCTTTTCAAACAAAGAATCTGCCAGGGCATTTTGTAGGCTCAAAAAGGGTTACAAGGCTGAGTTGATGGTGGTTGATTTTATATAAGTGGCTCAGCAAAAGATGACCTAAATTATCTACACACTTTGCAATTTGCAAAGTGCTAAAACACACTCAATCAAGAACAAGACTAAGAAAAACTTAAATGCCCCTTGTTAGTTTTGTATACTGGAAAGACATGTCTTTGTATACTTTTATGATGATATGATGATATGGATTCAAAGTTATTGCAGTCACTGTTTGCATTTAGATTATTTTAGATAATTATTTTATGCAATGATTCAATATACTTACATTGTAGATGATATGGTGTGGGGAGACACATGGTAAGATCATATCATTAGAACCTTGTATTGTATTAAAGAGCTCACGACTTAGATGGTCCTGAACACCCCATCGGTATACCGTAGGATAATCTGATAAGTTAGTTTATCTTGACTAACTGATTATTCTAGTACACTTGTTAGTGTATTGAGGAGGATCACGATAGGATACTATTCTCTACTCTGACCCTGATAGTGAGAGAATAAAGATCCACAGAGTTCGGGTTCTAAACTCATATTTCTTGGCGAGCATATGTATACATTATTTATTGCTTTGATTTATCAATTGGTGAGATCCTTTCATGGATCCATAAACTCGATATCTTGGGTAATAATAATATATACATGATGTATCGTGCAATATGCATGAGCACCGTGTCCTGGTGTGCCAGGTTGATGATATTCCCTTAAGGAAACACAAGTTCATGTTGAAACCCTACAGGTGGAACTTAATCCGTACATGATAAAGCTTGTGTGGTACTACTCAAGGTTTTAGATGTTAATTAATTATAGCTGTCAGAGGCTGATATAATAAATTAATGAACATTATATCTTAAACACGAAAAATGGTTGCACTAAAGGAGAAAGCATATTCGCAAATATGTATTAAATTGGTAGGTCAGATTACTTCTTTAGTGGAATAAAAGTAATACTTAATTTATTTAATTATATCCTAAGTTTATGGATATTAGAAATTAAATAAATTAGTGGGCCAATTTAATATTCTTCTAGATCCTTGTTAGAGCCTAAATAGACTGTTAGTGGACTAGATATGGAACTTGAGATAGAGGCCAAAACCCTACTAGGTGAATTATAGTTGGGTTTGTTCACTGTTTGCTGTGTTGTAGCTGATGTTGTGACCAAGATTGCAGAGAAAACGATAATCATTAGAAAATTTGTCTAGAATTATATTTTTGTTGTTATTCCCGTTTTTTTATTTTATTCTTATATATATATATACACAAAAAAAGGGAAAACAAAAAATATTTTGGGACCCATAAAAGATTCACTTTTTGAATTGATGTGATAAATACACGTTTTGATATGGTGTATCCCTATCCACTAATTCTATTTTATTTAAATATTTTTTTATAAGGAAAATAGAAAAAGTGGGTGATGTGACAGAGTCTGTTCCGATTTTTGAGGGTGAAGAGATATATCAACCATTTTTTAAAACATTTTTTTATCACTCTCTCTCTCCTTCGAAGACTCTTCATCTCCCACTTTTGATTTCTCCCCTATTCAAGCTCTTTTTCAGTTTATCAATGGCGGAACCCAAGGATATCTCTGCCATGTTTGAGATGATGAAACAAATGTTTAAGAAGACTATGGGCACTCCATCCTCTGCCTCTGGTCCTGCTGGAACATCAGCTATTACACCCTCCGCCACATCAACTCCAGCAGTCACAGCAACAGCCGAACTCATTCCAGAGGGACCCAAATCGGAGTCCGACAAACCCGCATTTTCTCCGGCTGAACATGCAGATGCTTCTATGGAAGATATTGCTGCTCCTGACTCTCTATTTGTGCTAAACCCAACGCCTCTCCAACACATTAGTCTTAGTACAGAGAGAAATCCTATCGACCCAGATCTGGAGCTACATACTCAAGCTCTTGCCGAGAAAAAGAAGAGTGGCCCTACTCGCAAGTCTAAATGACTTCATGGCCAACAAGGGTCTATTATGGAAGAGGCCAGTGAGGGTTCTAGCAAGAAGGCAAGGAGAACGCTGAAAATGGAAGAAAAACCAGCAAGATCATTGAAAGACGAGTCTGAGGATGAGGAGAACCCCTATGAAAATTCTCCAGACAAAGCTATTGATAATGTGGAAGTTGATGTTGAACAACAAGAGAAACCTCTTTCTGCAATACTAGAGGATAATGTTCCTGCCAAGCCTGCGACTTCAGGACAAACTTGGAAAAGAAAAGGGAAAAAGGGCACTACAACTGGTCCTAAGAAGAAGGAACTTTCGCCCAGCTCTTCACAAGAAATGGTCTCCTCCGGCACAACCAAAGAAATAGTATCTCCAACTTTCACTCATTCAGCCGATGTCAAAGACGATGCTGATTCGGCTGACTCTGAACTAGTCTATCCTCCAGGTTCCCCACATAATGTTTCTTCCGCTTTCAGTAAGACTTTCTACTCCCAACATGCAAAAACACTTCATAAAACTGTTATTCTTCACCCCACTCGTGTTGAAAAACAAATTGATGTGCTTAGTTTTAAGAAGTATGGGATGGATGTTTTCTTGAAAGAAAGAAGTCTCTGAAAATCTGTCACTGAACTGTCATCTTTTGAACCTGATGTTATTGCTGAGTTTTATGCGAATGTGTCTTCTGAGATGGGTGATAAGTCTAAGAGCAAATTTGAGGAGGTTTATATGCGCGATAAAATATATGTTTTTAACCCTATGCTGATCAACAAATTCTTAGGTCTAGGTAACAATTCTGATATTATTAGCCTAGACTTAATTGATGATGTTGTTGGGACTGTTACTGGTGGTTTGGTTACTAAGTGGACTAACAAAATTTCCACTTCTAAGCTCACATTTTTGTACTCTATTTTACACAAATTGATTATGTGTAACTGGTTACCCACCACCAACACTTCAGTGCTCACGGTTGATCAAGCCATCTTGATCTTTAAACTTGGCACAAAAATTCCCTTCAATCTCGGAGAATACATTTTTTATTACATGTTGAAGTCAGCTGCAAAGACAAACACCGCCAGCATTTTACCATTTCCCTGTCTCATCTATGCCCTCCTAGTTGACCAAGGTGTGAAGCCAAATAAGAAGAAGATAGTTACTGAAACTGCAACTATCTCTATCATCAAGCGTAAAGGGAATGAAGATCGTGTAATTGATCTTCCATACATCTTTGGTCGAAGTTCAACAGCTACATCAAGGGATGTTGGACAGGATGTTTCTGCAGATAGTGCACTTTCTCCTCCTCTCTCCGGAAGTGATTTAGCAAGTGTTTCCTCACACTTGATGACAATTTCTGTGCAGGTCTTAAAGTCCTGTGTCTCACAGATGGATTCCTTAATTCATCAAAGCACAGTGCTCACCAATGCAATGGTTGAGCTTCGTCAAGCACTTCAGGGAACCCTTTCTACACAAAAAAGGGGAGTAGATGCCGATGCTGTTGCTGGTGATGTTGGTGCTAAAGGGGAGAAGACTGGAAAGTCTGTGGCCAAGGCTAAGGGGAAGAATAAAATGTGAATTTTCTTTGACAAAAACAATTTAATTTTTTGGTTATGTATTGTGCTGGACACAATTTTATTTTGGATGTGTTTACATCCTTGTTGGTTTGTGGTGTGCATGGACACATTTTTTTCTTTGCTTGATGGATATCCTCGTTGGATATCCTTGGATATTTTTGTTTTAATCATCAGCATGAGTTGATGATTTTGCTATATATTTCGTTTGCATAATTTAATGTGTGATGTTTTATGTTGAGAATGTTTTCAACATTGTTATTCTGTTTTTCACATAACTTATAGTATGTGATATTTTATGTTGGGAATGGACTCAACATTGTGATTGTGTTCACACGTTTTTAAAATGTGTGATGTTCGTTGTGTTGAGAATGTTCTCAACAGAATATTTCTGTATAGGGGATCATTACCCACTAATATTTTTGTATAGGGGATAATTACCCACTAATATTTCTGTACAGGGGTAAAATACCCACTAACCATGTTGTATACTATTGTATAGGGGATTGTACCCACTAACGTTGTATATTATGTTATAGATAATAACTTAAGGGGGAGCAGACCTTAAGGGGCAGGTTTTCAACTCCAATATTTTTGTTTTCGTATTCCGCTGCGGCTCTAATCATGTATATATTGAGCTTTATGTTTTGTGCAGAAAGAATAAGCTTAAGGGGGAGATTGTTGAGTATGACGTATTCCAGATGATGTTATCACTTCGCTGATAACATCACGATCAATGTCGTACCTAATGTTGTCCGTCATTCCCGTCACACCGAGTATAACACTCGGATCTCTAACCTTATCCTTTTCTAATATTTTGGATTAATTTATTTTAAATTAATCTTAATAAATTGTGATTTTTATCACATATCATTTTCCACGATTTAAGGGATTTATTAGATATTCTATTTTGAATTAAAACGTGGATTATGCTTGATTTTGACTAGGTCAGAATCTGTTCCAAGTTTCTAGGAACGTGATGTTCCCCACTTCATCTTTGACACTAACCGTTGCAAAGAAAGTGGGTAGCTGAAGTAACCGCCATTGTTACACGATATTGAAAAACGTGTGCCACCCAGTGCAGAGGACAGTTATCTCGAGTCCAGTCCAGCAAGGGTAATGGAAGGCGGTAGTTTTGCATCCAACTCATCAAGGATCGTGTAGAAACTACCCAGCCGAGATGGAGGAAGTATTTAAGGTCTCCTTAGACCTTAGAATCATTTATGCAAGCAGGTTATCACCGTGGTTTGTGAGAAGCTCTGAATCTTGTATCTAGTGTCATCTCTGAAATCCAAGACATCTTCCTCGACATCTGCTTAGCGTCCCAATCAGCTGGAGACTTTCATTCCAATTGTGTGTGTAAGTTAGATAGTCAACTTTGAGAAGTCTAGGATTTAGAGTGACTGATTGTAATCTATCTATGTGTTTAGATAGGTTTGTTTTTGAGTGATTATTCGAGTGAGTGAAGCTAGGATAGTCCTCTGTATGTTTTATGCAGTGTTGTCAAGGGAGTGAACCGAGACAACATCAGCATTGTTTTTGTGTTTCACTTGTGATAGTGAATTTCGCCTTGAGGCAATCACACACCGTAAGGGGTGTGATTTAAAACTTGTTTTGTGCAAAGTGCTATTTACGTTTCCGCTGCATGTTGAAGGCAATGTGGTAACACTAGCTTCAACATTACATTTAACTTTGCAATTTACATCCGTAATTCACATTGTTTCAGGCACCTAATTCTAACAATGTTAATTTTTTATTTTAATAAATTAATTTGGAGAAGATTTTGATGAAAATCAAATTTCCAGATTTATTTCATTAGAGGGATGAAAATTATGTGTATTGGAATGAGATTTGATATTATTTGATGTATATCTTGATTTACCTAATTTTAATACAAATAGATTTGAAAATAGAATTTTAAATGTTGGAATATTTGGAGTGGACTAAATTTTCAGATTTATTATTTGGGATATTTTCAAAAACTATAGTTTTAAAATTGGATAAGGTAATTTTTTATATAAATAAATAATTATCAAAGTCCAATTGTCATAATGATTTAAATTAGAATATAATTTGGAAGAGTTTGAAGTGGATCAAAACTCCAAATTTTATTCTATAGAATTTTCGGTCCTCATGTATAATATTTGGATTAGATTTTTTATTTATATCAAGATATCCAAATATTATTTAGTTAGGGTGGTTCGAAAATATTAAATAAATTTGGTGGATAATTTTAATTAATTTCCAGATTTATTTTTGTGCTATTTTCAAAAAATACAATATTTTAATTTGGTGGATAATTATTTTAATTTCCAAATTTTATCTTGTGGTAATATTCGAATCTATTAATTTTAATTATAGAAATATTCAAAAATTATAATTCATGCATAGATATCATTTATTATTTGTTGTGTATCATATAAATATGATTGTTGGATATGTAGACTGTGTTTGTTTGCAGGTTTACCAACTATCATGGCTCTATTTATTTATGTGATGTATGTTTATATTGAATGAATGATTGGTCGTATGCCGGTTTGGCTATGTGAATTTTAATCCAAGAGAAAATCCATGGATTAGGTCTAGATTTTATTTTATGTTGTTTTAATGTAATAGAAATAAAATTGTTAGACCAAGTTTTTAAGTTGTAAATTTTATTCTAGAAGTATTAGATTTTTCCTTTTAGAATAGATAGTCTGTATTGAATAAAGATCAGGGATCAACTCAAAGAAGGAAATAAGTACAACACCAAGAAAGAAGGTTCACCGATTCATGTCCCTGTTGGTTTTGTATACTAGAAGACCTGTCTTTTGTATACTTTATTGATGATGGTTTTATGATGATATAGAATGAATACAATTGCAGTCACTGTTTGCATTTAAATTGTTATATTTACATGCATGTTCACTATACTTACATTGTAGATGATATGATGTGGGTAAACACACGGTTTGATTATATCATCGGTTCATTGTAATGTATTAAAGAGCTCACAGCTTAGATGGTCTTCAACCTGCCATCGGTACACCGTAGAATAATCTGATAGTTAGTTTGTCTAGACTAACTGATTATTCTCGTACACGGGCAAGTGTATTGAGGAGGATCTACTTAGGATTCTATTCTCTATTCTGACTTTAAATGAGAGAATAAGAATCCACAAAGTACGGGTTTTTAACCCCTATTTGTTGGCGGACATATACGTGTAGTGTTTGCAGCTTTGATTTATCAAAGGGTGAGATTCTTTCATAGAATAAATAATCTCGATATCTTGGGTTGTAACATTTACACTTATGATGGGTCATGTAATATGTAGGGGCACTGTGTCCTAGTGCGCCAGGCTGATGATGTCCTCTTGAGGAAACATAAGTTCATGTTGAAACCCTGCAGGTGGAATTTATTCCGTACATAAGTAAAGCTTGTGTGGTACTACTCAAGGATAAGATATTAATTAATTATAGCTATCAGAAGCTTACATAATTAATTAATGGGCATTATATCTTTAACACGGGGAATGGCTGGACTAAAGGAGAAAGCATATTTAGAAATATTTATTAAATTGGTAGATCAGTATTATTTCTTTAGTGGATAAAAATAATACTTAATTTATTTAATTATATCCTAAGTTTATTGGATATTGAAAATTAAATAAATTAGCAGGCCAATTTGATATTCTTCTAGATCCCTGTTGTAGCCCAATAAATTAGAGGCCCCAAACCCAGTAGGGTTGGGACACTGAAATTTCACCCACCCCCTTATATATAAGAGGCTGGGGGATAAAATTTTTGAGTAAGAAATCAGCTTCTCTTGCGTTCCCTTTATATCCACAGATTCCATACCGATCTAGTAGATTTCAACCCACCCTGAAACTAGATTCAGTCCGGGAATACAATAGAGGATCAAGGAGTGGAATAGCACAGTGGGGCGCCATTTTTCATACATACAACAGCAAGATTAGACCTGTAATCTTGTCCTCAACCCGTCGTTTAATTTGTAAGTCATTTTTCGATATTCTATGTTTCCGCTTTAGTAGAATCGAAAATCGGCTATGCATGTTTAATTGAACTCGGTTAATTAAAACATATGTGCTACATAAAATTGTGATCTATATGCCAATAGACTTAATGAACATCCAATTAGATCCTGCGGTGGTTCAATTCGAAAAAACCCCAACAACTGGTATCAAAGCGGGTTTTGGCACTGTTCTAGATTTAATCCTATGATTAATTCAAAATATGTGTATAAATTTGATGAAATATTTATGTTGCTTAAATTTTCAGATTTATATGTTGATGTATTTCGAAAGGTGATTTTAAAATTTGGATAAATTTTTGATGTAGTTCGAAAATTCTAGTTTTGAGGTTTGCTGTAATTTTTTGATTATATTAAAATTGGATTTAGAATAGATTTTTGATGAGGTCAAAATTTCTAGATTTATTTTAATAGGTATTCAAAAATTATAAGATCAAAATTTTCGAAATTTTGATGTTTAAAATTCCCTAATTTTGCCTATGTAATTTTTGAACTCATTGAATTAATTTGGAGAGGTTTTTGATGAAAATCAAATTTTTAGATTTATTTGATGGGGTTTTCGAAAATTAGGTGTTTAAAATTAGATTTGGTATTTTTTATGTTTATCTTAAAGTTACCTAATTCTAATCTAGATAGATTTGAAAATAGAATATTAAATTTGGAAGAATTTGAAGTGGATCAAATTTCCAGATTCAATACCCTTGAAATTTTCGAAATCTATGTGATAAGAATTGGATAAGGTAATTTTTGATATATATCAATAGTTATCTAATTCTAGTTCAAAAAGATTTTAAATTTGGAAGAATTTGAAGTGGATCAAATTTTCAGATTTATTATCTTGAAATTTTTGAAAATCAAGTAGATAAGAATTGCAAAAGTAATTTTTGGTGTATATCATAAATTACTTAATTCTAATCTAGATAGGATTGAAAAAAAGATTTGAATTTGGATGGAATTTGAAGTTGATCAAATTTCCAAATTTTATCTTTTGAAATTTTCTATCCTACCATATATTTGGAATAGATTTTTTATTTATATCAAGATTTCCAAATATTAATTAAGTAGGGTTTATACGAAAATTTAACATAAATTTGGTGGATAATTTTGACAAATTTCCAGATTCATTCTTATGCAATTTTCGAGATTATCAAGATTTAATTTGGTGGATAATTTTTTTTAATTTCCAAATTATATCTTGTGGCAATTTTCGAAAATTGTTAATTTATTTAATTGGATTTTTTGAAAATAATGTCATGTGTGAATATTATATGTTATTTTATGCTAATCATGTAATTGTGATTATTGGATATGTAGACTGACTTGTTTGCAGGGTTACCGACTATCATGGCTCTTTAATTATGTGATGTATGTTTTAATTTTATATTGAATGTATGATGGGCCGTATGCCGGTTTGGCTACGTGATTTTAATCCATGAGAAAATCCATGGATTAGGTCTAGGTTTTATTTTATGTTATAATGTAATAGAAATAAAGTTGTTAGACCAAATTATTGAGTTGTAATTTTATTCTAGATATATTAGTTTTGTCCATTAAGGAATAGATATTCTATATTGAATAAAGTTTCAAGATCAACTCAAAGGAGGAGAGTAGTACAGCTCAAGAAAGGAAGTATCACTGATTCACGTCCCGAAATCCTATTTGGAGCTAGGGTTTTCGGCGAGGCACAGTGATGGGGGCGGCGGCCATGCCCGAGTTTTCGGAGCTGACTTTCCAATTTTATCTCATTCAGCAACATGAGATATAAGCCATGACAGTTGGTTTTTATTATTATTGCTTATTATGTTGTTTGAAGCATGCAATGGTGTGTTATCATTTTATTTGATGTTTGCATGTTTTACAATGGGATAAAATGAAACCTCAACCTTAAATAACTAAGTGGGAGAGATTCATACCAATGTATATAGAAATCTCAAACGGTCTCCATTAATCTGGTTTAATTGAGATATGATTGACATGCGAGTTGACAATAGGTCTTCCTCCATAACGGATGTGTCATATCACTGTTATCTCTAGAAATTAAACTTCTTAATGAAGATAGCTGTAGAACACTACTAGAACAAATTGACTCCTCCAACTGGAGCAGGGAATTAGAAATAGTATACTTGGTGCTAAGATGATGGTGTTCACACTTAGGTGTAATTTATTAATAAACATGCACACTAACGTGGCTTATTAATTGGAAGGTTACACGACCGTGATTATTTCGGACTATTAATTTACTTGTCATAAGGAAAATTGACTGGAGGTAAATTGAAGGTGGTTTTACCTATTTAAGAATGAATTTTATAAACGTCCACACTAACGTGGCTTATAGAAAACATTTTTAAAATGCAGGTGGAAAAGTATATAATTTTTATGACGTTTTTGATTATATACTGTTTATCCTAAAGTTTGTGACTGTACTACATGTTTACTTTTCAGTTATTCTATATCATCATAGCACTCTCCAACCTGTCCTCTATTCTCAAAGAAAAGAAGTTAATCGGTGAAAATTACAATGACTGGTTTCGAAACCTTAACCTTGTTCTCATTGTGGAAGGGCACAAATTCGTACTTGAAGAGATATGTCCTCAGAAGCCAGATGAAAAATACCGGTGAAGAGCAAAGGTTGGCCTATGTTAAGTGGATGAAATCTGATGAGATTTCACGCTGTTACATTGTGGCTTCTATGTCAAATGTGCTACAACTGCAACATCAGTCTATGAAGACTGCTTATGATGTCATGTACAACCTTAAGGATCTCTTCGGTCACCAGAACCACTCGGCTCGGCATTTTGCGATGAAGAAACTGATGAGCATGAAAATGGCTGATTCCACACCTGTTAGGGATCATGTTCTCAGTATGATGGGATATCTAGCTGAGATTGAGACCTTGGGTGGAGATCTGGATGCCGAGTCTCAAATAGACATGGTGCTTCATAGCTTCTCCCCGAAGTTTGAGCAGTTTAGATTGAACTTCAAAGTGATAAAGAAGGATGTTACCTTATCGATTCCTCCCGATGAATTTAAGTCAAAGATAAAGTGCTTCAAGTGCAGCCAGCCAGGACACTAGAAGGCGGCGTGTCCTAACAAGAAGAAGAAGAAGGGTACGTCTCAATCTCTCATCGTTGAAACATGTTTAGCTACTTGTTCTACTCAGTCATGGGTAGTAGATACTGGAACAACTGATCATGTTTGCATGTCTTTACAGGGGTTCCTGGCAAAAACACAGCTGAGTGATGAAGAGATTTCAGTCTACAAGGGCAATGCTACGAAAGTGGCGGTAGTTGCAGTGGGAGATGCAACCTTATCTTTTAGTAGTGATAGGATTTTAGTTTTAAAGGATTGTCTTTATGTGCCTGGTTTTAGGTGAAACTTGATTTCAGTTTATAAACTTTTTATGGATGGATATTCTATTTCTTTTGATAACAAGGTTGTTATCTTTAGTGGTAAACATTTTATCTGTTCTGGCACATTGGATGGTCATCTTTATTTACTTAATCCTATGCAAAACACTACGCAAATGCATTTACTGAATACATCGATCATAAACCTTAACAAACGAAAAGAACATTCGGAAATGAATCAAACCTATCTTTGGCATCTTAGGCTTGGCCACATTAACCTTAAGTGGATACAAAGCCTAGTAAATGATGAGCCCTTGACTTCATTGGTCCTAGAATCATTCCCTTTGTGTGAATCATGTTTGGAAGGTAAAATGACCAAGCGACCCTTTAAGAATAAAGGGAATAGATCTGAAGAGGTATTAGATTTGATTCCCTCTGACTTATGTGGCCCTATGTCAGTTCAGGCTTGAGGAGGGTACGATTATTTCATCATGTTCATTGATCATTACTCAAGGTATGGATACATATACCTGTTACGCCGCAAGTCAGAATCCTTTGAGACTTTCAAAGAATTCAGAGCGGAAGTGAAAAAACGTACAGGTAAAAGTATCAAATCACTACAGTCTGATCATGGTGGTGAGTACCTCTCGAATGAATTTAGGGACTACTTAGCAGAGAATGGGATTATATCCCAGTTGACTGCGCCGGGAATGACACAGCAGAACGGCGTGGTAGAGAGAAGGAACAGAATACTGTTAGAGATGGTTAGATCGATGATGAGCTATTCTGATCTACCTATTTTGTTGTGGGGATATGCTCTGGAAACGGCAGCCTATATTCTTAACGTGGTTCCATCAAAATCAGTCCCATCTACAGCCATAGAACTTTGGAATGGATGAAAGCCCAGTCTTGGATATTTTCGGATTTGGGGTAGTCCAGCACATGTGCTAGATAAGGAAGCTGATAAGTTGGCACCACGAACGGATGTTAGACGGTTTGTTGGATATCCCAAAGGAACGAAAGGTGGTTTATTTTATAGTCCTAAGGATCAGAAGATCATTATGAGTACCAATGCTCGATTCTTAGAGGAAGACTAGGTAATAAATCACAAGCCAAGAAGTGAGATCGTACTTGAGGAACTTCGAGGGGAAAATTCAAATCAGACACCAACAGTACAAGAAGAGAAACCACAAATCACTGCACAACGTGTCACAGAAGTACAAGAACTACCTCGTCACAGTAGGAGGGTTATACGCCAACCTGACAGATTCATTGGTTTGGGTAAATCATCGGATTTCCCTGAAGGACTAAATGAATTGGATCCCAGGACCTACGATAAAGCGATCCAAGAAAAAGATGCAGATTCTTGGAAATCTGCAATGGAATCTGAGATTGGATCTATGGATCACAATCAAGTCTGGGAGCTTGTAGAACCACAAGATGGGCTAGAACCCATTGGGTGTAAGTGGGTCTACAAATGCAAGAGAGGACCTGACGGGAAGGTTGAAACCTTCAAGGCAAGATTGGTGGCGAAAGAGTACACTCAGAAAGAAGGCATCGAATATGAGGAAACCTTTTTGCCAGCAGCCATGCTTAAGTCGATCCGGATTCTCTTGTCTATTGTCGCTCATTTGGATTATGAGATTTGACAGATGGATGTCAAGACAGCTTGTCTGAATGGAAGTTTTGAGGAAAACATCCACATGAAATAACCAGAGGGTTTCATTGCTAAAGGCCAAGAGCACTTAGTGTACAAGCTTAAGAGATCCATTTATAGAATTAAGCAGGCGTCAAGGTCTTGGAACATCCATTTTGACGACGTTATCTAGTCATATAGATTCGTGCAATGTCCGGATGAGAGCTGTATGTACAAGAAGAGTGACAGAAACATAGTGGCTTTCCTCGTGCTATATGTTGATGATATCTTGCTTATTGGAAACAGTAAGAAAGTATTATCTAACATAAGGTTGTGGTTGTCTAAGCAGTTCGATATGAAGTATCTGGGAGAAGCCGGACACGTTCTTGGCATGAAGATAATTCGAGATCGCCAGAAAAGGATATTGTGCTTATCCCAGATGACATATATCGACACAGTGCTAGCTAGATTCAACATGTAGGATTCCAAGAAAGGTTTTATACCTTTGAGGCATGGAATTCATCTATCCAAGGAAATGTGTCCCCCACACACAGGCTGAGATAGATGAGATGAAGGGCGTTCCATATGCTTCGGCTGTGGAAAGCCTAATGTATGCTATGCTATGCACTAGGCCTGATATATTCTATGCAGTCGGCATGGTAAGCAGATATCACTTTAACTCTGGACAAGGTTACTAGACTGCGGTTAAAAATATTCTCAAGTACCTGAAAAGGACTCGAGATTATATGCTGGTATACCGCTCTGATAGTCTAGTGCCTTTGGGTTACACGGACTCAGATTTTCCATTCGATAAAGATCAGAGTAAATCTATCTCGGGCTATGTGTTTACCTTAGGAGGCGGGGCCATTGCATGGAGGAGCATAAAGCAAAAATGCATTGCGGATTCCACCATGGAGGCTGAATATGTAGCTGCCTCTGAGGCTACAAAAGAGGCCATTTGGCTCAAGAGCTTCTTGTTGGACTTGAGCATGATTCCTGATTTGCCTAAGAGTATCACGGTGTATTGTGATAACTTGGGTGCAGTGGCAAATTCGAAGGAACCCAGAGCCTATAAGACAAGTAAACACATGGAGAGAAAGTACCATCTTATACGAGAAATCATTAAGAGAGGAGATGTGGCAGTGGTCAAGATTGCATTGCAGGACAATTAAGCTGATCCATTCATGAAGAGCCTCCCGGCTAAGACCTTCTACGGTCACGTGGAGAAAATGGGAGTGAGATGCAGACCCGGGGTTGCCGTTTGAGTTTTTAGTTAGAGTTGGATAGTTAGCCAGTTTGTTTTATATTTGAAAGACATACTTCAAGTATAAGTGGGAGATTGTTGATTTTGTATACTAGAAGACCTGTCTTTTATATACTTTATTGATGATGGTTTTATGATGATATAGAATGAATACAATTGCAGTCACTGTTTGTATTTAAATTGTTATATTTACATGCATGTTCACTATACTTACATTGTAGATGATATGGTGTGGGTAAACACATGGTTAGATCATATCATCGGTTCTTTATAATGTATTAAGGAGCTCACGGCTTAGATGGTCTTGAACCTGCCATCGGTTCACTGTAGAATAATCTGATAGTTAGTTTGTCTTGACTAACTGATTAATCTAGTACATGGGCAAGTGTATTGAGGAGGATCTACTTAGGATTCTATTCTCTATTCTGACCTTAAATGATAGAATAAGAATCCACAAAGTTCGGGTTCTTAACCCCTATATGTTGGCGGACATATGCGTATAGTGTTTGCAGCTTTGATTTATCAAAGGGTGAGACTCTTTCATAGAATCAATAATCTCGATATCTTGGGTTGTAACATTTACACTTATGATGGGTCGTGCAATATGTAGGGGCACTGTGTCCTGGTGCGCCAGGCCGATGATGTCCCCTTGAGGAAACATAAGTTCATGTTGAAACCCTGCATGTGGAATTTATTCCGTATATGAGTGAAGCTTGTGTGGTACTACTTAAGGATAAGATATTAATTAATTATTGCTATCAGAAGCTTATATAATTAATTGATGGGCATTATATCTTAAACACAAGGAATGACTGGACTAAAGGAGAAAGCATATTCAAAAATATGTATTAAATTGGTAGGTCGGTATTATTTCTTTAGTGGAATAAAAATAATACTTAATTTATTTAATTATATCCTAATTTTATTGGATATTAGAAATTAAATAAATTAGCAGTCCGATTTAATATTCTTCTAGATACCTGTTGTAGCCCAATATATCTTTAATGTACTAGAAATAGAAAAAGAGATAGAGGCCCAAACCCAGTAGGGTTGGGACACTGAAATTTCTCCCACCCCCTCATATATATGAGAGTGGGGGATGAAATTTTTGAGTAAGAAATCAGCTTCTCTTGCGTTCTCTTTATCTCTACAGATTCCATACTGATCTAGTAGATTTTAGCCCACCTTGAAACTAGATTCAGTCTGGGAATACAACAGAAGATCAAAGAGTGGAATAGCACAGTGGGACGCCGTTTTTCTTACATAAAATAGCAAGATTAGACCTTTAATCTTGTCCTCAACCCGTCGTTTAATTTGTAATTCATTTTTCGATATTCTATGTTTCCGCTTTAGTAGAATCGAAAACCGGCTATGCATGTTTAATTGAACTCGGTTAATTAAAACATATGTCCTACATAAAATTATGATCTACATGACATTAGGATTAATGAACATCTAATTAGATCTTGCAATGGTTCAATTAAAAAAAAAACCGAACAGTCCCGAAACCCTAATTCTAGCCAGGGTTCCGGCGAGGCGCGGTGAGGAGGGGCGGCAGCCAAGCCCTACTCTGGAGCTGACTTTCTAATTTTATCTCATCAATCAACATGAGATATAAGCCATGATAGTTGGATTATTACTATTACTTATTATGTTGTTTTTGAAGCATGCAATGTTTGTTTATCATTTTATATGATGTTTTCATGTTCTTAAATGGGATAAAATGAAACCTCAAGCATAAATAACTAAATGAGAGAGATTCATACCAAAGTATGTAGAAATCTCATACGGTCTCCATTAAATTTGATTTAATTGAGAAGTGATGGGCATGCACGTTGACATCGGTCTTCCTCCATATCAGATGTGTCATATCACAGATTTCTCTAGAAATTAAATCTCCTAAAATGATAACTGTAGAACACTATTAGAACTACCTGACTCCTCCATCTAGAGCAGTTAAATTCGAAATAGTGATTTTGGTGCGTAAATAATGGTGTTCACACTTAGATGTAATTTATTGATAAACGTCCACATGATCGTGGCTTATCAATTATACAATTACATGACCGTGTTTATTATCCGGCTATTAATTTACTTGTTGTAAGGAAATTCAACTGGAGGTAAATTAAAGGTTTAATAACCTATTTAAAAATAAATTTTATAAACGTCCACACTATCGTGGCTTATAGAAAATGTTTTTAAAGTGTCAGTGGAAAAGTATATAATTTTTATGAGGCTTTCGATTATATACTATTTATCCTAAAGTTTGTGACTGTACTGCATGTTTTAATTTTATTTATTCCATATCATCAACGGCACGCTCCAATCTGTCCTCAATCCTCAAAGAAAACAAACTCGTCGGTGAAAACTATAATGATTGGATTCGAAACCTTAACCTCATCCTAGTTGCTGAGGGACACAAGTTCGTACTTGAAGAGGAATTTCCTTAGAAGCCGGATGAGGGTTCTGACGATGCCCAAAAGGTTGCATATGATAAGTGGGTCAAGTCTGATGAGATTGTGCGCTGTTACATTTTGGCATATATGTCGAATGTGTTGCAACATCAGCATCAAACTATGAAGACTGGTTATGATATTATGTCCAACATTAAGGAGCTCTTCGGTTATCAGAACTGCTTGGCATGCCATTTGTCAATGAAGAAACTGATGGATACGAGAATGACTAACTCCACACCTGTTAGGGAGCACGTTCTCACGATGGTAGGGTATCTAGCTGAGATCGAGACCTTGGGTAGAGATCTAGATGCTGAATCTCAAATCGATATCATTCTTCATAGCTTGTCCTCGAAGTTTAAATAGTTCAGGTTGAACTTCAACATGATCAAGAAAGATGTTACCTTTGAACTGCTTATGGACCTTCAGGCTGAATTGCTTCAAAAGAACAATCCTGAGGCCCACATAGCTGAAAAAGGGGCATCTTCTTCTGGTGTGAAAAAGAAGAAGAGATATGCACCCAAGAAAGTTGCAGATGTGGTGCCTAAGGTAAAGAAGCCAAAGGCGAAGATTCCTCCTGAGGAGTTCAAATCGAAGAATAAGTGCTTCAAGTGCGGCGAACTAGGTCAGTGGAAGACAGTGTGCCCTAACAAAAAGAAGAAGAGAGGTAGATCTAACACTCCTGTTGTTGAAACATGTTTAGCAACTTGTTCTACCCAGTCATGGGTAGTAGATACTGGAGCTACTGATCATATTTGTATGTCTTTGCAGGGGTTCCTGGTAAAAAGACAGTTGAGTGGGAATGAGATCACCGTCTACATGGGCAATGCTACGAGAGTTGTGGCTGTTGCAGTGGGAGATGTTGTTTTACCTTTCAATAGTGATATAACTTTAGTTTTGAAAGATTGTCATTATGTGTCGAATTTTAGGCGAAATCTTATTTCAGTTTCTAAATTGATTATGGATGGATATTCTGTTTCTTTTGATAACAAAGTTGTTATCTTTAATGGTAAACATTTTATCTGTTATGGCATAGTGGATAGACATCTCTAATTTCTTAAACCAATGCAAAACACTACACAAAGACAACTTTTGAATACATCGATCATTAACCCTAACAAAAGAAAAGAACCTTCAGAATTGAATCAAAACTATCTTTGGCATCTAAAGTTAGGTCACATCAACCTTAAGAGGATACAAAGGCTTGTAAATAATGGACCATTGTCGTCTTTGGTACTGGAATTGTTTTCTTTGTCTGAATCCTATTTGGATGGTAAGATGACCAAGCGTCCTTTCCAGTCAAAAGGAAATCGATCCGAAGGGGTATTAGATTTGATTCACTCTGACCTATGTGGCCCTATATCAGTTCAAGCTCGAGAAGGGTTCGAGTATTTCATCACTTTGATTGATGATTACTCAAGATATGGATACATCTATCTATTACGTCGTAAGTCTGAATGGTTTGAGAAATTCAAAGAATTTAAGGAGGAAGCGGAGAAATAAACAAGCAGAAATATCAAGTCACTACATTCTGATCATGGTGGCGAGTACCTCTCAAGCAAATTTAGGGATTACATGGCAGAGAATGAGATTACATCCCAGTTGACTGCGCCAGGAACGCCACAGCAGAATGGCGTGGTGGAGAGAAGGAATAGAACTCTGTTATAGATGGTCAGATCGATGATGAGTTATTCTGAGTTGCCTATTTCGTTCTGGGGATATGCCCTAGAAACAACAACCTACATTCTTAACTTGGTTCCATCAAAATCAGTTCCTTCTACGCCCATAGAACTATGGACTGGACGAAAGCCTAATTTGAACTATATTCATATTTGGGATAGCCCAGCATACGTGTTGGATAAGGAAGCTGATGAGCTGGCTCCTCATACTGATGTGAGGCTGTTCGTTGGATATCCTGGAATACAATAGAAGATCTCAGAGTAGAATACTGTGGAGGAGACGCTAATCCAGTGGAAGAAATGTTAGGATTGTATACTGAAAGCTTGTCTTTGTTTACTGTTAATAATGTTTTTGAGGATATAGATTAATTATTATTGTAGTCACTGTTTGTGCATCTCTTTACTATGTTGCACGTTTATATATGCATGTTTCCTTATACTTGCATTGTAGATGATATGATGTGGGTAAACACACGGTGAAGATCATATCATTGGGTTTCTTGCAAAGTATTAAATGGCTTGCAGTTTAGATAGTCCTGAGCCAACCATTATAGAATGTGGAATAATCTGATAGTTAGTTTATCTCAACTAACTGATTATTCTGATACACTAATGCGTGTATTGAGGAGGATCGCGATAGGATACTATTTACTGGTCTGACCCTAAAGGGAGAGAATAAAGATCCATAAAGTTAGGGTTCTTAAGCCTTACACAGTGATGGACATATGTGTGTTATGATTATTGCTTTGATTTATCAATGGGTGAGATTCTTGATAGAGCCAATAATATCGATATTTCGGGCAATAACATATTCACACATGATGGGTCGTGCACTGTGTTTGGTCACCATGTCTTGGTGCGCCAGGTTGATTTGGTCTCCTTAAGTAAACACAAGTACATGTGAAACCCTGTAGGTGGAATTTATTCCGTACATGGTAAAGCTTGTGTGGTACTCCTCTAGGAATGGAAGAATTAATTAATTATTGCTGTCAGAGCTTACATAATTAATTAATGGACATTATATCTTAAACATGTGGAATGACTGGACTAAAGAAGAATGCATTGAGTAAAATGTATTAAATTGGTAGGTCAGTGTTATTTCTTTAGTGGAATAAAACTAAAACTTAATTTATTTAATTATATCCTAGATATTGGATATTAGATATTAAATAAACTAGTGGACCAATTTAATATTCTTCTAGATCCCAACTGTAGCCCAAATAATACCTTAATGGACTAAAGGGAATGGAACAAGAGGAGAGGCCCAACCCATTAGGGTTAGGAGACAGTAGGAGGCGTGTATTAGTGATACACGATCAGCCCCTCTCAGTTGCACTACTCTTTTGATTGCCTTAGGTTATCCATACACAGTTTAGTAGCTTGTAGCCCACTCTACATCTAAACGGGTATTGGGAATACAGTAGAAGATCAAGGAGTATCTCTGCAGCTCCAAGAGTTGTCGAACACACTGAGGAAAGAGGCTATTCGATCATTTTCTTCTACATCAACGAGATTAGACCTGTAATCTCATCGTCGACCGTACGCACTATGTAAGTAGATTCTATCAAATTAATTTATTCCGCTACATTTAACTCGATGATCTTGCATATTATGTTCAAGATGTTTATTTTATATCATCACACATAAAATCATGATTTGCATGCATGTAGAATTATAGATTATCCGAGGCATCAGAGCAAGTATCGGTATTAATCTAAGATTAGTTCTATGAATGTGTTCGAAAATTGCAATATATTTGAATGATAATTTTATGTTTAAATTTTCAGATTTATTGCATGATACTTTCGAGCATGATGCAATTGGAATTGCATGAATTTTGATGAGCATGTTTCGAAATTCTTGTTTTAATTACATCTATAATTTTCGCCCTACATGAAATATGATATGGAGTGGTTCTTGATGTTCTTCATAATTTCCAGATCTATTTCATGTTAATTTTCAAAAATTTGGTCTTATTAATTTCGAAAATTTGATGCTATATTGTCCCTTCATTTGATCCATAATTTTCGGCTATTTGGTGTATGATTTGGAATAGATTTTTGATGTTATCAAAACTTCTATATCCTACACTAGAAGGGTCAAAAATTTTTGTGTTTAAAATTGGTTTATGGTAGTTTTTTGTGTCTACCAAAAGTTACCTAATTTTAATCAAAGTTGGTTCCAAAATAGAATTTTAATTTTGGTAAGTGTTTGAAGAGGATCAAAACTATCTTAATTTTAATTCTAGTAATTTTGGTACCTAATAATATAATTTGGATAGTATTTTGACTTGTATCAAAATTCGAAATTGGTTAATTAATTAAGGGAGGGGGCGAAAATTTTAGGGTTAAAATTTGGAGGATTAATTTTTTATTTTTTTTCAAAAAATTTCAGATTTTATTCCCTAAGGTATTTCGAAAATCTAAGATATAAATTTGGTGGATAATTGTGATCAATTTCCAAATTTTATCTTATGATAATTCTCGATTTAATTAAGATATACTTTGGTAGATAATTTAATTAATTTCCAAAGTTAATCTTAAGATATAAAATTTCAAATATTAAGATATTTTTTGGTAGATAATTGTGGCTAATTTCCAAATAGGAATCTTATGGATATATTTGAATTTATTGATTTAATTTGGTGGATAATTATTTTAATTTCCAAATAAATCAAGTATGTAATTTTTGAATTCTTTAATTATATTAAAGTGGTAATTTCAAAAATTATGGCATGCATAGATATCATGTGCTATTTTATGGATAACATTTAATTATGATAGTTGTATATGTAGATGGTATTTTTTTGCAGGTGAAACCAAATATCATGACCTTTAATCCATGAGAAAATCCATGGATTAGGTCTAGGCAATTTATTTATTACGTTACTTTTATGTAATAGGAAATAAATTGTTAGAGTATTTGAGTTGTATTTTATTTTCCTTAATATTCTAGTTTAGAATATAGAATAAGGGAAGTAGATCAATTGAAAGATGGAAAATGGAGCAGCTTCAAAAAGGAAGGACATCTCGAACACCTCCCAAAACCCTAAAGGAGCTAGGGTTTCGGTGAGGCACATGAGAGGTGGCAGCCGTGTGGGTTGTCCGGGTTTCCAACATCTAGTTTTTCAAGATTATCTCATTAACAACATGAGATATAAGCCATGATAGTTGGTCCAACTTATTATGATTATTATGTTGTTTGCATGGAATGGTTGTTTATCACTTTATATGATTTAATTGCATGTTTAAATGGGATAAGATGAAACCTCAAACTTAAATAACTAAGTGGGAGACATACATACCAAAGTATGTGGGGAATCTCAAAACGGTCTCTATTAATCTAGTTTAACTGAGAAGTAATGGGCGGCCTCCCTACGGAGGAGTAATATTACTGGATTCTCTAGAAATTAAACTTCCTAACGGATAACTATAGAACATTGTTAGAACTAATCGGCCCTGCTACCAGAAAGGTGAATTCGAAATAATGAACTTGGGGTGAAGATGATGCTAAGCACACTTAGATATAATTTATTAATAAACATCCACCTTACGTGGCTTATTAATTAGAAGATTACATGACCGAGTTAATATATCCGACTATTAATTTACTTATCATAAGAAAACTTGACTGGAGGTAAATTAAAGGTTAGGTTTTAACCTGCTTAAAAATAAATTTTATAAACATCCACCGTACGTGGCTTATAAGAAACATTTTTAAGATGTCGGTGGATATGCATATAATTTCTTTCTTGATGTTTTCGAATTATATGTGTCTTTATCTTAAAGTTTGTGACTGTACTACATGTTTATTTTCAGTTATTCTGTATCATCATGGCACTCTCAAACCTGTCCTCAATTATCAAAGAAAACAAATTAGTTGGTGAAAACTACGAAGATTGGATAAGAAATCTGAACATTGTCCTAACTGCTGAAAACTTTAAGTTTGTACTTGATGAGGAATGTCCACCTAAGCCAGATGAGAATTCTAGTGAAGAGAAAAACGTTGTTTATAGGAAACGGGTTAGAGCTGATGAGATGGTACGTTGATACATGCTTGTCTCTATGTCAAGTGTTGCAACATCAACATCAGTCTATGAAAACCGCTTATGATATAATGATGAACCTTAAGGAGCTCTTCAGATACCAGAATCGCTCAGCTCGACATTTAGCTATGAGAAATCTGATGAGCACTAAGATGTCAGATTCTACACCAGTACGGAATCACATTCTTCAGATGATAGGTTTCCTATCGAAGATCGAGACCCTAGATGGCGAGTTGGACACCGAGTCCCAAATCGACATTGTGCTTCACAGTCTGTCTCCGAGGTTTGAGCAGTTCAGGCTGAACTTCAATTTGATAAAGAAGGATGTGGCTTTATCAGAACTGCTCATGCATCTTCAGGCAGCCGAGCATCTCCAAAAGGAAAGCTCGGAGGCGCACCTAGCTAGGACGGCTTCTTCTGGTGTCCAGAAGAAGAGATACGCACCTAAGAAAGCTCAAAAGGAAGCGCCTAAAGACCCTAAGGATAAGAAGGGCAAGGCCAAGGTACATTTTGAGGACTTCAAATCAAACTCAAAGTGCTTCAAGTGCGGTCAGCAAGGACACTGGAAGTTTGTGTGTCCTAAGAAAAGGAATAAGAAGGGTATGTCTCACTCTTTAGTTGTTGAAATATGTTTAGCTACTTGTTCTATCCAGTCATGGGTAGTAGATACTTAAGCTACTGATCATGTTTGCATGTCCTTACAGGGGTTCCTGGTGAAAAGACAGCTGAGTGAAGGCGAGATTACCATCTACCTGGGCAATGCTACGAAATTCGCGGTTGTTGCAGTGGGAGACGTGACTTTACCCTTTAGTAGTGATAGGATTCTTGTTTTAAAAGATTATCTTTATGTGTCTGATTTTAGGCGAACTTGATTTCTGTTTCTAAGTTATTTTTGAATGGATATTCCGTTACTTTTGATAGCAAGGTCGTTATCTCAAGTGGAAAATGTTTTATCTGTTCTGGCACATTGGATGGACATCTTTACATACTTAATCCTATGCGAAACACTACACAAATGCAATTGTTGAATACATCAATCACAAACCCTAATAAGAGAAAAGAACCTTCTGAACTGAATCAAACCTATCTTTAGTATCTTAGTCTTGGTCACATTAACCTTAAGAGGATTCAAAGGATTATAAACGATGGACCATTATCATCATTGGTCTTGAAAATGTTTCCTTTGTGTGAATCCTATTTGGAAGGTAAGATGACTAAGCGGCCCTTTCTTTCTAAAGGAAATCGATCCGAAGAGGTGTTAGATTTGATTCACTTTGACTTATGTGGCCCTATGTCAGTTCAGGCTTGAGGAGGGTACGAGTACTTCATCACGTTCATTGATCATTACTCAAGATATGGATACATTTACCTGTTGCGTCGCAAGTCTGAGTGTTTTGAGTTCTTCAAAACATTTAAGGCGGAAGCGGAGAAACAAACAGGCAAAAGTATCAAGACACTACATTCTCATCATAATGGTGAGTACCTCTTGATTTAGCTTAGGGATTACTTAGCAGAGCATAGGATTACATCCCAGTTGACTGCGCTTGGCACTCCACAACAGAATGGCATAGCAGAAAAGAGGAATAGAACCTTATTAGAGATGGTTAGATTGATGATGAGCTATTCAGAATTGCTTGTTTCATTTTGGGGATATGCCCTAGAAACTACAACATATGTATTTAACATGTTCCCTTAATAGTCAGTTCCGCACACAGTCCCAGAACTATGGACTAGTCGAAAACCTAATCTAGGTGACATTCGGGTATGGGACAGTCTAGCATACGTGCTAGATAAGGAAGCTGACAAACTGGCGCCACGTTCTGAGGTGAGGCTGTTTGTTGGGTATCCGAAAGGAACAAGAGGTAGTTTATTTTATAGTTCTACGAATCAGAAGGTCATTGTCAGCACTAATGCCCAATTCTTAGAGAAAGACTATGTAATAAATCACAAGCCTCGAAGCGAGATTGTCCTTGAGGAACCACCAATAACTGCACAACACGTCACGGAAATATGGGAAATGCCTCATCGCAATGGGAGGGTTGTTCGACAACCTGATAGATTTATTGGTTTGGGAGAATCTTCGGATTTCCCTGAAGGACTAAATGAATTAGATCCCAAGACCTATGACGAGGCGGTACAAGACAAAGATGCAGATTCTTGAAAAATTGCAATGGAGTCTGAGATTGGATCTATGGATCACAATCAAGTCTGAGAGCTTATAGAACCACTTGATAGGGTAAAACCCATTGGATGCAAGTGGGTCAACAGATGAAAGAGAGGATCTGATGGGAAGGTTGAAACCTTCAAAGCTAGAAAGGTGGTGAAAGGCTATACTCAGAAAGAAGGGATCAATTATGAGCAAACCTTTTCACCGGTTACTATGCTTAAGTCAATCCAGATTCTTCTGTCTATTTCCACTCATCTTGATTATGAGATATAGCAAATGGATGTCAAGACAGCTTTCCTGAATGAAAGTCTTGAAGAAAACATCGATATGAAGCAACCAGAGGGATTCATTACTAAGGGCCAAGAGCACCTAGTCTGCAAGCTTAAGAGATCCATTTATGGACTTAAGCAAGCATTACAGTCTTGTAACATCCGGTTCGATGAGGTTATCCAGTCATATAGATTCATCGAAAGCTCGGATAAGAGCTGTGTGTACAAGAAGAGTGACAAAAATGTGGTGGCATTCCTAGTACTATATGTTGATGATATCTTGCTTATTGGAAATAATAAAATGTATTATCGAACATAAGGGTGTGGCTGTTTAAGTAGTTCAACATGAAGGATTTAGGAGAAGCTGGACACGTCCTTGGCATCAAGATCATTTGAGATCGCCAGAAAAGGATGTTATGCCTATCCCAGGTGACCTATATCGATACAGTACTAGCTAGGTTTAGTATGCAAGATTCCAAGAAAGGTTTTATACCTTTCAGGCATGGAATACATCTATCCAAGGAAATGTGTCCCAAAACACGAGCTGAGATAGATAAGATGAAAGGGCTTCCATATGCTTCCGTTGTGGGGAGCCTCATGTATGCTATGCTATACACTAGGCCTGATTTATGCTATATAGTTGGCATGGTAAGCAGATATCAGTCTAACCCTGGAAAAGGACACTGGACTGCGGTGAAGAATATTCTCAAGTACCTGAAAAGGACTCAAGATTATATGTCGGTATACTGCAGTAATAGTCTTGTTTCTTTGGGTTACACGGAATCAGATTTCCAAGCTGATAAAGATCAGAGTAAATCTACCTCGAGCTATGTGTTTACCTTGGGAGGCGGAGCCATTGCATAGAGGAGCATCAAACAAAAAAGCATAGCTGGCTCCACCATGGAAGCTGAATATGTAGTTACCTCTGAGGCTGCAAAGGAAGCTGTCTGGCTCCAGAGCTTCTTGTTGGACTTGAGCGTGGTTCTTGATTTTTCTAAGATTATCACGATACACTGTGCTAACTCTGGTGCAGTGGCAAATTCGAAGGAACTCAGAGCCCATAAGGTAAGTAAACACATAGAAAGAAAAAATACCATCTTATACGAGAAATCGTTAAGAGAGGAGATATTGCAGTGGTCAAGATTGCATTGGAAGACAACCTGGCTGATCCATTCATGAAGAGCCTGCCGGCTAAGACCTTTGATGGTCGCGTGGGGAAAATGGAAGTGAGATACAGACTCGAGATTGTGTTTTGAAATTTGTATATAGTTTGAGAGTTTTGCCAGTTTTTGTTCTATACTTAAAAGACATACTTTATGTATAAGTGGGAGATTGTTAGGATTGTATACTGAAAATTTGTCTTTGTATACTGTTAACAATGTATTTGATGATATAGATTGATTATTATTGCAGTCACTGTTTGTGCATCTATTTACTGTGTTACACGTTTATATATGCATATTTCCTTATACTTGCATTGTAGATGATATAGTGTGGGTCAACACATGGTGAAGATCATATCATTAGATTTCTTGCAAAGTATTAAAAGGCTCGCAGTTTACATAGTCCTGAACCAACCATTGTAGAATGTAGAATAATCTGATAGTTAGTTTATCTCGACTAACTGATTATTCTGATACACTAACGTGTGTATTGAGGAGGATCGTGACAAGATAATATTCTCTGGTCTGACCCTAAAGGAAGAGAATAAAGATCTAGAGAGTTCGGGTTCTTAAGCCTTACACAGTGACGGACATATGTGTGTTATGATTATTACTTTGATTTATCAATGGGTGAGATTCTTGATAAAGTCAATAATCTCGATATTTCGGGTAGTAACATATTCACACATGATGGGTCGTGCACTGTGGTTGGTCACCATGTCTTGGTGCACCAGGTTCATGATGTCCTCATGAGTAAACACAAGTACATGTGAAACCCTACATGTGGAATCTATTCCATACATGATAAGCTTGTGTGGTACTCCTCTAGGAATGGAAGAATTAATTAATTATGGATGTCAGAGCTTACATAATTAATTAATGGACATTATATCTTAAACATGGGGAATGGCTGGACTAAAGAAGAATGCGTTGAGTAAAATGTATTAAATTGGTAGGTCAGTGTTATTTGTTTAGTGGAATAAAAATAACACTAAATTTATTTAATCATATCCCAGGTATTGGATATTAGATATTAAATAAATTAGTGGGCCAATTTAATATTCTTCTAGATCCCTATTGTAGCCTAAATAATACCTTAATGGACTAAAGGGGATGGAACAAGAGGAGAGGCCCAACCCATTAGGGCTGGGAGACAGTACAGGCCTCTCTCTCTATTAATTAGAGAGGGAGGAGGTGTGTATTAGTGATACACGATCAGCCCCTCTCAGTTGCACTACTCTCTTACTTCCCTTAGATTATCCATACACAGTTTAGTAGCTTGTAGCCCACTCTATATCCAAACGGGTATTGGGAATATAGTAGAAGATTGAGGAGTATCTCTACAGATCCAAGAACTGTCAAACATAGAGAGGAAAGAGGACGTTCAATCATTTCTTCTATAGCAACAAGATTAGACCTGTAATCTCATCGTCAACGCTACGCACTATGTAAGTAGATTCTATCGAATTAATTTATTCAGCTATGTTTAACTCGATGATCTTGCACAGTATGTTCAACATGTTTATTTCATATCATCAGACATAAAATTATGATTTGCATGCATGTAGAATTATAGATTAACCGATTAGATCCTATGGGGCGTAATTCGAAAAAACCTCAATAGGACAAGGGGCTCTGATCCTGTCTTCATTCAACAACAAGATTAGTCCTTTAATCTTGTCCTTAGACCATCTATCACTTTGTAAGTAAATTCATATCTATGTTTCTGCTTTATTAGATTTGAATTTACTATACGTGATTAATTGTGCTAGATGTGTATAAACATGCATGAAACATAAAAATATGATTTGCATGAACATGGGTTAATGAACATCCAAATGATCCTGCGGTGGTTTAATTCAAAAAACCCCAACACCCCCACCCCATACACTTTGCACGAGGCAAAGTGGGTGAAACAAGGGCGACACGCAAAAACAGGTCTTCTCTCATCATCATCAACCACATCCTGCATCCTCTCCAGGTAGCTAATATCAAAGTACTCAATGGAAAGGGGTTTCATGTCAGTATTATTCACATCCAAAAGCCTAGCATTAACACCGATTTGGGTGATTAACTGGGCACAGAAGATACGATGCCTGGGGTGCGTCTTAATTTCCCGGAAGTGTGCAATGGCCACAAAGCTAAAATTAACTTTATTTTTTTTCACCATGCACCATAAAATGAAATGTTCTTAATTTGTTATAGAATTAGAATTGTCCTTCCTTCTGAAGAAACTATAAGTTAGCGCCCTATGGTAGAATTTCAAGACATCATTGTTCAAACAATAGTCTTTTGTGGCTCCACTTTGATAAGTAGAGCCATCCCCAACAACTACCCATTTCACATCTACGCCTTCCTCCGAGTCGGGCACCACAGTCACAGCATTCATATAATCATCTTTTAGCAAGTCAAGATAAGAGACAATACCAAGGCTCATGTTTAATTCATCTGCAGACAAAGAGAAGTTCTTACACAGAATTTTAAAACTTAAAACCCTAGTGGACGTAGCAGGCTCATTTACAGCTTTGATTTTAAGGGAATGGATAAGCTCTTGTTACAGAGAAGCAAAAATTGGACCATGCATATTAATAAAGAACTCCCGACCTATTGCATCAAAAAGTGCTCTTACCTCCTGCTCAATTCCCATAGCGATTAGCGATTCACGATGGATGGCTTTTCAGTTTATGATGCCCCGTACTAGTGGTGGGCCACTTCCTGACCTTCTCGAGGTGGGGTTCTCCACACCTCTACTTTTCTTTAGCTCAGAGCTTGGTGTGCCCTCTTCGGATTTTCTCTTCCTTGAAGAGGGCTCTCCAGCCAGTTTTTCCCTAGCTTTCATTGAGGTGGCCTTGCCCACCCTTTGCTTTGATGGTGACTCTTCAGAAGGCTCATCCACCAGTGTGTGAGCTTGAGATGGCTTGCTTTGCTCCTTCTGCTCCTCTTGTTGCTCAGAGGCATCCTCCTCAGTTTCACCTTGCTCTGACTCTTTTGGTTATTCCGGAATGGGCTCTTCAACTTTCTTCTTGCCTTTTGCCTTTTTCAGTGCCCACTTCTTGATCTTAGCAGACAGAGCTTATTCCTCTAAGGGCTCAATAGTTGTGAGCTCGTTGAGATAATCATCCAGGGCCTTATCATCGTGTTCTTCTACTTCTTCTTCGTCTCCAGTGGCTTCTCCAGACGGCGCGGGTGTCGGAACCCTAGCTCGCTTCTTTCCCTTTTTTGTAGTGACTTTTTCAGCTTCCTGAACAGGCTCTGTGATGGGCTTCGTACCCTTGTGGATCCTCTCCAGGCATTCCATGGAACTTCGGCAAGATTTGGATAAAGTTTGCATGAATATCCCAGTTCTGGGTCACTGCTGGGAGCGTAATGCCCATCGGGAGTAGATTCATGTTGGTCAGAAAAACCAATTGCCTTAGAGTCCTGTTGTCATCTGCATTTCTGTTTACAGCATTTCCATTTTCTGCAGCCATGTTGTTGATGTGGCCATTCTCAAACTGTCTTTCCTCCTGGTTCCTTTCGTGTCCTTGATCTTCTTGATCTTCTAGTGGTGGTGTGGGCTCACAAGATTTGCTTGCGGCTTGGCGTGCCCTCTTCACTGCTGCCCTGTTTCTCCTTGAAGTCTTCTCTATCTCCGGATTGTACAATAGAGTCTCCTTTGAAGAGCCTTTGGCCATCAACTTCCAAGCTCACCAGCGTGGAAGGTAAAATCACTAGAAATCATCTCCCCAGCAATGACGCCAATTTTGACGCATGGTCATTTCACACTCAAAATAAATTTGTATGCTCTTGTGCCCACAGCGAGCGTAGCTAGCTCATGAGTATGGGTCGATCGCAAAGAGAGCTGTTGTGATTTCATATTTTAGTCGCCAGTCACAAAAATGGGCTTTGGTATTGTCACTATACTGAAAATTGAATATGTAAAAGGAAATTAAAGATGATATCAAATAACAAAAGGTTCTGGCATTTGAATTAGAATTTGGTTTAAGTACAAAACAACTTGATCATGAGCACACTAATTTTTATACATGTTAAGTCACCTAGTTATGGAGACCGGATTCCTCTCTGTATCTCCTCATTCATCCTTTCATTTTAGGATTAAAAGCAATTCATCATCAAATAAACCCATAACCAATCACCCACCCCTGGTTCCCCAAAGAGATGTAAGTGAATTGACAGCAGTGTGCCTTAGACGAACCCAAGTTTATTCTATTTACTGATTCCTCGTGTGTCCACAAAAACCTATCGATTCTCTTATTACTATATGAATCAACACACGGTCATGATTCGCCAATTCAATTAATAGTAGTGTGCCCTCTGTGTCTAACGAGTGATCAACCACATTGGGCATTTCAGACACACACTCACACGGAACAAGGCTCAAGAATCGATAGAAAATTATCATGCAATACTATACCCATGTCAGCCTCACGAGTCTAGTTTTGTATTGAAACCATTTTCATTGTTCAAACACCAGAATTAAAGATCTAGCCAAGCATGCTAGATAAAACTAAAATTGCAGAATTGAATGAGATAATAATAATGAAAACTTACTGAATTTAATAGGCAAAAATACTCAACACCAATGTTGAGATCATAAACATATTCCTACGTCCCAAAGACTTAAGGCCTATTGGATTATTTCTTTCTGCCTCGACAGTGTATGAAATGTAAATAGCAAAAAATAATTATTGTAGAAAAGTTTCCAACTTCCTAACTGTGTTTCCAGAAAATAAAACTTGTTTTTATAGATACAATTCGTAAAGATTCAAATTTCCCCACAGACGAAGGTCTTCAACTACCTTCTTGGACCGGCGTGTCCTCTGCACCTGAATGGATAAGCATTTTCCAGTTCGTTAACCAAATCCCTATTTTTTAGGCATTGGCCTTATCACTTCATCACCAAGCCTCCAGTAGTCCCTCTCACCTCCATCTCTTTACGAATTGATCCCTTTCCTTCATCCTTATCTTGATTGAACAAACTCCGAGAATTCCACATGTGCCCAATTCTAAGCCGTTGGTCAAGTCTGTACGAGCACTGTGGGCACGACATCATCTGGTCAGCTTCATCCATTTCTAATATGCTCATTCTGCCTCCTAAATATGGGATGAACGCTGAAGAAGTTCCCTATGCCTCTGAATAAGTTTTATGGCAATGAGATATACTTGAATATTTAGGTATAAAATGCCCCTTTTGCCATACTCGATCTCTGAAATGCCCTTGACCCCATACCTGGTTCTTTTCGACTCAAAACAGACTCAAAAGAACATTTATACCTAATAAAATGCTCGTAAAAATACGAAATAAATGAACTTATCAAGATTACATATCTCATTGAAAACATTTTTCATTCATCCTTGTGATGGATTGGAACACATTTTTCTGAGTTCCAGTTGCTTCTTTAAATGTTTGCTCCTTATTATTCCAGCATTCTCACCACCTGTCCACTATAAACTCCATCTTTCCTCTCGTTTCTAGAAGGTTATTCCATGGAATGCATGCAACGAGAGAAAGGGTTCTGTGAGATAAATATGTTGCTATAAAAACCAGTATATGTACTTGGTTAGAGTGTGAAACAACTCTTTAAAGCCAGTTAGATGTTGAGCATAGTGTTGGGCTACATAAGTATTTGTCGTGTCCTCCACCCATTTCTTCACATCTTCTCCCTTTCAGAATGCTCTTATGTTCTCTTCAATTTGTGCCATTGGAGGGCACGTGAACCGAAAATAGCTAACTCCAGTTCTTTCATGAGGTATTCCTCTATCAGGGATGATGTCTCTTGGGTTTGCACAGGGTGCAAGATCTTCTATAGTGAGATTGGGAGGAAGTGTTAGATCTGGCATGGAGCTATCTTCTTTCTTTTTCTTGGATAGCGGTGAGTTGGCTATTCGTCTCTTGATCTGGTCAGTCAGCTTATTGGTTTGTGCTGATTTGGCGACTGGTCTCCTAACTGATGGCTCCGGTTGAGCTCATGATCCAGCTCCAATTGTGAATGGCCGTTGTTGTCTTACTGACGATTCTGGTTAAGATGACGTGTCAGCTCCAGTTTCAGCTGAACTTGATCCAGCTTGATCTTGTCTTCTTTGATTGCCAGCTGGAGTTGTGAACTTTTGGGCAATAGGAATTTCATCATCTGAATCAGATGAATTCTTCTTGGAAGATTTAATTGCTAGTTTCTTTCATTTTCCTTTAGTTGCTGGTATCTTCTTCTTAGATTGCTCTGATTCTGGTTCTCTGATTTTCACTCCTTGTGTTGGAACTCTTGGAATGAAATCCTTTTGGTTCATTGAATGAAACTTTGTTTCCTCACTCATCATCACTGGAAACTGTTTCTCTACAATGATGTCTACATATTTCTTCAACTGGACAAAGAAGAATTGAGACCATTTGACTTTTCCTTAGTTGTAGATGGTAGCACAGATTTTATACTTGGGTTTCGATATTTCAGAATGGCTTTCAGTTGTGCCCACAATCATCCTTGCAGACGTTCATTGAGACTCCTCCGTTACGTGTTTTCCTAATAGCAATTGTGAAATTCTTCCTAAACTCAGATGGATGAACAGATCCAAAGGAGTTAAGAATTTAAGTCAGAGGCCAGAAGTTCACTATCACAGCTAAGTCTCTCAGTCGAATGTTTGAACAACCAAACAATAAGATCAAGCTTCAAGAGACAGAGATCGATCTAGAAGACGCTTATGTGACATGGAAGAAAGAAAGCATAACTCTACCCTATCAAAATAATCATCTCATCTCTAGATTCCAAGAAGAGTATCGGATGCTAGCAAAATAATCATTTATTTGAACGATTAAGGACTCCGATATATATTAAGTTAGGATCCCATTCAACCTTAAGCGACGTCAGGTTACGCTCTTATTTTAAGGACTCATTCCCTAGATCCTTAAATTAGGTTATAGTATATGTTTAAATTATTATTATGTTATTAAGACATAGTTCTTATGTATAGACCCTAACCCGAGTTGCTTAGGACATTGATTAAAGCTATTCCTATAGTTAAGTATAAGGTCCTAATCCGTGACAACTGGCTTAGGGCAAGAAGTCGTGGATAAAGCTACAGCTAATTTAGCTATAAGGTGGGTTTACTTACCAAAATGCTTTTGAAATTATATTTAAACATTCATCCGGTATGAAAAATGATTTTTGCTTATATTGCTCAATGTGGACTAATACGACTCATATGAGGATTTCTGAATATGGTATTCCAGTGCAATTACTTATGAATATGTTAATGTTATGAATATGTTATAGTTTATATGTGATCACATTAGGGTCGGTCTCCACTATATCTATTGAGCGTATGAATGACGATATGTCAAATATTGATTTATTGATATTCTTATTGCAAATTATTGGACGAATGTATGAGTATTCCCACAGAGTGTTTTCTGGTACTCAACCCCACTATTTAAAAATATTTTCAGGGAATTGATGACGGCAGGTGGCAGACGTGGACTAATAGGGACATCTTGTATGGTTGAGCATATTTTAAATTTTTGAAATATTGACTTTGTTTAGCTATGGTCAACAAATATGATTATATATACTTTCGTTGTATGTTTATAGATTATTTAAATGTTTTATGGACGCGTGTGAGCGTCGTGGCCATGTTGGCATATTTTGAATGTCGAATAATGGATTTTGGACTAGTCAAGGTTGAACATATTTTTAATTGTCTATTCGAAAGGTATGATTTTAAAATGATAGGTTGTTTGAAAAGTCTTATCTTATGTGATTGGTTGTTGAATGGTTAACGCCTATGAGCGTGGAATTTATTAATATTTTAAAAGAAGTGTTGTCCAAATTTTTATAATTCAAGAAAATGATTCATGTTAGTTTGCGAAAATTTTATTGTGGTTTTCTTTTAGCACGTGTGTTCACGTTAGTGCACCAGGCCTCTAGGTTCGGTGCGCTACATTGCAGATGAATCAACACCTTTCTGTGATGCAATTAACTTCTTGAACTGAATGCGCAGATGATAATCACCAATCTCATGAGCAACTTTGATGATCAGATACTTCTTAGAAAGCGTAACTCTATCAGTTTTTGTAGAGACATTTTTCTTTTACTTCTTGATGATGCCGTAGATGAGAGATGGGTAGCATAGAGGACTTTTACCACAGTCGAGTCCGTACTTCTCACCAGCTTCCCAAACACAAACTCGCCATAGTTGAACTTTTTATTTATTCCCATGTGGAACAGAAATCTCCCTTGAGCTTGTCTGATTGCAGTTGTATGCTTGGTTGACATCCAGTTGTGAATCATGACATGAAACAGTGCACCATACTTCTATGACAGATTTCATGATGGAATCATCTGAGGGTTAGAGGGCCATTTGGTGAAGATGCTCTGGGTCAGTTCTTCAGCAACCATCCCCCAGTCATCAATCTCTTCAAACTCCCCCACAACCGAGTAATTCAGAAACTCATTAATGAAATCTGGTATGAAATCAAGCATCTCTCATCTATCCAAGACCTTATGATAGTCTTTAGATTCAGGATCATCAATATCCTTGGTTAGGTTGTAATAAAACTCTGACACAACCAAAGGAACAAACTCATGCACCCTCTGGCTAGTTTCTAGTAATCTGGCCTCCTCTAACAAAGAGTATATCCCTGTATCCAAAAGAGTATCCTTATCCACCTTCTTCTCAGGGATCAATGATCTCTTTTTCACCTTATCGCATAACTCATCATTCTTTTTCGAACGAAAGAGAGCGTGTTTAGAGATACCCAGAAAATAGATGATCTAGTCGTGATGATTAAAATCATGTTCACTTGATTCAGAGTGAACATCTTCAGGTACATTCTTGGGATGGACAGCCTTCTTTGTTGGAGTTTTTTCGAATTACGCCCCACAGGATCTAATCGGATAATCTATAATTCTAACGTGTGCATGAAAATCATGATTTTATGTGTGATGAAATAAACATCTTGAACATACTATGCAAGTTCATCAAATTAACGCAGCGGAATAAAATTAAATCGATGGTATCCACTTACATAGATTGTAGGGTTGACGACGAGATTACAGGTCTAATCTCATTACTGTAGAAGAACTGTCGAACTTGCCTCTTTCCGCTACGTCGTTCTGCTGTGGAGTGCCAGGCGCAGTCAACTGGGATGTAATCCCTTGCTCTGCTAAGTAATCCCTAAATTCAGTTGAGAGATACTCACCACCATGATCAGAACGTAGTGTCTTGATACTTTTGCCTGTTTGTTTCTCTGCTTCTGCCTTAAATGTTTTGAAGAACTCAAAACACTCAGACTTGCGACGCAACAGGTAAATGTATCCATATCTTGAGTAATCATCAATGAACGTGATGAAGTACTCTTATCCTCTCTAGCTTGAACTGACATAGGGCAACATAAGTCAGAGTGAATCAAATCTAATACCTCTTTGGATCGATTTCCTTTGGAAGGAAACGACCGCTTGGTCATATTACCTTCCAAACAAGATACACACAAAAGAAACGCTTCCAAGACCAATGATGACAATGGTCCATCATTTATGAGCCTTTGAATTCTCTTAAGGTTAATATGGCCAAGTCTTAGATGCCAAAGATAGGTTTGATTTAGTTCAGAGGGTTCTTTTCTCTTATTAGGGTTTGTGATCGATGTATTCAATAATTGCGTTTGTGTAGTGTTTTGCATAGGGTTAAGTATATAAAGATGTCCATCCAATGTGCCAAAACAGATAAAATGTTTCCCACTTAAGATAACGACCTTGCTATCAAAAGTAACAGAATATCCATTCAAAAACAACTTAGAAACAGAAATCAGGTTCCGCCTAAAACCAGTCACATAAAGACAATCTTTTAAAACTAAAACTCTATCACTACTGAAAGGTAAAGGCACATCTCCCACTGCAATAGCTGCCACTTTCGTAGTATTGTCCATGTAGATGGTAATCTCGCCCTCATTCAGCTGCCTTTTCACCAGGAACCCCTGTAAGGACATGCAAACATGATCAGTAGCTCCAGTATCCACTACCCATGACTGGGTAGAACAAGTAGCTAAACATGTTTCAATGACTAAAGAGTGAGACGTACCCTTCTTCTTTCTTTTGTTAGGACACATAGATTTTCAATGTCCTTGCTGACCGTACTTCAAACACTTCGACTTCGATTTGAAGTCTTCCGAGTGTACCTTGGCTTTGCTCTTCTTGTATTTAGGGTCTTTAGACGCCTCCTTCGCAGCTTTCTTAGGTGCGTATCTCTTCTTCTTAACACCAGAAGAAGACGCCCTAGCTAGGTGCGCCTCCGAGCTTCCCTTTTGAAGATGCTCGGCTGTCTGAAGATCCATGAGCAGTTCTGATAAAGTAACATCCTTCTTTATCATATTGAAGTTCAGCCTGAACTGCTCAAACCTCGGTGACAGACTGTGAAGCAGAATGTCAATTTAGGACTCGGCGTCCAATTTGCAACCTAGGGTTTCGATCTCCGATAGGAAGCCCATCATCTGGAGAACGTGATCCCGTACCGGTGTAGAATCTGACATCTTAGTGCTCATCAGATTTCTTATAGCCAAATACCTAGCCGAGCAATTCTGGTATCCGTAGAGCTCCTTAAGGTTTAGCATTATATAATAAGCGGTTTTCATAGACTGATGTTGATGTTGCAACACACTTGAGATAGAAGCAAGCATGTAACAACGTGCCATCTCATCAGCTCTAATCCACTTATTATAAGCAGCCTTTTGCTTTTCACTAGAATTCTCATCTTGCTTTTGTGGACATTCTTCATCAAGTACAAATTTGAAGTTCTCAGCAGTAAGGACAATTTTCAGATTTCTTATCCAATCTTTATAGTTTTCATCAACCAATTTGTTTTCTTTGAGAATCGAGGACAAGTTTGAGAGTGCCATGAGGATATAGAATAACTGAAAATAAACATGCAGTACAGTCACAAACTTTAGGATAAAAGCACATATAATTCGAATACCTCAAAAGAAATTATATGCATATCCACCGATATCTTAAAAATATTTCTTATAAGCCACGTAGGGTGGATGTTTATAAAATTCATTTTTAAGCAGGTTAAAAACCTAACCTTTAATCTACCTCCAGTCAAGTTTCCTTATGACAAGTAAATTAATAGTCGGATAAAACCCGGTCATGTAATCTTTTAATTATTAAGCCACGTAGGGTGGACGTTTATTAATAAATTACATCTAACTGTGCTTACCGTCATCTTCACCCCAAGTTCATTATTTCGAATTCACCTCCCTAGTAGCAGGGCCGATTAGTTCTAATAATGTTCTACAGTTATCCATTAGGAAGTTTAATTTCTAGAGAATCCAGTAATATGTCTCCTCTATAGGAAGGCCGCCCATTACTTCTCAATTAAACTAGATTAATGGAGACCGTTTTGAGATTTCCACATACTTTGGGATGTATCTCCCCCACTTAGTTATTTAAGTTTGAGGTTTCATTCTTATCCCATTTAAACATGCAATCAAAACACATAAAATGATAAACATCCATTGCATGCAAACAACATAATAAGCATAATAAGTGGGACCAACTATCATGGCTTATATCTCATGTTGTTAATGAGATAAACCCCGAAAAATGACTCTTCAGAAGACCCGGGTCCACACGATCGCCGCCTCTCTTGCACCTCATCGAAACCCGAGCTCCTTTAGGGTTTAGGGACGTGTTTGGGATCCCCTTCCTTTTCCAAGCCGCTCCATTTTCCGTCATTGAGTTGATCACCTTCCTTATTCTATATTCTAAACTAGAATAATAAGGAAATAAAATACAACTCAAAATGCTCTAACAATTTATTTCCTATTACATTAAAACAACGTAATAATAAATTGCCTAGACCTAATCCATGGATTTTCTCATGGATTATAAATACCTCGTAGCCAAACCGGCATACGGCCAACCATACATTCAACATAAATTAAACATCACATTCAACAAATAATAGAAAGCCGTGATAGTTGTTTTAACCTGCAAAAAATACCATCTACAGATACAACTATTATAATTAAATGTTATCCATAAAATAGCACATGATATCTATGAATGCATAATTTTCGAAAAATACCGCTTTAATTAAATTAAAGATTTTTGAAAATTACTTCTTGATTTATTTGGAAATTAATTAATAATTATCCACCAAATTAAATCAACCAAAATTCGAATAAATCCATAAGATCTCATATTTGGAAATTAGCCACAATTATCTACCAAATAAAAGCTTAACATATTCAAATTTATCCTTAAGATTAACTTTGAAAATTAATTAAAATCTTCTACCAAAGTATATCTTAATAATTTCGAAAATTACCATAAGATAATATTTGGAAATTGATCACAATTATCCACCAAATTATATCTTGAAATATTGAAAATACCTAATGAATAAAATCTGGAAATTTTCGACCTAAGTCAAAATTAATCCTCCAAATTTTAAACCCTAAAATTTTCGCCTCCCTTAATTAAATAAAATAATTTGGAACTTTGATACAAGTCAAATTACCATCTAAATTGTATTACAAGATACCAAAATTACTAGAATTAAAATTAGGGTAGTTTTGATCCACTTCAAACACCTACCATAATTAAAATTCTATTTTGGATCAATCTTGGATTAAAATAAGGTAACATTTGGTAGACACCAAAAATTACCATGAACCAATTTTAATTCACCAAATTTTTTACTCCCACTTAGTATAAGATATGGAAATTTTGATAACATCAAAAATCTATTCCAAATCCTACACCAAATAGCCGAAAATAATTGGAACAAATTAAGGGACAATTAACATCAAAATTTTCGAAAATAATAGGACCAAATTTTCAAAAATTACACATGAATTAAATCTGTAAATTAATGAAGAACATCATAATATCATCTAAGAACACATTCATGTGGAGCGAAAATATTAATGCAATTAAAAATAAGAATTTCGATCATAACATCAAAATTCAAATTGCAACATGCTCGAAAATTAACATCATTAAATCTGAAAATATAAACACATAAATTTATCATCAAATATAATGAAATTTTCGAACCATAACATAGAATTAATCCTAGATTAAATCTGATACCTGCTCTGATACCAGTTGTTGGGGTTTTTTCGAATTACGCCCCACATGATCTAATAGGATAATCTATAATTCTAACGTGCGCATGCAAATCATGATTTTATGTGTGATGCAAATAAACATGTTGAACATTCTATGCAAGTTCATCAAATTAATGCAGCGGAATAAAATTAATCGATGGAATCCACTTACATAGATTGTAGGGTTGACGACGAGATTACAGGTCTAATCTCATTACTGTAGAAGAACTGTCGAACTTGCCTCTTCCCACTGTGTTCGACGCCACCAAGGAGCTGCAGAGAAACTCCAAGATCTTCTACTGTATTCCTGATACCCGTTTAGATGTAGAGTGAGCTACAAGCTACTAAACTGTGTATGGATAACATGGGGAATTATGTGAACTTAGAGGGGTTGCTCGTGTGTTGTGAAATACACTCCTCCTCCCTCTATTTATACAGAAGGAGGCGTGTATTTTGACTCCCAACCCTTATGGGTTTGGGACTCTCCACTTATTCCATTCTCACAGTCCATTAAGGTATTATTTGGGCTACAGTAAGGATCTAGAAGAATATTAAATTGGCCTACTAATTTATTTAATATTCAATATCCAATACCTAGGATATAATTAAATAAATTAAGTGTTACTTTTATTCCACTAAAGAAATAACACTGACCTACCAATTTAATACATTTTACTCAATGCATTCTTCTTTAGTCCAGCCATTCCCCATGTTTAAGATCTAATGTCCATTAATTAATTATGTAAGCTCTAACAGCTATAATTAATTAATTCTTCCATTCCTAGAGCAGTACCACACAAGCTTTACCATGTACGGAATAAATTCCACCTGCACGGTTTCACATGTACTTGTGTTTACTCAAGGGGACATCATCAACCTGGCACACTAGGACATCGTGACCTAACACAGTGCACGATCTATCATGTGTGAATATGTTATTGCCTAAGATATTGAGATTATTGACTCTATCAAGAATCTCACCCATTGATAAGTCAAAGCAATAATCATAACACACACATGTCCGCCACTGTGCAAGGCTTAAGAACCCGAACTCTATGGATCTTTATTTTCTCCCTTTAGGATCAGACCAGAGAATAGTATCCCGTCGCGATCCTCCTCAATAGACATGTCAGTGTATCAGAATAATCAGTTAGCTAAGACAAACTAACTATCAAATTATTCTACAGTCTACAATGATTGGTTCAGGACCATCTAAACTGCGAGCCTTTTAATACTTTGCAAGGAATCCGATGAATAAGGAAACCCACACCATATTATCTACAATGCAAGAATAAGGAAACATGCATATATAAACGAATAGCAAAGTAAATAGATGCACAATCAGTGACTGCAATAATAATCAATCTATATCGTCAAAACATTGTTATAGTATACAAAGACAAGCTTTCAGTATACAAACCTAACATTCTTAGCCTTCTTGGATGGTCCGGCTGCAATGATTGCTTTCTTCTTTCTTTAAGTTGGTGCAGTAGATGGTGGTGTTGTTGATGTTCTACAGTATGTCATTGGGTTCACTGGACGTTCTGGAAAACTTCAATGGAAGACTTATTTCGAGGAGACTTCTTTCTTGCAGGTGATCTAGAAAATAGATCATACTGAGCGGATGCCAGTAGCTTCTCTTGCTGTGGAACGAGAGTCTTTTCAGCAGACTCTGAGGATGAACTTTGAACATCTTCTTTCTCTTCTAGTTTAACAATTAAAGGTCATTTGATGACCTTTTTCTTTCCCTTGTCAGCTGCCATGGCCTTCATCTTGGTGCTTAGAGGAATATCATTCTCCTCTGAAATATTTCCACCTACACCTGTGGAGGATTGTTCTGGTGTCAGCTTCTCAGGAATAGACTTTGCAGGTGTTGTCTTCTTAGCTATATTCTATTTAGCAGCATGTTCCTCTGCATGAACAAGAACATCATCAGGCATAACTCTATCATCAATAGCAAATCCCTTCTCTTTCTAAAGGGCTTTAGTAGTAGGTGCTGTGATGATTTTCTTTGATTTAAGGATTGTAGTTTTCTTTGATTTCTTGACTATAGAACCCTTTGTTCTAGACTTCTTTGTAATAGCTTTCTTGTTGACATTGTATGAGCTTGTTGTTTGCTTCAACAGGTCTTGGAGAGAATGACTTTGAGTCTTTGTGTTTCTTTGCAAAAAATGTTACTTTTTGTTCTTCTTCCTCCAAGTCTTCTTCTTCTTCTTCATGGAACTTCTCAATGTAATATTCGGTATCCTTACTCGAGGATTCATCCCGTAGTTCTCTCTTAGCAGGTTTCTTGTGAAAAGATTCTCCACAAACTTGTCTATCAAACTCATTTTCTTCATAGAATTAATCCTGAGATTTGGAATAGGTAACCTTTCCATACTTCATTCTTAGCTTTACCACCTTCTTGGGACGGACAAGTTCTCTTTTAGGTGTTATTGAATAGAATAGAATGAATTTCTTAAAGGATCAAGGTTGAAAATAATGGCAGAAAGAAGAGAAGAGTAGAGAGATATCAGAATTCTTTGAGAGAAAAACTTGAAATTTGGGATTTTGGAGCGTATGATGATATCTCAAAATGGTCAAACGTATATATAAGAGAGAACTCCATTCTATATATATTCTAAGTTACCTATTAGACAGAGAATTTGGAGGGAAATACCAGAAAACCAGTGATGACGTTTATAACTCAGAACTAGTTGTTGACAAGAATGTACACAAGAATTTGAAAACTTGTTCATGTACATGACAATGAACATTTATGGGAATGTTCAGTTCCTTTGTACAGGAATAGTTCTTTCCTGTTAAGTGTGAAATAAACACACTCATACCTCTTCTCTTAGTTTACTGAACCAGACAAACCCCAAAGGATGCTCTTAATTTCTCAGATCGAGCAACATCCGATTCCCTTGGTGAATAGATCGACTAATTGATCTTCAATCTTTACAAGATCTATCTTCAGAACTTCTTCCTCAACTAGCTCTCTGATAAAGTGGTGTCTTATATCAATATGTTTTGTTCTCGAATGTTGAACTGATTTTTGGATATATTGATAGCACTCATGTTGTCACAATACAGAATAGGTGTATCATGAGCAACTTCATAATCCTCTATCATCTGCATTATCCATATGATCTGTGTTGAGCTACTTCCAGCTACAATATATTCAACTTCTGCGGTAGATAATGATATGTTGTTCTGTTTTTTGTTGAACCAGAAAACAATATTGTTTCCTAAAAAGAATCAAGCACCTGATATGCTTTTTCTATCATCTGGAGATCCTACCTAATTAGCATCACAGTATGCAATAAGACTTGAATTTGTGTCATTTATGTACCAAAGTCCATAGTCTGTAGTACCATTGATTTATTTGATGATGTTCTTCACAGTCTTCATATGACTCTCTTTGGGGCATGACTGATGTCTTGCACATACTCCCACACTGTAGGCAATATCAGGTCTTCTTGCTATAAGATAGAGAAGGCTTCCTATATGTTTTGTTCTCGAATGTTGAACTGATTTTTGGATATATTGATAGCACTCATGTTGTCACAATACAGAATAGGTGTATCATGAGCAACTTCATAATCCTCTATCATCTGCATCATCCATATGATCTGTGTTGAGCTACTTCCAGCTACAATATATTCAACTTCTGCGGTAGAAAATGATATGTTGTTATGTTTTTTGTTGAACCAGAAAACAATATTGTTTCCTAAAAAGAATCAAGCACATGATATGCTTTTTCTATCATCTGGAGATCATACCCAATTAGCATCACAGTATGCAATAAGACTTGAATTTGTGTCATTTATGTACCAAAGTCCATAGTCTGTAGTACCATTGATTTATTTGATGATGTTCTTCACAGTCTTCATATGACTCTCTTTGGGGCATGACTGATGTCTTGCACATACTCCCACACTGTAGGAAATATCAGGTCTGCTTGCTATAAGATAGAGAAGCCTTCCAATTAGGCTTATGTATAGAGTCTGATCTACTTCAGTCCCTGCATCATTATTTCTAATCTTGACCGAGGTGCTGATAGAAATTATTTTGTGCTTAGAATTCTCTAACTCAAACTTCTTGGCTAAGTTTCTTGCATACTTGGACTGAGAGATAAAGATACCCTCTTCTGATTGCTTAATTTGAAGCCCAAGAAAATATTTCATGTCTCCAACCAGACTCATCTCAAACTCAGTTTCCATGTCCTGATAAAGTCCTTGATCAAATTGAACCACAATTAGTTGTGATTTGTTCTTTCTGATAAATAGTGTTCTATCCTCTCCTCCTCTGTTGTATCCTTTGTATCCTTTGCTGACCAGGTATGAGGCAAGTCTCTCATACCATGCCTGAAGAGCTCGTTTAAAATCATATATAGCCTTCTTGAGTTTGAAAACATAGTTTGGATGATATGGATCTTCAAATCCTTTGGGCTATGCAACATACACATCCTTCTTCAGAAATCCATTTAAGAATGCACTCTTGACATCCATTTGATAGAGCTTGAATCTCATCATGCAGGCCATTGCTCGAAGAAGTCTGTTTGATTCTATTCTGGTGACAGAAGTAAAGGTCTTATCAAAATCAATTCCGTCAATCTGAGAGAACCTTTGAGCAACTAGTCTGGCCTTATTCCTTGTAATATTTTCAGACTTATCAGTCTTGTTCTTGAATATCCACTTTGTCCCTACAATATTCACTCATTCAGGTTTCTGAACTAGAGCCCAGGCATCATTCTTCCTGAACTGCATAAGCTCTTCTTACATAGCTTCAATCCAGTATACATCTTTAAGAGCTTCTTGAACCTTTTTAGGCTTTGTCTTAGATGTGAAGCAGACATTGGATATCTCTTCATGTGATCTTTTTCTGAGTCTGCTTCTGGAAATTTTTCCTTCATGTATATCTCATATGACTTCTGTAGTAGGATGATCTTTGATAATTTTCTATGAGGGCTTTCTTTGATTCACTCCCTGGTCTTCTGATTCACTTTCAGTACTGTCATGTACATCAGCATGTCTAAAGACATCGAAATGTACATCATCTTTTGTGGAGTTAACAACATCATCTTGATCATCAAATCTCACATTAACTGATTCTACTACTGTCTTGGTCTCTTTATTGTAAATCCTGTATGATTTACTATTTTTGGAATATTCCACAAACATCCCTTCTACTTTTCTGTTGTTTATCTTACTGAGATATTCTCTATCATTGAGAATATAGCAAGTGGTTCCAAAGACATGAAAGTACTTCACAGTAGGTTTCTTTTCATACCAAATTTCGTATGTTGTAGTGAAAGTACTTGGTCTTAGATGAACATGATTGCTGATGTGACATGTAGTGTTGATAACTTCTGCCCAGAATATGGAAGCAACTCCTTTTGCAGCAATCATAGTTCTAGCTATTTTCTGGAGAGTTATGTTCTTCCTTTCAACTACTCCATTCTGCTGAGGAATCTTAGGGGCTGAGTACTCATGGCTGATCCCATTATCATGGTAGAAATCATCAAAGTGCTGATTTTCAAATTCCTTGCCATGATCACTTCTGATTCTGATGATTTTTGGTCCTTCTTCATTGTGATCTTGCAAGCCAGTTTCTTGAATGCCATAAATACCTCACTCTTGTCCCTGAGAAAGTCTACCTAGGTGAATCTTGAGAAGTCATCTATGCAGACAAGAACATATTTCTTTCCTCCGTAGCACTCCACAACCATTGGTCCCATTAGATCCATATGTAGAAGATTTAAAATTCTCTTAGAAGTTCTATCCTGAACCTCTTTGTGTTGTGATCTTATCTGTTTCCCAATCTGGAATGGACCACATACCTTGTTTTTATCAACTTTGATTTGGGAAATTAATCTAATTATCTCCTTGTTGATGATCTTTTGGAGATATCTGAAATATACGTTCCCAAGCTTCTAATGCCAGATTTCTGATTCTTCTAGAGCTATTCTTTAGCATGTGATTGAACATTGTGCAGGTATATGTAACTAATAACAGTTGTCAGCTAATCTTTTTCCTTCCATAAATAATTCATTGTGCTTATCCATCACCCTGCAACTCTCTTTAGTGAATACCACTTTCATATCATCGTCACATAGTTGGCTGATGCTAATAAGGTTAGCTTTGAGTCTATCTACAAGCATGGCTTTGTTCAGTTTTAACATTCCTTTAACTATCAACTCTCCTTTTCCCATAACTTTTCCCTTTTTTCCATCTCGAAAGGTGACAAAGTCAGATGAAGATGCTTTTAAGTTTCGAACAACTGTGCTATCACCTCTCATGTGTCATGAACAACCACTGTTAAAGTACTAGTTACTTTTATCTTTGACTCTTAAAGAGAGATGAGCAACCATACAGTTCTTCTTGGCAACCCACTGCTTCTTCTGAGTTGACTCCTTCTCTTGTAAGGCTGGCCTTTTGCTGGGATGCTAAACCATAAATCTCATTCTTATTGCTTTGAGATCACTAAGATATTTCTCACAATGTGGTCGAATGTGGTCTTTCTCCTTACAGTAATGACATATGATTCTTTTTCTATAGCCTTTATGAACTGTCATCTTTTTGTCAAAAATGTTCTTCTGATGTGCTAAACATTATTCTGTACAAGTATTGGTTGTCTCGTACTTTCTTTGCCAAATACTGTCTTGGATTCTCCTCCATTATATCCAAGCCCTGGATGACTCTTTCCTGAATGTCCTGGACTAGTAAGAATTTTATCAAGATTCTTTGTTCTGTTGTTCAGCATAGTGACATTCCTTTTGATGGATTTGAGCTCTATAGATAACTCCTTAATCCTCTTTTCTTGTTGCTGAATTGTATCATTCTAATCCGAATCAGACTTAAGCATCTTCTCATTTTCTTCCAATAGATTCTTTTTTTGAGATTGAAGGGTTTTGTTGATCTCCACAACTTCCAGCCACTTTGTATATATCTCCTTATATGTTTTCACAAATTCTTCTTGGTGGAAGTCCTCATTGTTCGATTCATCTTCTTCTGCATAGTCGAAGGGATCCTGAAATTTAGAATCTTTTGCAGTGAATGCTATAGTTTCGTCATCAAAATCACCACTACTTCCTTCTGAACCATTATCACTTCAAGATGCATTGTAGTTCTTCTTCCTCTTCTTCAGTGTGTTGGCACATTCAGCCTGAATGTGACCAAATCCTTCATACTCTCTATATTGTATACCCCTTCTTAGATTGGATTAATGAAACTCCTTATGTTTGGTGTTTGAGTTTCTTTCTTGCAGAGAATTACTAGTTGATTATCTTCTATTGTTGAACCGTTTTTAGGACTGCTTGTTGGCTCTTTTCACCATTCGACTGAAGTTCTTGGTAATCAAAACCATAGTATTCATTTTATCTGAATCAAGTACAATTTTTTGTTTCTGTACATGTTCAGGTTCATCTTCTGATACGTCAGCTTTAAGAGGAATACCTCTCTTTCTTGAGTTGTTATCTTTATCTTCCAGGTTTATCTCGAACGTCCTTAGTAACCCTATCAACTCATCAAGCCTCATACTCTTGATATCCTTTGCCTCTTCTATTGCAGCAACTTTATATGCAAACTTCTTTGGAAGAGATCTGAGAACAACATCAAATATCAAGGAGTGCTCTCTACATAGCAACCCGGCTGGATTGAATTTTGAAGGAATTGAGATTCTCTTCTAAATTAGGGATTTTTGATGATTTGGGGCTAAAATGACCATGTGAATCGCGTGTGATGATATAGCTATAAATTACTAAAATAAAATTTAAATTGATGGACCAAAAATGATAGCTTTAATGATATGGGACCAAATTTGAGCTATTTTTTTCAAAAAGAAAGATAATTGAGTTCAAACATGTCTTATGCGACCAAAATCAAATATTTCTCTCACACAAAATGCTACATTTTTCGAGACTATTGGTGTAAAAATCACGAAAGCTGCAAAAATCACAAAAGTAGTGAAGGTCGACTAGATTGAGATAAATGCACATGTAAATCCATATAAATATTCAATCAATTAGCTCGATTATGAGTGCAAAATCTCAGTTTAATATAATGCACCTTTCTCCTTTTCTAATAGTTTCAGACTTTGAGACCGGAAGATACAATGGATGAACAAAGTGCAATGAAACCTCACAGATACCCACGACAAGAACTACACACAGTCATCAGTAGCCCAATCATGGTTGCACCACTGCACACACTCACTTACAAAGAGAAAGACGCTTTCTCATAGAGTATCATCACATAAAAGAAGAAGAAGAAGAAAAAGAAGAAGACACGAAGATGGAGCGAAACTATCTTCTCTGTCTCTCAAAAAAATCCACGTCACACACTAACTAAAATAAGATTGTCTGAGAAATATCTGGAGAGGATATTAAATAGGTAGGCGAATAGGGAAGCACAGAAGTGGGCCTTCTATTAGTTAGGTTGGGTGACTCATTGGGCTAATTTAAATTACTAAGCCCACATAATTGGGCCACAATACATAACAAAAATTGATTCAAACATTAATTTCAAGCAAGTTCATGTAATAGATTTGAGAATTTGTTATGTGTAATGTATTCACCATTGCACTTTCATTCATACATTTCATCGAATAACTAGTGTTCCCCGCAGGCAAGCAAGATATTAATAAAATAAAATTTGTAACTGCTAGAATGTAAAATAGGTGATTCATTCATTCTCTTAATTAGAGAAATTTAATCCCAAACCCGTGCGTTGGAATTGGAAAAAATGTACTAACATTCATTAATGTTTTCTTTGTTGTTCACGGTTCATCTTCGATCGGATCTTCCCATTATTTATAATTTAACTAATTTTGGAATTAAATTTTCTGGACTTAAGACGGTTGCTAATTTTTCACCTGATTTTTCTTTGTTCTTTTTCTCACTTTAAAATAAAGTAGGATGACCAAATTGAGACTTTGGTAGAATGGTGGTAAACAATGAAATTCATAACTTTCATTACATTATTAATTTTTTAATCGAAAATGTAAATATTAATATTCATGAGTTATTAGATTAAATTTTGTGTTTGAATAGGTACGCTACATTATTGAGTTGAGTGGTCCTTATTCAAACTCAAATTGGAAGACCGAATTGAGGCGTTGGTGGTAAGCACTGAAACTAGTAACTTCCATTACATTAAGCTTACAAATGCTCATAAACAGTTTGATTAAATTCCATAACGACATATTATCCTCATATTCATATTATTAAATGTAGAATGGTACGATCCATTTAGAAATCATAATGTTTTGATTAAGTTTGCGTTTGCGTATGACGCTACATTATTGAGTTGCGATTGCCGAATAATTTAAAATAGAGTAGGAATACCAAATTGAGACATTGGTGGTAAACACTTAAAACTTCCATTACATTATGTTTGCCAAGGCTAATAACACATTTGATAAAATTCGTCAATGACACTTATCCCTTTCTTTGTATTATTAAATCTTGTATAGTACGATCGATTTAGAATTTTTAAGCTATTTGATTGATTTTGGTGTTTAAGTATGTCCGCTACATTCACAATAGAGTAGGAAGACTTGTTAGAAGGAAATAACAATCAAATTGAATCAAATTGATTCATCTAAAAATAGTTTTATTTCTTTCCTTGTAATGGTACAAAGACTCTCAATAAGAGAGATGTAAACTTCGTTGTTTGACATACAAGAAAATAACAATTCTATTCTATCTTCTCTCTTTTTCCTCTAATCGTTCCTATACCATTCAAAATGGTATCAAAGCAAGATAGAATCCAATAGACTAAGAAAAAATTCATCATCCTCTTTTACCTTTCCCGACCCTCTGGTCAAATCTACAGCAAGAAACCATAGCAGAGATCAGTGAAACCGGAAATACAACAAATACAGCCAATTCTCCAGATGACTTAACCATTCAACTTGCCAATCTGCTTAAAAATAGCCTCAGCCTGCAATCCATACAGAACACCAACACTACTAGATCCTTATCAATCGGATTCAAATTGAACGGAGATAACTATCCGTTATGGGCAATCCTCATGAGAAAGGCAATTGACGGACGAGGAAAATCGTCATATCCCACCAAGGATCCACCAGCCACCATAGAGTCAACATATAAAACATGGGAACAAGAAGATCAATGTGTATTCACATGGCTAATACAAAATGTAGAAACACATATAATCAATAGTGTGTCAAAATATCCCACGACACCGATTCTCTACAAGTCTTTGATCTACACAGAAAAACCAACACTTTGAAGCAAGGAGAATATACTATAGAGGAGACATGGGCAAAATTCCAAGAGATTTGGATGAACATAGACCGGAGAGAACCAAATCCCATGATATGCTCTAAAGATATTGACACATTCAACCAAATTGTGCAAAATCAAAGACTATTTCAGTTTCTCACCGCATTAAATGAAGTTCACGAACCTGTGAAGAAGGAGCTTTTGAAGAGGGACCCCTTGCCCTCAGTCAATTTCGCCTATGCAATGGTGAGGCGCAAGACTGACAGGGACCGCATTCTCTGGTCGGTATTCATCGATGACGGCGGTGCATCATCGGGCATAGGGACTGGGCTCGCGGCGAGGGATAGAGATAGAAATTGAAAGGGGAATTAGCCGCGAAAGCTAAAGGAAGACAAAAGCAAGATGGTCTGCTCTCACTGTGGGATGAAAAGACACACGAGAGAGACTTGTTTTCAGTTAGTCGGATACCCCGATTGGTGGAATAAAATGAAGAAGATGAGGCTACCGGGTAAAAACAGGGACAGCATCGCAGCGGCGGCGACTACCGCCGACCGAGCTACCGGCACAAGAGCGGGCAACATCGGCGGCTGATAATCAGAGGCAGTAGCCATGGAGGTTAAGGTTTCATCTAGAGAAGGTAACGACGGGAACAGCCGATCCCCAATTTATGAGGGGAGAAGGTTTAAAAATTATAATTTAGTCCCTATACAAATCTCTAACCGATTTCAGGCCCTAGAAAAATTGTCTAGTGCTTGTATTGTCCCTCTAAATAGTACAGATAAAAATGCTCAGTGGATATTCGACTGTGGTGCAACCGATACCATGACATTTGATAAATTGGACATTGTTCAGCCTACACCTTCCCGGAGAACTCATGTTCAGACGGCTAATGGAGAATTAGCTCCGGTGATAGGAGTCGGCACCATTAATCTGTCCCCTACTTTGAAGCTATCAAACTGTTTATTTGTCCCTACATTATCTCATAAACTCTTGTCTATTAGTAATGTTACAAAGGAACTCAACTGTACCCTTCTGATGCAACCGTATTTTTGCATTTTACAGGATATTCGGACGGGGGAGATTATTGGGCGTGGCACTAAGCGCAATGGACTGTACTATGTGGATGAGATTGTTCAAAAAGGTGCTGTGATGCTGACTCACGGACTTGGAGACCGGACTACTTGGCTTTGGCATCGTCGGTTAGGACACCCCTCCATAGGATACTTGAAATTACTGTTTCCAAATTTAATAAATTCCCAAAATCTGTATTCTAATACTTGTGTTTTGGCCAAAAGCCGTAGACATTCCTTTAAGTTTAACAATACGAGGGTTGATAGTATATTTTCACTTGTTCATTCTGATGTGTGGGGTCCTGCTCTGGTTATTGGGGGTTCTGGTTTTCATTATTTTTTACTGTTTGTTGATGATTGCTCTCGGATGACCTGGATATATTTTCTAAAATATAAGTCTAAGGTTTTCGAGAAATTTACGCATTTTCATGCTCTTGTTAACACTCAGTTAAAGAAAAATATCCAAATTCTTCGGTCTGATAATTCGGGGGGAGTTTGTTAATAATCGCATGAAACAATTCTGTGTTATCAAACAACTTGTCCTCACACACCTGAACAGAATTGGGTTGTTGAACGTAAAAATAGAATTCTTTTAGAAATGGCTCGAGCCATGTTAATTGAGTCTCATGCTCCTACAGTGTTCTGGTCGGAAGTCCTAGCTACCTCTGTTTACCTATTGAATCGTCTTCCCACTAAAGCTCTGAAACTCCAAACTCATTTACAGGTTCTTTCCACTCAAGCTTAGATTCCCATTGCTCTTATTCTTCCTCTCCGGGTCTCTGGGTGTTCTGTCTATGTCCGTATTCCTAAAAATGACCGCTACAAGTTCTCTCCGTGTGCGGTAAAGTGTGTCTTTATAGCTTATGGGATCCATCAAAAAGGGTATCGCTGTTACGTTCCCAAAACTCGTCACATGTTCACCATAATGAACTGTGACTTCCTTGAATCTGAATGCTTTTATCACTACCATCTTAGGAGTCAGGGGCAGAATCGAGATAGTTGTGACTCCATAAGCTGGTTGTCAATGCCAACATCAAGTTGTGTCCCGGAAACTGGTCCAATAGAAGAAGTTAACAGCACCGCTGAACAGATTTCTGAAACTATCCGTCCACTGATACTGGTGCTATTACCGAGACATCTGCTCCCAACCTAATATCTGAGGTATTGATTACTGACCCCATTGAAACTAGCCCTATTATTGAGACTAATAATGACAGGATAGATGCTCTAGAATCTTATGGTAAAGATGAAGTTGAAACTTCAGGAGACCCAGAGACGGGACGATATGTGTTGCCACCTAGAAGCGCAAGGGGAATTCCACCCAAGAGATACTCTCCAGAGCATACTGGACGTCGGACGAGATATGCGGTTGGAAATTTGGCTAGAGGCAACCTCACTCAGTCAGCACAAGCTTTTGAAACAACACTTCTAGATGAAGAAGAAACCCCTCGCTCTGTTGAGGAAACTTTGCAACATAGTCAGTGGAGAGAGGCAATGAAGAAGGAAATGGACGCATTGGCCAGGAATCACACTTGGGATAAGTGCAGACTTTCAGAGAACAAGAAATCAGTCGGGTATAGATGGGTTTTTACTATCAAACAATGGCCGGATCGCACAATCAAGAGGTACAAGGCACGATTGGTGGCCAAAGGATATACACAGATCTATAGAGTGGATTACTCAGAAACATTTTCTCCAGTTGCAAAAATGAATACTGTAAGAGTTCTATTGTCAATTGCGGCTAATCGTGATTGGTCACTTCATCAGTTTGATGTAACAAATGCCTTCCTACACGGAGAACTAAAAAAGGAAGTTTATATGGAAGCACCTCCTGGTTTTTCAGGTGAGTTTGGAAAAGGTGAGGGATGTCGACTGAAGAAGACTCTGTATGGTCTAAACCAATCACCAAGGGCCTGGTTTGGAAGATTTACAAAGGCTATGGTTCGATACGGGTACAGACAGAGCAATTCAGATCACACTTTGTTTCTAAAATGGAAAGACAACCGAGTTACTTGTCTTATCATCTATGTGGATGACATGATTATCACGGGGATGATAATGAAGAAATTGACAGTCTAAAAATCAACCTTTTCAAGGAGTTTAAGATGAAAGATCTCGGACATCTGAAGTACTTTCTAGGAGTTGAGGTGTTGAGGTCGAAAAATGGCATCTTTCTGCGACGGAGGAAATATACGTTGGATCTTTTGGCTAAGACTGGCTTACTTGACTGCAAACCAGCGAGTACACCAATCATCCTGAATCATGGATTGCAGATTGTAGGTGGTGCTGAATCAATGGAACGGGGAAAATATCAGCGTCTAGTAGAGAGATTGATTTACTTGTCTCATACTCGACCTGACATTGCATATGCCGTTGGTATTGTGAGTCAGTTCATGCATCAACCACAGAAGGAACATATGGAGGCTGCACTGAGGATTGTTCAGTACCTCAAAGGGCACGATAGGATATGGAGTTCTACTCAAGAAGCATGGACATTTGGATATCCATGGCTATACTGATGCAGATTGGGCAGGAAGCCTAATGGATTGGAAGTCCACCGAAGGATATTTTACCTTTGTGGGAGGAAATCTGGTCACATGGTGAAGTAAGAAACAGAAGGTGGTTGCATTATCTAGTGCTGAGGCTGAGTTTTGGGGGATCAAGAGTGGACTTACTGAAGTGCTTTGGCTACGGAAGTTGTTGACCGAAATAGGTTTTCTTCCAAAGCAGAAGTGCCAACTGTTCTGTGATAACAAGGCGGCAACTAGCATATCCGAGAATCCGGTTCAGCATGATAGGACCAAGCACGTAGAAGTGGATCGACATTTCATTAAAGAAAATATTGAGGGAGGTATCATGGAGTTACCATTTGTTAGATCCGAAGATCAGTTAGCAGGTATCTTGACTAAAGCAGTCAACACCACTAATTTCACTGGTGTTCTTGGCAAGTTAAGTATCGGTGATCCCGTAACTAAACTTGAGAGGAAGTGTTAGAAGGAAATAACAATCAAATTGATTCATCCAAAAATAGTTTTATTTCTTTCCTTGTAATGATACAAAGACTCTCAATAAGAGAGATGTAAACTTCGTTGTTTAACATACAAGAAAATAACAATTCTATTCTATCTTCTATCTTTTTCCTCTCATGGTTCCTATACCATTCAACAAGACCAAATTGAGACGGTGGTGGTAAACACAAACCTATAAGCTCCATTACATTACATTGGTGGTAAACACTGAAACTCATATATTCTATTACGTTACAATTTGATCAGCCTCGATTGATGTAGAATTCTTAAGCTATTTAGTACTTTTGGTCTTCCCACCCTCTTGTTGATCATTTTACTCGATAATTTACTACACAATTTTATATATCCTTACAACTTCCGGCCACCACTTTAAAACCCTAATTAAAGTATAAAATAAATTCTATAGCTCTACAGTCCCCACGCTTTCCCTAAGAAAGGAAAAACTCCAATATTTTATCATCCAAAATCGGAATTGTATGTTTCGTCTCAAAATACATAGTTACTCGCGAAGCACGAATCTTTTTGTTTATTATTATTATTATTATTATTATTATTATTATTATAGTTGAGCCTTTGTATCATGTCTGATGGGGAAAGTTTCAAAAGAATTAAAATCACAAAAGATTTTTTAAGAGTGAAATTTTATTGGCAAAGTCTCCTATATATCATCACAAGCTCAATAAGGTCCATACATCCATCAAACGCGTTGAAGTCAATATGGGTTAACACGGTTCAGTGTTGACTCGCAAAAAAAATGATAAAAATTAGTATCAATTCTAAAATTAAAAAGTATCACTTAACATTCAAAAAATATCATTTGTATCATTAAAAAATAACTAGTCTATTACTTATCTTATATGAATTTATATAGTTCAAATTGTGATTTTTTCTCTTCCAATTAATATTTAGAGTTTGGGAGTTTATTTTTTTAGGATTCATGGTTTTTTTAGTATTTTTTAGACTTTTTAGGGATTTATGTTGTGTTTATTTGGGTTCATGTGTTGTTAGGTAGGTTTATTAAATTCAATTAGGGATTACAATTATTTCAAAAAAATATTTATTCACTTTATTTTAGGATTCATTAATTCCATTTAGGATATATATATTTATTTCAAAATTAGTTTTTTTTTCAATTGCCATTTATATTTGTTTTAAAAAATTAAATTAGTTATCGAGCGCAATGCACGAGCCACCGAATTTTAAAAAAAATCCATTCACTTTTCTTTTAGGGTTCACTTATTCCATTTAGGGTATATATTTATTTCAAAATTAGTTTTTTTTATATATTTTCAATTATTATTTATATTTGTTTCAAAAAATTAAATTAATTTTCGAACGTAATGCATGAGTCGCCGAATTTTAAAAATAGAATCATTTACTTTAATTTTAGGGTCCATTAAATCAATTTTAGGGTATATTTTTATTTTTATATTTATTCTAAAAAAATTAATTAATTTATTTTAATTTTAGGGTTCAGTAATTGTATTTTAGGTCTACAATTTTGGTGGGATAAAAAACTGAAAAATCACAAAAAAAAAAACAAAATAAGAAAAAAATATAAAATAAACAAAACATTAAAAAATATATTTCTGACGCGTCCGCACGTGGGTGCATGTGGGGTTCGCGTGTCAGAATGGGCTTGATTTTTTTTTTCTGTTAGTCCTTATTGGGCCTGGGCCCACCTTTAATTTGAAGATGGCTGGGAGAAATTTAAAGATGGCTTTTTAATGCTTGCCCGTTGTGACCTAAATATTTAAAAAGTTGAATTATTGAAAGTCATTAAAAATTTTAGTTAATTAAAAAAAAAATATCAATGTCGACATCTACCAAATGTGGGATCCACCAACAATATTTGATCCATTTAGACTATCCCCTCAACAATATAGCACAACCCAATTTATCAATAAAATAATTATTTTTCTCTCCTCTAACTACATAATCAACTCAACAATCCAAATCCACAATCTTTCAACTTTATCAACAATCCTCTCCAATTCAAAAAATTTTGTTTTATTTCATTCTTTATTAATATCTATTATCTATAATTATTTTTATTATATTTTTAAAAGTTTATAAATTATTTTATATTTTAAATAATTAATTAAAATAATAGTAATATATTCATCATACTTTTCAAAGTTGATAATTATGAGAGTTTGGATATTTTGGGAATTTGAAAAAAAATTTGGATTATTTGGATCCATAGTTTCAAATAAAAGAAAATAAGTAAGAATTGATAATTTTTTAGTGTGATTCAAAATATGTTAAAAATAGGCTCATTTTATAGACAATGAAAAAATACGAATTTTGATATAATTTTTATATTTTTTTAGTAAATTATTATCCATAATAATAGCAATATAAATTTTTATTCAATAAAAATATATTTGACCAATAAAATGTTGCCGACAGAGAGAGGAGGTTGTTGGAGGTTTGGTCCCAAACCTCTCACCAATTGATTGTCCAAATAAATCGAATTTTACTTTTTTATTTATGTTTTTTTTGTGATGATGGATTGGGACTTGGGACTGATCATCAATGGAAATAGTCTTAATTCGATTGTTAGAATTGTCAAAGTCATCATGGAAATATTATATTGGCCTGATTTTTAATTTTTTTGCGCGTTAACTCGCGAATTTGTTCTGTTTGAAATCTATATGCACTTGTCAAAGTCACGCATGAATTTCTTGTTGCAAAGCAATTAATCTAGCCGTAGAAATTATGCAGTTGATTGGGTAAGCTACATTAATTATAGGGTTGGATTGCTAAATTTTTTAAAATTGAGTAGGAAGATTAATTGCTAATAAATTTCTGACAGCAATAGATTCCTAATTCATAAATTGTGTAGGCCACAAAAGTTATTTAAATTTCTTTCAGGACACTCTGGACAGATAGACATAAGAGCTAACTTTTTTTATAGCCACAACAGTTAAAATTTTATTTTAGCCACTAAATTAATAATATAATTATTTTTGAAAATTTAATCATCCCTTACTTTTCTAAGTTAACTATTTCAAATGTGATATTTCTGAGAGAGAACTCCATTTTATAACATAATTATTATTACATCGTACGGTGACGGTGAGAGATATATTTATTTTTTTGAAGATATAGTTTAGACGGAAAAATTTAATAGTTTCTATTTACATAAACTATCTTATTTTTAGATATAATGTAGAATTGATCTTATGAAATTGCAAAAAAAAAAAAGAAAAAAAAACAAAGTTCATTATTTAATTTCCCACGACTACTACAAATTCGGAAAGGGGATAGGAAAAATTATTTTTAGAATTTACCCTACTATATTGCTCATTTAATGGATCACGTGGATTATCATTCCAAGTTTCAAATATTTTGCGAGAAATTCAAATTAGGCTTATCACGTGAATTCTTGAATTTAAGAAAGAAAGAAAAAAAACAAAAATTAAACGAGAGTCCTTCTCTAATTAAATTTTCTGGGTTCGCCGAAAAGTTATACCCAGTTTTCATTACCGTGATTTCATTAATTAGTTGATAAATGATTATTTGTTCAAAATGCTCATTCTCTATTCATACTGGTTCGGATCTCTTATTACACTATGCAGATGATCATCAAGTGTCCAATTAACAGTCGAACTAGAAGCAGAAGTTAAAAGAGTTGATTAATTTTAATTGAAACTTTAAAGTAAAAAAAAATTAATATTCATTTTTTATCAAAATTTATTCTTATCAATAAATACTCTCGGACAAGACAAATACAGTTATACAGATATAAATACTCCTGGACAAGAGGGAGAGAGAGAAACAACACAAATACGACATGCATGCATCTGCTATACATATACCTTGCGACCAGCGTGTTCAACAATAGCTTGAAACATTTTATGAGTTGTGGTGCGTCGTTTTTCACCAAAAATAATTCGATCAGCAGTCGGTATGTCCACACTATCCAGTGGCGAGTAAGATTTTCTCCCAAAAAACCGGCGAGAATTTCCTAACACTTCAGTCTGCAAGTAACCAAATCTTGACAACGAATTTCCTGGTTATAATGTAAAAACAAAATTAAAAACAATTGAATAGAGAGTAGATTTCTTCACAGATTAAAAGGTATTCCGGCTTCTAATTAACTCCACCCTAACTTAATTATTCCGATCCTTGATGCAATGATATTTCCAATTAATGCATGCAAACCAGTTATAGCCACCGAAGACACTTCTGACGCGGCCTAATTTCTCATTAGTTTCTTGATAATTAGGAAGACACTTCACTAATTATTTTCCTAATCGACTGACAACCGTAAGAGACACTTTATAGATTTAATGAGCCGACAGCGTTAGACACTAGAGAAACCCGATCCAAAACCAACAGACTCTGACACAGGACTATCGAATTAAGACTACTCTTCTCTCGATTCTGAAGAATCATTATACCACTAATTAAACCTAAACCACGATGGCCGATTTAATTGGCTACTAATTAATTCCGATCTACTAAATATTCGCGACTACCTAGTAGAGCCGAAACAATTAACAACTTTAAACACAGAGAATCACAGATGCATGTAATTAATTAAAGCAAAAGGAACATTTAGATCTCACAGAATAATTATGCCAGGGATTCGTTAATCTTCACCGGAATAAAACGCGCTTAGCTTGAATTCATAATTTGATTGGCACTTCAGAAATTAATTGATAGAAAGAACGATAAAAAGAAGAATGAAATTGAATAGTGAAATCAATCTGCAGAGAAAAAAATCGCTCCCTCAATGTTTCTGGCGTTTGGAATAATTTTCACTGCAATGGATAGAGTCCTACTCTATCTAGAAGTCTTTTTATACAAATCCTTAATTAATTAATTAAAAAGCATCTTAATCCTAATCCAACTAGGAAAATAATAAAAACAGAGTCCAACAGTAATAAAAGAGTGCAGAATTTTCATCCAGCCCACAACTGGTGCAGATCCACTATCTCCAGCCCAAATACTCGCATAATCCATCAGTCAGTATGCCCATACTGACTGCCTTCCAGACTCTTCAGCTTTTCTTCAATCAAATTGCGTCCAAACCCTCCAAAACAATGCCATTATCTCCACTTCCATGTCAACCACCTGAAATTAACCACAAGGCACGAATTCTTCCACAAAACTTGACCATGGGGTGAGTAACACTGTAAAAATATACAAAAAATGACTCAAAATATATATGAAGTAACAACCTAATCAAGTTGCAATTGCGTGCATAACCCATTATTTCATACTATTTCCGACGGTGCCTTGGCAGCTACACACCTGTCAATTCTTTTTTATTTATTTTCTCAATGATTTTTCTTTTTTTTCTAATTTTTCTTTTTTATTTTTCCCTTTATATATCTTAAATTAAAATGGACCATATTAATTTGTTTTATCTGGAAACTCGCCCAGTCCACTTGCCAGACGCAAATGTGTTGGTTCATGCACTAGGCTCAATAAATAAATTAATTGACATAAATATAAATCTTAAATATAATTATTTAAACTCTAAAATTAAATTGAATTAATTCAACTTTTTTTTTTATCTGGCAACTCGCGTAATGCACTTGCCCAACGCTAACGCGTGGGCTTATGCACTGCACTCGATAAATAAATTTATTGAAATAAATATATACCTAGAATAGAATTATTGAACCCAAAAATTAAATTGTATCAATTTATATTTTTTATTCAAAGACTTGGAAAATGCATTCGGTCGATGCTAACGCATGGGCTCGTGTTCTGCGCATGACTATAAAGTGTTTCAAATTAAATATTGTTGGGGTTTTTTTCGAATTGAACCACTTTAGGATCTAATGGGATGTTCTTTCATCCTAATGTCATGTAAATCATATTTTCATGCAGCACATATGTTTTAATTAACCGAGTTTAATTAACATGCAATCCGGTTTTTCGATTCTACTAAAATGGAAACAAAGAAGATTGAAAAATGACTTACAAATTAAACGACGAGTTGAGGAAAAGATTAAAGGTCTAATCTTTCTATTGAATGTGTTGAAATTGGCGTCTCACTGTGCTATTCCCCTCCTTGATCTTCTGTTGTATTCCCGGATTGTGTCTGATACAGGATGGGCTGAAATCTACTAGACGGGTGTGGAAATTGTGGAGATCAAGAGAACAAAAGAGGGCTGATTTGTTATGCATTAAATTTCATCCCCCACCTCTTTATTTATAAGGAGGTGGGCGAAATTTAACAGTCCCAACCCTACTAGGCTTGGGCCTCTAGATCTTGTTCCATCTCCAGTCCACTAAAGTCATATATATTGGGGGGTAAATTGCCTTTAAATCCACAAACTTTGGGTTATTTTTGGTTTTTCAGTCGTTTTAAAAAACATAGTTTTAATAACATGAACTTAGCCCTTGTTTGATTTTTCATATGATTTTCAAATTCCGACAAGTTGAATCTGATGTAGCAGTCGGAAATACCACGTGTACATCTACGTGGACACCAACTTGCCTTAAAATATATGAACTTTGGGTTGATTTTATTTTTTCACACGAATTAAAAAAGATCAATTTTAATTTTTTTTTTTACTTTTTTCTTATGATGTGGAAAACGTGATATGAATACTTCACTTTATATTTTCCAAAATTAATTATCGAACAAGATATAAATTTTAATCAACATCATTTAACAATTGTGATCTTTTTGATCGTATGTAATTCATTCAATATATACGATACATCATAAACCACTATTTATGACTTGATGATTGTTGTATTCAGAATTCAATTATTTATATCATTATACTAGCTTAAGTCATATTTTTATAATTTTTCTTCAAATAGAGAACTAAAATGGTCTGATAGTTATTTTATTTAATTTTTTCGAACTTAAATTTTATATATTACATGAACTAAGAAAATTCAAAATATTTCACAATGTTTACTACAACAACTCTATAGTAATAATTGATGAATTTTCTGCATTACACAAAAAAGCAAAAAAAAAACTAAAATTGATATTTTTTAATTCGTGTGAAAAAAAAATAGTCCAAAGTTTGTGTATTTTAAAGCAATTTGGTATGCACATAGACGTACACGTGCCATCTTTGGCCGCCACGTCAGATTCAATTAGCCGGAATTTGAAAATCATGTGAAAAACCAAACAAGGGCTAAGTTCATGTTATTAAAACTACATTTTTTAAAACGTGTGAAAAAAAAACACCGAAAGTTTATGTATTTTAAGGCAATTTACCCTATATTGGGCTACAATGGGATCTAGAAGAATATTAAACTGGCTTGCTAATTTATTTAATTTCTAATATCCAATAAATTTAGGATATAATTAAATAAATTAAGTATTATTTTTATTCCACTAAAGAAATAATAATGACCTACCGATTTAATACATATTTGTGAATATGTTTTCTTCTTTAATTCAGTCATTCCCCATGTTTAAGATATAATGTCCATTAATTAATTATGTAAGCTTCTGACAACTGTAATTAATTAATATCTTGTTCCTTGAGTTGTACCACACAAGCTTTATCATGTACGGAATAAATTTCACCTACAGGGTTTCACATGAACTTTGTGCTTCCTCAAGGGTACATCATCAACCCGGCGCACCAGGACACAGTGCCCATATATATTGCACGACCCATCATATATATAAATGTTACAACCCAAGATATCGAGATTATTGATTCTATGAAAGAATCTCACCCATTGATAAATCAAAGCTGAAAACATAACATATATATGTCCGCCAATATATAGGTCTTAAGAACTTGAACTCTGTGGATCTTTATTTTCTCATTTAAGGTTAGAATAGAGAACAGTATCCTATCTTGATCCTCCTCAATACACTCGTATGTGTACTAGAATAATCAGCTAGTCAAGATAAACTAACTATCAGATTATTCTACGGTATACCGATGGTGGGTTTAGGACCATCTAAACCGTGTGCCTTTTAATACAATATAAGGAACCGATGATATGATCTTACCGTGTGATTACTCACACCATATCATCTACAATGTAAGTATAATGAACATGTATGTAAATATAAAGATTTAAAAGCAGACAATGACCGTAATAATATTAAATCTATATCATCATTAAATATTATCAATGTTGTATATAAAAGACAAGTCTTCTAGTATACAAAACCAACAATCTCCCACTTATACTGGAAGCATGTCTTTCAAATATAAATCTAACTGGCTAACTCTCGAACTACAAACTGAATCTCAAACGGCGTCTCTGGGTTTGCATCGCACTCCCATTTTCTCCATGTGACCATAGAAGGTCTTAGCTAGAAGGCTCTTCGTGAATGGATCAGCCAAATTGTCATCCGATGCAATCTTGACCACTGCCACATCTTCTCTCTCAACGATTTCTCGTATAAGATGGTACTTTCTCTCTATGTGTTTACTGGCCTTATGGGCTCTGGGTTTGTGATCGATGTATTTAGTAATTGTGTTTGTGTAGTATTTTGTATAGGATTAAGTAAATAAAGATTTGCATCCAATGTGCCAGAACAAATAAAATGTTTAGCACTTATGATAACTACTTTGCTATCAAAAGAAACAGGTAACGTCTCCCACTGCAACTGACGCCACTTTCATAGCATTGCCCATGTAGACTGAAATCTCACCATCACTCAGCTGCCTTTTAACCAGGAACCCCTGTAAAGATATACAAACATGATCAGTAGCTCCAGTATCCACTACTCATGACTGGGTAGAACAAGTAGCTAAACATGTTTCAACAATGATAGAATGAGATGTACCCTTCCTTTTCTTGTTGGGACACGCCAATTTCCAGTGACTCGGCTGACCGCACTTGAAGCACTTTATCTTGGAGTTGAAGTCCTCTGGAGGAATCTTTATCTTAGCCTTCTTAGCCTTAGGTGCCACATTTGCAACCGGCTGTGGAACGTTTTTCTTCTTCTTGGTCCCCGAAAAAGACATTCTATTTTCAGCTATGTGTGCCTCTGAGTTTCCGCTTTGGAGCAACTCGGCTGTCTAAAGATCCATGAGCAGTTTTGATAAAGTAACATCTTTATTTATCATATTGAAGTTCAGCCTGAACTGCTCAAACTTCGAAGAAAGACTGTGAAGCATGATATCAATTTGTGATTCAGCGTCCAGCTCTCCACCCAGGATTTCGATCTCAGACAGGTAACTCATCATCTTGAGAACGTGATCCTTTACCAGCGTGGATTCAGCCATTCTTGTGTTCATCAGATTCTTCATGGCTAAGGGCCGAATCAAGCGATTCTGGTATTCGAAGAGCTCCTTGAGATTGTACATTATGTCATAAGCAAATTTCATTGACTGATGTTGATGTTGCAGCACATTTGACATAGAAGCCAAAATGTAACAGCGCGCCATCTCGTCAGACTTAATCCACTTATCATAAGCCAGTCTCTGAGCCTCACTAGAATGCTCATCCGGCTTTTGAGGAAACTCCTCCTCAAGTATGAATTTATGTCCCTCAACAGTTAGAATGAGGTTAAGCATAGACCCATTCATAGGTCAAAGTGAATAAACAGATACCAACATACTCAAGCCTCCCCATAGGCGAAAGGAAAATATGTTCGAGAGGCAGAAATAGAACTTAATATGCATCATTATATAAATAAGATCATGTTTGGACATTTATTCATTTAAACTTGAATATAAAGACATGTCTTGGAATCAGATAATATTTATCGGAATAGCAGAATAATAGTGGAGTTTAAGCACTTATACTATAGCAAAAACTTGGCAACCAACCCACATCCACAACCATCATCATCCTCAGCATCTCAACCTAAAAATATTTGAAAAAGAGGCCATGAGCACTAATGTACTCAGTGGGTTTTAATAAAATCTTCTTTAATAACTTGAGAAATATCTAATAATCAACTGACGGTATATGGAGAGCAAAACGCAAAAGCCCTCTCTATGTCCGCAAAACCTTTTCTTTACTTTTGGGCCCAACCTTGGCTCAAACCTAATGTTAACCGCACCCTTAGGCATGCCATAAGATAGAAGAGGGGTTACCTCAAATATCCAAATGAGTTTGCGAGGGAATTAACCCAGTAGTGACTCACTTTAATTATCAAAGATCATAAATTCTGAGTTCAATCCTGGTTATGAAAGCTATATTCTTCCTTTTTTAACTTCCTTCCTTTCCTTAATTTAACTTCCATAACCTTCTTTCCTTCCTTAACTTCCTTTCTTTCTTAACTTAGCTTCCTTTCCTCAACTTAGCTAGAATTATTGAGCCTAGAGCAATCGTCTAAGGCTAATCCTTTATTTAAGCATAATTTTAGCCTATAAAGGATTTATCACTACCCTAAAAGGCAAAGCTTAGCTAAATAAACTTTAGCAAAATCCAACATTCAGATATGAGGAAATGAACCTGCATAAACTTAAATTGCAATTAATGCAATTCTAATTATCTCATGCTAGCATAAACAATACTTAATCATTTTTAGCATATCTAAACATGCTTGGGAGCTCACTTAACATATAATAACTTTCTTTCCTTCCTTCCTTTGTACAAAGATCAATCAGACAGAGCAAAAATATTTTATTGGATATCTTATTTTACCTAAAATGATTCTAGAGCTTATTAGCTCAAACTTTAGATGATTATATATTTACCCACCTTGACTATTGGATAGAAGATGAAGCAACAAGCTGATGATTTTTGTTCGGGTTTCCACGGAGCTCACTTCCTCTTACAAAAGTCGAATCATCGACTTAGCGGCCTCTTTCGAAGAATTCTAACATCTAGCATAAAATTGAACAACATTGAACTATAATACCCTTAAATAGGACTTAAACATAGATTGCAAGACTTTAGAACCTTTAGAAAACATGAGTGTTTGAAATACTCGAGAATCGAACACACTTGGAGTAAGAACTTGGAGGCAGAAGCCTTGCACGGGCCGTACAATGGCTTGCACGATCCGTGCAACACCTAGTATAGTTTGTGCTAACCTTGGACGGGCCGTGCTAGCTCTCCTGAAACATTCTGAGAGCTCTACACTGCTTTGCACTGTTAGTTTTGTATACTGGAAGACTTGTCTTTGTATACTTTTCTGATGATATGATGATATGAAATGAAAGTTATTGCAGTCACGGTTTGCATTTAGATTATGTTCTATAATTGTTCTATGCAATTTTCCATATACTTACATTGTAGATGATATGGTGTGGGGAGTCACTCGGTAAGATCATATCATTAGAACCTTGTAATGTATTAAAGAGCTCATGGCTTAGATGGTCCTGAACATACTATCGGTACATCGTAGAATAGTCTGATAAGTTAGTTTATCTTGACTAACTGATTATTCTAGTACACTTGTTAGTGTATTGAGGAGGATCACAATAAGATACTACTCTCTGTCTCTGATCCAGTTACTGAGAGAATAAAGATCCACAGAGTTCGGGTTCTGAACTCATGTGATATTGGCGAACATATGTTTACTTTGTTTGTTACTTTGATTTATCAATGGGTGAGATCTTTTCGTACATCGAATTCGATATCTTGGATAATAACAATGTATACATGATGTCTCGAGCAGTATGCATGAGCACCGTGTCCTGGTGCGCTAGGTTGATGATGTTCTCTTGAGGAAACACAAGTTCATGTTGAAACCCAGCAGGTGGAATTTATTCCTTACATGGTAAAGCTTGTGTGGTACTTCTCAAGGTTTTAGATGTTAATTAATTATAGCTGTCAGAGGCTGACATAATTAATTAATGAACATTATATTTTAAACACGGGAAATCGCTGGACTAAAGGAGAAAGCATATTTGTAAATATGTATTAAATTGGTAGGTCAGTTTTACTTCTTTAGTGGAATAAAAGTAAAACTTAATTTATTTAATTATATCCTACGTTAATTGGATATTGAATATTAAATAAATTAGTGGGCCAATTTAATATTCTTCTAAATCCCTGTTGTAGCCGAATTGACTGATAGTGGACTGGATATTGAACTTGAGATAGAGGCCCAAACCCAGTAGGGTTTGGAGATGGAAATTTTGCCCACCTTCCTATAAATAGAGGAAGGAGGGGGGTGAAATTTATAGCATTATTATTCAGCCCTTCTTTGTCTCTCAAAGTTATCCACAGATTTCACAAACCTATCTAGTAGATTTCAGCCCACCCTGAATCTAGATACAGTTTGGGAATACAACAGAAGATCTTGGAATAGAATACTGTGTTGGCCGATTTTGAGGTGCTAGGTGGCGCCAGTATTGCATTGATTCAACAGCAATATTAGTACTGTGATCTTGTCCTCAGACCGTCTGACAATTGTAAGTAATTCGGATCTATGTCTTCCGCTTTATTAGATTCGTTTTGCATGGTTTGTGCTTGACGTGATAAACATGTATGTGACATAAAAATATGATTTGTATGAACATGGATTAATGAACAACCAAATGATCCTGCCGTGGTTTAATTCGAAAAAACCCCAACAACTGGTATCAGAGCGGGTTTTGGCACTGTTCTAGGATTAATCCATGCATAAATTCGAATTACATAATTAAATTTGATGATGGATTTATGGTGTTTAAATTTTCAGATTTAATTGGCTATGTATTTTTATTTTATGGTATTCAAAACTTGGAAGAATTTGAGATGTAAAAATTCAGAATTCTAGTTTTGAGGTACTAGAATTTTCGGCCACTATGTAATAAGAATTTGGGATGATATTTGATGATCTTCAAATTTTCAGATTTTATTTCATAGTGTTCGAAAATTTGGAGGTCAAAATTTCGAATTTTGATGTGTTAAAATTATCCTAATTTGTTGTTTACATTTTCAGCACTATGGTTTTAATTTGGATGGATTTTTGATCAACATCAAAATTTCCAAATTTAATTGTAATGTAGGTCGAAAATTTTGTGTGATTAGAATTGGATTTGGTGATTTTTGATGTATATAAAAATTACAAAATTCTAATCAAGACAGGTTTGAAATTAGAAATTTGGTAATTTTTGAAGTAGATTAAAATTTCCAGATTTATTATTTTTGTAATTTTCGAAACCTATACTATATAATTTGGAATTATTTTTTGATTAATGTCAAAATTTCCAAATGTGAAATATACTGTAATTTTTTATTTTTAATAAATTAATTTGGAGAAGATTTTGATGAAAATCAAATTTCCAGATTTATTTATTAGGATGGATCGAAAATTTGGTTGTTGGATTTATATTTGATGTTATTTGATGTATATCTTAATTCATCTAATTTTAATCTAGATAGATTTGAAAATAGAATTTTAAATTTGGAAAAATTTGAAGTGGATCAAATTTCAAGATTTATTATTTTGGAATTTTTGAAATCTATGTATTAAAATTAGATAAGGTGATTTTTGGATATATAAAAATAATTATCAAAATCCAATTGTGATAAGAATTTAATTTTGGATAGGTTTTGGAAGATTTTGAAGTGGATCAAATCTTCAAACCTTATCCTTAAAGATTTAGATTCTTATGGATAATATTTGGATTAGATTTTTAATTTATATCAAGATATCCAATTATTATTTAATTAGGGTGGTTTGAAAATATTAAATAAATTTGGTGGATAATTTTAAATAATTTTCAGATTTATTTTTGAGGTATTTTTGAAAATTACAAGATTTAAATTGGTGGATAATTATTTTAATTTCCAATTTTTATCTTGTGGATAATATCGAATTAATTAATTTAATTAATTTTAAAATTTGATATTTAATATTCATGTATAGATATCATATGTTATTTTATGTGGATCATATAATAAATGATTATTGGATTTGTAGACTGTGTTTGTTTGCAGGTTTACCAACTATCATGGCTCGTTTATTTTATGTGATGTATGTTTATGTTGAATGAATGTTTGGCCGTATGCCGGTTTGGCTACATGTTTTTTAATCCATGAGAAAATTCATGGATTAGGTCTAGGTTTTATTTTACGTTATTTTAATGTCATAGATATAAAGATGTTAGACCGAGTTTTTGAGTTGTAATTTTTTATTCTAAGAATATTAGATTTTTTCTTTTGGAATAGATAGTCTGTATTGACTATAGATCGAAGATCAACTCAAAGAAGAAAAGTAGTTCAGCAGCAAGAAGGAAGGTTCACCGGTTCACGTCCCGAAACCCTAAATGGAGCTAGGGTTTTCAGCCCTGTTTCCGGAGCTGACTTTCCAGTTTTATCTCATCAATCAACATGAGATATAAGTCATGCTAGTTGGAATATTACTGTTGCTTATTATGTTGAAGCATGCAATGGATGTTTATCTTTTTAGGTGATGTTTGTATGTTCGATAATGGGATAAAATGAAACCTCAAACATAAATAAATCTCAAAGATGGGATAAGTGGGAAAGATTCATACCAAAGTATGTATAAATCTCATACGGTCTCCATTAAATCTGGTTTAATTGAGAAGTGATGGGCATGCGCGTTGACACCGGTCTTCCTCCATATCGGATGTGTCATATCACAGATTTCTCTAGAAATTAAATCTCCTAAATGGATAGCTGTAGAATACTATTAGTAGTAACTGACTCCTCCATTTAGAGCGGTTAAATTCGAGTAGTGATCTTGGTGCGAAGATAATGGTGTGCATACTTAGATGTAATTTATTGATAAACGTCCACACGATCGTAGCTTATCAGTTAGACGGTTACATGACCGTGTTTATTATCCGACTATTAATTTGCTTGTTGTAAGGAAACTCAATTTGAGGCAAATTAAAGGTTTAACCTATTTAAAAATAATTTTTATAAACGTCTACACTATCGTGGCTTATAAAAGACATTTTTAAAAGTGTCGGTGGAAAAGTATATAATTTTTGTGAGGTTTTCGATTATATACTGTTTATCCTAAACGTGTTTTGTGACTGTACTGCATGTTTAATTTTAGTTATTTCATATCATCAATGGCACTCTCCAATCTGTCCTCAATCCTTAAAGAAAACAAACTTGTCGGTGAAAACTACAATAACTGGATTCGTAACCTTAACCTAGTTCTAGTTGCTGAGGGACACAAGTTTGTACTTAAAGAGGTATGTCCTGACAAGCCAGATGAAGGTTCTCACGAAACCCAAAGGGCTGTGTATGATAAGTGGGTCAAGTCTGATGAGATAGCGCGCTGCTATATTCTGGCTTCCATGTCGAATGTGTTGTAACGTCAGCATTAGACTATGTAGACTGCTTATGATGTCATGCTCAACCTTAAGGAGCTCTTCGATTATCAGAACCGCTTGACTCACCACTTAGCGATGAAGAAGAGAGGTATATCTCACACTCTAGTTGTGGAAACATGTTAAGCAACTTGTTCTACCCAGTCATGGGTAGTAGATACTGGAGCTACTGATCATGTTTGCATGTCTTTACAGGGGTTCCTGGTAAAAAGACAGTTGAGTGAGAATGAGATCACCGTCTACATAGGCAATGCTACGAGAGTGGCGGCTGTTGCAGTGGGAGACGTTGTTTTACCTTTTAGTAGTGATAGAATTTTGGTTTTGAAAGATTGTCTTTATGTGCCTGGTTTTAGGCGAAACTTGGTTTCAGTTTCTAAATTGCTTATGGATGGATATTCTGTTTCTTTTGATAACAAGGTGGTTATCTTTAGTGGTAAATGTTTTATCTATTCTGGCACATTGGATTGACACTTATACTTTCTTAAACCAATTGAAAACACTACGCAAAGACAACTACTGAATACATCGATCATAAACCCTAACAAGGGAAAACAACCTTCAGACATGAATCAAACTTCTCTTTGGCATCTAAGGCTAGGTCATATTAACCTTAAGAGGATCTAAAGGCTTGTAAACGATGGACCATTGTCTTCTTTGGTACTGGAATCATTCCCTTTGTGTGAATCCTGTTGGGAAGCTAAAATGACCAAGCGTCCTTTCCAGTCAAAAGAAAATAGATCCGAAGGGCTATTAGATTTGATTCACTTTGATCTGTGCGGCCCTATGTCAGTTCAAGCTCGAGGAGGGTTCGAGTACTTCATCACTCTCATTGATGATTACTCTAGATACGGATATATCTACCTATTGCGTCGCAAGTCTGAATGCTTTAAGAAATTTAAAGAGTTTAAGGCGGAAGCGGAGAAACGAACAAACAGAAGTATCAAGTCACTACATTCTGATCATGGTGGCGAGTACCTCTCAAGCGAATTTAGGGATTACATGGCAGAGAATGGGATTACATCCCAGTTGACTGCGCCTGGAATGCCACAGCAAAATGGCGTGGCGGAAAGAAGGAATCGAACACTGTTAGAGATGGTTAGATCGATGATGAGTTATTCTGAGTTGCCCAGTTCGTTCTGGGGATATGCCCTAGAAACAGCAGCCTATATTGGTTCCATCAAAATCAGTTCCTTCTACGCCCACAGAATTATGGACTGGACGAAAGCCCAGTTTGAACCATATTCAGATTTGGGGTAGCCCAGCACACGTGTTGGACAAGCAAGCTGATAAGCTGGCTCCTCATATTGATGTAACGCTGTTCGTTGGATATCCTAGGAGAACAAAAGGTGGTTTATTTTATAGTCCTAAGGATCAGAAGATCATTGTCAGCACTAATGCTCGATTCTTAGAGAAAGACTATGTCATAAACCACAAAGCAATGAGTCAAATCATCCTTGAGGAGTTAAGGGGAGAATCGAATCCTACACCGGTTGTACAAGAAGAAGAACCACCAAACACTACACAACGTGTCACAGAGGTACAGGAACTGCCTCGTCGCAGTGAGAGGGTTGTACGCCAACCTGATAGATTCATTAGTCTGGGAGAGGCTTCAGATTTCCCAAAGGGTCTCAATGAATTGGATCCCAGGACCTATGACGAGGCAATTCGAGATAAAGATGCGTATTCTTGGAAAACTGCAATGGAATCTGAGATTGGATCTATGGATTGCAATCAAGTCTGGGAACTTGTAGAACCACTAGATGGGGTAAAACCCATTGGCTGTAAGTGGGTCTATAAGTGCAAGAGAGGATCTGACGGGAAGGTTGAAACCTTCAAGGCAAGATTTGTGGCAAAAAGGTATACTCAGAAAGAAGGGATCGATTATGAGGAAACCTTTTCTCCGGTAGCCATGCTTAAGTCAATCCAGATTCTCTTGTTTATTGTCGCTCATTTGGCTTATGAGATCTGGCAGATGGATGTTAAGACAGCTTTCTTAAACAGAAGTCTTGAAGAAAACATTCACATGAAGCAACCAGAGGGATTCATTGCTAAAGGCCAAGAGCACTTGGTGTGTAAGCTTAAGAGATCCATTTATGGACTTAAGCAGGCATCAAGGTCTTGGAACATCCGTTTTGACGAGGTTATCCAGTCATATGGATTCGTGCAAAGTCCGAATGAGAGCTGTGTGTATAAGAAATGTGACGGAAACGTGGTGGTATTCCTCGTACTTTATGTTGATGACATCTTGCTTATAAGAAACAATAAGAAGGCATTGTCAAACATTAGAGTGTGGTTGTCCAAGCAGTTCGATATGAAGGATATGGGTGAAGTCGGACATGTCCTTGGCATCAAGATCATTCGAGATCACCAGAAAAGGATGTTATGTCTGTCCTAGGTGACTTATATCGATACAGTGCTAGCTAGATTTGGCATGCAAGATTCCAAGAAAGGTTTTATACCTTACAGGCATGGAATTCATCTATCCAAGGAAATTTGTCCCCAAACACAGTCTGAGATAGAGGAGATGAAGAAAGTACCATATGCTTCGGCTGTGGGAAGTTTGATGTATGCCATGCTATGCACTAGGCCTGATATATGCCATGCCGTTGGTATGGTAAGCAGATATCAGTCTAACCCTGGACAAGGTCACTGGACTGCGGTCAAAAACATTCTCAAGTACCTTAAAAGGGCTCGAGATTACATGTTGGTTTTCCGCTTTGATAGTCTAGTGCCTTTAGGTTACACGGACTCAGATTTTCAATCCGACAAAGATCAGAGTAAGTCTACCTCGGGCTATGTGTTTACATTAGGAGGTGGAGCCATCACATGGAGGAGCATAAAGCAGAAATGCATTGTGGATTCCACCATGGAAGCCGAGTATGTAGTTGCCTCTGAGGCTGCAAAAGAGGTTTTCTGGCTACGCGGGTTCCTAGTGGGCTTGGGCATGGTTCCTGATTTACCTAAGACTATCACAATATACTATGATAACTCTGGTGCAGTGGCAAATTCGAAGGAACCCAGAGCCCACAAGATAAGTAAACACATAGAGAGAAAGTACCATCTTATACGAGAAATCATTAAGAGAGGAGACATGGCAGTGGTCAAGATTGCATCGGAGGACAACCTGACTGATCCATTCATGAAGAGCCTGCCAGCTAAGACCTTTGATAGGCACGTGGAGAAAATGAGAGTGAGATGCGAACCTGGTGGCGCAGTTTGAGTTGATAGTTTTGATTGGAGAGTTTGCCAGTTAGTTATTATGCTTGAAAGACATGCTTCAAGTATAAGTGGGAGATTGCTAGTTTTGTATACTGGAAGACTTGTCTTTGTATACTTTTCTGATGACATGATGATATGAAATGAAAGTTATTGCAGTCACTGTTTGCATTTAGATTATGTTCTATAATTGTTCTATGCAATGTTCCATATACTTACATTGTAGATGATATGGTGTGGGGAGTTACACGGTAAGATCATGTCATTAGAACCTTGTAATGTATTAAAGAGCTCACGGCTTAGATGGTCCAAAACACACCATCGGTACACCGTAGAATAATCTGATAAGTTAGTTTATCTTGACTAACTGATTATTCTAGTACACTTGTTAGTGTATTGAGGAGGATCACTATAGCATACTATTCTCTGTCTCTGACCCAGTTACTGAGAGAATAAAGATCCACAGAGTTCGGGTTCTGAACTCATGTGATATTGGTGAACATATGTGTACGTTGTTTGTTACTTTGATTTATCAATGGGCGAGATCTTTTCATAGATCGAATTCGATATCTTGGGTAATAATAATGTATACATGATGTCTTGAGTAGTATGCATGAGCACCGTGTCCTGGTGAGCCAGGTTGATGATGTTAATTAATTATAGCTGTCAGAGGCTGACATAATTAATTAATGAACATTATATCTTAAACACGGGGAATGGCTGGACTAAAGGAGAAAGCATATTCGTAAATATGTATTAAATTGATAGGTCAGTTTTACTTCTTTAGTGGAATAAAAGTAAAACTTAATTTATTTAATTATATCCTAAGTTTATTGGATATGGGATATTAAATAAATTAGTGGGCCAATTTAATATTCTTCTAGATCCCTTTGTAGCCCAATTGACTGATAGTGGACTGGATATTGAACTTGAGATAGAGGCCCAAACCCAATAGGGTTTGGAGATGGAAATTTTGCCCACCTCCCTATAAACAGGGGAAAGAGGGGGGGGGGGGCGAAATTTATAGCATTATTATTCAGCCCCTCTTTGTCTCTCAAAGTTATCCACAGATTTCACAAACCTATCTAGTAGATTTCAGCCCACTCTGAATCTAGATACAGTCCGGGAATACAAGAGAAGATCTTGGAGTAGAATACTGTGGTGGCTAATTTTGAGGTGCTAGGTGGCACCAGTATTGCATTCATTCAACAGCAAGATTAGTCATGTAATCTTGTCCTCAGACCGTCTGACAATTGTAAGTAATTCGGATCTATGTCTTCCGCTTCATTAGATTCGTTTTGCATGGTTTTGTGCTTGACGTGATAAACATGCATATGACATAAAAATATGATTTGCATAAACATGGATTAATGAACAACCAAATGATCATACGGTGGTTTAATTCGAAAAAATCCCAACATGCACGGGCCGTGCACTCTCATAGACTTCAAAATCTTTTGATCAAAGTATTGGTCGAGTCATTACTCGGCCTTCTCCCTTTTTTGACGTTTTAAACTTAAAAACAAGACTTAATACATTGCGAAAACTTAGAAACGAACATGCTTTAAAAAGAAATTGTAACATCCCGGATTTTCAATTAAAGGTTTAGAGGATTCTTAAGAGTAATTAAAAAGTTTAGTAAGAAGCTTAATTAAGGTTTAAGTAAGGTCAGATGTCAGTCACGACTTTAGGGGTCGTTTTTCGTGAAAATGTTATTTTTCGAAAATTTGATCTTAATTCAGTTATGACTGATTATGAATAGTGAATTTTGCGAGCATTCGTGAATTGAAAAATTTACAAAATCCTTCTTTTCGATCCGAGTCTTGCTCTGTCAAATCCCTCTTATGTATTTTGACTCAAGGAATCCGTTCGCGTTCACGGATTTCCATTCCGAGGTCAATTGCTCGCTCGAGAATTTTATTTGTCCCTAGAAAGGAATAGTAAAATTAACTTTTTAAAAGGAATCTTCACTCATCTATCTTCTGACGACCATGTCTTCATCCCGAGACAAGTTAGTTTGATAGTACTCGAGCCAACGAGCCTCCCATTATTTTCAGATATCCTGTCTGAGGTCATTTGGACCTTAACATCAAATAAAGTAGCCTTTCACCGAACTTGGGGTAACTTGTAGTATACTTGCACTGCAATGGCTTCCTGTCATGAACAAGGATGATGCTCAAGGGGAATTGCAGGAGGTAGGAGCTGGGGCTCAAGAAGGAGAAGAAAAATGCAATCTTGAATTAGGGTTCAATCCGAATGAAGGGTCAAGAAAGGGCGGAGGCGCCGAATCGGGTTATACCGATAGAGTGGACGAGTCAACCATTGAGGAATTGAATCAGTAGTTGTTCAAATTCCTTTAAGTGGCCATTAGCTAGGCCCAATATCTTTATTTTCTTATTTCTTATTTTGGCCCAGTTAGTAATGTTTTAGGGTTGTAAACCTGGAACTATAAATAGGGTTTCATGTACTGAATTAGGCAAGTAATGAAATAGTCTTTTCTCTCTCTATATTTCTCTATTTCCCCATCCTTTCTCTCGACACCTTCCCACATTTCTTTATTATCAAGATTACATTTTTATCATCCAAAATACAAGAAAAGGTCCTAGAGGTTACAGATTTATTATAGATCTTTATAAAAATCATTAAAACTACAACTGTCCCCAACATTTGGTATCTCAGAGCCTCGATCCCGCGATGGCAGATGGTACCAGGCTACGTGAGCTGCAAGAACAACAAAAACAAATGGATCAAGTATTAAAGGAAAGAAGTCAAGCACTCTCTATCTATGAGAGGGAATTCATAGCTGATCTCATGGCAGTACAGAGATGGAGGCACTATTTACAGGGGCATAAATTCATTATTAAGACTGATCAACAGGCTCTCAAACACCTACTAGATCAAAAAATAATGAGCCCAATGCAGCAGAAATCGATACCCAAACTCCTAGGCCCGAATTATGAAATTCAGTACAAAAAAGGAATCCAAAACAAGGCAGCTGATGCCCTGTCTAAGAGGCCTCACCCACTAGGAGAATACTACACCATTACCACTGCAGTCCCAGTTTGGACACAACAAGTGGCGGAAAGCTATCAAGGAGATGAATGGATTTCTAAAATTCTCAGCTCTTAGGCCTTGGACTGCAGCTCTTTCCCAGACTATGACTCAATGGGAGACATACTCATTGAGTCATACTCAGATACAAGGGCAAGATTGTGGTTAGCAGTGGTTCAGATATCAAGCAAAAGTTGTTGCATGAGATGCACAACTCCTCCTATGGGGGACATTCAGGGATTTATGGCACCTATGTCCGGTTGAAGAGGTTATTCTACTGGCCCTATATGAAGAAACATGTTATACAGTGGGTTAGCAGCTGCAGTACTTGCAGCATCAGTAAACCAACAAGTGGACTACACCCTGGTTTGCTACAGCCTCTACCAATCCCAACTCAAGCATAGACTCACATTTCTATGGATTTCATTGAGGGGGCTACCCACTTCCTACAAGAATAATGTCATATTGGTGGTAGTAGACAGGCTTACTAAATATGGGTACTTCATCCCTATAGCCCATCCCTACACTGCTCAATCTAGTGCTAAAGTGTTCCTGGACACCATCTATAAGCTACATGGACAGCCGCTGAGCATTGTAACTGACAGGGACAAAATCTTTACAAGCTTATTTTGGAGAGAACTATTCAAGCTTATGGGCACCTCCCTAGACATGACTTCTGCATACCACCCTCAGTCTGATGGGCAAACTGAGAGGGTAAATCAGTGCTTGGAAACCTATCTAAGGAGCATGGTGCATTCACACCCCAAACAGTGGTCTAAGTGGCTACCTTTGGCTGAGTTTTGGTATAACACTAACTACCACTCAAGCCTGAAGGCTACTCCTTTCCAGGTATAACACCCTTACATTCCCTATCATCTTACTTCCCCACTACCCCTACTAAAGTGAAAGATATCCTAGAAGAACGCAAACAGCTCATAACAGAGCTGAGGGCTAATCTCTAGTCAGCCTAAAATCACATGAAAACATATGCAGACCTCAAAAAAACTGAGAGGGAGTTCGAGGTGGGAGATTTGGTCTACCTAAATCTCCAACCATTCTGGCAGAACTCTGTGGCTCTTCGCTGGAATGTTAAGCTTGCATCCAGATATTATGGGCCCTACTCTATCTTAGAACGGGTGGGCAAGGTGGCCTATCACTTGAAGTTACCTGATGAGGCCCGGATTCACCCGGTTTTCCATGTATCCTTGTTGAAGAAGGTGGTGAGTCCATCGGTGATTCCCTCTACCGAGCTCTCTGCCCATGATGAAGATGGGATCTTTACCGTTGTCCCGTGTGGATTTCTGGCTAAAAGGATGGTCCGCTGTGGTGGCGCTGAGGTGCAGCAACAATTGGTACTTTGGGATCGTTCTGGAGAAGGGTTGAAATCATGGAAAGATTCTGGGTGGATAGCCAAATTGGAGAGCAAGCCCGATCCTTGTGGACAAAGATCCCAAATAGCGGGTGGTAATGTCATGAACAAGGATGATGCTGAAGGGGAATTGCAGGAGGTAGGAGCTGGGGCTCAAGAAGGAGAATAAAAATGCAATCTTCAATTAGGGTTCAATCCGAATGAAGGGTCAAGAAAGGGTGGAGGCGCCGAATCGGGTTATACCGATAGAGTGGACGGGTCAACCCTTGAGGAGTTGGATCAGTAGTTGTTCAAATTCCTTTAAGTGGCCATTAGCTAGGCCCAATATCTTTATTTTCTTATTTCTTATTTTGGCCCAGTTAGTAATGTTTTAAGGTTGTAAACCTGGAACTATAAATAGGGTTTCATGTACTGAATTAGGCAAGTAATGAAATAGTCTTTTCTCTCTATATATTTCTCTATTTCCCCCTCCTTTCTCTCGACACCTTCCCCCCTTTCTTTATCAAGATTACATTTTTATCATCCAAAATACAAGAAAAGGTCCTAGAGGTTACAGATTTATTACAGATCTTTATAAAAATCATTAAAACTACAACTGTCCCCAACATTTGGTATCTCAGAGCCTCGATCCCGCGATGGCAGATGGTACCAGGCTACGTGAGCTGCAAGAACAATAAAAACAAATGGATCAAGTATTAAAGGCAGAAGCCTTGAAAAGAGAGGCTGCTGAAGTGAAAATGCAGGAGCATATTACCAAAGCCAATGAAGACATGAAAAGCTTTGTGCAAGGGGTTAATGGCAAGTTTGATAACCTTGCTAATATACTGGGTTCAATCCAGTTACAGCTATCAAACCTTGATAAGGGAAAAAATTTATCCACAGGAAATTCTATATTGGGAGTCCTAACTCTGGAGGGCTCAGTGGAAGCAGTCACCCAATTGAATCAGAACCACAGTATGTTGTACCGAGCAGAGAGTGGGTTGACACAAGTAAGTATTCTGCCCCACATCTCCCTAAATTGGATTTTTCCAGGTTTGATGGAGATCAACCCAGGGCATGGATATTAAAATGCCAGAGCTATTTCAGAATGGTGCCTAATCTCCCTGATGATCAAAAGGTTACCCTAGCCACTATGCATTTTGATGGGAGAGCCTCACAATGGTATCAAAATTTAACTATTCAAGCTAATAATCTTGACTGGGATCAGTTCCTAGAGGTTGTATCTACCAGGTTTGAAGAGATTAAAGATGCTAAGGTCATTGCTGAGTTCAACAAACTGAAACACGTGGGTTCCTATGCTGAGTATGTGGAGAGATTCGAGGAGTTAAGGGCCTGTATGTTGTTGTTGAATAAGGGCCAATTTACTGAAGAATACTTCATAGCAAGCTTCATTAGTGGGCTTGGGGATGAGATTCAGCCTCTAATCTATATGTTCAAACCCAACACCTTTAATCATGCTATTGAATTAGGGCAGCAACAGATAAACAACCTGGAGGCCATGAATAAGAAGTTTAAGGGGAGTTTTAAACCAATGCAGACCTCATTAAGTAGAAGGGACGGTTTCAGCCCTGCAAATAGTTCAAGGACTCAGTATGCCCCAACTAAACCACCCTTTAAGTTGCTTACAGTAGCTGAGATGGCAGCAAGGAGGGAGAAGGGTTTGTGCTATAACTGAGATGAGGCTTTTACTACAGGCCACAGGTGCAAAAATAGAATAGCATACATGATTATGACTGAGGAAGAGAAAATGGTATATGTGCAGTCCATGACCACTGAGGGTGACCCAGAGGAGGCACCAGACCCAGCTGTGGTGATAGAAGAGGTTCAGATGGCAGTTAATATAATATCAGGTGAGGGAGGCTATACTACCATGAGGGTTTTTGGCCAGGTTGGGGAACACAAGCTGCACATACTCATTGATTCAGGCAGTACACTCAGTTTTATCAGGGAGTCTATAGCTCAAAGCCTTAGTTGCAAACTGGATGCAGCTAGACCTATCATGGTTAAGGTAGCCAATGGTAACAAGATGGTAAGTGCTACTAGGGTGAATGGGTTTAAATGGAGTATCCAAGGGCACCAGTTCTCCTACTCACCTAAAATTCTTGCTACTGAAGGTCGTGACTTAATACTGGGGGGAGATTGGCTTAAAGCTTGCACCCCAATTGAGTTGGATTATGATAACATGACTTTCACAGTGAATTGGATGGGGAAGAGGGTCAAGTTACAAGCTATAACCACTAGAGGTGAATTCCATGTGATATCTGAACACTCTCTCTATCAGATGATCCACCACCAGTACCCCTGCCCAGTTGAGGAAGTCTATATGGTGAAGCTGAAGGCCACAGCTCATGGTCAAAACCAAGAGCTGGACACACTACTAGAGGAATACTCAGACATTTTTGAAGAACCAAAGGGGCTACCCCCCAGCAGGGGAGTTGAACATCAAATACAACTCAAGCCAGGGAGTCTTCCAAAACATAGGTACCCTTATAGGGTATCCCATGATAAGAAAGATGAGATAGAGAAAATTGTTGCAGAACTCTTAACTAATGGGATGATACAAAACAGTAGAAGTCCATTTGCTTCTCCAGTTTTGCTAGTGAAAAAGAAAGATGGTACATGGAGAATTTGTGTAGACTATAGATACCTCAATGGCCTAGCTGTGAAGCATGACTACCCAATCCCCATAGTAGATGAACTACTGGATGAATTACAAGGGGCTAGGTATTTCTCAAAGATTGATCTAAGATCAGGTTACTTTCAAATTCTAATGAAACCAGAGCACAGGTACCTTATAGCTTTTAGTACACACAATGGGCATTATGAATTCCTAGTAATGCCCTTTGGATTGTGCAATGCTCCTGCCACATTCTAATCCCTAATGAACCAAATATTCAGGCCCTATTTAAGGAGATCAGTTTTCGTAGTCTTTGATGACATCTTAGTCTACAGCTCTACCTGGGAGGAACACACCACACACCTAAAGGAGGTCCTGACACTACTGAGAGAACACCAGCTTTATGCTAAGAGGAGTAAGTGCCATTTTGGCCAAGAAAAGATAAAATACCTTGGCCATATCATCTCCTCAGAAGGGGTGTCCATAGATCCCTCCAAGGTGGAAGACATGGTCAAATGGCCAATCCCCACTACTATTAAGCAATTGAGGGGATTCCTAGGGCTTACTGGCTACTATAGAAAGTTTGTCAAAGGGTATGGAATCTTAAGTAAGCCCCTCATTTTCCTCTTAAAAAAGGGAGCATTTCACTGGAATGAAGAAGCTACCAAAGCTTTTGAAGCCCTCAAGGTAACAATGGTCTCCACTCCTGTTTTGGCCCTACCAAATTTTACCTTACCCTTTATTCTGGAGACAGATGCTAGTGGAAAGGGGATTGGTGCTGTTCTCATGCAAAGGAGCAGGCCTCTCTCCTTTATGAGCAAGGCCCTATGTCCAAGAGGTCAAGCACTCTCTATCTATGAGAGAGAATTCCTAGCTGATCTGATGGCAGTACAGAGATGGAGACACTATTTACAGGGGTAAAAATTCATTATTAAGACTGATCAACAGGCTCTCAAACACCTACTAGATCAGAAAATAATGACCCCAATGCAGCAGAAATGGATACCCAAACTCCTAGGCCCAAATTATGAAATTCAGTACAAAAAAGGAATCCAAAACAAGGCAGCTGATGCCCTGTCTAGGAGGCCTCAACCACTAGGAGAATACTACACCATTACCACTGCAGTCCCAGTTTGGACACAACAAGTGATGAAAAGCTATCAAGGAGATGAATGGATTTCTAAAATTCTCAGCTCTAAGGCCTTAGACTGCAGCTCTTTCCCAGACTATGACTCAATGGGAGACATACTCAGATACAAGGGCAAGATTATGGTTGGCAGTGGTTCAGATATCAAGTAAAAGTTGTTGCATGAGATGCACAACTCCTCCTATGGGGGACATTCAGGGATTTATGGCACCTATGTCCGGTTGAAGAGGTTATTCTACTGGCCCTACATGAAGAAACAAGTTATACAGTGGGTTAGTAGCTGCAGTACTTGCAGCATCATTAAACCAACAAGTGGACTACACCCTGGTTAGCTACAGCCTCTACCAATCCCAACTCAAGCATGGACTCACATTTCTATGGATTTCATTGAGGGGGCTACCCACTTCCTACAAGAATAATGTCATATTTGTGGTAGTAGACAGGCTTACTAAATATGGGTACTTCATCCCTATAGCCCATCCCTACACTGCTCAATCTAGTGCTAAAGTGTTCCTGGACACCATCTATAAGCTACATGGACAGCCGCTGAGCATTGTAACTGACAGGGACAAAATCTTTACAAGCTTATTTTGGAGAGAACTATTCAAGATTATGGGCACCTCCCTAGACATGACTTCTGCATACCACCCTCAGTCTGATGGGCAAACTGAGAGGGTAAATCAGTGCTTGGAAACCTATCTAAGGAGCATGGTGCATTCAGACCCCAAACAGTGGTCTAAGTGGCTACCTTTGGCTGAGTTTTGGTATAACACTAACTACCACTCAAGCCTGAAGGATACTCCTTTCCAGGCTTTGTATGGGTACACTCCACACTTACATTCCCTATCATCTTACTTCCCCACTACCCCTACTAAAGTGAAAGATATCCTAGAAGAACGCAGACAGCTCATAGCAGAGCTGAGGGCTAATGTCCAGTCAGCCCAAAATCGCATGAAAACATATGCAGACCTCAAAAAAACTGAGAGGGAGTTCGAGGTGGGAGATTTGGTCTACCTAAAGCTCCAACCATTCTGGCAGAACTCTGTGGCTCTTCGCTGGAATGTCAAGCTTGGATCCAGATATTATGGGCCCTACTCTATCCTAGAACGGGTGGGCAAGGTGGTCTATCACTTGAAGTTACCTGATGAGGCCCGGATTCACCCGGTTTTCCATGTATCCTTGTTGAAGAAGGTGGTGAGTCCATCGGTGATTTCCTCTACCGAGCTCCCTGCCCATGATGAAGATGGGATCTTTACCGTTGTCCCGTGTGGATTTCTGGCTAAAAGGATGGTCTGCTGTGGTGGAGCTGAGGTGCAGCAACAATTGGTACTTTGGGATCGTTCTGGAGAAGGGTTGAAATCATGGAAAGATTCTGGGTGGATAGCCAAATTGGAGAGCAAGCCCGATCCTTGTGGACAAAGATCTCAAATAGCGGGCGGTAATGTCATGAACAAGGATGATGCTCAAGGGGAATTGCAGGAGGTAGGAGCTGGGGCTCAAGAAGGAGAATAAAAATGCAATCTTGAATTAGGGTTCAATCCGAATGAAGGGTCAAGAAAGGGCGGAGGCGCCGAATCGGGTTATACCGATAGAGTAGACGGGTCAACCCTTGAGGAGTTGGATCAGTAGTTGTTCAAATTCCTTTAAGTGGCCATTAGCTAGGCCCAATATCTTTATTTTCTTATTTCTTATTTTGGCCCAGTTAGTAATGTTTTAGGGTTGTAAACCTGGAATTATAAATAGGGTTTCATGTACTGAATTAGGCAAGTAATGAAATAGTCTTTTCTCTCTATATATTTCTCTATTTCCCCCTCATTTCTCTTGACACCTTCCCCCGTTTCTTTATTATCAAGATTACATTTTTATCATCCAAAATACAAGAAAAGGTCCTAGAGATTACATATTTATTACAGATCTTTATCAAAATCATTAAAACTACAACTGTCCTCAACGCTTCCCTTGGAAGCCAATGGTTTTCCTATAAATACAAGCCTCCCCTCCCCTCATTTTCTTGCTCATTTTCACTTCTTCACCCTAATTCTAGAGAGAGGAAATCTCGATCAAGTGTGGAGCCACTTCGTGAGTGCACCCCGAGTCGTCGAGTGGAGTGGCGGGGAAGATATGCTTCGACAGAAGTTTCTAGGGGTGCCTTGGGAAGTAGTGTGTCAGCTCTAATGCTGCTACGACTCGACGAGATGCCGGGCTAGCCACCTTCCTTCGACGCACTAGTCTCCGTCCATTCTATATCATCGACATCGAATCCAAGTTCTTTTCATTTATTTCCGCATTTTAATTCCGTCTTTCATTATTATATGTCAATATCACTCTCGTTATTTGTTGCTCGTCATTATGTTTCTTGCTATTTAAGTTCTGTATTTAAAATCTCGTATTTAAATTCCGTATTTAGATTTTGTTGAGTGTTAAAGATAGTCGTATTTATGCCGTTATATTGTTGATTTCTTTTCAAGTTTAAGCATGCTCATTTTGCTAAGTTTTTAAACCTTGTTTTATGTTCAAAACATCGAGGAAAGGGAGAGGCAATCGAGTAACGCTTCGACCAACACCTTGATCGAGAGTTTTTGAAGGTCGTGAGATAGCACGGACCGTGCATGGCTTAGCACGGCCTGTGTAGAGCTCTCGAAAAAATCCCGAAAGTTTCTGGGCAAATAGCACGGACCGTGTCAGATTTTCTGGGCATCTGGTTCTCGCCTCAATGCCTAGCACGGCCTGTGTAAGGCTTCTACAACCATGTTCTTGCTTTTTAAGTGCATTCCATACTCGAGTCTTTTAAACCCTTGTATTTTCTAAAGGTTCTAAAGTCGTGCGATCTATGTTTAGGTCCTATTTAAGGGTGGTTTAGGTTGTTGTTCTTCCATGTCGTGTTAGATGTTAGATTTCTTCGAAGGAGGCCGCTGAGTCGATTATTCGACTTTTGTAGGAGGAAGTGAGTGCCGTGAGAAACTGGAGAATGGAGCATCAGCTTGTCGCATCATCCTCTGCTAAGTAATCGAGGTAGGTAAATCTATACTCATCAAAAGTTTGAGCTAATAAGCTCTAGAATTATGTTAGGGAAAAATGAGATATCCAATAAAATGTTTTGCTCTGCCTGATTGATCTCTGTACAAAGGAAGGTAGTAAAGGAAGATATTATGTTTTACTTGAGTTATCGAGCATGTTAGAAATATTGAAAGCATGATTATTGCTTAGTTGAGATTATAAGGATTGTATAAATTTATTATTAGCATTTTGTATATGCTCGATCTTGTGATTTAAGTCATGATTATGTTAAGATTGATTTAACCAAGCTTTGACTCTAGTGCAGTGTTAGCTCCCTCTTAAGACAAGATCACGTTAAGATTAAAGGATTAGACCTAGACATTTCTCTAGGCTTGGTATTGCTAGTAAAGCTAAGGAAATGAGGATATAGCTTGGATATAAGCAGGACTTGAGCTCAGAGAATCTAAGATTTGAATTATTTAGGTTGGAGTCACTGCTGGGTTAACCCCTCGCAAACTCGTAAAAGTATTTGAGGTAACCCCTCTCTTATCTTATGGCATGCCTAAGGGTGCAGTTGACATCAAGTTTGAGCAAAGGTTGGGCCCAAAATATAAAGAAAAGATTTTGCGGATATGGAGAGGGCTTTTGTGTTTTGCTCTCCATATACCGCCAGTTAATTATTTGATATTTCTCAAGTTTATTAAAGAAGATTTTATGAAAACCCACTGAGTACATTAGTGCTCATGCCCTTTTTCTTCAAATGTTTTCAGGTTGAGATGCCGAGACTGTCGGTGGCTGTCGATGTGTGTTGGCTACCGAGTTATTTTTGCTATATTATAAGTTGAACCCCATTATGTTTTCTGCTGCTCAGATACACTTATTTCTATTTCTTAAGTACAATTATGTTTATCGAGATTGTATGATTATCCCCCCCGGAGAAGACCTTATATTTATAAAGATACATATTCAGTTTAAATCCAAGTTCTTAAGTTATGTTTCTTGTCCACCTATGAAGAGGCCCAAGCATGTTGGTTCTGTTTAATTGCTCTGTACTCTGAATGGGTCCTTACTTGTTGTAATTTGATTAATTAGCCTTTGTTGTTTAATTGAATCTTGGCAAGTTCGACTCTTTCATTATCGAGTCTTTTCGAGAATCGTCTCTTGTCATCTCTTCAATCGTAATCCTATTCGTTTAAGTCTTCCACTTGTGTTAATAACTCCATAATAACACCTTATCCCCATTCATTAAGTACCTTCTCGAGACCGGGCTGTTACAGATGGTATCAAAGCGGACTTGCAACTTTGCAGACCTGTCTCTTTGTTAAATAAGTTAAGTGCCTTTCTGTGCATATTATTTGTTTTGTGATAAGTTACAGTAGCAACCCACATCTCGACATCACCCTCGTATCTTTAACCAAAATCAAGGTATGGTAGTACAGAGACTTTGAAATTGTGGATTCATAATTTTTGAAAATACAGGGAAGGAAAGATTTAAGCAAGCATACCTCTTTTATGGATAAAGGAAAACCGTGAGAATGAAATTCTAAGTAAAAAGTGTTCGGGTAAGATGATTTACTGAAATGATAAGTTTTTGAAAAAGAATTCTCGATCAAGAAAGAAAGTTTAAAATCATTCTCAAACTTTGTCTAAAATGGTAAAATTTCTATTTAAACGCTTTGGGCACCAAAATTTTTAATAAATGTTTTCTGCTTAAAGGATAAATGCATGCAAGATAAACAGTCTGAATCTAGATGATAGCATGATTTCAGGAGAACCTTAAGTTTCCCTTCTTGATTTAGACTGATTAAGTTCCCTATTCTAGATGGCTAAGCGTCGATTGACCGCCAGAAAGAGTGTGCCGCTTTTTTACCCAGTGCAAGAGCGAGTTGAGAGGTTTAACAAGGAAATGTGGGATGGTAATGAGCAGTTACTATCCTACATGGCAAGGTATCTGGAGAGGTAGGCTTGGGCGAATGGTTTTGGAGGGTCACCTGGATCCGTGTCTGACTTGGAGGTATGCGATCGCATGTGTGAGCACGCGCCGCGCGCTTGGAGGCCAACAATATATCGCATCCTGCAAAGCACAGTTATCCGCGCACCCATACTGAAAGAACCTAAGGAATGGGACTCTCGTACGTCCGGATCGTGGATCACACGGAGTCCTTATTCTCCAGCAGTCCGCAGATGCACAAGTGGGCCCTTGCTTACCAGCCGGTCACCGCCCAGGGTCTGGGGTAGTGTATGTCCTATTATTTCCCCGAAGGAAGCGTGCGAATGAGGAAATTCAAGTTCGAGGTGCCGGATGAAGGTGAGGATGAGAAAGAAGAAGAACAAGAGGAGGAAGGTGAGGAAGAAGTAGGATCGCCGTGTAAGGGGAAAGGGAAAGGTCCAACTTATGGTTAAGCTATAGAAAAAGGCATAGAAGGTGTTGCTGTTAGAACACCGAGCTGTCTGTCTATCTGTCAATTTGTTTGCTTAAATCTAAAACCTTAATATGTAAATATATGCTTTAACCTTAGATTTTTGATAGGGCAGTAATTTTCCAGAATACTGTCTTATCTTGGCTGTAACTCAGAACCTTAATTCATTGATGCCAAAAGTCCTTATAATGAGGTAATTTTCCCATTATTCTGTTATCGTTTAAATTCTCGCTTTTCATGATTTAATCTTGCACATTTGAAGACCTCATCGAGAGGCATTTCATTTTGTGCAAATTTGATCAAACGTCACTAATATTTAGATTCTCTAGAATGCTACCGAGAAGGCGTCAAGCTGAGAACGAAGGAGAGAACAAACCAACAGATGACCAAGTCCCGAACCCCGGCCCTAGAGCCGAAAGCGTGTTTCTCAAACATAACCCTCCATTTTTTAATGGGTTAGGAGACCCAATGGATGCTGAGAAGTGGGTTCGATCGTTAGAATAAATCTTCGATTTTGTTACTTGCTCGGAAGATGAGAAATTAAGTTGTGCCCTATTTATGCTGACCGATGATGTGGACTACTGGTGGGAATCAGTTCAAAGGACAATAATCCCCGAGCAATGGGCGGAGTATTGTTGGGATGATTTCAAGAACGAACTATACCAGAAGTACATCCCAGACTGCTATAGGGTGGCAAAGGAGATGGAGTTCTAGAACCTGAGGCAAGGAAAGAAGACGGTTTTGGAATATGATAGGGAATTCAACCAGTTGTCAAGGATTGCTCAACATCTAGTGGATTCAGACGAGAAGAAGGCGCGTAAGTTCAAGAAGGGACTCAGGCATGAGATTGGCATAGCCCTCGCTGGGCAAGAAGATATGTCATATGCTAAGACCTTAGCCAAAGCCTTAACCATCGAAGCTATCCTTCCTCGAGAAAGAGTGTAGCCCCCTCAGCCAGCTAATGACCCGAAAGGAAAGAGAAAGTGGAAAGGAGGAATGAGAGATGATAAGGGAAAGAAACCCTATTGGCAGAGTCGAGAGTTAGGGGTACCCCAAAATCAGCCTGATCCCACTCCTAGCCGGAAAGCATGTCAAAAGTACGAAAGGATGCACCTTGGAGCTTGTTGAGCCAACCAGATGGGATGCTTTAACTGTGGAGAAGAGGGACACTTCATGAGGGAATGCCCCCAAGGAAATAGCAGACGATCCCAGACGCCACAGCAACCCCTATTCCCGCAGCCGTTCCAACAAGTTCTGGGGAATTAGCTAAGATTGCAGCAAGAAGGACCTCAAGGACAAAGGCCGGGGATGAACCAAAGGCCGAACCAAGGATGAGAGCAAAGGACTAACCAAGGACAAAGGCCACCTCAGCCAACTCGAACATATGCTCTCAATCAGCAGGAAGCTGCTAAGGCCCCAGGTAATCTGGCAGGTATGATTACCGTACTCGGCATGCCTATTTTAGCTCTTTTCGATACTGGAGCATCACATTTGTTTATAGATGAGTCTGCATATAAGAGATTGAAGATAAAACCCGAAAATGCTGAGAATGCTCTTGAGATAAGTATCCCCTGTGGAAAGAGAATGATGTGTAGGAATGTCTACTCTAACCTAGAATTGAACATAGAAGGGGAAACCTTTAAGTCAAATCTTTACGTGATAAAGATTCAAGACTTTAATATAATCTTAGGGATGGACGGGTTAACCTAATCGAATGCTACGATAAGTTCCCCGGATAGAGAAGTGGTGTTTTGGCCACCCGGGAAACCCGAGGTGAAGATCTACGGATCAAGACTGGGAATCAAAGTCCCAGTGATATCCACCTTGAAGGCCGCCAAGATAATGAGAAAGAAAAGCCGCCAAGCGTTCTTGGTTAACTTGACGAGGAAAGAGGAAGGAGAACTGTCAATAGAAGATGTCTCGGTGATAAGCGAATTTCCAGATGTATTTGTGAAAGAGTTACCAAGATTATCCCCGAATTGGGAAGTCGAGTGCGTCATTAATTTGGAACTAGGAGCTGCACCTGTATCGAAAGCCCCCTACAGAATGGCACCTAAGGATTTACAAGAACTCAAGGTTCAACTGCAAGAGTTGTTAGACCTAGGTTTTATCCAACCTAGTGTGTCGCCTTGGGGAGCTCCAATCTTGTTTGTAAAGAAGAAGGATGGCACATTGAGAATGTGTATAGATTATAGGGAGCTAAACAAGTTGACCATCAAGAATCGATACCCTCTCCCAAGAATCAATGATCTTTTTTATTAGCTTAAGGGAGCAAAAATCCTCTCTCAAATAGACTTAAGATCGGGGTATCACTAACTGAAAATCTGAAAGGAAGATGTGCCTAAAACAGCATTACGAGTTTGTAGTAATGCCATTCGGATTAACTAACGCTCCAGCAGTGTTCATGCACTTGATGAACCGGGTGTTTCACCCATATCTGGACAAGTTTGTGTTAGTTTTCCTAGCTGATATTCTCATCTATTCAAAGAACGAAGAGGAGCATCAAGAAAACCTAAGAGTAGTGTTAGGAACGTTGAGGAGAGAAAAGCTCTATGCCAAGTTTAGCAAGTGTGAGTTTTGGCTCAAGGAGGTTATGTTTCTAGGTCACATAGTATCAGCAGAAGGAATCAAGGTGGACCCGGCTAAGATTGAAGCAGTGAGTAGTTGGAAGTCTCCAAGAAATGTGAATGAAATAAGAAGTTTTCTAGGACTCACTAGATATTATCGCTGATTTATCGAAGGATTCTCAACGATATCAAAGCCTATGACGTGATTGTTGAAAAAGGATTCCAAGTTCAAATAGACGCCTGAGTGTGAGAAAAGCTTTCAAACTTTGAAGAAGATGCTTACCACAGCCCCAGTGTTGGCCATTCCGAAAGGGAATGAAGATTTCGTGGTTTATGCTGATGCATCAAGGAAATGATTAGGATGCATGCTGATACAAAGAGGAAAAGTGATTACTTATGCTTCGAGGCATCTTAAGAATCACGAGCAGAACTATCCCACGAATAACTTAGAACCAGCAGTGGTAGTTCATGCGTTGAAGATCTGGAGGCACTATTTCTACGGAGCGAAGTGCGAGATCTTCTCGGATCATAAGAGCTTGAAGTATTTCTTCGAGCAGAAAGATCTGAACATGAGGCAGAGGAGATGCTTAGAACTCGTAAAGGATTACGATTGCACCATCCACTACCACCCAGGAAAGGCAAATATGGTAGCTAACGCCCTAAGTAGGAAAGTGAAGGCAGAATTATGACTCATTCGAGTTAGGAAAGATCTTTGCAAGGAATTTGAGAAGTTGAGAATTGAGGTGCTAATACCACCTAAGATAATTCAAGCCCAGATCACCACGATAGTGATTGCTGATACAAAGAGGAAAAGTGATTGCTTATGCTTCGAGGCATCTTAAGAATCACGTGCAGAACTATCCCACGAATAACTTAGAACTAGCAGTGATAGTTCATGCGTTGAAGATCTGGAGGCACTATTTCTACGGAGCAAAGTGCGAGATCTTCTCGGATCATAAGAGCTTGAAGTATTTTTTCGAGCAGAAAGATCTGAACATGAGGCAGAGAAAATGCTTAGAACTCGTAAAGGATTACGATTGCACCATCCACTACCACCCAGGAAAGGCAAATATGGTAGCTAACGCCCTAAGTAGGAAAGTGAAGGCAGAATTAGGACTCATTCAAGTTAGGAAAGATCTTTACAAGGAATTTGAGACGTTGAGAATCGAGGTGCTAATACCACCTAAGATAATTCAAGCCCAGATCACCACGATAGTCGCTAAACCCAACCTTCATCAAAGAATAGTTGAAGCCCAAAGAGGAGACAAGTTTCTTAAGAAGAAAAGACTGGAAGCACGATCTGATAGCCTGTAAGATTTTGAGGAAGCTGTCGATAACGCGCTTTTGTTTAAAGAATGGCTTTGTGTGCCAAGCAATGAGGAACTAAAGGAAGAAATCATGTGTGAAGCACATGAAATGCCATATACAGCGCACCCCGAAAGCACCAAGATGTATACGGACCTTAAGAGGAGCTTATAGTGGAACAACATAAAGAGAGAGGTAGCTGCCTTTGTAGAAAGGTATCTGAACTGTCAGCAAGTGAAGGCCCTTCATTAGAAACCTTCTGGGTTGCTCCAACCCTTAGACATCCCCGAATGGAAGTGGGATCACATCAATATGGACTTTGTGGTAGGTTTACAAAAGTCTAAGTGGGGTAACACCGCTATCTGGATAATCGTGGACCGATTATCGAAGGCTGCACATTTTATTGCTTTCAAGATAACTAATGGGCTAGATCAATTAGCCCGATTATATATCAAGGAAATCATACGTTTGCACGGAGTGCCAGTCTCGATCACGTCGGATTGTGACACGAGGTTTACGTCAAGATTCTGGAAAAGCCTATAAGAAGCTATGGGATCGAAGGTCAACTTCAGCACAGCCTTTCATCCTCAAACGGATGGCCAGTCCGAAAGGACTATCCAAATTTTGGAAGACATGCTGAGAGGAGTAGTCATCGATCAAGGAAGCAGCTTGGAGAAGCTACTGCCTTTGGTAGAATTTGCGTATAACAATAGCTACCAATCGTCGATCGGTATGGCGCCTTATGAAGCCCTGTATAGAAGGAAGTGTAGAACGCCTTTGTATTAGGATGAGGTTAGAGAGAGAAGGATACTTGGACCTGAGATGGTCCAGGAAGCAGTCCAGAAGATCAAGCTAATTCGTCAGCGAATCAAGGAGTCTCAAGATAGGGAGAAGGCGTACGCGGATCGAAGAAGAATGGAGCTTAGTTTTAACATAGGAGATAAGGTATTCTTGAAGGTATCTCCTTCTAGAAGAGTAGTTCGTTTTGGCAAACGGAACAAGTTAAGGCCCAGATTTATTGGACCTTTTGAAATCCTTGAAAGGATTAATGAGGTAGCTTAAAGGTTGGCCCTACCACCCAACCTAAGTGACATTCATGACGTCTTTCATGTCTTGATGTTGAGAAAGTACGTGTTTGATCCAAAACACGTGATTAGCAAAGTGGAGATAATCCTGAATGAAGACTTAGCATATGAAGAGAAACCCTAAGTTATCGTAGATCGGAAGATCTAGAAGTTGAGAAATAAGGAGATCAGTCTAGTAAAAGTAATCTGGAACCATCATGGTTCGGAGGAAGCAACATGGGAGCTAGAATTCGAGTTACTCAAGAAGTACCCCGATGTCCCTTATCAAGCTTTGAAAATTTCGGGATGAAATTTCTTTTCATCCCCAGATTTTCGAGTAAAGATTTAGAGAATTCTTAAGAGTAATTAAGAAGTTTAGTAAGAAGGTTAATTAAGGTTTAAGTAAGGTCAGATGTCAGTCACGATTTTAGGGGTCATTTTTCGTGAAAATGTTATTTTTTGAAAATTTGATCTTAACTCAGTTATGGCCGATTTTGATCTTATTAGAAAGGTTTTAACTCAAGGAGTATGCCGGTATTTTTAGATTTTAAATTTGAAGTCGTTTTATTTCCCGGTGATGAAAAATGTATTAAAGGTAATTATAAATAGTGAATTTTGTGAGCGTTCGTGAATTGAAAAATTTACGAAATCCTTCTTGTCGATCCGAGTCTTGTTCTGTCAAGTCCCTCTTATGTATTTCGACTCAAGAAATCTGTTCGCATTCACGGATTTCCGTTCCGAGGTCAATTGCTCGCTCGGGAATTTTATTTGTCCCTTGAAAGGAATAGTAAAAGTAACTTTTTAAAAGGAATCTTGGCTCGTCTCTCTTCTGACGACCTTGTCCTCATCCCAAGACAAGTTTGTTCAATAGTACTCGGGCCAACAAATCTGCCGATATTTTCAAATTTCGTGTTTGTGGTCATTTGAACCTTAACATCGAATAAAGCAGCTTTTAACCGAATCCGGGGTAACTTTTACAGTATCTTGCACTGCAATGGCTTCCCTTGGAAGCCAAGGATTTCCCTATAAATACAAGCCTCCCCTCCCCTCATTTCCTTGCTCATTTTCACTTCTTCATCCCCAATTCTAGAGAGAGGAAATCCCGAGCAAGTGTGGAGCCTCTTCGTGAGTGCACCCTGAGTGGTCGAGCGGAGTGGTGGGGAAGATATGCTTCAGGGAAAGGTGCTAGGGGTACCATTGGGAAGTAGTGCATCGGCTCTGCCACAGCTACGACTCGACGTGAGGCCAGGCTAGCCACCTTCCTTCGACGTACTCGACTCCATCCATTCTATATCGTCGACGTCGGATCCAAGTTCTTTTCATTTATTTCCGCATTTCAATTCCGTCTTTCATTATTATATGTCATTATCGCTCTTGTTATTTGTTGCTCATCATTATGATGCTTGCTATTTAAGTTCCGTATTTAAAATCTCGTATTTAAATTCCGTATTTAAATTCTGTCGAGTTTTAAAGATAATCTTGTTTATGCCGTTATATTGTTGATTTCTTTTCAAGTTTAAGCATGCTCGTTTTGGCGAAGTTTTTTAAGCCTTGTTTTATGTTCAAAACGTCGAGGAGATGGAGAGGTGATCGAGTAATGCCTCAACCAACACCTTGATCGAGAGTTTTTAAAGGCCATGAGATAGCACGGACCATGCAAGGCTTAGCACGGCCCGTGCAGAGCTCACGGAAAAATCCCGAAAGTTTTTGGGCAGATAGCACGGCCCGTGCTAGGGTCTGCACAAACTGTGGTAGCTTAGCACGGACCGTGTCAGATTTTCTGGGCATCTGGTTCTCGCCTCGCGTGCAAGGCTTCTACAGCCATATTCTTGCTGTAAGTGCATTCCAAACTCGAGTCTTTCAAACCCTCATGTTTTCTAAAGGTTCTGAAGTCGTGCGATCTAAGTTTAGGTTCTATTTAAGGGTTGTTTAGGTTGTTGTTCTTCGATTTCATGTTAGATATTAGATTTCTTCGAAGGAGGCCGCTGAGTTGATTATTCGACTTTTGTAGGAGGAAGTGAGCGCTGTGAGAACCCAGAGAAGGAGCTTCAGCTTGTCGCATTGTCCTCTGTTAAGTGATCGAGCATGTTAGAATTATTAAAAGCATGATTATTCCTTAGTTGAGATTATAAGGATTGTATAAATGATATTATTAGCATTTGGTATATGCTCGATCTTGTGATTTAAGTCAAGATTATGTTAACATTGATTTAGCCAAGCTTTGACTCTAGTGCAGTGTTAGCTCCCTCTTAAGACAAGATCACGTTAAGATTAAAGGATTAGACCTAGACATTTCTCTAGGCTTGGTATTGCTAGTAAAGCTAACGAAATGAGGATATGGCTTGGATATAAGCAGGACTTGAGCTCAGAGAACCTAAGATTTGAATTGTTTAGGTTGGAGTCACTTCTGGGTTAACCCCTCAGAAACTTGTAAAAGTATTCAAGGTAACCCCTCTCTTATCTTGTTAGGAAAAACTATCAAGGAACCCCTAGATCAGCTTTTGATGAGATGTCAAAATTATTTATGAAAAACTGACCAAAATTCAAGCTGTAGATCGAAGCTGATGGGCCTAGGGCATCTTCGAAGAAGAAATCTAGAAGAGTCAAAGTCAACCAATTTGAAGAATGACCCACAAGTTGAAAGACACGTCATCCAGTCTAAAGTTCAACTTGACTGAGAAATCATACCGATCAAAGCAAGCTGACAATCGAGCCAGCTGAACTGAGGGAGAAAGGAGTTGACCAAAGATTGAAGAAGCTGATAGAATGTCAGTTTATGCCAAAGACTGACAGTAGCCAACTGGAGCAACAGTCAATCTCAGCTGATAAGCCCAGAACTGCCAACTGGAGCAACGACCAATCTCAGCTGACAAGCCCAGAACTACCAACTGGAGCAACGGCCAATCTCAGCTGACAAGCCCAGAACTGCCAACTGGAGCAACGGCCAATCTCAACTGACAAGCCCAGAACTATCAACTGGAGCAACGGCCAATCTCAGCTGACAAGCCCAGAACTACCAACTGGAGCAACTGCCAATCTCAGCTGACAAACCCAGAACTACCAACTGGAGCAACGACCAATCTCAGCTGACAAGCCCAAAACTGCCAACTAGAACAATGGCCGATCTCAGCTGACAAGCTCAGAACTGCCAGATAGTACAATACTGCAACCAACTAAGGTAGCGAGCAGTTACCAGGTTCAACCAACTGTCCTTCATTGTGTAATTTGTAAAGGAACTCAAGTTATATAGTGAAGTTACCCTTCTGCGGAAGAAAGAGAGAACGTAGAAGTTTGAGACTTCGAACCTTTATAAATCTCTTGTGTGTTGTACTTATTGATCATCGCATATCTCTAACTGCACACAACATCACACAAGTTGCACTTAAACTGTCTTAACTGATTATCAATTTGGTGCATAGATAAATTTCTTCAAGCGAGTCAAAGGGCCCTATTTTCCGCATCTAAAGTAAAAGTTTTTGAATCAGTTTATTCACCCCCCCTTCTAAACTGATACCAACTCGCCCAGGACCAACAAGTGGTATCAGAGCGGTTGATTCTGAGGATCAGCCGTTTCTGCAGATCAACTGAATCAGATCTAATTATATGTGCTAACATTCCAGCTATGGGAAACCTTATCTACCTTTGTTTTTAGTTGAGAACTATGATAATTGGAGCAGGAGAATGAAAGCTCATCTCTGCTCAATTCATGAGAATATGTGGGAAGTCATTGAAGAAGGTCCAATCATCATCATAATGGACAATGATGCTCACATAGTTGATATCAATTAACCAGCTAGGATCCTGAAGCCAACTAATCTTCTCACCAGTGAAGAGAAGAAGTTGAAGAATCTAGAGTTCGTTGCCCAAGCTGCATTATTCCAAACTCTAGATGAAGATCGTATGAAGGATACCAAGAATTACGCAACTGCCAAAGAAATATGGGACCTACTAGCAGATCTTTGCAGAGAGTCCGAAGCTATAAAAGGAAACAAGCTGCAACTGGCGGTTGACAGGTATGAATCCTTCAAAATGCAGGTAGAAGAGTCCATCTCAAGCCTTGAAACTAGATTTCTAGGCATCATCAGTGAGATGAACAACCTTGGAAGAAATTACCCCAATTCAGAGATGAATTCCAAAATATTGGATAATCTCACTGACGAATGGGATATGAAAGTGATAGCTACAAAGGAGTCAAGAAACCTAAACAACATCACTCCAAGAGAACTATTTGGTTCTCTTAAAGCTCATGAGTACAGTCTAAGATGCAGCTTTCTATGGCGAAAGGCCCAGGTTTAGAGACGCTCGAGGAGGAAACAACTTCCGACCTAGGAGCTCCCAAGCCAAAGAAAACCAAGGCGGATCTTCAACTGAATGAAAAAGGGATGCAACTGAAAAGAAGGAAAATCTAACTGAGGACATTAATGATCAGATTTAATCAGTTACCCAGTTGCTCGAAAAGTTGAAGAGAGCTCGGGATAAACAATCAGTTTCACCTCAGACTGATGAAATCCCAAAAGTTGAAAAAGCTTACCAACCCTGAACGGCCAGCTGAATCATTCAGGAGTGGCAATCGCAATCCTGGAGAATGTTTTCATTGTCATAAACAAGGACATTACAGGTTCGAATGTCCAGAACTCCCTGAAGATAAGAAAGCCAAGGTAAAAAGAAGTTTCTTCAAAAGAAAATCAATGGTCACAAATCTCGAGAATGTTGTACTGGATGATTCAGACTATCCTTCTGGAATCGATTCTGACGGCTACAGCTCAGATGATAATGAAGCATTATTCTGCCTTATGGCTGACCATGATGAAGAGGTTAGTACAGCTGACTCCCAAACTTCTTTTTACCATATCAATGAAGCAACTGTCTCTAGTAATGAGCTTGATGTGAAACTTATGATGCTAGAAGACCAATTAGCTTCAATCTCATGTTTGCATGTTGAACTGAAAGATGAAAATGATGAACTGAGAAACAAGGTCAGGAAACTGAGCATTGATCATGAAAGACTAGAGTATCTTGAATCCCAGCTTATAGAATTTGAGAAATTGAAACTAAGAACTGCTGATCTAGAGAAAGAAAATAAAAAACTCAAGCAAGAGATCCTTGAAAAAGAAAAGCTAAACCTAAAGTTTAAAAAAGGATCTCAGACTCTAGATGAAATACTCAGTCATCAAAGAACTGGAACTGACAGCTCAGGACTAGGATATAGCAAATTCACTGCCCTAGAAAAAGGAAAAGCAGTTGCTCAACCTAGTGACAAGGGTATCCTAAAAGGGTTCACAAGATCTCAGGTTCAACCAGCTGAGTTAAACAAAGGAAAGGGAATATTGAAAAATCCCCAGACCCAGCCTAAAAAGTTTGGTCAGCTCTACCAATCTAAAACACCCGATTAGCTAAAGCCCAGTTCTCAGCCAAGACCATCAGTTCACTCAAGTTAGTCCACTCGCCCAAAGCCTCCAGTTCAACAAAGGCCACCAGCTCAGTATAAAATGCCCTCAAGGCAAACTGGCAGATCAGTTCACTATGAAAAGAAAGACCAGTTTAGATCTCAAACCTACCCTGCTAAGCAGTTCAATCAAAGCACTTCTAGGAGAGATCAAAGAAAAACATTTCAACCCTATCATCATTACGATGAATATTTGGATTCCAGAAATGAACCAAGAGCTGATCCAAAAGGGTTCAATCCAATGAACTGGAAACACATAAGACATTGGACTGATCGAAGAGCCCAAAATCTCAAAATAATTGTGTGCTAGTTGAATTGTTTTATCCTACTAACTTTCAGCGCAGGTACCATTCAACCGACTCAAGGAGAGTTGAAAGTGAGTCGAAACTGATGAAAAGTTCTAAGTCAGTTGACTCTTTAAGTGATAAGAAGCCAAAAGTTTGACAAGTCTGGATTCCAAAAAGCTTAATGTATCAAAAAGGACCCAATATGAAACGGGTCACTAAATGCTAATCCTTTTCTTTGCATGACAAAAGCATCATATCTATGAAGAAAATCAAAGACATTTGGTATCTAGATAGCGGGTGCTCCAAGCACATGACCGGAGACAGAGAAGATCTCGATGGTAATGAAGAAATCAAAGGTCTACTCGTCACATTTGGAGACAATTCCAAAAGCCGAACCATTGGAGAAGGGTTCGTTGTCAAATGAAAAGTAGTTGTAAATGGAGTCTCCCACGTGGATGGACTAAAGAACAAATTACTAAGCATCAGCCAACTGTGCGACAATGGCTACTAAGTTGACTTCACCAAAAACTCTTGCAACATAAGAGACAAGTCAACTGGAGTAATCTTGCTAACCGGCACCAGGAGAGGCAACATGTACATTGTTGACTGGTCAACCGGCTACTCAGAAGCTTGCTTTCTCTCAAAAGAATCAACTGAAGCAAGCTGGCTATGTCATCATCGACTGAACCACCTCAACTTCAAGACAATCAACTACCTAGCTAAGAAAGAAATAGTTGAGGGGCTTCCCAAGGAGATATACAAGAAAACAGGTGTATGCGGACCATGTCAAAAAGGGAAGCAAGTGAAGTCATCCTTCAAGAATAAGAACCACCCACCAGGAACAACTGACTGTCTTCAACTGCTGCACATGGATTTGTTTGGTCCAGTTAGACCTCAAACTCCGAAAGGCAAAAGATTCACTCCTGTAGTAGTTGATGATTACTCAAGATATACATAGGTAGAATTCTTAAGGAGCAAAGATGAAACATATGACAAGCTCACGACGCTGATCAGACGACTACAAACTGAGAAGGAAAGATCAGTTCAAAGGATTCACTGTGATAATGTAATCGAAATTGTGAATCAACACATGATCGACTTCCTCAACCAACTTGGAATCACTTATGAACATTCAGCTGCAAGAACTCCACAACAAAACGGTGTAGCTGAAAGGCGCAACCGAACACTAAAGGAAGCAGCTCGAGCGATGATAGCTGATGCCAATATAGCTGAAGGGTACTGGGCTGAAGCAGTCAATACAGCTTGTCATACTCAAAATTAAAGTGCCATTATAGCAGCCCATGACAAGACACCTTATCAACTGTACAAGGGTCGTAAGCCTTCTATCTCATATTTTAAAATATTTGGCTGTAATTGTTATATTCACAACAATGGCAAGACTCAATTGAAAGCTTTTAGTGCTAAAGCTGATGAGGGAATATTTCTTGGGTACAACTCTCCTCATGCACAGGCTTATAGAGTGTTCAATAAACAAACTCTTGTTGTGGAAATAACATGTCATGTGGTATTTGATGAATTTGCTAATGAGTACAGGAACAAAAAATCTATAGACACATCAGTTTAAGTACTACCTAGTGAAACTGAAAATTCGCAGGAGTATGTGGATCACATTGTTCCAGAGCGGTTTGAAGTTTCATTAGAAGAAGGCAATGAAACTGGCACTAAACCAGTTGAAAACAACTTGGTCAATGAAGACACAAATCGTGCTGAGACCGCAAACCCCACAACTGAAGCAGGGGGAAGAAATAATGAGAATGCCGAGCCAACTGATGAACGAGCAACTGATGATGTCATCACAGAAGAACCAACTGAGGATCCTGCTGAAGCCATATTGCCCAAGTGGCTCCGAGGCCATCCAACTGACAAGATAGTTGGTGATCCAAGAAGTTAAGTTTAGACCAGAGGATCAACTGAGCATGCATTATTCACATGCTTTATCTCTCAAACGTCAAGAAAGCCTTAGAAGATTCAGATTGGATCATGGCTATGCAAGAAGAACTGAACCAGTTCACACGAAATGACGTATGGTTTCTCATTGATAGGCCAAAAACCCAGACGATCATTGGCACAAAATGGGTGTTTCGCAACAAACTGGATGAACAAGGAGTGATCACAAGGAACAAGGCTAGACTGGTAGCCAAAGGTTACTCACAGAGTGATGGTATCGACTTTGATGAGACATTTCCCAGTTGCAAGATTGGAAGCCATCAGACTGTTCCTAGCTTATGCAGCTCACTTTAACTTCACAGTCTACCAAATGGATGTCAAGAGTGTTTTGCTTCAAGGAATGCTCAAGGAGGACGTGTGTGTCGAGCAACCGCCAGGCTTTGAAATTGGTGATCAAGTCTTCAAACTGAAAAAGGCTCTCTACGGACTGAAGCAAGCTCCAAGAGCGTGGTATGAAACTCTAACAACATTCTTGCTGAAAAACAGGTTTCAAAAAGGAGTCATTGATCGGACTCTATTCCGAATAGAACGATCAACTGAGATCTTAATGGTTCAAATTTATGTGGATGACATAATTTTTGGATCAAAAAGCAAAGATCTATGCACACGGTTCGCTCAACTGATGCAAAGCGAATTTGAGATGAGCATGATGGGAGAAATGACATTCTTCCTAGGACTCCAAGTAAAGCAGCTGAAAGATGGAATTCACATCAGCCTGGCGAAGTACACGAATGAGCTAGTCAAGAAGTTTGGAGTAAGTAAAGGAAAAACTCTCAAGGTTCCAATGAACACATCAGTTCAACTAACTCTTGATGAAGAATGAGAATCAGTTAGCTAAACTTACTACAGAGGAATCATTGGGTCCCTACTTTACTTAACAGCCAGTCGGCCAGACATCTCATATTCAGTCGGCCTATGTGCGCGGTTTCAATCCAATCCTAAGAAAAGTCATCTTGAAGCAGCTAATAGAATTATCAAATATCTCAAAGGAACCATAAATCTTAGATTATGGTATCCTAGAGATGACAGTTTAAGTTTAATTGGATATTCAGACTCAGACTTTGGTGGATTCAAGATTGACAGAAAAAACACCAGTGGAACATGTCAGTTTCTTGGAAGCAAACTGATATCCTGGTTTAGCAAGAAGCAGCACTCAGTTGCCACGTCAATAACTGAAGCAGAGTATGTAGCTGCTGGAAGCTGCTGTGCTCAAATACTCTGGATGAAGCAATAGTTGAAGGATTGCAAAGTTGAAACTGAAGAGGTGCCTATATATTGTGACAACAATAGTGCAATCGCGATATCTCAGAATCCAGTTCTACATTCAAGAACTAAGCACATTGACATAAGGCACCACTTCATCATAGATCACATCGAGAAGAAAGACATATGCATCAAATATGTCAATACTGAGAAGCAAATAGCCAACATATTCACCAAACCGTTGCCTGAAGCAAGGTTTATGGAGCTATGCATACAGTTGGGACTGCTGGAGCTAGCATAACATGATGAAAATGATGAACTGGAAGAAAAGAGCCAAGGAACCACTTCAGCTGAAGAAAGAAACTAAGTCAAAAAGACGAAAAACTGATCAGTTCGCCACATAAGCCATCAGTTTGAAGTATATGCAAGACGCTGCTGAAAAATAAGCAAACTGGAAATGATCAGTTTACCCTAGTAGTTCAACTAAATCATCAGTTCAGTCACTCAAACTGACAATCTAGTCAGTTATGCAGAACATACAAGCTGCAAATTGATCAAACTGACGAAAAAGTCATAGGAACTGAAGTAAACTCAAAAGGAGATATCAGTTCAAGGACCAGCTGAAGGAGAACAACTGAACTGAAGCAGCTGTTTGAAGAACTGAGCAGTTAAAATTAGTCAGGAACTGATGAGAATATATCTCAGTTGCAACTGATCAACAGAAAAACCATCAGTTACGGCCAAACTCAACTGATGACGTAATCAGTTCTCAAGCCAAGGAGAAACTGCTGAAGAGAAGAGATAACTTCAAAAGTCTCAAATAGTGGAAACGGTAAAAACACGTGTCATCCAAATGTTACCGTTGAACCGTCCTTCTCTCTCCTCCTTAATTCCCAACGGATAGAAATGAAAAGCCAATCGACGGGTCGATTAATCTAATCCGACCGTTGAATTTAGGAAGACCAAGAGTCGCAATCGTTGGATGAACCCCATCATACTCTATAAAAGGGATGGCTGAATGTTCACTTTTACTTTTACCATTCTCGAGCACAGTAAACTAATTCAAGCATCTTTCATTCTCTAATTCTCTAAACTATTCCGAAGAACTCTCAAAAGTAAAAACACTCAGTTCCTAACTTTAGTCAAAGCTAGTCTACCCTGTTTATGCATATCAAATAAAGAAAAACTCCATGGCTGACAGACGTGCACCAGCTGTTCGACAAAACTTCAACTTCAGAAGAACTGGTGATTCCTCTCAAGGATTTCAAAGAAACCTCTACAGAGATAAGTTTCTTGATGTAGGCGCTTACAGAGAGAAGTGCTCAAACTCCACCATCTGCAACTCACTAATCGCAAAGTTAAAAGACAGTGGGTTGAAGAGCTTCACAGAAGAATATCCTTCAAAAATATATCCTGAGGCTGTGGTTGAGTTTTATTTAAACTCAAGAGGTTATGATGACAGAATCGAGATGAAAGTTCGTGGAGTAGAACTAATCGTAACTCTAGAACTGCTCGGAAGATTGTTCAAACAGCCAACCACTGAAACACGACTACAAGATGTTCAAGTGGATCAAGAGGAAGCTTACCGCCAGTGGAAGTGGGAGGAAGGCTTGGATGTGTACAAAAGCAGTACACTCATGTCTAGTCTTCAAGAAGAATACAGGATTTTGGCCTCTGTTGCTGCGAGGATGATCACCGGGACAACTGAAAGTCACTCAGAAATGTCGGAGCACAAGTACAAAATTTGTGCGGCGATCATCAGAGGGATCGACATGAACTGGGCTCAATACTTCTTCGAGCAATTAAAGAAGTATGTTGACATTGTGGAGAAGAACTGGAAACCGTCTGTTTTACAACTGAGTTCAAACAAAAGATGTGTTATCCAAGCAGAATCAACATGATATTGGAGAACATCTTTGACTCCATGGATGAGGAAATTGACACACTGATGGTTGACGAAATGGATTTTATACCAGTCATTGGAAAAAGGCAGCCAGCTGCAAAACCAATATCCTTCAAAAGCAGTCAACCAACTGCTGCTTCCTCCAAGAAAACTGAGGAATCATCAAGAAGAAAGGGCAAGGAGATTGCAGTTGAAACTCCGCCAGAAGACTCGGAGTCAGAGGATAACATCCCAATAAGCCAAATGTTGGGAATCTCAATCAAAGTGAAACCTCTGCGTCAAGTTCGCTTTGGATCACTGATTGATTCACCAGAAGAAATAATTTCTACAAGACCAGTTCAGTTTAAGGAAAGAACTGGGAAACCGAAAAAGAAGCTCTCAGCAGTTCAATCAAAAGGAAAGAAGAAGAAGAAGTCAGGGCCTCCACCTCCTCCTCAACTGCCTCCTCGCAACATCAAAATAATTGATATTATGCCAGTCGAGAATGATGATATAGTTCCATACATAGGAGTTCTCCCAAAGGATTCTGGAGCAGACTTCTTCAGAACTGCCTGCCCGCCGATGGGAGAGACAGAAGAAAACATCAGAGCTCTATCAAGAGCTGAAATTATCAAATGCTGGGCTGATGAACAAGTCCAGAGGTTTATAGCTGAGAACTTCATCGAGGATGTGACTGGACTTCCTACTTTGTATGAAGCTCTAAAAAGGTATGCTTACTGGTACCTTTGGAGGCACTGCTTCAACTCAGAAGCCCATTTTCTCTTAACTACACTGCATGGGATGAGCTTCTGGAGAAGAGAAGAAAGATGGAGTATGGATTGGGCTGGACAGGAGTCTCCAGAGCAGAATCCAATCATCACATTGAGAAGAATGCTTGCCATTCGAAGGAACCATCCACGTCCTGCTGAGCAAACTCTGGTAGAAGCAATGAATGACTTGCTGATCTGGGCAAACATCAGACTGCCACCTCGACGAACTCAAGCTGAGTAACAACAATGGAAGGCCCCTCAAGTTCAAAAACACTGGATACTCAATGAACTGCTGAAATTCAGACGAGAGCAGCTCAATGAAGGACAGGAGTTGTTCGATCAAGAAGTCCAGAGAAGCCTTCGAAGAGCTGAAACTTCTGCAACTCACAATGCAAGGGAAACTGCCATAACATCTGTGGCTAGGCAGTTAACTTTTGAAGAAACCCCTTACCCAGATGATGTCATCATCAATCTTCTGGATGACTCACCTGACGAGCCAGCTGCTAATGAGCGTACAGTTAGCGATCTGGAATTTGAGGAAATGCTCAAGTCCCCCACTCTGCCAGATCTCCCAGTTGATGAAGAGATACAAGAACCAACTGAAGAGACTCAACTGCTCAAGGAGCTAACTGAAACACAAATTGCTCTTTTCCTCGAGTCAACTCCGAAGACAGCTGAGCATGACCAGTCAGCTGATCAGATCGCTTAAGAGACTGAACAATCCACATATCAAGGTACACTTGCTATAACTGTGTACATTGATCTAATACAAAGAGCACTCCAAGCTGTCGCCCAAACTGTCGTACCAGAAACCTCATCGGAGTCAATTTATGATGAGATCATCGCTATGCAGACAGATGAGATTTCCCACATAGTTCCTTGCGAGGAACTTGTTGAAACTAAAGAAGGGGAGGAAGCGGACTCAAGAGCGGTTCAGTTCATGGCTTAACCCAGCAGTTCCATGGTCCAGCTCCCTTCACATTTTATGGAACTGTTTGAGTCCCTACAGCAATAGGTTAAACTGAATACCAAGCAAATCAAGCAGCTCCAAGCCCAACAGAGACTCCAGTTCCCTGAAACTGAGTCAGCTAGCAGCACCGAGAATGATGATGAGGAGCCCACCAAGCCGCTGGCCAAAAGAAGAAAAACTGATCACAAGAAGGACTAGAGGCTGATCACACTTAAAACATGATTAGAAAAGCCTTAAGTACACTTCTTGTTAATCAGTTGTAATTATCTTTTGATTATATTTATAAAAGTTTATTTCTTTCTATTTTCAAATAAATGTCAAATTTTACATTTATTTTTGAAATTTTTGACCGTTGCAAATCAATGACACCTGTCAAGGTCATTAATTGCCAAATACCAAAAAAAATCAGAGGCTAGTACCATTTCAACCATCAAACCTATGAGCCTGTCCACACACTCATAAAAGCCTCTCTCTCTCAAGCCTCTCAAAAAGCCTCCTCCTCCAAAAAGATCTAAAAACCTCATTCTCTCTCAAAAGATCTTAAATACTTCAAGACTTCAGCCAAACTAAAAGATGGCCGAATTATCCAGATCTTCAAACTCCTTCAAAAGCCAACTTCTGAGAGAGAAATTCCTTGACAGACAGAAATTTGAATTGATTCTTGATGAATCAAAGAATCCAATTCTTCTGTCAAATCTTCACAAAACAGGAGTTCTTCACTATCTGGAAACACCACCAAAATTCTTTAGACAAAATATGGTGAGTGAATTTTTGCTTCAAGCAAAATTATCTGCAGATGGGAAGATGATATCTTCAGTGGCTCAAGGAAGGATGTTACACATCAATGAGAAAACAATTGCTGAAGTATTTCAACTCCCGCAAGAAGGCTTATCCGTTCAAGATCTAAAGGAATCGGCAGAGATGCACTGGAGAGAATGAAAAGCCTCAACCTGCAACAAGCAATTCAGTTTTACCACCGCTAAAACTGATCTCAAGCCTGAGTATGGAGTTCTACTTGACATAATGAACAAAATGATGTTCGGAGTAATTGGCAGTCTAAGTCAACTCACTCAAGAAAGATACAAGGTTATGGTTCACCTTGCTGAAGGAAGACAAGCGAACTTGGCAGAATTCATCTTTCAACAATTCAAGCATCAAGTCATCAAGGCTGCAGACTCAAAGAAGTCTGGCAAGTTTGAGTCTAAGGTAGGACTTGTTCTAAGGACGAGCAAAATGCTTGAAGACCTGCTGAAGCTCCTAAATGATGAATCACTACCGGTTCTGATCTCCGACTGGATCCCCAAGAAAGAAACTGCTCATCTACAGTCCCTGAAGAAGAAGAGAAAAGGAAAGGCCAAGATGAGCAACCAAAGTTCCAGCAACTCAACTGCCAATGCCGTTCACTCTCCAAAATCAAAGAACGGATCACCAGTTGATTTCCAGGTTTGCTCTGATCCAGATGAGCTTATTCCATTCATCGGAATACCCCATCCAAACTATGGAGCAGACTACTTCAGAGGCACATGCCCTCCGCTCCAGCTAACTGAAGAGAATATTCACACTTTCTACAGTGGTGAATATGCAGTCAAAAGTGCACAAAAGGAAGTGACCAATCTCCTTCTCACTCACTTCACTGTTGTTGCACAAAGTGATCAAGAGTTGTTTAAACAACTTCACCGATACTTCTATTGGTACAACTGGAGACATTCTATGTCTATCCAGTCTCACTTCTTGCTAACTGCCTTTCATGGCATGAGCTTCTGGCAAAGAGAAGAAACTTGGAGCATCAAATGGATAGGATCGTCAAATCCATTCCCTCCAACCATTGTGCAAGTTTAGCACATCATTAATCACCGGATGGTCAACAAGATTCCACCAACCACCTTACTGGCTGAATTCAGATCCAGATTCATGTTTCAAGCAGTTAGAACTGCAGGTCAACAAGTCAACTACCCAACTAACTCACTTTATCGTCAGTTGAACTTTGATAATCTATCAAGTCAATCAGCTGAGCCTTCACAACGAACTTCATCTGCCGACCCAAGGATAGAACCCCACCTATCCCACACTGCAGTCATAGCTTCTCAAAGGAATACAAGGCATATTGATGCAAGAGATAGTGACAATGAAGACACTGCCACGTCATCAAATATCCTATCCAAAGGCTATGTGACTCCACTGCTCACGACAAGCTCCGAAGGTGCGCAGTTGACCAAGAAAAATGATCAGTTACGGTCATCGCCAAAGGGAATCTCATACTCCCTTAGTCAAAAGATGAAGAGCTCGTCAGTTGAGATCCAGATTCATCTTCGCCAAGCCAAGAAGACGGAAAGGCCTGGACCATTAATGCACGAAACTGCATCTAAAGAAAGCAGTGCAACTAGTCTAGCTAGGCCCTTAAGAAGCGGAAATTGTCTACAGCAAAGCCGAGCAGCTGATCATACTGACTGATCAACTCAGTTGCAACCTCAACTGCAGCCAGCTCCGAAAGGACAACTGAGAATCAAAACTCAACTGCTCAGCCAACTGCCACGTCACCAGTCAGTTGGACTATATCCCAACTGACTAAGGATAAGTCTTTTTAAATTCAAAAGCTTACCTTAACTATTTTATTACCGTTAAGATCATGAAATATCTTATATTATATGTCAACGGTTACAATTTGAAAATCGGGCTCAATATCACAAAGTTGTCATTAATATCTCTGCATGGATCTTAAAAACAACACTTCAAACAGGCAAAGAAAATATATTTTATTGCGCTATAAATAGAAAGATCTGCAGAAAATATTTCGCTATTTATAGCAACTACCTCATTTTCAAAATGACTTCATCCCAGCCACACGATCATAAAACCATTTAACCGAGGAACGGCTGAGGTACATATATCATTAATTTAGCTAATCAACCACCAAATCGGATGGCTGATCAGCCAAGAAAACCAATCAAGTACTTTCAATTCTTGCATGTATAAGATGCATAAATATGAGCAAAGAGATGAAGGCTCCGATCACCTGAAAATCTCTCTCTCTCTCTCTTACTCGATCTGTTGCTAAGCCTTCCCTCGCTTATCTACACTCTCACATTTCTAAAACTGAAGATCTTTCTTTTGCAGAAATGAAGCCTCCATTTTCCATGGTGGACATTAAAGCTCTTGAACGCAAAATGAGAAAGCACAAGTCTCTAAATCTAGAGATGCTTAATACACGTTTTGGCCTGGATATCTTTCAACAGATTTATCGACCATTAGCAGTGACTGGATTGCTTCCCTTCTTGACACAGTTGTCGGTCAAGAACATACCTGAGTATGTTGCCGAGTTCTATTACAATGCAAGTATCGACGACGACAACATCATCTCCACCGTAAAGAATCAAGTGATCACAGTCACAAAGGACACGATGATCTCCACTCTACACATCCCCGTTACAGGTGCAGATGTGATGAACCTAAATCTGCCATCCAAACATGAGCTATGGAAAATCTGGAAGCTTCCTCATGTGCACCACAACGACAGTTCGCACATATTAAAGGAGAGCTTGCAAAGTGATAACATCCAACTTCTCGATATCACTAGCCATATTGTCCATGGCAACTTCGAGATCGTTCATCTCTCCGAGATCAAGGCTCATATCACAGCCGCTCTCTACTTTGGATGTCAAGCCGACTAGGCTTCCTACATCCTAGCACAACTAAGAGCCAACGTAGAGGGAGCAACATTTGATCCGTCAACTGGCACATTCCGAGAAAGAGTCGGCTTTATGAACCGCATAAGCCACATCATACAAAGCTAGTTTGATGAAATCATACCAACTGGCGAACTACTTGGAAGATGGGAATAAGAGGAGAATTCAAGGAAGAGGAGAATCGAGCAGAAGGAATAAGAGCAATCGGAGCAACATTCAGGAAGTAGATTAGTAGTCTTAACTACTAACTCTTGAATCACTTGAAGAAATGCCTTAAAATGAATATATAATACGAGTTTTGATCTTGATTTTGCTTCAAGCTTGAATAGTTTGACATAATTCATTATGCTCTAATACTTCAGTCATACTCTGAGACTTGAATGAGAAGAATGAATAAGTCCAAATTGCTTTTAAAACTAACATGCTCTGATATTTAAACATGCTCTGATATTTGAATGATAAGCATGAATGACAATTACTCTAAAATTTGAATAAAAATCATGAGTCAATTTGTCTTAGTATGCTACGAATATGACATGCTCTGATATCTGAATGATAAGCATGAATGACAAATGCTCTAATAACTGAATAAAAATCATGAGCCAATTTGTCTCAATATGCTACAAATGTGCACTGACTGAAAGATTCTATTTAATGCATTTGCTATACTTGCAGTTTTTCCATCATCATCAACAAAGTTTTGACATCATCAAAAAGGGGGAAATTGTTAGGAAAAACTATCAAGGAACCGCTAGATCAGGTTTTGATGAGTTGTCAAAATTATTTATGAAAAACTGACCAAAATTCAAGCTGTAGATCGAAGCTGATCAGCCCAGGGCATCTTCGAAGAAGAACTCTAGAAGATTCAAAGTCAACCAATTTGAAGAATGACCTACAAGTTCAAAGACTCATCATCCAGTCTAAAGTTCAACTTGGCTGAGAAGTCATACCGAGCAAAGCAAGCTGACAATCGAGCCAGCTGAACTGAGGGAGAAAAGAGTTGACCAAAGATTGAAGAAGCTGATAGAATATCAGTTTATGCCAAAGACTGACAGTAGCCAACTGGAGAAACGGCCAATCTCAGCTGACAAGCCCAGAACTACCAACTGGAGTAACGATCAATCTCAGCTGACAAGCCCAGAACTGCCAACTGGAGCAACGGCCAATCTCCACTGACAAGCCCAGAACTACCAACTGGAGCAACGGCCAATCTCAGCTAACAAGCCCAGAACTACCAACTGGAGCAATGACCAATCTCAGCTGATAAGCCCAGAACTTCCAACTAGAGCAATGGCCAATCTCAGCTGACAAGCTCAGAACTGCCAGATAGTACAATACTGCAACTAAGCTGAGAAATCGAAAACTGCCAATTGAAATTCCAAACTGCCAAGGGAACTGAAGCCAGAAGACTCCTGGAGTGTATTGGTTAAATCAGCATATTTTAGAAAAAATGCTCCTACAAAGATCCTGAAATTTAATGAATATCGATTGGCAGAGTAACGGCTACTTCAACCAAATGATCCAAGCGATCATTTAAAGACCACGTGCCATTGATGAGCCAACAGAGCCACTGATCAAATGGACAATGGAGCTCAACGGTCATAAAATCACTCCTCTATAAAAGACGGGTGAATCAGAGTTTTAAACACTTCACAAACATAACCTCTTGCCAACCTTCGCAAGCAGAGCTTTTCTTTCTCTCTCCCACTCAAGCTCAAGTGCAACGTTCGATAGAAACTGCTAAAGTCAAACTCAGAAGAAGAATTCACTAATCAACATACTCAGGCAGCTATCGACGATCCAGCCAGGGCGACCTTCGCAGTTCCAGTTATTCAAAGATCAACTACTCAGCTCAATCAAAGGAGCACATCAGTTGATACCCCCTTGTTCAAGACTAACCTCTTGAAGATCGAAAGAGATCTAAAACCTGGTAAAGACGACAATAGCACCTACCTTCCTAGCGACCAGTTAGGGACTTCAAGTGTGAGCCGTCGACCAGCTGAGGTAGCGAGCAGTTACCAGGTTCAGCCAACTGTCCTTCATTGTGTAATTTGTAAAGGAACTCAAGTTCTATAGTGAAGTTGCCCTTCTACGGAAGGAAGAGATGACGTAGAAGTTTGAGACTTCGAACCTCTATAAATCTCTTGTGTGCTGTACTTATTGACCATTCCATATCTCTAACTGCATACAACATCACACAAGCTGTACTTAAACTATCTCAACTGATTATCAATTTGGTGCATAGATAAATTTCTTCAAGCGAGTTGAAGGGCCCTATTTTCCCCATCTAAAGTAAAAGTTTTTGAATCAGTTTATTCACCCCCCCTCTAAACTGATACCGACTCACCCTGGACCAACATATCTTATGGCATGCCTAAGGGCACAGTTGACATCAGGTTTAGCCAAGGTTGGGCCCAAAATATAAAGAAAAGGTTTTGTGGATATGGAGAGGGCTTTCGCGGTTTGCTCTCCATATACCGCCAGTTAATTATTGGATATTTCTCAAGTTTATTAAAGAAGCTTTTATGTAAACCCACTGAGTACATTAGTGCTCACGCCCTTTTTTTTCAAGTGTTTTCAGGTTAAGATGCCGAGGCTGTCGGTGGCTGTGGATGTGGGTTGGCTGCCGAGTTATTTTTGCTATAGTATAAGTTGAACCCCATTATGTTTTCTGCTACTCTGATACACTTATTTCTATTTCTTAAGTGCAATTATGTTTATCGAAATTCTATGATTATCCCCCCAGAGAAGACCTTATATCTATAAAGATGCATATTCAGTTTAAATCCAAGTTCTTAAGTTATGTTTCTTGTCCGCCTATGAAGAGGCCCAAGCATGTTGGTTCTGTTTAATTGCTCTGTACTCTGAATGGGTCCTTACTTGTTGTAATTTGATTAATTAGCCTTTGTCGTTTAATTAAATTTTAGCAAGTTCGACTCCTTCATTATCGAGTCTTTTCCAGAAACGTGTCTTGTCATCCCTTCAATCGTAATCCTATTCATTTAAGTCTCCCGCTTATGTTAATAACCCCTTAATAACACTCTGTCCCCATTCTTTAAATCCCTTCTCGGGCCTGGGTTGTTAGAGAAATCGACATTATAACAGCATAAACGCGATTATATCTTAAACTCGACAAAACTTTTAAGACAGAACTTTTAAATATGGAACATAAATGAAATTAACGAGAATAATAATGAGAAACAAGATAACAAGAACGTAAAATAAGATACGACAATGAAAGAAGGAAATGAAATGCAGAAATGAAAAAGAAAAGGGCTTGAATCCGACATCGACGGAATAGAAGGGACGAAGTCGAGTCCACCGAAGGAAGGTGTCTAGCTCGACATCTCGTCGAGTTATAGCTGCGGTATAGCCGACCCACTCTTTCCTGATGGTGCCCCTAGCACCTTCCCCTGAAGAATATCTTCCTCGCCACTCCACTCGTTGACTCGGAAGTGTACTCACGAAGAGACTCCTCTCGATTTTCTCAGATCTTTTCTACTCTCTCGATTTTTAGAGAAGTGAAAGAAGAAATGAGCAAATGAAAGTGAAGGGGTTCTCTCTTATTTATAGGAAAAGGTTTGGCTTCCCTTGGAAGCCATTCCAGTGCAGGAACACTACAAAAGTTACACCGGGTTTAGTTAAAAGCTGCTTTATTCGATGTTAAGGTCCAAATGATCTCATACAGGAAATCTAAAAATACTGGGAGGTGTGTTGGCTCGAATACTATTGAACCAACTTGTCTTGGGATGAAGTCAGGGTTGTCAGAAGGAAGATGAGCCAAGATTTCTTTTAAAAAGTCACTTTTACTATTCCTTTCAAGAGACAAATAAAATTCTCGAACGAGCAATTGACCTCGGAATGGAAATCCTTGAATGCGAATGGATTCCTTGAGTCGAAATACATAAGAGAGGCTTGACAGAACAAGACTTGGATCAACAAGGAGGATTTCGTAAATTTTTTAAATCACGAACGCTCGCAAAATTTACTATTCATAATTACTTTAAATACGTTTTTCAACACCGGGACCTCAAACGACTTTGGATTTAAAATCTAAAAGCACAGGCATACTCCTTGAGTTAAAACCTTTGCAAAAAGACAAAAATCGGTCATAACTGAGTTAAGATTGAAAAGACTTTACAAAAAATGACACCTAAAGTCGTGATTGACATCTGACCTCACTTAATCCTTAACTAAAATTCTTCTTTAACTTCTTAATTACTCTTAATAATCCTCTAAACCTTGTCTGAAATTCTAGGGTACTGCATGCTACCCCCGTTAAAGAAATTTCGTCCTGAAATTTACTAACCATGATAAGGGACATCAGGGTACTTCTTGAGTAGGTCGAATTCGAGCTCCCAGGTTGTTTCCTCTAAACCATGATGGTTCCAGATCACATTTACAAGACTGATCTCCTTGTCCCTTAACTTCTGGATCTTTCGTTCCACAATGGCCTGAGGCTTTTCTTCATATGCTAAGTCCTTATTTAGGACTATCTCTTCCTTATCAAACACGTGTTTTGGATCAAACGTGTACTTTCTTAACTTTGAGACATGAAGGATGTCATAACGTCACTCAGGTTGGGTAGTAAGGCCAACCTGTAGGATACTTCATTCACCTTTTCTAAAATTTCAAAAGGTCCAATAAATCTGGGCCCCAGCTTATTTTGTTTGCCAAAACGAACTACTCCTCTGGATGGAGATACTTTCAAGAATACGTTATCTCCAATGTCGAAACTGAGCTCTATCCTTCTTTGATCTGCGTAAGTCTTCTGTCTATCCTGAGCCTCCTTGATTCACTGACGAATTAACTCAATCTTCTGAACCGCTTCCTGGACTATCTCAGGTCCAAGTATCCTTCTCTCTCCATCTTCATCCCAATACAAGGGCGACCTACACTTCTTTTCGTATAGGGCTTCAAAAGGGGACATGTCGATCGATGATTGATAGCTGTTGTTCTGCGCAAACTCTACCAATGGCAGTAGCTCCTCCCAGCTGCTTCCTTGATCGATGACTACTCCTCTAAGCATGTCTTCTAAAATTTTGATAGTCCTTCCGGACTGGCCATCTATCTGAGGGTGAAAGGCCGTGCTAAATTGAGGTTTAATCCCATGGCTTCTTGTAGGCTCCTCCAGAATCTTGACGTAAATCTCGTATCACGATCTGATATAATCGAGACCGGCACTATGTGTAATCACACAAATTCCCCTAACATACATCTGGGCTAATTGATCTAGCCCATCTCTCATTTTAACAGCAATGAAATGTGCTACTTTTGATAATCGATTCATGATTACCTAAATAACGGTATATCCCCGCTTAGACTTTGGTACACCTACCACAAAGTCCATACTAATATGATCCTACTTCCATTCGGGAATTTCTAAGGGTTAGAGCAACCCATAAGGTTTTTGATTGAAGGCTTTCACTTGCTGACAGTTCAAACACCTTTCTTACGAAGGCGGCTACCTCTCTCTTCATGTTATTCTACTAGAAGTTTCTCTTGAGGTCTTGATACATCTCGGTGCTTCCGAGATATGCTGTATATAGCGTGTCATGTGCTTTACACATGATTTTCTCCCCCAGTTCTTCCTTGCTTGGCACACATAGCCTTCCTTTGATTAAGAGCGCGTTATCGGTGACTTCTGTGAAATCTTACGAGCTATTTGACCGTGCTTCGAGTCTTTTCTTTTCGATAAACTCATCTCCTTTCTGAGCTTTAACTATCCTTTGCCTTAGGTCAGGATGAGTGACTATCATGGCGATTTGGGCTCGAATGGTCTTAGGTGGTATTAGTACCTTGATTCTTAACTTCTCGAATTCCTTTCAAAGCTCCTTCTTGACTTAAACGAGTCCTAACTCTGCCTTTTCCTGTCTACTTAGGGCATCAGTTACCACATTCGCCTTGCCTGGGTCGTAGTGAATGGTGCAGTCGTAATCGTTTATGAGTTCTAACCATCTTATCTGCCTCATGTTTAGATTTATTTGCTCGAAAAAATACTTCAGGCTCTTGTGATTTGAGAAAATCTCACACTTACCTCCGTAGAGATAGTGCCTCTAGATCTTTAGCACATGAAAAACCGCTTCTAGCTCTAAATCATGCGTGGGGTAGTTTTGCTAGTGATTCTTAAGTTGTCTCGAAGCATAAGCAATCATCTTTTCTCTTTGCATCAGCACGCATCCTAATCCATTTTCTCGACGCATCAACGTAAACCACGAAATCTTCATTTCCTTATGGAATTGCCAACACCGGGGCTGTGGTTAACATCTTTTTTAAGGTTTGGAAACTTTCCTCATACTCGGGCATCCACCTAAACTTGGAATCCTTTTTCAACAATCGCACCATGGGCTTAGATATCGACGAGAATCCTTCGATGAATCTATGATAGTATCCCGTGAGTCCTAGAAAACTTCTTATCTCATTCACGCTCCTCGGGGACTTCCAGTTGCTTACCGTTTCAATCTTAGCCGGATCCAGCTTGATTCCTTCTGCTGACACTATATGACCAAAAAACATGAATTTCTTGAGCCAAAACTTATACTTACTACACTTAGCGTAAAGTCTTTCTCTTCTCAATGTCTTCAGCACTACTCTTAGGTGCTCTTGGTGTTCCTCTTCTTCCTTTGAATAGATGAGGATATCATCTATGAAAACTAGCACAAACTTATCTAAATATGGGTGAAAAACTAGTTCTTTAAATCCATGAACACTGCTGGGGCCTTGGTCAATCCAAAAGGCATTACTACAAACTCGTAATGTCCATAGCGAGTTCTAAAAGCGGTTTTAGGAATATCCTCCTTTCGGATTTTTAGTTGATGATACCCATATCTTAAGTCTATCTTTGAGAAGACACTTTCTCCCTTAAGCTAGTTAAAGAGATCATCTATTCTTGGGAAAGGATATCGATTCTTGATGGTCAGCTGATTCAGCTCTCTATAGTCGATGCACATTCTCAATGTGCCATCCTTCTCCTTCACGAACAAGATTATGGCTCCTCAAGACGACACACTAGGTTGGATAAAACCTAGGTCTAACAACTCTTGCAGTTGAATCTTGAGGTCTTGCAACTCCTTAGGCACCATTCTGTAAGGGGCTTTCGAAACTGGTGCAGCTCCTGGTTCCAAAAGCGAATTCCACTTGCCTATATGGGGGTAATTCTGGAAGCTCCTTTGGAAATACATCTTAGAAATTTTCTTATAACCGAAACACTTTCTATTGAAAACTCTCCTTCCTCTTCTTCATCGCAGCCGTCTTTTCTTCTTAAGGCGAAATTCTGACTTTATAACTTCTGCTAGAGATCACCATCGCTTGCAGGCGTAAAGATCACATATTTGGACCTTGAATGTATTCTTAGAACTTACCTGACGCCATTCCTTAGATTTCCTGTTAAACATAACGAGCTAAAAAATCACTTTAGGAATGCGCGTCCTACTAGGAGAGCACTAACTAGCATGACTTGGATTCTCCTTTCTATTGGGACTACTATCTCCTATTCTTCCAACAATGACTAAAATGAATATTACTTTATACTCTCTGCTCTATTAAAGGGTCAACACTCAAGCTCTATGAGTGGGAGAAAAATAAATCGAATGCCTTTGAGTGAGGACTTCATCTTGATCAATAATTATTTAACAAGTTCAAAAGCTGGAAAAGATATATCACTGGGTTACCTTTTTAGAGGACTTATAAACTCAAAAGGGGTTCTTGCACATAACAAAGGTATGGAAGAAAATCAACGGTTAGTAACTGAGAACCGTACTGAATATTTTGCAAAGGCGTCAGCATAGCCTAACAAGGAAGTGCTATCACTGATTCTTTTATGATCAAAGAAGTATCATCAAAAGATTGCAAATTGTCCAAGAGGATTTAATTGAAGAATTTCAAATGATATAAATGAAGAATTTCAATTGATATTAAGCTGATGAAGGGCGATCGATTCAATTGACACAAGAATGAATAAATAGACCCATTAAAACTTCCTATCTTACTGAAACTCTTAATCTACCAATTCTAGGTCTATCTGCTTCATGATCTTCTTCGGGTTCTCTCATTCTTTCTTTGAGCATCACACACCTTCTTCTTTACAAGGTTGCTACGAAATAGCATGAGTTGGCTGGACTTCAATTAGCTACACTTGGCCGAAAAAAGCAACATCCGGGGATCACTTTTACCTATTGGAAGGGATACAACATAGCGACTTGATCTATACGTTCTTTCTTTCCATCTGAAACCACAAATGTGGAGCATACTTTGATAACCGGTTAAACTCTTGATCGTACTTTGACAACGTCCTCTTTCCTTACCTCAAGTTCCAAATTTCCATCTCCTTTGCCTTATGATATCAATTCGAGATATACTTCTGGTATAACTCGTACTTGAAATCTTCCCAACCATACTCCGTCCATTGCTCCAAAGTCATCATCCTTCGAATAGACTCCCACCAGTAGTCCGTATCATCCGTGCGCATAAAAGAGCACAACCTACTTCCTCATCTTCTGAACATGCTATAAAATTGAAAATTCACTTCTAAGGAACAAACCCATTTCTCGACTCCCATTAGGTCTCCTAAACTATTAAGAGACGGAGGATTGTGTTTGAGAAACACATTCTCGGCGCTCGAGCCGCGGTTTGGGACTTACTCGTTGCGGCCTTGTTCTCTCCTTCAATCTCGGCTTGACATCTTCTCGCGACATTCTAAAGAATCCTAAATATTAGCGACGCTCACTCGAATTTGCACAAAGTAAAATGAAATGCTTTCGATAAGGTCTTTAGATTACGCAGGATAGATCAAGAAAAGCGGCAAAATTGTCTCATTAAGAGAACTTTTGGCATTAATAAGAAAGAGGTTCTTGGTTACATCCGAAAATAGGGCGGTCTTTTGGGAAATTATTGCCGCTATTAAAATTTAAAGGGTTTATTAATATATTTACAGAATAAGATCCTGATTAAAGCGGATAAACAGACAGATCAATAAGGTGCTCAAACAACAGAACCTCCTTTACCTACTTCTAAAGCTTAACTATATGCTAGGCCCTTTCCTTTCCTTTTGCATGATGATCCCACCTCTTCCTCCCCTTCCTCCTCTGGGTTCTCTTCTTCCTCATATTCATCTATCTCTGGTACCTCGAACTTGAATTTCCTCAAGCTTCCTTCGGGGAACTAATGGGCCATACACTGTCCCAGACCCTGAGGGGCAAATGGTTGATAGGCAGGAGCCCACTGGTGCATTTGAGGAGTTCTGGAGGACAAAAACTCGGTGTGATTCACGATCCGGATGTTCGGGAGTCCCGCTCCTGAGGTTCTTTCAGCATGAGGGCGCGGTGCTTGAAATCCAGGAGGACTGTTGAGAGTCACCCTTTGCAGTTCTAATTCCCTTATGAGGGAGAGATTTTGCTCGATGGCTTATTACTCGGCTAGAACATTCACATGGCCATACTCTGACACCCAACGAGCCATCAAGGTTGAGGAGAACTACATCAGATTCCCAATTACAGCATACGTCTCAGGATCACGGGTGATGGTGCTCTACAGGATGCGATACATTGTTGGCCTCCAAATGAGCGGTCCTTGCTCACACATGCGGATGCATGTTTCCAAGTCGGATACATTTCCTGGCGCTCCTCCAAAGCCATTCCTCTCTTGTACAGGGCGAAAAAGAGGAACATTATTCCTAGCGGTCAAACGACACTTGGCCATCTAAAAACAGGAAGCTTAATCAGTCTAGATCATAATATGAAAGACCTAAGGTTCTCCTGAGATCATGCTATCGTCTAGATTCAGACTACTTATCTTGCATGCTTAGTTCTTTTAAGTAGTAGACATTTATTAAAAAAAAATTTGGTGCCCAAAGTCTTTAAACTGAATTTTTACCTTTTTAGACAAAAATTTGGGAATGAATTAAACCTTTTCTTTCTGATCGAGAACTCGTTAAAAAACCTTTTTATCTCAGTAAATCATCTTACCAGAACACTTTTTACTCAGAATTTCATTCTCACGGTTTTTCCTTATCTATAAAAGAGATATGCTTACCCAAATATTTCCTTTTCCTGTATTCCAAAAATCATGAATCCAAAATCCAAAATCTCTATACTATCATACCTTGATATTTGGTTAAGGATACGAGGGTGATGATAAGCTATGGGTTGCTGCTTTAACTTATCACAGAACAAATTTATACGCACAAAAGTACCTATCTAACAAAGAGACAGGTCTGCAGAGTTGCAAACCTGGCTCTAATACCATCTATAACAGCCCGGTCCCAAGAAAGAGATTAACGTATGGGGATAGGGTGCTATTGAGGGATTAATACGAAACATGTGGAAGATTTACAAGAAGGGTTTACAGATAGAGATGTACTTTCGAAAAATAGATGATGATGCTCGGATTACTTGATTTAGAAAGAAACATACTTTGCAGAATATGATGAACGAGAAACTCTAACTAATCAGATATTAACAAGCATAGAACCATTCATAGGTCAAAGCGAATAAACAGATACCAACATATTTAAGCCTCCCCATAGGTGAAAGGTAAATATGCTCGAGAGGCAGGAATAGAACTTAATATTCACCATTATATAAATAAGATCATGTTTGGACATTTTTTCATTGAAACATGAATAGAATGAAATGTCTTAGAATCAGATAATTTATCAGAGTAGGAGAATCATAGTGGAATTTAAGCACTTATACTATAGCAAAAACTTGGTAACCAACCCACATCCACAACCATCATCATCCACAACATCTCAACCTGAAAACATTTGAAAACGAGGGCATGAGCGCTAATGTACTCAGTGGGTTTTAATAAAAGCTTCTTTAATAACTTGAGAAATATCCAATAATCAACTGGCGGTATATGGAGAGCAAAACGCAAAAGCCTTCTCCATATCCACAAAATCTTTTCTTTACTTTTGGGCCCAACCTCAGCTTAAACCTGATGTCAACTGAACCCTTAGGGATGCCATAGGATAGAAGAGGGGTTACCTCAAATATCCAAATGAGTTTGCCAGGGAATTAACCCAGCAGTGACTCACTTTAATGATCAAAGATCATAAATTCTGAGCTCAATCCTGGTTATGAAAGCTATATTCTTCCTTTCTTAACTTCCTTCATTTCCTTAATTTAACTTCCTTAACTTTCTTCCTTTCCTTAACTTAGCCTCCTTTCCTCAATTTAGCTAGAATTATTAAGCCTAGAGCAATCGTCTAAGGCTAATCCTTTATTTAAGCATGATTTCGGACTATAAGGGATTTATCACTACCTTAAAAGGCAAAGCTTAGGTAAATAAACTTTAGCAAAATCCAACATTCAGATACGAGGAAATGAACGTGCATAAACATAAATTGCAATTAAAGTAATTCTAATTATCTCATGCTAGCATAAACAATACTTAATCATTTATAGCATATCTAAACATGCTTGAGAGCTCACTTAACATATAATAACTTCCTTTCCTTCCTTCCTTTGTACAGAGATCAATCAGGCAGAGCAAAATATTTTATTGGATATCTCATTTGCCCTAACATGCTTCTAGAGCTTATTAGCTTAAACTTTAGATGAGTATAGATTTACCCATCTTGACTACTGGATAGAAGATGAAACAACAAGCTGATGATTTTTCTTCGGGTTTCCACGAGGCTTACTTCCTTCTACAAAAGTCGAATCATCGACTTAGCGGCCTCCTTTGAAGAATTCTAATATCTAACACAAAATTGAACAACATCGAACTATACTACCTTTAAATAGGACTTAAATGTAGATTGCACGACTTTAGAATCATTAGAAAACATGAGGGTTTGAAATACTCAAGAATCGAACACACATGGAGTAAGAACTTGGAGGCAGAAGCCTTGCACGGGCCGTGCTGGCCTTGCAAGGGCCGTGCTAGGCCTTGAGGTGAGAACTAGTCACCCAGAAAGTCTGACACGGTCCGTACAATGGCTTGCACTGTCCGTGCGACACCTAGCATGGTCCGTGCTAACCTTGCATGGGCCGTGCTAACTCTCTAGAAACATTCCGAGAGCCCTGCACTGCTTTGCATGGGCCGTGCACTCTCGCAGACTTCAAAATCTTTCGATCGAAGTGTTGGTCGTGGCATTACTCGGCCGCCTCTCCCTTTTCTCGATGTTTTAAACTTAAAAACAAGACTTAATACATTAGAAAAACTCAGAAATGAACATGCTTTAAAAAGAAATCGACATTATAACGGCATAAATGTGACTATATCTTAAACTCGACAAAACTTTAAATATGGATCTTTTAAATATGAAACATAAATGAAATTAATGAGAATAATAACGAGAAACAAGATAACGAGAATGAAAAATAAGATATGATAGTGAAAGGAAATGCGAAAATGAAAAAGAAAAGGGCTTGAATCTGACGTCAACGGAATAGAAGAGACGAAGTCGAGTGCGCCAAAGGGAGGTGGCTAGCTCGGCGTCTCGTTGAGTTGTAGCTGCGGCAGAGCCGACCCACTACTTCCCAACGGTGCCCCTAGCACCTTTCCTCGAAGCATATCTTCCTCGCCAGATCCGCTCGTCGACTCGGAGGTGTACTCACGAAGAGACTCCTCTCGATTTTCTCAGAGCTTTGCTACTTTCTCCATTTTTGGAGAAGTGAAAGAAGAAATGAGAAAATGAAAGTGAAGGGGTGCTCTCTTGTTTATAGGAAAAGGTTTGGCTTCCCTTGGAAGCCATTCCAGTGCAGGAACACTGCAAAAGTTACACCGGGTTCGGTTAAAAGCTGTTTTATTCAATGTTAAGGTCCAGATAACTTTTGACAGGAAATCTGAAAATACCGAGAGGTTCATTGGCTCGAATAATATTGAACGAACTTGTCTCGAGATGAAGACAGGGTCGTTAGAAGGAAGTCGAACCAAGATACCTTCTAAAAAGTTACTTTTACTATTCATTTTAAGGGACAAATAAAATTCCCGAGCGAGCAATTGACCTCGGAATGGAAATCCATAAACGCGAACGGATTCCTTGAGTCGAAATACATAAAAGGGGCTTGACAGATCAAGGCTGGGATCAACAAGGAGGATTTTTTAAATTTTTCAAATCACGAACGTTCGCAAAATTTACTATTCATAATTACTTTAAATACGTTTTTCAACACCGGGACCTCAAATGACTTCAGATTTAAAATCTGAAAACAGCGGCATACTCCTTGAGTTAAAACCTTTCTAAAAAGACCAAAATCGGCCATAACTGAGTTAAGATCAAATTTTCGAAAAAGATGACTTTACGAAAAATGACCTCTAAAGTCGTGACTGACATCTGACCTCACTTAATCCTTAACTAAACTTCTTCTTTAACTTCTTAATTACTCTTAATAATCCTCTAAACCTTATCTAAAATTCTGGGGTAATACACAATTAAACCAGATTAATGGAGATCGTTTGAGATTTCTACATACTTTGGTATGAATTTCTGATTAATAATACCCGTGATTGAGATTAATAAATCTAAAAAATATAAACCCTAAAATCACAAAATAAACCTCTAAAAAGTTAAAATTTCCAAAAATACTTATCCGCCCTAAAAAAAACTAATTAAACCCCTAAAAAACTATTACCCAAAAAAAACTCTATACTCCTAAACTCTAAAATTTAATTGGAATGCAAAAATCACAATTTGAACTAAATAAATATATATAAAATTATTAGTAGAGCCGTTACTTTTTAAGGATACATGGTGATAAGTTTGTAAATTTTAGTGATAATTTTTAGTGTTATAGTTGGTACTGATTCTGACATTTTTTTTTGCGGGTTGACCTGTGCTGACCTGAGTCAAAGCATTTTTTTTTTCTAGTGGCTAGCGCATTTCACTTGCCCAACACTAACATGTGGCCTCATGCATTGCGTTCAATAAAATTTATTGAAATTAATAAATACTCTTAAGTAGAATTATTGAATCCTCAAATTAAATTGGATTAATTTAACTTTTTGGTCCAACAACTCACATAGTGGACTTGTTCGATGCTAACGCATGGGTTCATAAACTTCGCTTGATAATTAAATTTATTAAAATAAATATATTGACCCTAAAATATAATTATCCTAAAATTAAATTTAATTAATTTATATTTTTGATTCAGACCCTAATGCATGAGCTCCTGCTCAACACTCGATAATAAAGTTTTTAAAATTAAATATAACCCCTAATTGATGTTAATAAATCTTAATAAAACACGAAGACTACAAAATAAAATAAACCCGTAAATTATAAAAATACTAACTCCTCCCCCCCTAAAAAATTAATGAATCTAAAAAACCATACACTCATAAACTCTAAATATTAATTGGAACACAAAAAACAATAATTTGAACTAAATAAATTTGTATAAGATAACTAACAGACCTGATACTTTCTAAGTATATATATAATTACTCTCAATTAAGCACACGACGATTTATTGAACTCTATGTAATACTTGTTCACTGTGTCGGAATTTCCAAGCACACATAATTTGAACTCTATCTTTCTATCAATTAATTCTTCTCATGTAAGGTCATCAAATTAATTAAGTAGCATGCATAAATGATGATCATGCATTCATATAAAATGGAAATAGAATCATAGAAAATAAGCTCTGAGAGATAAAAGGAACAAGCAATCAAATCATATAAATAAAATAGATAATATTAAATCCCTAAAACCTAGCTAGTAATATAGTTGGCCATAATGAAATAAATAACAAAAACTAGAGTATAGATGTTCATGACAAATTCAATAGATAAAACTGTAAACACATTGGAATCCAGCTATCTTTATTGCCTCTGTTGTGGCATCTATTCTCTAGCAACCTGGACACCTCATTGTGGGTAGATGCCATGCTTTCATTTTTCTCCTCTCTCTTTTGGTGTTCTTCAAGTGAAATTAAGTGATATTGTATGATATTAGGCATGTTATCAAGTGGAGGCTTTAAATATGTGGGTTTGAAACCTTGATCCAGTCGAGTGAAATATTTAACATGATCTAGAAGCCTATGAAAAACTACAATCCGTGCAAGGATGTTTAACATGGACTGCTAACAAGTGTTCTACGATATGTTGGGAACAGATGTAAAAACAGTAAATAAAAAGCAGTCAATTACGCACGAGATTGGTAAACCCATTCGGTTAATCAACCTACTCTAGGGAGACTTCGATCAAACTTGAAGATTCGTTTGCTACTCCTTCATGAAGTGTATTTAAGATTTTACACATACATGACTCCCTCCTTATGTCACCCGTTCTTCTTCACGAACACTTTTGCTAAATGAAAGCTATGAGATCCCCTCACAACCGTGACACTAGACTCCCTCTAGATACCCACGACTTTAACTTACAATCTCTCCCGAGATTGCGTACAAAAAGGATTAAAGCAACCCCTCACGTGTTTCACTCAAAAACACTAAAAGCTAGACCATCACGTTAAACTGTTTATGGAACAACTACTAGCTAATACATGGATCACAAACGAAACTGACTCTCAAATAATATGCTAAGAGAATCTAATGAAGTCTACACTAATTGTTGTAATTAATGGGTCTTCATATAGCTTCACGCCAATGTTATCATTGGTCTTCAATCTTCGGTAAATTGGTAAGCGAATAATAGTTTGTGATCTTTCCAAATGTGTGTAGATGCTTTCCATGTATAGTAGGGTTAATTTTAGCACGATATCTACACCACAAGGTAGTCAAACGATCATATCTTGACTTTCCAAACTGGATCGGCGCAAGTTCTTTCCAACATGGAAACTGCCATAATTAAACTATTCCTGGGTATGTCAGGAACATCAGAGCAAACAGTTCTCCAACTGTTCTTCAAAATTTGCACAGCAGAACTTTTATCTTTAGACACATACCCAAGAACACTTTGTCTTCTATATCTCGCCAAAATAACACAAAACAATCTTTAGTGCATAACGATGGCATTAACAATCTCCCCCTTTGGCGTTTATGGAAGACAATAACTCTTAATCTGCACATCACATGAATAAACTCCGCAGATCAAACAAATATCAAAAAGTGATATTTATAAAAACTGCCAGGCACAATTTTCTTGAACTCCCCCTTAATCTGAGTTGGGAAGTTTTCACCAACACCGACGAACATTGTTTTTGCAGGCAAAGCTGCATTGTTAGGTTGATCAAATATTATATAGACTAACAAAAATAAAATGGGGCAAACAAGCATCCTCGACAGAATATTGTTCAAAAACATAAAACCAAAATGTTTTTATAAAGAGCACACTCGCTCTTCCTTCATCATCAAGCACACTCCAGCTTCCTTCAGCACAGATTCTCTCCCCCTTAATGTCTGCCATAAAAGGCAAAGATTCAGAGTAGAGAGACATCGGCATCTTCTGGAATAGATCCGGGAACAGCGGATGTGAAAGGCTAGGCATCACCAACAGTAGCGGCCTGAGTAGCATCAGAAGGTCCTTCAACAGTAGACGATCCTGGCACATCAAGCAGAGAGGGAAAGCTGAGGGCACGGGCTTTTAGATCCATCATCAAGGACTCCAACTCTTATCTTCGAGTGCGGAAAGTCCTGATGGCTTTATCCAGAAAAGTTACCACTCACTCCAGCGATTGAATGTGCCTGTCAAAAAACACAGCATTGACAGAAGGATTTGGAGCAGATCTATGAGGAACAGATGCAGGCTCAGTTGCAGGATTTTGAGTAGCATCGCAAGCAGGGATGTTATAAGCATGTTGGGCGGAGAAGAGCTTGTGACTGATCACCAACGGCGGCTCTTAGGGATCATAAACATCCTCTGCAGTAAGAACATCATGCTGGGCCATGATTATTGAGAAGATCAGACAAGGATACCCCATTGGCTGTTGGCTTCGAGAAGACTCTGCGTGGGTACACACTTGATCAAAAATATGATCTGCCCTAGGTTGAACACCTCCTATGTTCTAACCTTAAATAGTAACAGCACTAACTGCTTCCCTCACTACAAGAATTTCGCATTTTAGCAATGGACTTACTGACGGAACATTTTCAGGTTGTCGTTAGCGACGGACTATCCGTCGCTAAAGTTTCAAGGGGAAAAAAATGGCGGGGCTGATTCCCGCATTCGTTTAACGACGACTGACGACGTAATAGCTGTCGTTAGAGCTAACGAAGGATAGAGTCCGTTGTTAACATTAGTTCTGATTTAATTCAATAAATATATTATTATTTAACGATGGACAATGTCATCGTTAACATTTTTAAAAATATAATATTATTTAACGATAGACCGTGTCCATCATTAACATTTAAATAATTAAAATAATTTAATTTAATGACGGACCTAGTCCATCGTTAACATTTTCTCGTTTTAAATAATTAAAATAATTAAATTTAAAAATGACGTTTTCCGGTTTTAAATAATTAAAATAATTAAATTAACGACGGACATACACGTTGCTGGTCCGTCGTTAAATCACGATTATATAGTTCCTTTCTTCTCCCCTTTCTCTTTTTACAGCCGCTCCCTTAAATTTGCAGAAATCGCCTCCGCCGTCCCCCCCGCCGTGCGACCACCAGTCCCGCTCTCCCTCTCCTTCCCTCCCTCTCTCTCTCTCTCTCTCTCTCTCTCTCTCTCTCCCTCCCTCTGCCTCGTGCCCTAACCTACCGCGACTCCTTCTCCACCGCCCTTGCTCCGCTGCTGCAACCCACGTCGACCGCGACGTCGCCGCCACAATAGACGGGCTCCGTCACCGTCGGGAAACAGGTAAATCTCTGTCTCCCTCTCTTCATATATCTCTCTCTCTGGAACCCTCTATCTCGCCGCAACCCTCTCTTTGCTCTCTCTGTGCTGTCTCTCTCCCTCTCTCTATTCTCTCTATCTCTCTGCTGTCTCTTTGCATTTTTTTTAAATTTATTTTGTGATATTATTGCTTTTGTATTGGTGATGATTTGTTGATGATGATAATGGTCGATTTTGCTATTTGTTTTTTTTCTTCTTCGTTGTTGTCTGTTGCTGTTGTTGTTGCTGCTGATGATCATTATCATCATCATCATCATCATCATCATCATCATTATTATTATTATGAGCAATTTAAGGTGTTGTTGTGGTTGATCTATGTTGTTTTTGTGAATTTTGATAAATTTTGATGAGTTTATTTTGATGAATTTTGTTGATGATTTTGATGAATTTTGCTGATTTTATTTTGATGAATTTTGATAATTTGTATTAGTCAAAATTTGTCAATCTTAATTTCTTGATGTTTCTTGCTAAAAAAAAGATTAGTTAATTACATAGGCCCGAGACTTGATGGATCTATTTACCAAATTCCCAAATTTTGTAAATAAAATCAATTTATTACCAAAAAAAATAGTAGGTGATCGCATATATGTAATTTACAACAAAAAAAAAACTCTAGTAATATTTATTAATTATATATATGTAAGTCTTGGATAGATATATATCAATTTGTAGACTTAAATTTGTAAATACGATGTGGTGGATTTCTCACATCAAAATATTTTATATAAACGACAACTAACAAGTTCTTTAATTTACAGTTTTGCTCGTTCGTGACTTTTACACATTGTGTGACATTGCTGCTGATACGAGGTTAGTCGGTAGGTTTATAATAAATTATGTAGCATTTATTTAGCTTATGATTATAAATATGCTAAGTGTGCCATGTATGTAAAATTTATGCAATAATCATGCCAATTTTGTTAAATTTAATTGGGCAATTTAAGCTAATTAAGTATGTTATTTATGCAATTATCATGCTAAGTATGCCATTTTTGTTAGATTTATTTGAGCAATTTATGCTAAGTATGCTATTTATGCAATTATCATGCTATTTTTGAATGGGATGAGGGCCCCTGGATCCCTCTTTATTGAATTGTTGGTGTTTGTTGGTATTGTTGTTCTCAATTAATTAGAAGAACATAGATCAATTAGCGTAGAGTCGAGAACTTGGAACTAGAAAATTCACATAGGTGCTGCCGAAATTTTGAAAAAAATTAGCGCTATTTTATTTTTATATTTAATTGATGGATTATAACATTGTTGTTGTTTGTTGGTATTGTTGGTATGAATCGAGTAGAAGAACATAGATCAATTAGCATAGAGTCGAGAACTTGGGACTAGAAAATTCACATAGGTGCTAACGAAATTTTGGAAAAAATTAGCGCTATTTGAATTTTTATTTACTATTTTTATATTTAATTGAATGATAATCAGTGCATTTTTTACGATCAAATATTTTAGAAATTGGCCTTCTACAATGAGTCTCGATCGTGAATGGATGTATCGGTGATATCTTAAAAACGGTGGTTTAAATCCGAACTTCATTAATGGACTTGAGGGTTTCATCGAGTTTTCCTACAATCAACCGTCATTCATGAGTGTAGATAAGATTAAGTGTTTCTGTCGTAAGTGTAAGAATGTGCCATTAAAAATGCCGGCTACTGTTCGACTACACGTGGCAAGGAATGAATTTGTGCACAAGTATCGTGTATGGACGTATCAAGGGAAAAAACAGGTGCGTCCGGCTACCGAGCAGAATTTGGGTGGTTAGAATGGACTGAATATGTATCAGAACATGGTAATGGATATTGCTGGTCCACATATCAACATAAATGTTGATGATCATACCGAGGAGGTCCCAAATCTTGAAGCGCAACGATTTTATGACATTTTGAGGGCCGCAAACAAAGAATTGTGGCTGGGTTGTCAGAACCAATCTCAATTGTCACTTTGCTCGCCTGCTAAACTTAAAATCTGAGAATAATATGTTAGAGAAGTGTTTTGATCAGATAACCAAACTAATGAAAGAGATTGTTCCTGAGAATAATTTGGTAACTGATAATTTCTACACCACAAAGAAATTATTATGTGGTATGGGGTTACCCATTGCTGTTTCAATAACTGCATGATTTATTGGGCTGCTGATAGTGAATTGGCTGAATACAAATTATGTGGTCATCCCCGTTTCAAGGAAATAAGTTGACAATCGTAGAAATGACAGAAGAGCACAGTTGCACACAAAAAGATGTATTATTTTCCACTCACTCCGAGGTTACAAAGATTATATGCATCTAATGCAACAGCAATAGAGATGTGTTGGCATGCATCATCTGTTGATGATGAAGTAATGCGACATCCAGCAGACTCTCCTGCCTAGAAACACCTAAACACAACTTTTCCTTAATTCGCTTCAGAAGCACGTAACGTTAGGTTGGGTCTATCTACTGATGGGTTCCAGCCATTTGGGCAAGTAGTGATGAGAATGACACCATGCCAAGCAAGGAACAAGAAATGCACCATGGCGGCCCCAAATGGATTGCTATGTTGTCCATTGAAGATAAAGAAGATCAAGGCATGAAGAACACAAGTGTTTTGAAGAAATGATTGAATGAGCAGCCTAGGCATGAAAGATGGATAAAATTTATGTCTATTAATGATGAGGAAGCTTGCTCAAGAGCTTAGGAACAAGAACGAGTCAATTTGGACGTGTGCATAGAAGTTTGCATGGGAAACAGTGGATCTCGAATTTACATGCATGGTGATTGTTTTGATTGAGATTGGGCTGGGAATTTGAGAAGTGATTCATGTCCATGATCGAGATTTTCAAGTCCAAATTGGAGTTTTGAAGGCCCAAATTAATTGGGTTTATTTTTATCTAGTTTAGATTTTTATTATCTTTATTTATGGTCTTTTTAGATTTACCTTATTTAGAATTCTAGACAAGGTAAAACTCTTTTATTCTAGCTAGTATTTTCGTTCCTATTAGACTTTTATTAGGCATATGATTTTTAAACACCTCGTTACAAATAGGTGAATTTTATTTCATTGTTACTTAGACGTTGTTTGAAGTTTGAAGAATTAATTCTCAATAGTCTCACGATCCTTTGGTTGATCACCCTTTTATGCATTCTATTGATTTAGCGAATCATTGGTCTTCTTTTCAAGCTTCTTTTTAGTTCTTCAAGTTCTAAGGGAAAGTTGCTAAAAACCTATCCGGAATTGTTCGAAGGAATTGCATTTCATCTCACCGAAGACGGGGTTCAATTGAAGACAAGACCATTCTACCTAATCATCTACCATCGATGCCAATAAAAACATACACAAGCCATGATCATTCGTATCTTACTTTCCATATGTATCCAAGTAAGTTCTATAATCATAACACCTTTATCTATCCTTAACTGATCCATATCACGTCCCAAACTCTATTCGTCCGTATGTCCTTCTTAATTCTATTTCTTTAGGTTTTGTATTTTGCTATAGTTTGTGTCACGTTATAAGTGTCTTAGTTTACTTAATTATCGAGTCTAATTCCACAGTAAAATCGAGTCTAGTTTTTTTTATTTTAGTCGAGTATTTCATATAGTTAGTCAGGTTGAATCCTTCATTCCGCTGACGTTGTTGGAGTCCTTTAGAAGTCTTTCGCTTGCATCTTAATTTGGCTTAGACACCTTTGTCTGGGTCACACCATAAATTTAGCATCAGAGCCACGTCAGCTCTGCTGGTCGTGGTTCAATCTGACGTGTCAGATTTTTATCCTACGTGTCACACAAGTGTCGTTTATTTTGCTTTCGTGTCTTTGAGTTGTAATTTGATTATTAATTGAAAAAAAGAGAGATGGATCAAAAGAAATTCGATCCTAATAAAAAAAAAGAAGTATTGTAAAAAAAACATCAAATCAGATTTATTTTCGATTGTTTTGTTCTTTTCCAAGTTATATTAGACTCTTTCCTTCCTAATAGATAACTTAGACTATTTAGATTGTATCCATCTAGGTGAAACACATCCAAATAGGTACTTCCTTATCTATTTTCTTCTTTCCTTATCTATTTTTCTTCCTTCTTTATCCAGTTCTTTTCCTCCCTTATTCTTTCCTACCCAGCTATTTTCGATCCTATACACCAAGGGATTGAAATTCTTCTTCTTTCTATACATACATACATCTTGCATACTTCGTACTCCACATCCTTCCACCGTGGTTCGCGATCTACTGAATTGAGCTTGCGATAAGACCGAGAGGAGCTGATCAAGAGCATAAGAAATTCGATCAACACCACCATCATACCACATTCACATGTGCACCACATCTTGAGTGACATACATGAACGGTAAAAATAGAGTGAAAACACGAGTGATTATGAGGTTGTGAGATTTTATACCTTGTTTCTTTCATGTTTGTTCATCTTGCAGGTACAATGAAGAAAGGAGAATCGTCTATTCCACCTATAGATGAACCGAGATCGCCTAACACTACAGATGATCACTCATTCTCATCCAACACAGCATGGGACCTGAAGTACAACTTTGATGCTATGGCACAGTACTTCAGGTGCCAGAATCAACTGATGAATGACGAATTCAGCAATCAAGTAGCTGAATTGACTGAGCAGATTAAGAAGCTCACAGCTCAGTCTACTGTACCACAAGTAGTCCAAAGAGAAGCTGTGAGGCATGCCGAGCCTCAAGGAGCTGCAGTAGTCTAGCAACGGCCTCAGAGAGCCATACAGAGGCCACCTGTTATGCAGACATTCGAGAGGGATGCTGGCTACGGAGACAAGTACGATGATTATAGTGAGTACGAAGCCGATTTTGTACCACAGAGACAGGGTAACTGCGAAGAATGTCCCCGAGCACCGTATTGACACGCATTCCACGTTCAGAGACCGAGATTTGAGGATGCCGACATGGTGAGTAACATCAAAACCACCATCTCGGAGTTTGAAGGTTTACATGATCCCGATCTCTACCTTGATTGGGAACGAAAGGTAGACAAAATTTTTGAGTGTTATGACTTCCCAGAGTTAAAAAAGCTGCAGTTTGCATCTTTGGAGTTTAGAGGTTATGCAGCCACTCGGTGTGAGTTCCAGCAGAACTGGCGATGCCATGAACACCACCCTCCCATCAACACTTGGCATGAGATAAAAGACGTAATGCATGGACATTTCATTCCAGTCCACTATGAACGTGAGCTTGAGAAGAAGCTTAACAAAATTAAGCAACATACGTGATCCATTGAAGAGTACCACAAAGAGCTTGAAATAGCTCTAAATCGAGTTGGCAAAGAGGAGAGCCTCGACGCCACCATTATCCGGTATATCGAGGGAATCAATTAAGATCTAAGTCCCCCTTGCAAAGAAGAGACACACTCATTTCTCCAATCATTCAAGAAAGAATCTCTTCTCACTCTCATCTCTCTTAACCAAAAATTCTAGCCAAATTTCTATAATGGCAAAATTCCTTAGTTCCGCCAACTCATTCAAAAACCAGATGATGAGAGATAAATTCCTTGACAGGAAGAAATTCTAGGATATTCTTCAAAAATCAAACGGCCAAAACCTGCTTGTTAGTCTTCACAAGACAGAAATCCTTCACTACCTGGAGACACCACCCAGATTCTTCAGACAAAATCTGGTGTGTGAATTTCTTCTCCAAGCACAAATTGGTGCTAATGGCAAGGAAATTACATCAATTATCCAAGGCCGGCCTATCAAGATAACTAAAGGAACAGTTGCTGAAGTTTTTCAACTTCCAAGGCAAGGAGCAACAGTTCAAGAGTTGAGTGAAGTAACTGAGCCATACTGGAGAAGGTGGAAGGCCCCCACCTGCAAGAAGGCATTCAGTTTTACCACAGCTAAAACTGATCTAAGGCCAGAGTATGGAGTTCTGCTCTACATCACAAACAAGATGATGTTTGGAGCAATTGGAAGCCTAAGCCAGCTCACCCATGAGAGGTACAAGGTGATGATACACCTAGTTGAAGGACGCGAAACAAACCGGACATAGTTTATATTCTCACATATCAAGTGTCAAGTCCTCAAGGCCTCCAACTCAAAGAGAACAAGGAAGTTTAAGTCTATGGTGGGACTCGTTCTTAGGATGAGCAAGATGATTAAAGATATCTTGAAGCTGTATGGGTTACTTGTCCTCATCTCTAACTGGATCCCCAAGAAAAGAAGCATTCATCTCCACTCACTCAAGAAGAAAAGGAGGACAAAAGGCAATATAAGTGCCACAACCTCAACTACCTCAACTGCCAATGTTGTTCCGTCACCAATCTCAAAGAATGGATCAACAGCTAACTTCCAAGACTGTTCCGATCCAGATGAGCTCATTCCATTAATCCAAATCCCTTACTCAGACTATAGAGCTGACTACTTCAGGAGAACTTGCCCTCCTCTCCAACTGACGGAAGAAAATATTCGCACTTTCTATAGTGGTGAATATGTAGCCAAAAATGCATAGAAAGAGGTAATCAATTCACTCCTCACTCAATTTGCATTTGTGGCTAAACAAGATCAAGAGCTTTTCAAGCTACTGCACCGGTACTTCTACTAGTACAGCTGGAGACATTCAATGTCCATCCAGTCTCATTTCTTGATCACTGCTTTTCACGGCATGAGTTTTTGGCAAAGAGAAGAAGTTTGGAGTTTCAAATGGATAGGGTCTTTAAATCCATTTCCTCTAATAATTGTGCAAGTACAGAGGATTGTGAGTCATCAATTGACCAACAAAATTCCTCCAACTGCCCTACTTGCCGAATTGGAAAGTGATACCAAGGCTCAAGAAGAAGCAGGAGTCCAGCAGTCAGTCAACTGCACCACCAGCCCTACCTGTCCAAAACTGAATTTTGACAATTTGTCAAAATAGTTAGCTGAGCTACTTTGACCAACTGAACCTGCAACTGCGCAGATGCACAGAGAGCTACCTCTCACCCCAATTGCAGTGAGTCGACTATGTGATGTTGAGGATACTGCCACATCACCAAATCTCTTGTCAAAGAGATATGTCACCCCACTGATTGCTTCAAGCTCAAAGACAGCCGCCCAACTGAACCCTCAGGAAGTTCAGCTCAAGTCATCCTTGAGGTGGAACTTTCAGAATAGGCGAAGGGTCATGTCAGCTGAAGCCAAGCACCGAAGTCAATCCATGAAGAAAGTAAGGCTAGAGAAGCCTGCTAAAGGAATTGGATCTACCTCAAAGAGGAAAAGGCCAAACTGCCCTGACAAGAGTAGTGAAGAGAATCCAGTTCGACCCATCAAGAAGATAAAACTGACTGAGACTTAATCCTACAGTTTAGCAACTTATGTAATCAGTACAGTGATGAATCAGTTCAAGGGGCCAAGAAGAAGACATGACAAAAACTGATCGATCAGTTGCCACATCGTTAGTTCGTCAAAAGTCATCAGTTGGACTGTATCCCAACTGACCAAGGATAAGTTTTAAATTGATTTTTCTTTAAGCTTATTCTTAATAAAATTATTGCCGTTGTGATTCATTTTTCACAATCCAACGGGCATAATTTTCAAATGGGAGATCTCTCAAAGATAGCAAGTATTAATGCTACTGAGCAAAATCAACCACTACAGTGAAAAGTGAGTTGACCGCCAGAGATATATAAATAGTAAAATTCTATACCAAATATTTGCTATTTATGGCAATTACCCCATTTTCAAAATGGATGAAATCTTAACCGCTGATCTAAAGTAAAGCTAAACTTATAGATGGCTGAGATGATCATCACATTTTAGCCAGTTAAGCATCAGTCAAATCCATTAACTGATCAGCTAAGGAGTACTCGAGTGCTACTCGTAGTACATGCATGCAAAGATTCTTCTAAATGCTAAGGATATATCGATCAAAGATCACATATCTATCTCACTAACTCTCCTTGCATTGCTTTGCATCCCTCTCTCTCTAATCCATTCAATCTCTCTGAAATACTCTCTTTCTTGCAAAATGGAACTCCCCGCTCAATACATAGATCCAGCTAGACTTGCTCTCAATCTGAAAAGAGACAAGTTCAAAAAACTGGACCTCCTGAAGAGAAGACTTAAAGCTGATGAATTCCATCGATTAGTCACAGCAGTGGAGAAAACTGAACTCATTCAGTTTCTTACTCAAGGTCCATAGTTTGGACGATGCTTTCCGAAGTTAGTTGTCGAGTTCTATATCTATTCCCAAGTCATAGGAAACAGCAACATCATTTCAACAGTCAGTGAATAACCGATCGTGATCTCCAAGAAAACCATGATGGAAACTCTCCATCTCCCAGGAGCAGGTTCACCGACAGGCTCGATAGCCATGCCAAATAAAAAAGATTTGTGGAGCCAATGGACAAAACCAGGAGTTGAGCATAACGATTACTCACATAGACTGAAGGACAGTCTTCGGCTAGAGTTCATCTAACTCCAAGATATAGTCATCCACTGTCTTCGAGGTAACCTGGAATATACTCACTTCAGTGCCGAAAATGCTCACCTGATGAGACTCATCTACAACCGATGCAGAGTTGACTGGGCATCGTACGTGCTATCACATCTACGCCAGAATGTTCGCATGGTTCATTTTGACCATCAAACTAGAACATTCATGGAGAAGTTGGGATTCATCAATCGACTCAGCATGATCATCTGTGATCAGATTCAAGTTCTCCCTCACCAAGGCGTGTTGCTGGACAGGAGAGACTATCTCCCCACAATCGTTGTCAAGAGAAAAAGGAACCTGAAGCCATTTAGCCTAAGATCGAGAGCTGTTGAAGAAGGTCCTTCCACTCTGACTGAACCGACTTCAAATAGTCAAGAAAAGCAATCTATGTCAGATGATGACATGACGACAGAATCAACTACGCCAGCTGAGTCTGAACCAGCTGAAAACAACTGCATTGATGGCGTTGAAGAAAGCTTCAACGAGACTCTCAACAGTCTACTGTCAAGTAGAGTTCACATCATTAAGAGCTACGACTCTGATCTCTTCAATCAACTAAGGAGATATCTTAGATGGTCACTCTAGAGATATCAAGTTGATGAAGCAGTCATGTTTGAACTGCTTGACAGAAAGGGACGCCACTTCTGGAGTTAAGAAGGAATTTGGAGCAGAAACTGGATAAACAATCCATTCACGACTACTCCCACACTGTCAGAAGTCATGGATTCAATGATTCACAGAATCCAGCATGGAGTACCAGCCGCAGTTCCTCTATCTTTTGCAAAACTGTCCAACTCATCATCCACACTAATAGAGCTCAACCACCCACCTCCAACAGAAGAACTCCTTACCAGCTTGGCCATGATGAAAATTGAACCTCAAGTTCAGTCTCTACTGCCAGATCTACGGCAGTTCATGCCAACCGCAGAAGCATCCAATTGGCTATCCTCACCTCCATGAGAACATCCATACCTTTGCCCATATGAAGGTAACCTACCTACTACATTCAGCTTGTTACCACATGTTCTCATTCCATCCTTTGATCTACATATGCACACCCTTTTGGATGATGCCAAAAAGGGGAAAGGGAATGAAAAAATTAAGAGGAATGATAGAAGAAAGTTTTTGAGTCTCTGGGATGAGATTCAGGGGGAACCCTCACAGTTTCAGGGGGAAGTTATGAGGACTGTAAGAACTGCTCGAGAAGAGAGGCATCAACCTCAGGGGGAAGTTTGGGGAGATGTCTAGAGAAGAGCCAGAGATGGGAGACAAGTGTCTCTAAGGGAAGTTTGGGGAGAAGTATGGAGGAATGGTAGAGAAAAAGGAGAATCTAGCAATTAGTGGAACAGATGAAGAAGGAGATGAGATACCGGCTGAAGAAGCACAGCAGCTGACGAGCTAGATACTGAAGAAAACGAAGAAGAAAAAGAAAAACAAACTGTTGTATATTGAAAGAAATCTAATCAGTTTATATAATCAGTTTCTTAAGCTATAAAAGTTTTCTTGCTTGATTGTATTCTCTTTTGCACAACTCAAAAATTTCTTAATCAGTTTTTCCATCACTACTCAATTTTACCATGTTTTGGACATCATCAAAAAGGAGAAAATTGTTAGGAAAAACTATCAAGGGTTTTCCTGACTGGGTTTTGATGAAATGTCAAAATATGCTAAAATATGCAAAGAGCCTTGAAAAATTGAAAAGAAATCAAGTAGAAAACTAAGGATGATCATATAAAAAATTGAGCTATCAAAACCTGAAAATAATCAATCCAAGTGAGAAAAGAAAAGAAAAGAGAGAAAAGAAAAGAAGAGAAAAGAGAAAGAGAGAAAAGAAAAGAAAAAGAAGAAAAGAAAAGAGAGAAAAAGAAAAAGAAAAATCCAGCCATAAGAGTTGTTGAAAAGAAAAATTGTAGCTTGCTAGATCAGTTAGCAAGATAAACTGAAAGTTGCAGTTACCATCCAGTGGAGTACTAAATGCCATCAGTCTACAGTCATGAACTGAAGAAGGCACCAGTTCAGGAGTACCCAATTCCAGCTGAAGAAGAATACCAGCTGAAGCTACTAGTTTAAGGCACCAGTTCATAAGTGCCTAAGTCCAGCTGAAGAAGATTACCAGCTGAAGTGAGGACCATTCCAGCTGAAGGAGAATACCATCTGAAGAGCACATCAGTATGAGCTGATGGACATGCCAGCTCAAGAAGTGACAGCTGAAGAATGTACCAATCCAAGGTACGAGCTGAAGGATATGCCAGCTCAAGAAGTTCTAGGTGAAGAATTAAGTTCCAACTAAAGAAGTACCAGTTCGAAGGATACCAACTGAAGACGCATCAGTTCTGAAGTCTAACTGAAGTAGCGCCAACACCCGAACTGAAGACCAGTCCAAAGAAGTTCCAGCTGAAGGGACATCAGTCTAACATGCCAGCTAAAGAACACTGATTCGAAACTGCTAGCTGAAGCAAACCAAACTGGAACTCAGAAAGCATCAAGCCAGAGTCCAGAACTGCCAGCTGAAGATAATCTTAACTGGAGCTTACAAAACTGCTATGAATGTGCAGAACTGACAGATAAGGAACTGAAGATTCCAACTGCCAATAGAAGCTCAGAATTGAAGATCAAGACAGAGGCCGTAACTGAAATTCAACTTTTAGAAAAGCCAAAAAGAAGATCTTGAAGTTAATACAACCAAGATCTTAGAACAAAAGCTCATTAGAAGAACAAAGGCTATCTAATGGCTCTTTAAATGAAAGCCCCTTAACGGCTTTATCATTTATGATCACACAGTGATCATCAACGGTCACCTGCCACTCATTTATAAAAGATGAGCAACCTAGAAGATGGCCGTGACTTTTGACTCTTGAAGAGAACTTTTGGTCAGACTTTCAGCGAAGACGTTCGCCAAAGTTCTAAAGCCTCACGCTCAAACTCAGCAAAAGCAAAAGTCCAACTGAAGAAAAGGAGTAAACTGCTCATCAAGCTAGATATTGAAGAAGTCCAGCCAGAGCCATTCTCTCAGTTCCACTCTACAAAGATCAACTACCCAGCTCGAGATGCAGACGCGCAAAGGAGCATATCACTTGATACCAGTTTCAAGACTGTCTTCTTGAAGATCAAAAGAGATCTAAAACCTTGTAAAGATGGGCAATAGCACCAAAAGTCTTAATGAGCATTTGAGATCGGTAAGTGTGAGTTGTCGACCCAGAAACCGGCTGAGGAGGCTACTTTCAATGGATTGTCGCTTCCAGGACAGCAACAGTTGGGAAGGAATCTGTGACTCGTAAAGTCAATGACAGCCAGGTCCAATACCTATCTTCACTGCGTAACTGTAATAAAGGAACTTTACACTTGCATAGTGAATTGCCCTTCTGCGGAAGGAAGAGGGGACGTAGAAGTTGAGCTTCGAACCTCTATAAAACTGTCTGTGTGCGCTGCTCCATTTTCAGCTTTCAGTTACATGTTCTAAACTGCACACTTCAAGCACACACAACACTCCGAGCTAGCTGATCATCTCAACTGATCATCTAAAGATCATGGATAACTTATCGAGTCAAATGGGCCCTATCTAAGAGAGCTTTCACGGCAAAGGGATCTAGAGTCAAAGAATCGCTTGAGCTTGTATATAGTGATGTTTGTGGTCCTTTATCCACACAAGCTAGAGGTGGTTTTGAGTACTTCATCACTTTTATTGATGATCACTCTAGATATGGATATCTTTATCTTATACCTAGGAAATTCGAAACTTTTGACAAGTTTAAGGAATTCCATGCAGAAGTTAAAAAGCAGCTGGGTAAATCTTTGAAGTGTCTTCAATCTGATCGAGAAGGTGAGTATGTTGATATCAAGTTCAAAGATTATTTGATAGAGCATGGTATTTTACACCAACACACAACACCTGGCATCCCTCAGGAAAATGGTGTTGCTGAAAGGAAAAATCGAACTTTGCTTGATATGGTTAGATCCATGATGAGCTACTCTAAACTGCCCGATATGCTCTGGAATATGTGTTGCAAATGACGATATACATTTTGAAAGTAGTTCCATCTAAGTCAATTGAAAAGATACCTCTAGAGTTGTGAAAAGGAAGTAAACCTAGTTTACGCCATTTTCGCTTATGGGGGGGCTAGCACACGTGCTTAAATGAAACTCTGGAAAATTGCATCCACGATCAGAAGTGTGTCTGTTCATAGGATATCCCATGGGAACAAGAGGAGGTTTGTTTTATGATCCACAGGAAAAGAAAATAATAGTTTCGACTAATGCTATCTTTCTTAAAAATAATTATATGCAAAACTTCAACCTTGCAGTAAAGTTGTACTCGAGGAGTTACTTAATAATAAGATCAAACCACAACCCACAAAAGTTGTTGGAGAAACCACTAATGATACCACTGAACCAAATCAGAATATCATGGCACCTAGACGCAGTGGGTGGGTGATTGTTCCACCAATCCGCTATCATCAAGATGAAGAGGCAAATGTTGCAATTTTTGATGGAGTCGATGATGATCCATTAACATTTAAAGATGCAATAGAAGATTCTGATAGAGAGAGATGGCTTAAGGCTATGAACCAAGAAATAGAGTCTATGTATTCCAATTCTGTCTGGGTTCTTGTAGATCTATCTGAAGGTGTCAGACCAATAGGGTGCAAATAGATCTATAAGAGAGAGAGATGTATGGATGGGAAAGTAGAGACTTTCAAAGCAAGGCTTGTGGCTAAGGGTTATACCTAAAAGAAAGGAGTCGACTATGAGGAGACTTTCTCTTCTGTAGCCATGCTTAAATCTATTTGTATACTTTCAATCACTGCATGTCTTGACTATGAAATATGGCAGATGGATGTCAAGACAGCCTTTTTAAATGGCTATCTAGAAGAAGATATCTACATGCAGCAACCAGAGGGTTTTGTAGTTGAAGGGAAAGAGCAGAAAAGTCTGCAAATTGCTTAGATCCATTTACGGACTAAAGCAAGTCTCTCAGTCTTCGAACCATAGATTTGATGAAACCGTTAAATCATATGGTTTTTGTTGGTTTTGTATACTGGAAAGCTTCTCTTTCTATACAATAAATAATAATAAGATAATATAGATTGAATAATGATTGCAGTCATTGTTTGTGTATATATTTATTGTTATATATTTATATGCATGCTTCCATATACTTGCATTACAGATGATATGGTGTGGGTGAACACACGGTAAAGATCATATCATCGGATTCCTTGCAAAGTATTAAAAGGCTCGTAGTTTAGATGGTCCTGAACCAACCATTGTACACCGTAGAATAATCTGATAGTTAGTTTATCTTGCCTGGCTAATTATTCGGATACACTTGTTAGTGTATTGAGGAGGATCACGATAGGATACTATTCTCTGTTATGACCCTAAAAGGAGAGAATAAAGATCCACAGAGTTTGGGTTCTTAATCTATGTATAGTGGCGGACATATATATGTTATGTCGACTACTTTGATTTATCAATGAGTGAGATTCTTTGATAGGATCAACAACCTCGATATTTTGGGTAGTGGCATTTACATATATGATGGGTCGTGCATTATATATGGTCACCATGTCCTGACGTGCCAGGTTGATGATATCATCTTGAGGAAGCACGTAGATCATGGGAAGCCCTGCAGACAGAATATTAATTTATTCTTTACATGATACAGAAATCGTGCAGTACTACTCAAGGAACAATATATAAATTAATTATAGCTATCAGAAGCTTACATAATTAATTAATGGACATTATATCTTAAACATGGGGAATGACTGAACTAAAGAAGAAAGCATATTCGTAAATATGTATTAAATTAGTAGGTCAGTATTATTCCTTTAGTGGAATAAAAATAATACTTAATTTATTTAATTATATCCTAAGTTTATTGGATATTAGAAATTAAATAAATTAGCAGGCCATTTTAATATTCTTCTAGATCCCTGTTGTAGCCCAATTTGACCTAAGTGGACTGAGAATAGAATAAGAGTTGGAGGCCCAAACCCAATAGGGTTTGGAGAGTTAATTTTCGTCCCCTCCCCTATAATAAGGAAGGGGGGCCTCGAAATTTATGATGAAAAATACACTCTAATACAGCCCCTCTAAGTGCTCTTTTGATTCCTAGAGTTTCGACAACTATTTAGTAGTCTGCAGCCCACCCTGTATCTAAACAAGGTCTGGGAATACAGCAGAATATCAAGAAGTAGAATATTGGAGCTGTGAGATTTCGAATACCAAGAAGAAGTAAATCGTCATCCATGTGTTCTCCATCAACAACGGGATTAGACCTTTAATCCCATGAGCAACCCAACAAAGTTTATAAGTACCGGTTTCGATAGATTCTATTTTATTCCGCTGCAATAGATACGAAATTGAAACTTGCATGTTAATTCCACATAGGATACTTAATGTTACACATAAAATTACGATTTACATGAGTTAGAATTAATGGCATCCAAATAGATCATGTGGGGTACAATTCGAGAAAACCCCAACAGTTGGTATCAGAGCAGGTTTTAGCTTTGGTGTAGAATTAATTCTATGGTAAATTCTAATTATTTGTTTAAATCTGTAGATGAATTTAAGGTGTTTAAATTTTTAGATTTAATAGTTCTTCATGTTCGAATTATTGGAGAATAAAATTGGAAGAAATTTTTTGTAGTGTTCGAAAATTTCTAGTTTTATTCCTAAGATTATTTTCGAAATTTTAGAATTAAATTTGGGAAGAGATTTTGATGTATGTCAAAATTTCCTGACTTAATTCTAATGAAATTTTCGAAAATTTGAGATTAAAGTTGTTAAGGATTGTTAAGATCCTAATTTTAATCTTAGTATGAATTTTTGATCGTGGGATGTTATAATTGGGATGATGTTTCATCTAAGATGAAATTTCCCACTATCCAATTGCCATGATGATCGAGAATTTGGTGTATTTGATTCCTTTCCAAATTCTTGATTAGTATGATCGAAAATTGATGAATAAATTCCCTAATTGTTTTTTCGTTCATGATGAATTGTGATTTGGAATTTGTATCTTTGATAAAATTGCATTCAAAATAAATTGCCATGCACGAGAATTGTGAAGTTAATTACCTAATTGTTTTTTTTTTGGTAATTTTCGATAGTTAGGATTTAATTTAGAAATAGAATTTTGATAAATATCAAAATTTCCAATCTTAATCCTAATGTGCTTCGAATTTTATGGGTGTTAGAATTGGAGAAGGTAATTTTTTATGTATATCAAAAGTTACCAAATTCTAATCCAAGTAGGTTTCAAAATAGAATTTTAAATTTGGATAGTGTTTGAAGAGGATCAAAACTTTCATATTTTTATTCTAGTAATTTTGATACCTAGTATATAATTTGGAAAGGATTTTGATTAATATCAAAATTCCAAATTATTAATTTTAATTAGGGATAGGCGAAAATATTAGGTTTTAATTTGGAGAAATTTTTTGATTAATTTCAAAATTTCCAAATTTAATCCTAAGGTAATTTTTTGAAATTATAAGATTTAATTTGGTAGAAAATTATAATTAATTTCTAAATTTTATCTTATTGATCATTTCGAAAATTTAAAAGATTTAATTTGGAATAGATTTTTGATTAATATCAAAATTTTCAGATTTAATTATTTAGGAATTTTCGAAAATTAAGGATTTTAATTTGGGAAAGATTTTTGATAAATATCAAATTTTCCAGATTTATTCCTTATGTTATTTTCGAAGAATTAAGATTGAATTTGGTGGAAAATTATAAATAATTTCCAAATTTCATCTTAGTGTATTATTCGAAATTTTAAGATTTAATTTGGAGGAATTTTCAATTTATTTTGAAAATTTCTATATTTTATCTTTGTGATAATTTCGAATGTATAAGATTTAATTTGGTGGAATATTTTAATTAATTTTAAAATTTCCAAATTTAATCTTATGGTTTTTCGAAAGTCTTAATTTAATTAAGGATAATTTTCGAAAATGATCATGTATGGATATCATATGCAATTTTATGTTTATGATAGTTGTTGTATGTAAACGGTTTTTGTTTGCAGGTGATACCGACTATCATGGCTTTTTAATTTTGTGATGTGATGATTTAATTATGTTGAATGTATGGTTGTTGATAGTCGTATGCCGGTTTGGCTACGAGGTTTTCATCCATGAGAAAATCCATGGATTAGACTATCATTTTTTTTATTACCTTAGTTTAATGTAATAGGAAAAATAAAATGTTAGAGTATAGTGATGATTTCAAAAATCATCATAGTCTTGAGTTGTAATTTTAATTCCTTTATTATTCTAGATATATTATGATTTTCCATAATTAAAATCTTTATCATATGGAAATTGAATATTTAAGATAATGATTATTTTATCCTAGTGGATTTGGATGAGGTAGTTGATATATTTGGATTTATTCAAATATGATAAGAAAAGATTTAAATTTGGAATAGAAATCATTATAGAATTAGATAAGGATCGAAATCTACTCAAGGAAGGAAAGTGGAGTAGCCCCATGTAATAACCCGAAATATTTTAGAAGGTTTTATTCAACTTATGTTACCCTCTGGTAAGTTAGAAAATAAGTTGAGTCCTTAAATGATTCAAATATAGGAAATTCCAGGCAGGAAAATCTGTTAAATTTTATTTTGGTCAAAAATTGCTTTAAAAATATGTTATGATATTTTTCTCGGGTTGATAGAAAAAATTTCGAGCATCGTGCCAAACTTTGAATTTTCTAATTTCGAGTTCAAATGAACTCTTGGCACAACTTTAAGTTGAAAAATAATAAATTTAATAGAAAAAAAAACATCCGTCATTATTCAATTTCTTTTTCAAAAGATTATCTTATTCCTAATTATCATATTCTTTTTCCATCATTATCCTCTTTCTTTTATTCATTATTATCCTATTTATTTTTCCTCTATAAATAGGAGTTTAAGGTTTCAATTTTCATTCATTTTTAAAATCGAATCGCCGAGCAGCTTCCAGAAAATGTACAACTCTAGTTTCCTATTTCAATTCTGAAATAGTCATTTTGAAGGTGACAACGCGTAGATCACGAATACATAATTGAAATGATGACACGAAGGATGATCACGATGAAAAATCATCGTGACCGCCGCCAATTCCTCAGAGAATGTACTTTCTCCGATTCTAGTCATTCGGACAGATGAAAGTTCTAAATATGCTTGTATTTCGTTTATCTTTAATTCTACCGATTTCGATTTTTGATGTTGTGAGTTTTCAATATTTTTCCCCGTTTTCATTTTAATTAAATATCAGATCTACTCTTCCTGGGTAGTCGTATTAGAAATATTCTTTTTATAAATAGTCTTTGATCATTTGGATCTTGTAGTTAACCGGAATAGATTTTTAATTTCTCGTCGTTTGAAATCTGGATCCGAATATTATATTATAAATCTGCCCAGTTCGAATTTATGTTCTAGCCGTCCGATCTTTGATATGATTACACCATTAAATTCCTAATTTTCTGCACTATCAAAAATTGTACTTTTGAGCGAAAATCCAATGAGTATCGAGCTCGATCGAGACCGATACATTTTTAGCTAAAATCTGTGAATAGTGTTACCGATCAGTTTTGGTTTTTGTCCCGTTTCACCCATTTTGGGTCGTCAAATCGAAAAAGTTTCTTCTCATAAGTTTCTCGAAATAATATTTCCTATGCGCCCGTCGAATTTCGTAATTTTCGGATGAGTTTTGAATAATATCGATTATTTAATTTAAGCAGTTATTTTATTTTCGGGAGCATGTGTTATCGAAAAATTCTAAAATTCTCATTCTTTACTCTTGGCATGTATAGTATCATCCCTGAATATTTTTGTAATTTCCGAGCGGTTAAAAAGTGTCATGGCGTAGATCTGGTAAACTTTGGATAAATGACAAGTTTTAGAAAGAGACCTCTGTCAAATCAGTTGATCCCAGTAAAGCAAGAATAACATTTTGGAATTTATTTCCTTCTTCGTCGAAATTATTCGAGGTCTCTAGAGTCGCGCAATCTATTTTAGAATAGAATATAATTAATTATAGCTCCGCTTATAGTAGATTAATTTCCGAAAATATAGCGTTTATCCTAAGTTAAAGTTTACCTTCTGTAGTACCAGCTGAGCTAGAGAGAGAGTACCAGGGTTGATTCTTCAGGAGTTAGCTTTTCAGAATCCCGAGCAAGGTGGGTTACTATACTATCTTTGCAAATTGTATCTTTCGAGCTATTAAGCTCTGCTTTATTAAAATTGAATATGTGACTATCTGTGTTAAATATTTACGTGCTACTGTATATTGTCGGAGTCTCATAAACCAGCACTGTATCACTGTGAGTAGCTACAGTATGCATGCATTATTTGTCCTGCCCTACTCCTTGTCGGTGAGACTAAAATGAAACACTTATTGGTTATACTCTTTGGGTATACTATGGTCATACTCAACTTTATGTGCTGGTGATGTAGTTGGGGTTGCGGGATTTACGGGCTATACTCTTAAGCACTCTACGATAAAATGTTTTGGTGAACTTAGGTTGCTTCCAACTTTAAACCTCCTAAGCTTCACTACCTACATGGACACAGATAGATTACTTTTACAAAATGATTTGCATAACTTAAATTGTGAGAACTTGCCGACTGAGTGCATTAGTACTTGCCCAAATCTTTTCAACCATTTTCAGGTCAGTAGGCTGGAGCGTGGAGGTGACGAGGTTGAGAAATGAGCTATTATGATTTACATATTTTTCCGTTGTCTCTTTTTGTTAGTATTCTGTTAAGAATTGAGCTTCCGCACTTATGGTATTCTTTTGCTAAATGTGAAGAACTCTAATCTTGGTATTTTGTTGATATGATTTTGCTTCTCTGATTCTGAACATTTTTTTACTTCCTAGTTAACATGTATCATATGCTTAGCTATATAATTATTCCAAGGAGAGGAAGCCCGTCTTTCGTTATGTCTATTTGATCATTCATTTTGGCCTATGGAAGGGCTTCATTTGTTCAGCATATTGGTGTTTGTTTCTTTTGTCGACCTATGAATGGGTCTATTGATTGTGGTATCTGGTTATTTATTTTCGTTTGGCCTATGAAAGGGCTTATTGAATTGCTACAGCTTCCATTCTTCTCTTATAAGCCATTATAAACGGGGATTCACTCTAGTTACAGAGGTTATGCTATCTAATTTTTCAGAAGGCATAACCTATCTTTGGCATACTTGGTTGTTAAATTTTATTCCAAACACTAATCTTTTTTGGATTAACACTCCGTCATTAATTTAATTACCCCATTTCTTTCCCGGTTCATAACCCCCACCCCCGTGGCTTCCATTTCCACGATCTTTCGGGATCGGGGCGCTACACCCCAATAAAGGAAGGACGACATCCCGGACATGTCCCGAAACCCTAATCGGTGATAGGGTTTTGGCGAGATGCTTGGTGGTGGCGTGGATGATGTCTGTTATTCCGGAGCTGATTTTCCAAGATTATCTCATGAATGCAACATGAGAAATATGTCATGATAGTTGGTTTAAATTATTATGCTTATTGTGTCGTTGTTTGCATGTCATGGATATTTATCATTTTATGTGATGTTCTTGCATGCTAATTAGATAAAATGAAAATCTCAAGTATAAATAACTAAGTGGGAGAGATTCATACCAAAGCATGTAGAAATCTAATCGGTATCCATTAAATCTGGTTTAATTGAGAAGTGATTGGCATGCGCGTTGACATCAATCTTCCTCCATATCGGATGTGTCATATCACAGATTTCTCTATAAGTTAAATCTCCTTATATGGATAGCTGTAGAACACTATTAGAACTAACTGACTCCTCCATCTGGAGCAGTTAATTTCGAAATAGTGCTCTTGGTGCAAAGATAATGGTATTCACACTTAGATATAATTTATTAATAAATATCCACACTATCATGGCTTATTAATTAGACGATTATATGACCCGAAATAAAACCGACTATTAATTCACTTGTTAAAAGGAAACTTGACTGGAGGTGAATTAAAGGCTAATAACCTGTTTAGAAATGAATTTCATAAATGTCCACACTATCGTGGCTTTTGAAAAATATTATAAAATGTCGGTGGATATACATATAATTCTTTCTTAGGATTTCTATTATATGATTATCAAAATGGTGTGACTGTACTGCATGTTACTTTTCTGCTATTCTATATTATCTTCACACTCTCCAACTTGTCTTCTATTCTCAAAAGTTTTATATCGGTGAAATACTAAAGACTGGATACGGAACTTAAAACATTGTCTTAAACGGTTGAAGGTTTAATTGTACTTGATGAGGAATGTCATAAGAAACTAGTTGTGAATTCTGATGAAGTAGTGAGAATCTGTAATCTCAAGAAACTCTTCGGACATCAGAATTACACAACAAAATGCATTGCCATGAAAAATCTTATAAGCGCCAAGATAGTCGATTCCATTCCTGTAAGGGATCACGTTCTCTGGATGATAAGCTGCTTATCGGAGATCAAAACCCTGGATGGTGAACAAGATATCGAGTCTTAATCGACTTGGTGTTTAATAGTCTGTCCCTGAAGCTTAAATAGTTCCTTTGAACTTCAACATGATAAAGAATTATGTCACTTTATCATAAATGCTTGCTGATCTTCAGACAACTGAGATGCTAGTGAAAAGTATCACAGAGACGCAAATGGCTGAGAGAAATGCATCTTCAGGTAAAAAATAAATGCATCTCAACCAAAGAAAGCGTGTAGGACAATGAAGAAAATGACATAGTTACCTCAAAAGGACTCTAAGTCCGAAGGATATGTGCTTCAAGTACAATCAGCCAAGACATTGTAAGTCTGAGTGTCCTCTCAAAAGAAAAGGTATCTCTCACTCGTTTGAGTGAAGATGAGATCACTATGTACATGTGCAATGCTATGGTAAAGTGGCAGCCATTGCAGTGGGAGACATAGACATACCTTTCAGTAGTGATAGATTTTAGTCTTTAAAAAGATTGTCTATATGTGCTAGAATTTAGAAACTTGGTTTCTGTTTCTAAGTTGGTTTTGAATTGATATCTTGTTACTTTTGATAACTAGATTGTTATCATGAATGGGAAACATTTTATCTATTCTTGCACATTGGATGGACATCTTTAATACACTAAAATCTATGTCTAACACTACAAAACAACTATTGAATACATTGATGAACCTCAATAAAAGGAAAGAATCTTCACAAAGGAATCAAACCTGTGTTTGGCATCTAAGACTTAGATATATTATTCTTAAAAGGATTCAAAGTTTGATAAATGATGGTCTATTGGTCTCACTGGTCCTAGAATCGTTTCTTTGTGCAAATCCTACTAAGAAGGTAAAATGACCAAGTGTCCTTTAAGGCTAAAGGAATAGATCCAAAGAAGCTATTGGGTTTAATTCAATCTGCCTATGTGGCCCTAGCAACAAGTACCTCTTAGGTGACTTTAGGGATCACTTGGCGGAGAATGGGATTGCATCCCGGTTGACTACGTCTGCTATTCAAACAACAGAATGACATAGTGGTGCGAAGAAATAGAATGTTATTGGAAATGGTTAATATCGATGATGAGCTATTCAAAGTCATTTATTTCATTTTGCAGATATGTCCTAGAAACGACGATTGTCTATTGGATATCCTAACGAAAAGTGGTTTATTTTATAGTCCTAAGAATTAGAAGGACATTGTAAGCACTAATGCCTGATTCTTAGAAGAAGACTATATAACAAGTCACAATGTTAAGAGCAAGATCGTTCTTAATGGTTTGAGGAAAGGACATTCGAATCCTACACCAAAGTGTACAAGAAGAGGTACCACCTAATACTGCACAGCGTGTCACGAAGGTACATAAAATTCTTCATCGTAGTGGGAGGGTTGTGCGCCAACCTAATAGATTCATTAGTTTAGAAGAATCTTCTGATTTTCTAGAAAGACTAAATGAATTGGAGCCTAGAAACTACGATGAAGTGGTTCAAGATAAGGATGCGGTTTCTTAGAAAACTGCAATGGAATCTGAAATGGGATCCATGGATCATCATGAACTAGTGGGAGCTTGTAGAACCACTAAATAGGGTAAAACTCGTTTGCTGAAAGTGGATCTACAAAAGAAAGAGATGATCTAACGGAATTGTTAGATCTAGAATCTCTTGTCTGTTGCTACTCATTTTAACTTATTTGTTTGGCAAATAGAAGTCAAGATAGTTTTCTGAATGGAAGTCTTGAGGATAATATCTATATGCGGCAAACAGAGGGATTCATTGCTAAAGGCCAATAACACTTAGTGTGCTAGCTTAGAGGCTCATTCGTGGATTTAACTAAGCATCAAAATCTTGGAATATTCGATCTAACAAAGTTATCCAGTCGTATAGATTTATGGAGAAATCGGATAAAGGTTGTGTGTACAAGAGGCGTGAGAGAAATGTGGTGGTTATCCTAGTACCATATGTTAAATAACAACTTGCTTATTGGGTAACAATAAGAAGGTGTTATCGAACATAGGGGTGTGATTGTCCAGGCATTTCGATATGAAGGATTTGGGCTGATGTACTCATCCAGGTTACCTATATCGATAATGTGCTAGCTAGATTCAACATACAGATTCCAAGAAAGGTTTTATACCTTTCGAGAATGGAATACATCTACTCAAGGAAATGTGCTCCCCAAACACATAATGAGATGGATGAGTGGAAATGAGATTCCTCATGCTTCAGTAAAAGGAATTCTCACGTATGGTATGCTATGCGAAAAGACCGATATCTACTATGCAGTGGTATAGTGGAAAGATATCAATTTTAACCTTAGTTAAGGATAATGGACTGTGGAAAATAGTATTCTCAAGAAGACTTGAGATAGTATGCTCGTTTTACCACTCGGACAATCTAATTACCTTAGGTTATACGGACTTAGTTTTTCCAAAATTGATAAAAAAGATCAGAGTAAATCTTCCTCAGCATATGTGTTTAAATTGGGAAGGGGAGTCGTGGCATGGAGGCATGGAGGAGTAAGGCGGAAATGCATGCTCACTCCACCATGAAAGTCAAGTATGTGGCTGGCTCTGAGGCTACGAAAGACTGTACGGCTACATAGCTTCTTGTTGGACTCAAGCATGGTTCCTAATTTGCCTTAGGAGTGTCATGACACACTGTGATAACTCTAGTGCAGTAGCAAATTGAAAAAGGAATCCAGAGTCCATGGGGCAATTAAACATATAGGATTAAAGTACCACCTTACACAAAATATAAGGGAGAAAGATGTGGCAGTGGTCAAGATTACATTAGAAGACAAAAAATGGTTATCCCATTCATGAGCCTTCCAAGACCTTCAATGGTCAAGTGGAGATAATGGGAGTTGATGCAGACCCGAGGCCGTTTTTGAGTTTATGTTATGTTGGAGAGTTAGCCAATGTGTTGTTTATACTTGAAAGACATGCTTCGAGTATAAGTGGGAGATTGTTGGTTTTGTATACTGGAAAATTTGTCTTTGTATACAATAATAAGATAATATAGATTGAATAATGATTGCAGTCACTGTTTGTGTATATATTTATTGTTATATATTTATATGCATGTTTCCATATACTTACATTGTAGATGATATGGTGTGGGTGAACACACGGTAAAGATTATATCATCGGATTCCTTTTAAAGTATTAAAAGGCTCGCAGTTTAGATGGTCCTGAACCAACCATTGTACACTGTAGAATAATCTGATAGTTAGTTTATCTTGACTAGCTGATTATTCTGATACACTTGTTAGTGTATTGAGGAGGATCACGATGGGAGAGAATAAAGATCCACAGCGTTCGGGTTCTTAACCTATGTATAGTGGCGGACATATATATCTTATGTCGACTGCTTTGATTTATCAATGAGTGAGATTCTTTGATAGGATCAACAACCTCGATATTTTGGGTAGTGGCATTTGCATATATGATGGGTCATACATTATATATGGTCAACATGTCCTAGTGCGCCAGGTTGATGATGTCCTCTTGAGGAAGCACGTAGATCATGGGAAGACCTGTAGGCAGAATATAAATTTATTCTTTACATGATATGGAAATCATGCGGTACTACTCAAAGAACAAGATATTAATTAATTAGAGCTGTCAGAAGCTTACATATTTAATTAATGGACATTATAAATTAAACATGAAGAATGGCTGAACTAAAGAAGAAAGCATATTCGTAAATATGTATTAAATTGGTAGGTCAGTATTATTTCTTTAGTGGAATAAAAATAATACTTAATTTATTTAATTATATCCTAAGTTTATTGGATATTAGAAATTAAATAAATTAGCAGGTCAATTTAATATTCTTCTAGATCTCTGTGGTAGCCCAATATGACCTAAGTGGACTGGGAATAGAATAAGAGTTGAAGGCTCAAACCCAATAGGGTTTGGAGAGTTAATTTTCGTCCCCTCCCCTATAATAAGGGAGGGGGGTCCACGAAATTTATGATGAAAAATACACTCTGATACAGCCCCTCTAAGTGTTCTCTTGATTCCTAGAGTTTCCACAACTGTTTAGTAGTCTGCAGCCCACCCTGTATCTAAATAAGGTCCGGGAATACAGTAGAAGATCAAGAAGTAGAATATTGGAGCTGTGATATTTTGAACATTAAGGAGAAGTAAATCTCCATCCATGTGTTCTCCATCAACAACGAGATTAGACCTTTAATCCCGTGAGCAACCCGACAAAGTTTGTAAGTACTGATTTCAATAGATTCTATTTTATTCCGCTGCCATAGATTCAAAATTGAAACTTGCATGATAATTCAACATAGGATAATTAATGTCACACATAAAATTATGATTTACATGAGTTAGAATTAATGACATCCAAATAGATCATGTGGGGTACAATTCGAGAAAACCCCAACAGTTTTGACCAAAACATAATGAACCTTGTGTCTACAAGAGAATCAAGGATGGTAAAGTGGCATTTTTAGTGCTTTATGTGGATGACATTCTACTCATTGGGAATGATGTTGAAATGTTATATGCAATTAAAGATTGGCTGGCCAAGCAATTCTAAATGAAAGATTTGGGAGAAGCGAATTATATTCTTAGAATTCGAATTGATCGAGATCGCAAGAATAAATTATTGGCACTGTCTCAAGCATCTTATATTGATAAGATGAAGTTGCGTTATAGAATGCAAGATTCCAAAAAGGGGTTACCTACCAACCAAACATGGAGTCGTTCTCTCCAAGGAACAATGTCCTAAGACACCTGAAGAAGAAGAGAACATGAGACACATACCTTATGCCTATGCAGTAGGTAGCCTAATGTATGCCATGTTGTGTACTAGGCCCAACATTTGTTATGCGGTGGGTATAGTCATTGATTTTCAATCAAATCCAGGAATTGATCATTGGGTAGCAGTGAAGAATATTCTCAAGTATCTTTAGAGAATGAGAAACTATATGCTTATCTATTTTGGTGATAACCTTCAAATAGATGGATACACTGATTCTGATTTTCAATAAGAAAAGGATAATCGAAAGATGATATTTGGGTCAGTGTTTACTCTTGGTGGTGGTTGCCATAGTCTGGAGAAGATTCAAGCAATCCAGTACTGCAGACTCCACTATGGAGGCTGAATATATAGCAGCTTCTGAAGTAGCTAAAGAAGCATCATGGCTAAAAAAGTTACTAGTTGATTTGGAACTTGTTCCAAATTTGGATAGACCAATCCTCTTATATTGTGAAAATAGTGGTGCAGTGGCCAATTCAAAGGAATCTCGAAGTCACAAGAGGTCAAAGCGTATAGAAAGGAAGTATCATCTGATCCGAGAGATGGTACAAAGAGGAGACGTGGCAATTCTCAAGATTGCGTCTGCTGACAACCTTGCTGATCATTTCACCAAGACTATGCCTTCAAAAGTGTTTGAGAGGCATATTCATAATTTTGGACTAAGAGACATGTCCCATATGCTTTAGGGCAAGTGAGAGATTGTTGGGGATTGTGCCCTTAAAGCAATTGTGAATTATTTTTATCTTATTTATGAAAGCGACATTTATTTTCGAACTAATATGCTTCTAGTATATATTTATTTTACATCACAGAAAATCCCTAGTTTATTTAATGTTACCATAAACTAAAAATGAAGCCCGTGATGAATTTAATTAAAGTATGGGATCTTTAATTAAATTGTCACTAGTGCAGCCCGATGACATTATGAATGTGACTGTTTTATCTAAACCGTCGATGTGGAGACATCCAGTTGGGTACATTTATATATGATATGATCATATAGGACTTGGACCGATTTAACTTAATTATTCCTTCAAAATCCGTTAAATAAAAGGAACATTAAATTAAATCACAAGATGATCATGATGAATAATCTTAATCCTGAGTGATTATAGACTCCTGTTTATTTCAATGTGATTTTTGATTTGCTCGTTAAAGTTTGTTTGCCAACATTCTCTAAACTTGCATTTTAGATTCACATTTGAATTAAATAGATGAGAATGTAATTTATAGATATGGAATCCATTCCTTCTTTTGAGAAGTAGAAAGATAATTCTCTCATTTGTTAATCCTGGAACTGAGTGATTTGAGATCTCTAATTTATAAATTGTTTATAAATTAATTGCTCATTGGTGAATTAATGGTAAATGAGGAAAAGAGATAATTGAAGAGGTTAACGGATATTACATGTCTTCAATTATGAATTATCTATGGAGGATTAATTCATATCAAATGATTAAATCAATGGACTGCTCAAATTCATAGAGTAAATATGTTCTATTGTAATACCCCGAAAATTTTATTATCTAAATTTAATTAGGAATATATATATATATATATATATATATATATATCTAATAGTTAGAATAAGTGTAATATCCAATCTTCTTGGTATTAAAAAAATAAATAAATAGCATATACTAACCATAAGGATAATCTAGGGAAGAAAACGGACCCTTCTAGGTCACATTTTTAGGTGATGTGTGCCCATTGAGTGTGTTAGAAATACTCTTAGAACATTTTTGTATTTAATGTAGAACCCTAGATATGCACTTAATTTGATTAAATAGAATTTATTTATTAAGTGTAAATAGATTTAGTGTGATTTTTTTTTATTATTTACATACAAATATATACATATAAGTGCTAAATACAAAATGTACTATATAGTTAATTATATAATTTATATATATAGTAAACGTGTGTATATATATAAGCATATCCATCCATTTGCCATAAAGATAGAAATAATATATAATATGTAGTATACCGGTTATCTATGCCTTGTGCATACTTGTGACATTTGGAATATGCAGAATGCATACTATTGAACTGTGATAGATGAAAAGTGTTTGTTATATATACTCTAGAATGAGAACGAGAACTTAGAAGCTTGATAACATAAGATTATTAGCCTAGTTGCTGAACATAGGCTGGACTTGTAAACACTTATGAGATTGTTAAGAACATAGTTAAACTGAGGAAACCTTTCATTTTGATGATTGAACGTACGAAGGCCATAGACGATTGTGCGATGCAGTCAGGTCAAGTTTGGCAATTTGTTGATAGATCAATTTGGCGCCTTTTGTAGATCTGGAATGTTGTCTTCTTTTGATAAGTCTATCCCAATGTCACGTGCAAGAAAATATCAGAATCTACCATCCTAGGGAGCTAACGAGATAGCAGGTGCTATGAGTAGAAAAATGGCAAGAAATACTCAAATATTTTATAGTGAAACAAGAGATTTTCGTGGACAATAATATATATCATACCAATGAAGATAGAGAGGGAGTTAAACAAGCTAGCTTATCTATACATACGAGTTATGGTGTATCTATTTGGAATACTTATCTCGGTCACGACGGATCGAGAAACCTGATTCACATCAACATTCAGTCAGAAAAACTATGGAAATGAAATTGAGCCTCACACATAAGCAAATAGCTAAATCGAATTAGCGATACAAAATAAGAGATACAAGCTTCAAAAAGTCATCTTAGATGAGAACACAAGCTGGAAAATGTTCTACAATTATCTATAGACAATGAGAAAAGTGCAGTGAAAATAAAGGATGTGTGATGTGTTAAATGTATCGATCCTAATGAAGTATGTGATTGTCCCGGACCATATGCTCAAGAATGATGAGTTGATCTTATGTGTACATATAACAGACGATAGGAGCTTCGCTAGATAGAACCATCAAGATCAAGTAACATAGGAACTTGGAAACAATGTGTGATGATGGCTTGATGTTATGGGTTGACATAAGACTTTCACGATATAAGTCATTCTGATAGGTGCTCTAAGTGTATTATTTTTACTTGTTTACCTAGCTTCTGTGCATCCCTGCACACTTTGATCGAGTATTTTGATTGAGCTTTGTTTCTATGATAGTTAAGGGGATGAATCTCTGCTTCTTTTGAGCTATTTCTCATTACCTTAAGTCTCGATCTATGGATGGGTCCTATTTGTTTATCTGTTCATTTCTATTTACTTTCAATCGACCTATGAAGAGGTCTAGTTGTTATTTGTTTGTTCCGTCCTATAAAGAGGACTTTGATGATTTTCTTTTGGACTATGAAGAGGTCTATTTTCTTGTTGGTGTCTGTTTATTGTTTTCTTCATCTATGAATGAGTATCTTGATTTATTCTAGGTCCACTTTTCTTCTTATAAGCTGTTAATTAGAATGAGATTTTCTCTACCTATAGAATTTATGCTTCCTAATTTTCCAAAAGGCGTAACCTACTATTGGATCTATAGACTTTCTACCATACTATTCTTGATGCATTTCCATTAATTTATGTCTCTGAATTCATTTTTCTTTTTAATTAACACCATATCCCTCGTTTATTGCCTATTTTTCGAGATCAAGTCATTACACGAAACAAAGTTGAAGCCATTAATAATTGGTCTGAGCCAACAAATCCTTTAAAAGTACATAGTTTTCTCGACCTTATAGGAGACTATCGTAGATTTGTTGAAGAATTCTCAAAGATAGCCTCTCCTATGATACACTATATAGGAAGACGTAGTCTTTAAGTGTACATAAGCTAGTAAACAGAGATTTTAAGAGTGTAAGAAGAAGTTGACAATGACTCCTGATATAGACTCAATTCTACTCTTAAAATCATGTTGTCTTCTAAATCTTTCTCGATTACATATCATGTTCCTCGTGATAAGACTTTTCCATCAGTCTATCTTATTCTTCATTTGGACGTTTATTGAATCCTATGTGTCCTAATTATTGAAACACCGTCATTTTATCCTTAAAAATTCTACCATTTTATTTTAAACTCTAAAGTTGATTTCATCTTTGACTAGGAGTCTCAAATATTGTCATTATCATGTGGTCACATATTTCATTAAAAACGGAGTTTGTTTGACCTTTCAACGAAATTTTATTCGTTCTTTATTTCAACCCAATACCATATATTAAAATACATCACAAATTTATTGCCACCACTCAACATTATCGTACTCCATGTGTCACCACACATGTTAAGGGTGGGGGCAGCTGAATATCCTCAACCATGAAAACAATGAGCAAGCATAATCAAACATGACTCATTTATCTTCTCGCTCTATCATCTCGGCCCTCTCCTCCCAAGAAGCCATTTTTCTTTCAATCTTTTGGGAATGAAACCAGTTAAGAAAAATTCTGAAACTTTATACACACATTTCTTTGTCATAATAGAACAAAATTTATTTGATATTGTTTTCAACTGGTGCCCAAAAAGTTAAGAAAATGGGCTTAGAACCTCAGTGATGTTACCGGTCACCGAGTTATGTTGCAGTCCCATTGCGACATCTTTTTCCATTAATCTGGCCATTTCTTTCCCTGAGGTTTACATCATTGTAAACACAGCACTTCAAGTTTTTCATAACAAGTCTCAGATCATCAGTATGATATCATTTGGTCTATCAAACACACATCAGAAATCGACGTGTCAAATCTGCCACATAAATTATTGTGTTGCGAGTGCAATTTCAGAAGTTGTTTTTCTTCATTTCCTCCGAGGTATGGACTTGATTTTTGGTCTATAGCAACTCTTCTTCGCATTATTTCAATCCATTGTGTCCGATCTAAGATCAGATATCGTTTGATCCTCCGAATTCGAGCTATAATTTTTCCCAAAACCACACTCTTTTCTGGCATATTTCATCTATATTGAAAATGATATATTCCTTGATCATTTCCAGTTGTTGTAGCTATTGTATCATTGAACCATTTATTTCATCAAAATTCTTGTATTCCATACTTTGAAAAATTCTACTTTTGATTGAAAATCCATTGAATATCGAGTTCGATCGAGCCCAAACTTCATATTGATCAATATATTCGGTAAACAACAACAGTTGCCTTTCCAGCCAATTTTAGGCTAGGGTGATTGGAATCTTTCTCCGACTCCTTCTGACCATTTGTAGGCTTCTTGACAACAAATGCGTGGTTGTTGACTATGTCTTGATCGAATTTGAATTGAATTTTCTATGATTTTTCAAAATTACTTCTCTATTTTAAGCCATTAATTTTTTTCATTGGATTCATTTCAAGTTAATTGAAAGGTATTTAAGAACCTACTATCGAGTCATGTTGGGTTTTAAACACGAGTATTGTGCATTCTTAGTCAAAGTAAAATGAATAAAGATCCCATTAAATTAAAGTAAATATTAGATTAATTTTGAAAGTGGTTATATTGATCCTGAATTAAAGATTGATCCTTGTAGTACGTGAAAATACAGTTCTGGTAGAATAATATGAAAAGAGAGATAGTAGCATTTGTATAAGAATGTGTAACATGTCATCAAGTGAAAGTCGTACATCAACGACCTTCAGGTTTATTACAGCTGTTGGAAATTCCAGAGTGATAATGGGTGCATATAATGATGGATTTTGTGGTAGGTATAACAAGATCAGTGAAATGGAACTCAATAGTGTGGGTAATCAGGGATCGATTAAAGAAAGCAGCACATTTCATGCCGATCAAAATAACAGCGTAGTTAAGCAAAATAACACAGATTTATGTAAAAGAAATTGTTCGTTTGGATGGAATTCTAATTTCTATCACGCCGGATCGTGATACTCGTTTTACATCAAGGTTCTAGAGGAGTTCTCAAGAAGTAAATAAAACGAATCTAAGCTGCAGTACCACTATCCATTTCCAAATAGATGGCCAGTCAGAGGGAACGATACAAATTTTGAAGATATGCTCCGTGGAATTGTGTTGGACGGAAATACCAGCTGGGAAGACGTTTTATCTTTGATAGAGTTTGCGTATAACAATAGTTATCAATCAACTATAAAGATGGCACCATATGAAGCCTTGTATGGTCGCAAATGCAGATCACCCATGTTCTGGGACAAAGTTGAAGAAAGAAAAATTTTGGGTCCAAAGATTGTGCAAACTACTGTCAAGATGATCGACCAAATTCGAGCAAGAATGAAAGAAGCACAAGACAGACAGAAGGCTTATACAGATAAGCGCAGAACAGACCTACAATTTCAAGTCGATGAAAATGTATTTTTAAAAGTATCTCCAACACGACATGTTGTTAGATTCGAAAAACAAGGCAAGTTAAGACCAAGATTTATTGGTCCGCCATTCGAGATACCAGAAAGAATTGGTGAGGTTGCTTACCGATTAGCTCTACTACCAGACTTGTCACAAGTTCATGATGTGTACCACGTTTCAGTGTTCAGGAAATAGGTATTTGACCCAGAATACGTTGTCAAAAAAAAGTGAGTTAGATCTACGTTCTGATATGACGTACGAGGAGAAACCCCACGAAATTCTTGATAGAAAAGTTCAAGTCTTAAGAAACAAGCAAATTCCATTAGTGCTTGTGCAATGGAATCATCATGATCGAACTGAAGCAACGTGGGAACTAGAAAGCATGATGAGACAACAATGTCCTGAATTATTCGAAGGTATGTGAATTTCGGGATGAAATTCTTTTAAGGGGGGAGGGGTGTAATACCCCGAAAATTTTATTATCTAAATTTAATTAGGAATATATATATATATATATATATATATATTTAATAGTTAGAATAAGTGTAATATCCAATCTTCTTGGTATTAAAAAAATAAATAAATAGCATATACTAACCATAAGGATAATCTAGGGAAGAAAACAGACCCTTCTAGATCACATTTTTAGGTGATGTGTGCCCATTGAGTGTGTTAGAAATACTCTTAGAACATTTTTTTATTTAATTTAGAACCTTAGATATGCACTTAATTTGATTAAATAGAATTTTTTTATTAAGTGTAAATAGATTTAGTGTGATTTTTTTTATTATTTACATACAAATATATACATATAAGTGCAAACTACAAAATGTACTATATAGTTAATTATATAATTTATATATATAGTAAACGTGTGTATATATATATATAAGCATATCCATCCATTTGCCATAAAGATAGAAATAATATTTAATATGTAGTATATAGGTATACGTATATATATATTGGGGAAATCGCAATGCTAGATGGTGTTTATAATTAAAATAATAATAATAATAATAATAATAATAATAATAATAATAATAATAATAATAATAATAATAAAATAACAAAGTAAAACGTACACCTAATCAATTATATAATCAAAATTTTGAAGGATTGCAAATTGAAGTACACGTGTACCTTGAAAAGAAAGGTGGATGGGTAAATGGGTGTACACATACTACTTTAGTTTCCATACATTATTATATATATTAAATTGTAACAAATGAGTTGAGGTCTTGAGAAAAAAAATTAGACTCTGCCCAAATTTATTAAGATCATCCGACGAGAGTTTCAAATTTCAGGTTAGAGTTTTGACTTACTTTAATACATATATTCGGATTAATTTACTGTTCAAGTGAGTAATTGAATTTTTATTTCAATAAAATAATCTATAATTAAATTTATCTTGGAATGAGTTGCTATGAAAGAAAAGAATTGATACGGTGGTATAATTAAGTAATTAGTTCATTAGTTTATATATTTAATCGTGTACTTAATGTTCTTATTGTTAAAAATTTAGAAGATACTAAATTCATTTTTATGAAAAATTATTTATATGTTCTGCAACTAAAATGAAATATATAAAATATTAAAAACTTTAATTGAAATGGATTTTAGAAATTGAGTTTTAATAGAGACCCTTTAGTTAAACTAAATCAAGGTTCGTTGTTGTAGGCCCAGAAGAAGTAGCAGAAACCGAGCATAACCAATCCAAAATTTGAAACTTTATCTATTATCCAAGTGGGCTATTACATTTTTTTACAAATTGTATCTTTCGAGCTATTAAGCTCTGCTTTGTTAAAATTGCATATGTGACTATCCGTGTTAAATATTTACGTACTACTGTATGTTGTCGGAGTCTCATATACCAACGCTGTGTCAATGTGAGTAGCTACAATATGCATGCATTATTTGTCATGCCCTACTCCTTGTCGGTAAGACTAAAATGAAACACATATGGGTTACACCCATTAGGTATACTTAGCCATACTCAACTTTACGCGTGGTGATGTAGTATGGGTTGCGGGCAGTGACTGCTTATAATACTCTTAAGCGCTTCATGATAAAATGTTTTGCTAAACTTAGGTTGCTTTCAATTTTAAAACCTTCTAAGCTTCACTACCTGCATGAACACAGATAGATTACTTTAACAAAATCATTTGCATAACTTGAATTGTAAAAACTTGCCCATTGAGTGCACTAGTACTCAGCCCAAATATTTTCAAATATTTTTCAGGTTAGTAGGCTGGCGCGTGGATGTGACGATGCTGAGAAATGGGCTTTTGTTGTTTACGTATTTTCCCATTGTCTCTTTTTGATAAGTATTCTGTTCATAATGAAGTCTCCGCACTTGTAATATCCTCTTGGTGTTATGAATAGGTATATATTATTATACAACATGTTTGATTATTCTGAGTCTTCTGTTGAGATTTTGTTACTCAGGTTACCCCTTTCCTTCCCGCTTCTTAATTCCAACCCCCGTGGCGTCCATTTTCACGGTCTTTCGAGATCGGGGCGCTACATCTATAATTAAAGATAGTGCAATTCCGAATTTTAGTGGAATAATATCGGAATTAATAAGTTGAATAAATTAATTAAAGAGTTTAATTATTTATTCGATTTATTGGAGCTCTTGATTATAGGTCCATAGTCCCCGATTCGTTATCCTATTTTATTGACGGGTTAATAATAATATTTAAGTTCCTAAAGTGTTATGAAAAATAAGTTTTCACAAAGTTTGGTCTTATGTGTAAATATTAGTTAATTCCAGGAATATATGATATTCCACAGTTTGACTGTGCTAGGAATTAAATAAATATAAAATATTTATAATATCTACATATTAATAATAATTAATAATTATTTGAGATAATTATTAATTTGTTTCCTTATCTTATATGATTTTGAATCTGTTTAAGATAGAAAACTGATATGTATTAGGATTTGACCTAAATCTAATTATAAATATAACATTAGTATGAAGAAAAGGTAGACGCCGAATACATAGCTCTTATGAGACGTGAAGTCTTTTGAAATAAAAGGCCAATGAATTTATTCATGTTGGTTTCATTAAATCAAAGTGTTTGATTTTAATTTCTTTAGAAATCAACGAGAGAAATAGTTCACGGCACTTGAGATTTCATCAAATCAAAAAGTTTGATTTTGATTTCTTTTCTTCTTATGTTTATATTTTAATTTAGATTAAATATCATCCCAATACTACAGCCCAATTTTATGATTTCATGTGTTGAAATAATCGTAGAAAAATTAAGTTAGGAACTTAATAGATTTATTCTGATGCCCACTCACTACCATTCAAAGGGAGGATCGAATCGAAAGATCGTGGTGTTTGCGAGCTTCAAGATTCAAACGTTGATCGAAAAAGACGAAGGAGATATAAGAAAATTTTATTTTTTTATCTCTTCTTTAGTATTAAATAAATTTAATTTGGCATGGATATTAAATTCTTATATCACGATCTGTTTTCTGATATATACCGCTTTCGTTCCCGTTCGATTTGATTGAAAACACAGATTTTATTCGACGTGAAATTGTTTCGGAATGGTTTAATTTCCAACAGGTCCTCCTTATGACCTTCACAAAATTATGTTTTCAACAAATAAACCCAATTATTGTTTGTACTAGACAAACTATCTATTAAAAACCCAAGTTGAACTTGAGAATAAACGTATATACATCACTAGAAGTATATGCAAATTCTATGAAAACACAACTCATAACATTTAGAACTTGTGCATAATATTCATTATTCAGCATGCCCTACTTTTCATTGTGAATAAAGAGGCCTTTATATAGTAACTCAGATACTGCCATTCTTAAGTCTTCCTAGTTGAAGTCCTTTTCATAGTTGATAGGATTGTTGCCATCATAGATGAGTGACCTCCATTGCAAATTAGGGCAAACCTTCAAGGTTACTCTCTCCGATTGTAGCAGCCAAATATCTTTTTTGATCTCCAAGAGATAACAAGCATTAGATCTTCTACTTTAAGTAGGGAACTACTATAAATAACTCTGTCAAAGACATTTTTAAATACTCATTAAGGAAACTCATCTCTCGAGTGTGGAGCCTTTAGTTGAATGTTCATTTATCAGCATCGTGAATAAGAGTTGTCGATTAGAATTGCCAAAATATATGGCAATCTGTTAAGCGCGTACGAATGCACTAACACTAACCTATAATACTTTTAAGATAAATATTTGTATGAGACAGTCTAACGGGTCGCTTACGTTAGATAGGTCAAATAAAACCCAAACCCGCCCAAAACCCGGCCCAAAATTCATTTTCGCGCTCAGGCACATGTCTTACACACGCCTCCACGTGCAGCCACTGAAGTATCACTAGGTATAAAGTAAAGTATCACTATGTGTGAAGTATCACTAACTGTGAAGTGAAGTATCATTAACTATGAAGTGAAGTATCAATAGATATAAATTTGGTGAAATATCATTAACTATTAAGTGAAGTATCATTAGATATATATCTTGTAAGTATCATTAACTGTCTGTGAAGTATCATTAATTCGGAAGTGGGGTATAATATGATATTATTGATGATTAAACATTAATTATGAAATCCATCATAGATAACTATCATTAACTATGAGTGGAGTATCATTAACTCAAGTATCATTATTTATGGGTGAAGTATTATTTACTTACATGTGAGTATCATTATTTATGGGGTAAAGTATCATCACCTATGCACGCAATTCGAATCCCCAATTTCAGATTCAAAAAAAACTAAGATTAGATTCGTTATTGCAGTCGCAACGCATACAAACAAATCAATAATAATTCGTCGAAACACAGAAAATAAATCCAAAAAAATGCAACAAAACTGACTTCTTCGCCCTCTCTGCAATCCCTAATCAAAGCATTGCTCTTCACCAACATTTTTTCCGATCAAATTGTCAACACTCAATAATATAAATGCTTTAACGAATTAACCTCCAAACCAAAAATTAAGGATATTTATGAGCTTATGATTTAGGCACATTTACACACACATATATATAGATACACGTATATCTATACATTCTATAAAATAGAGAATAGATTTCCTCACACCTCAAGAAGCGTACCTTTGACAGAGATCAGCCAAGTTTGATTTCAATTGGAACAGTCGCCTCCGCCGTCGCCGCAATCATCCAGTCATTTGAGGACTTCCTGGAGATATGTCGCCTCTTTGTATGCAAATCCCAGAATTTGTTGAGTGGAAGAGTCGACAGAAAATGGAGAAGAATCTAGAAGGCATTGTATTGTTTGCTTCAGAGAAATCTGATGTGATTCCGTCATGCTCAAGAACATGAAAGAATATCAAATTACGCAGACTCAAGAACGGAACACACGACGGACTAAGTAAGGGTTCAAAATAATACCGGGACTCAATATAAGACACAAAATAGCGGAAGACATAAACTGAAATTGACTCGATATATGGCTAGACTAGACTCGATTAATTAGACTTGAATAAGACAAAGGTGAAATAAAACACTTACGGTATATGTGTTATTCGCAAGCTAAATAGCACATATGGATGAAACTGACTCGAACGGCTTCGAACTTGTGTACAACTCAATCTGAATGAGTTTGGATGTTGTGTGAGGTGTATAAAAGGTGTAATATGGGTGCTGGTGATGATGGAAAGGTAGAAGGATTAGAACTTCAACTGAACCACGGCTTCTAGAGACGAAACGCAGCTACTTTGATCTTCTCCGATTTGTTAGCACTTCTCTTTAATTCTCGAAGAATTAAAAAGAAGCTTGAAATAGGATTAATGATTTGCTAGATCAATAGAAGGTATAAATGGGTGATCAACTAAAGGATCATAAGACGATTGAAAATAAACTTCAAAATATTAATCAAAGTCTAAATAACAATGAAACAATGAATCCCCTTATATAGGTGAAGGGATGGATGAAAATAAGGCTAAAAATAATTAAAACTAGACTACAAAACTGCCTAAACTAGAATTCTAACTAGGAAAGAAGTTCCCATAATTAAAACTCTAATTACCTAGCCACAAAGACCTTCTAGAAAATCCCTATTAAAAAACACATGAAAATTACAATTGAATTAAATAAAAATCTGATCTTAATTAAATAAATAAAATCTAAACTAGGATAACTTAATTCCCAATTAAGTTGGGCTTTAATCTTGGACTCCTTGAGATCAAACATGGGCTTCTAATTAAATATCATGGGCTGCTCGACATGGCTGCACACGTCCACATTAATTTAATGCTCATGCACGTCGACTTCTTCATGCATTATTCTTCAAACCTTGATCTCCAATCTTTAATTGTTAACAAGGTAACAATCTGGGGTCTTTTAATGGTAGCTTTGGAAGAACTGATTTGATGCTTATCGTGGATTTATCATTCCCCTTCTCTTGAAAAGAATTCATCCTCGAATTCGAACGGCCTGGATCGAAAACGAACACGAACTGATCATCAATCTCTTTTGGTGGCTCATCAATATCATGTGTCACATCTTTGGCAACCTGTAGAATAATGACATTAAAAGTACATGGTTAACAAAAAATGTTAGAAATCAGCCGCTCCACCATGTTTACTTGTACGAGCTCCATTTTATCTTCAACCACTTCCAAGTTGATCTCGCTCTCCACCTCTTTTTCTTCTTCTACAACGCTTTCACAAATAGAAACATCTATCAATTCTTCAAGAGATGCTTCAACGGATCCGGTTACCTTTAGAATAGGATCTTCTTTGATGGCAACGATCTTAGATAGTAACTCAATGTGGATCTCCACCTCTTCTTTCTCGACTTTGGCTGGCTTTTCCTCGGGTTTGGCATCGGTCGGGGGCTGCATTGATGGTGTAAGCTATGTAGGTGGTGATGGTGTAGCAATGGATGGTCGAACTATTGTTGTAGGCATTCATATACGGGTTTTGCAACGGGTGGCCTATAGTTGGATCGCGGTGTAAAATGATCAAATCATTTCACAGGCTGATTTCGGGGTTGTGGAAACTCCGAATATGGTGGGGGCGACTCCGGTTGGCTCCAAGGGAACTGATAACTCATGGTCGAGTGGGCTGATCGGCGTCAAGCTCTATGTGGTAGTGGCGGTGCTCCTAAAGCATTGAGTTGCTCAAATTGATCCATGGCTTGGGCCAATCGCTCTATGCTCTCCTCAAATGTCTGTGTATAGTTATTCCAACTTTCAATCATTGCATCAAAAGATTCATTCGCGTCTCCAGGGAGGAACCGGCGGAACGATTCGAATGTACCGTCTGAATTCATAGTAACTAGCAGATTTTTTTTCACGTTTTTTTTACCTACAAAACAACTCTAAGTCAACTAGAACAATAACAATAACACACTTGAAGAGTAACCCACGAACTGAATCAAAGAAACAAAACATTTTTTTCTTCTTTTTTTCTTTTTTTTTTCAGAACGTTTTGTTTTACTAACTCGACTCTTCTATAGCTAAATAATGACACTAGCTAATTTCAACGAAGGAACAAACTGAACAAATGACTCGAGATAAGACCAGACTCTTTTTTTAACTGTTCTGTTTGTTTTTTTAATAGTATCTTTTTTTAACGTTTCTTTTTTATTTTATTTCTTTGAACGTTTTCTTCTTTTTTTTTCAATGAATACACAGATTACAACTCGATAAACAACAAATAATATGAACAAAAATTAAACAAAAGACACGACCCGGTATTGAACCACGAACAGCTATTGCCATCATGGCTCTACTACCACATGATGTGATTCCGTTATGCTCAAGAACATGAAAGAATATGAAAGTGCGCAGACTCAAGAACAGAACACATAACGGACTAAGTAAGGGTTCAAAATAATACCGGAACTCAATATAAGACATAAAATTGACTCGATATATAGCTGGACTAGACTCGAATAAAACAAAGGCGAAATAAAACACTTACGGTGTATGTGCTATTCGTCAGCTAAATAGCACGTATGGATGAAACTGACTCGAATAGCTTCGAACTTGTGTAGAACTCGATCGGAATGAGTATGGATGTTGTATGAGGCTACGAAAGGTGTAAGATGGGCGTTGGTGATGATGGAAAGGTAGAAGGATTAGAACTTCAACTGAACCCCGGCTTCTACATGTTTGTTTTGTATACTAGAAGACCTGTCTTTTGTATACTTTATTGATGATGGTTTTATGATGATATAGAATGAATACAATTACAGTCACTGTTTGCATTTGAATGGTTATATTTACATGCATGTTCACTATACTTACATTGTAGATGATATGGTGTGGGTAAACACATGGTTAGATCATATCATCGGTTCCTTGTAACGTATTAAAGAGCTCACGGCTTAGATGGTCGATCTCGAACCTGCCATCGGTACACGGTAGAATAATCTAATAGTTAGTTTGTCTTGACTAAATGATTATTCTAGTACACGGGCAAGTGTATTGAGGAGGATCTACTTAGGATTTGTTAGTTTTGTATACTGGAAGACTTGTCTTTGTATACATTTCTAATGATGTGATGATATGAAATGAAAGTTATTGCAGTGACTGTTTGCATTTAGATTATGTTCTATAATTGTTCTATGCAATGTTCCATATACTTACATTGTAGATGATATGGTGTGGGGAGTCATACGGTACGATCATATCATCAGAACCTTGTATTGTATCAAAGACCTCACGGCTTAGATGGTCCTGAACACACCATCGATACATCGTAGAATAATTTGACAAATTAGTTTATCTTGCCTAACTGATTATTCTAGTACACTTTTTAGTGTATTGAGGAGCATCATGATAGGATACTATTCTCTATCTCTGACCTAGTTAGTGAGAGAATAAAGATCCACAGAGTTCGGGTTCTGAACTCATGTTATATTGGCGAGCATATGTGTGCATTATTTGTTACTTTGATTTATCAATGCGTGAGATCTTTTTATAGATCAATAAACTCGATATCTTAGGTAATAACAGTGCATACATGATGTGTCGAGCAGTATGCATGAGCACCGTGTCCTGGTTCGCCAGGTTCATGATGTTCTCTTGAGAAAACACAAGTTCATGTTGAAACCCTACAAGTGGAATTTATTCCTTACATGGTAAAGCTTGTGTGGTACTACTGAAGGTTTGAGAAGATAATTAATTATAGCTGTCAGAGGCTGACATAATTAATTAATGAACATTATATCTTAAACACGGGGAATGGCTGGACTAAAGGAGAAAGCATATTCATAAATATGTATTAAATTGGTATGTCAGTTTTACTTCTTTAGTGGAATAAAAGTAAAACTTAATTTATTTAATTATATCCTAAGTTTATTGGATATTGGATATTAAATAAATTAGTGGGCCAATTTAATATTCTTCTAGATCCCTGTTGTAGCCCAATTGACTGATAGTGGACTGGATATTGAACTTGAGATAGAGGCCCAAACCTAGTAGGGTTGGGAGGCATATTTTCGGCCATCTCCCCTATAAATAGAGGAGGTGGGTTCGAAAATTTCATCACTTGAAATCAGCCCCTCTTTTATCTCTCAAAGTTATCCACAGATTTCACAAACCTATCTAGTAGATTTCAGCCCACTCTGAATCTAGATACAGTCCGGGAATACAACAGAAGATCTTGGAGTAGAATCTGTGTTGGTCGAATTTTTGGAGATAAGTGGCGCCAGTTTTGCATTCATTCAATAACAAGATTAGATCTTTAATATTGTCCTTAGACCGTCTGATAATTGTAAGTAATTCGAATCTATGTATTCCGCTTCGTTAGATTCGTTTTGCATGGTTTTGTGCTTGACGTAATAAACACACATGTTACATAAAAATATAATTTGCATGAACATGGATTAATGAACAACCAATGGATCCTGCGGTGGTTTAATTCGAAAAAACCACAATAATTGGTATCAGAGCGGGTTTTGACACTGTTCTATGATTAATCCGAGCATAAATTGAAATTACATAATTAAATTTGATGATGGATTTATGGTGTTTAAATTTTCAGATTAAATTGGTCGTGTATTTCGATTTTATGGTTTTCAAAACTTGGAAGAATTTTTGAGGACTTTCGAAAATTCTAGTTTTGAATTGTTAAGAATTTTTTGCCATCATGTAATAAAGATTTGGGATGATATTTGATGTTCTTCAAATTTCCAGATTTTTATTTCATGGGGATCGAAAAATTTGGAGATCAAATTTTCGAATTTTATGTTTAAAAAATTCCCTAATTTTGTCTTAAAATTTTCGGCACTATGGAAATTAAATTCGGATGGTTTTTTATCAATATCAAAATTTCCAGATTTATTTTAGTGTGGTTCGAAAATTTTGAGAGATTAGAATAGATTATGTAATTTTGGTGTATATCAAAAGTTGCATAACTCTACTCTAGATAGGTTTGAAATTAGAATTTTAAATTTGGTAATTTTTTAAGTGGATCAAAATTTTCAGATTTTAATTCTTGAAAATTTCGAAACCTATACTATATTATTTGGAATAGTTTTTTGATTAATGTCAAAATTTCCAAATGTGAAATATAGTGTAATTTTCGATTTTATTAAATTAATTTGGAGAAGATTTTAATGAAAATTAAATTTCCAGATTTATTTAATGGTGTTGGTCGAAAATTTGGTGTGTTGGATTATGATTTGATATTGTTTGATGTATATCTTAATTTACCTAATTTTAATCTACATAGATTTGAAAATAGAATTTTAAATTTGGAAGAATTTGAAGTGAATCAAATTTCCAGATTTATTATTTTGCTAATTTTCGAAAATCTATAGATTAAATATTGGATAATATATTTTTTGGATATGTACAAATAATTATCAAAAGCCAATTGTGCTAAGAATTTAATTTTGGATAGGTTTTGGAAGATTTTGAAGTGGATCAAATCTTCAAACCTTATCCTTGAAGATTTAGATTCTTATGGATAATATTTGGATTAGATTTTTGATTTATATCAAGATATCCAAATATTAATTAATTAGGGTGGTTCGAAAATATTAAATAAATTTGGTGGATAATTTTAAATAATTTTCAGATTTATTTTGTGATTATTTTCAAAAATATAAAGATATAAATTGGTGGATAATTATTTTAATTTCCAATTTTTATCTTGTGGATAATATCGAATTAATTAATTTATTTAATTGTAAAATTCGAATATTATTTAATATTCATGCATAGATATCATATGTTATTTTATGTAGATCATATAATATATGATTGTTGGATTTGTAGACTGTGTTTGTTTGCAGGATTATCAACTATCATGGCTCCTTTATTTTATGTGATGTATGTTTATGTTGAATTAATGTTGGCCGCATGCCGGTTTGGCTACGTGATTTTAATCCATGAGAAAATCCATGGATTAGGTTTAGGTTTTATTTTACGTTGTTTTAATGTAATAGATATAAAGCTGTTGGACCGAGTTTTGGAGTTGTAATTTTTATTCTAGCAATATTAGATTTTTCCTTTTGGAATAGATAGTCTGTATTGAATAAAGATCGGATATCAACTCAAAGAAGGAAAGTAGTTCAACACCAAGAAGGAAGGTTCACCGGTTCACGTCCCAAAACCCTAAATAGAGCTAGGGTTTTCGGCGAGGCGCGATGAAGAGAGCGGCGGCCAAGCCCTGTTCCAGAGCTGACTTTCCAGTTTTATCTCATCAATCAACATGAGATATAAGCCATGATAGTTGGAATATTATTGTTGCTTATTATGTTGAAGCATGCAATGGTTGTTTATCATTTTATGTGATAATGGGATAAATAACTAAGTGTGAGATATTCATACCAAAGTATGTAGAAATCTCATACGGTTTCCATTAAATCTAGTTTAATTGAGAAGTGATGGCCATGCACGTTGACATCGGTCTTCCTCCATATCGGATGTGTCATATCACATATTTCTCTAGAAATTAAATCTCCTAAATGGATAGCTGTAGAACACTGTTAGAATTAACTGACTCCTCCATCTGGACGGTTAAATTCAAGTAGTGATCTTGGTGCGAAGATAATGGTGTGCACACTTAGATGTAATTTATTGATAAACGTCCACATGATCGTGGCTTATCAGTTAGACGATTACATGACCGTGTTTATTATCCGGCTATTAATTTGCTTATTGTAAGGAAACTCAACTAGAGGCAAATTAAAGGTTTAACCTATTTAAAAATAAATTTTATAAATGTCCACACTATCATGGCTTATAGAAGATGTTTTTAAAGTATCGGTGGAAAAGTACGTAATTTTTATGAGGTTTTCGATTATATATTGTTTATCCTAAAAGTTTGTAACTGTACTGCATGTTTTATTTTCAGTTATTTCATATCATCAATGGCACTCTCCAATCTGTCCTCAATCCTCAAAGAAAACAAACTTGTCGGTGAAAAGTACAATGACTGGCTTCGTAACTTTAACCTAGTTCTTGTTGCTGAGGGACACAAATTTGTACTTGAAGAGGTTTGTCCTCAACAGCCAAATGAGGGTTTTGACAAATCCCAAAAGGTTGCATATGATAAGTGGGTTAAGTCTAATAAGATAGCGCGTTGTTACATTCTGGCATCTATGTCAAATGTGTTGCAATATCAGCATGAGCCTATGAAAACCGCTTATGATATCATGTACAACCTTAGGCAGCTATTCGGTCATCAGAACCGCTTCGCACGCTATTTGGCAATGAAGAAACTAATGGATGCGAGAATGTCTGACTCCATACCTATTAGGGATCACATTCTCATGATGATGGGGTATTTATCTGAGATCGAGACCTTGGGTGGAGAGCTAGATGGTGGTTCTCAAATCAACATTGTTCTTCATAGCTTGTCCTCAAAGTTTGAGTAGTTCAGGCTGAACTTTAATATGATAAAAAGGGATGTCAGCCTAACTGAACTGCTCATTGATCTTCAGGCGGCTGAATTGCTTCAAAAGAGCAATCCTCGGGCCCACATAGCTGAGAAAGGGGCGTCTTCTTCTGGTGGAAAAAGGAAGAAGAGACATGAACCTAAAAAGGCTGAAGATGAGGTACCTAAGGTGAAGAAGCCAAAGGCAGAGATTCCTCCTGAGGAGTTCAAGTCAAAGACTAAGTGCTTCAAGTGCGGCCAACCAGGTCATTGGAAGGCAGCGTGTCCTAACAAGAAGAACAAGAAAGGTACATCTCACACTCTGGTTGTAGAAACATGTTTAGCAACTTGTTCTACCCAGTTATGGATACTAGATACTGGAGCTACTGATCATGTTTGCATGTCTTTACAGGGGTTCCTGGTAAAAAGACAACTGAATGAGGATGAGATCACCGTCTACATGGGAAATGCTACGAGAGTGGCGGCTGTTGCAGTGGGAGACGTTGTTTTACCTTTCAGTAGTGATAGAACTTTGGTTTTGAAAGATTGTCTTTATGTGCCTGGTTTTAGGCGAAACTTGGTTTCAGTTTCTAAATTGATTATGGATGGATATTCTGTTTCTTTTGATAACAAAGTAGTTATCTTTAGTGGTAAACATTTTATCTGTTCTGGCACATTGGATGGACACTTATACTTTCTTAAACCAATTGAATACACTACGCAAAGACAACTATTGAATACATCGTTCATAAACCCTAACAAGAGAAAAGAACCTTCAGACTTGAATCAAACCTATCTTTGGCATCTAAGGCTAGGTCATATTAACCTTAAGAGGATACACCAGTAGTATAAGAAGAGGTACCACCAATCACTGCACAATGTGTCACAGAAGTACAGGAACTGTCTCGTCACAGTGGGAGGGTTGTACGCCAACCTGATAGATTTCCCAGAGGGTCTCAATGAATTGGATCCCAGGACCTACGATGAGGCGATTCGAGATAAAGATGCAGATTCTTGGAAAACTACAATAGAGTCTGAGATTGGATCTATGGATCATAATGAAGTCTGGGAACTTGTAGAACCACTTGATGGGATAAAACTCATTGGCTGTAAGTGGGTCTACAAACACAAGAGAGGACCTGATGGGAAGGTTGAAACCTTCAAAGCAAGATTGGTGGTGAAAGGGTACACTCAGAAAGAAGGGATCGATTATAAGAAAACATTTTCACCGGTAGCCATGCTTAAGTTAATTCGGATTCTCTTGTCTATTGCCGCTCATTTGAATTATGAGATCTGGCGGATGGATATTAAGACAGCTTTCCTTAACGGAAGTCTTGAAGAAAACATTCACATGAAGCAACCAGAGGGATTCATTGCTAAGGGCTAAAAGCACTTGGTGTGTAAACTTAAGAGATCCATTTATGGACTTAAGCAGGCATGGAGATCTTGGAACATTCGGCTTCACGAGATTATCCAATCATATGGATTCGTGCAAAGTCCGGATGAGAGTTGTGTGTACAAGAAATGTGACGGAAACGTGGTGGTATTCCTTGTACTTTATGTTGATGACATCTTGCTTATTGGAAATAATAAGAAGGTGTTGTCGAACATTAGGGTGTGGTTGTCCAAGCAGTTCGATATGAAGGATCTGGGTGAAGCCGAACATGTCCTTGGCATCAAGATCATTCGAGATCGCCAGAAAAGGATATTATGTTTGTCTCAGGCGACATATATCGATACAGTGCTAGCTAGGTTTAACATGCAGGATTCCAAGAAAGGTTTTATACCTTACAGGCATGGAATTCATCTATCCAATGAAATGTGTCCCCAAACACAGTCTGAGATACAGGAAATGAAGAAAGTACCATATGCTTCGGCTATGGGAAGCTTGATGTATGCTATGCTATGCTATGCACTAGACCTGATATATGCTATGATGTTAGCATGGTAAGCAGAAATCAGTCTAACCCTGGACAAGGTTACTGGACTGCGGTTAAAAACATTCTCAAGTACCTTAAAAGGACTCAAGATTACATGTTGGTATACCGCTCTGATAGTCTGGTGCCTTTAGGTTACACGGACTCAGATTTTCAATCCGACAAAGATCAGACTAAGTCTACCTTGGGCTATGTGTTTACATCAGGAGGTGGAGCCATCGTATGGAGGAGCATAAAGTAGAAATGCATTGCTGATTCCATCATGGAAGCCGAGTATGTAGCTACCTCTGAGGCTGCAAAAGAGGTTGTTTGGCTCCGCCGATTCCTAGTGGGCTGGCGTGGTTCCTAATTTGCCTAATACTATCACGATATACTGTGATAACTCTGGTGCAGTGGCAAATTCGAAGGAACCTAGAGCCCACAAGGCAAGTAAACACATAGAGAGAAAGTACTATCTTATACGAGAAATCATTAAGAGATGAGACGTAGCGGTGGTCAAGATTGCATCGAAGAACAACCTGGCTGATCCATTCACGAAGAGCCTGCCGGCTAAGACCTTTGATGGTCACGTGGAGAAAATGGGAGTGAGATACAGACCTAGTGTCGCAGTTTGAGTTGATAGTTTTGATTGGAGAGTTAGCCAGTTAGTTTTATGCTTGAAAGACATGCTTCAAGTATAAGTGGGAGATTGTTAGTTTTGTATACTGGAAGACTTATCTTTATATACTTTTCTAATGATGTGATGATATGAAATGAAAGTTATTGTAGTCACTGTTTGCATTTAGATTATGTTCTATAATTGTTCTATGCAATGTTTCATATACTTACACTGTAGATCATATGGTATAGGGAGTCACACTGTAAGATCATATCATTAGAACCTTGTATTGTATTAAAGATCTCACGGCTTAGATGGTCCTGAAACACCATCGGTACACCGTAGAATAATCTGACAAGTTAGTTTATCTTGACTAACTGATTATTCTAGTACACTTGTTAGTGTATTGAGGAGCATCACGATAGGATACTATTCTCTGTCTCTAACCCAGTTAGTGAGAGAATAAAGATCCACAGAGTTCGGGTTCTGAACTCATGTGATATTGGCGAGCATATGTGTGCATTGTTTGTTACTTTGATTTATCAATGGGTGAGATCTTTTCGTAGATCAATAAACTTAATATTTTGGGTAATAACAGTGTATACATGATGTGTCGAGCAGTATGCATGAGCACCGTGTCCTGGTGCGCCAGGTTGATGATGTTCTCTTGAGGAAATACAAGTTCACGTTGAAACCCTGCAGGTGAAATTTATTCCTTACATGGTAAAGCTTGTGTGGTACTACTCAAGGTTTTAGATGTTAATTAATTATAGCTGTCAGAGGCCGACAAAATTAATTAATGAACATTATATCTTAAACACGGGGAATGGTTGGACTAAAGCAGAAAGCACATTCGTAAATATGTATTAAATTGGTATGTCAGTTTTACTTCTTTAGTGGAATAAAAGTAAAACTTAATTTATTTAATTATATCCTAAGTTTATTGGATATTGGATATTAAATAAATTAGTGGGCCAATTTAATATTCTTCGAGATCCCTGTTGTAGCCCAATTGACTGATAGTGGACTAGATATTGAACTTGAGATAGAGGCCCAAACCCAATAGGGTTGGGAGACATATTTTCGGCCACCTCCCCTATAAATAGAGGAGGTGGGTTCGAAAATTTCATCACTTGAAATCAACCCCTCTTTTGTCTTTCAAAGTTATCCACAGATTTCACAAACCTATCTAGTAGATTTCAGCCCACTCTGAATCTAGATACAGTCCGGGAATACAACAGAAGATCTTGGAGTAGAATCTGTGTTGGTCGAATTTTTGGAGATAAGTGGTACCAGTATTGCATTCATTCAACAGCAAGATTAGATCTTTAATCTTGTCCTCAGACCGTCTGACAATTGTAAGTAATTCGAATCTATGTATTCCGCTTCGTTAGATTCATTTTGCATGGTTTTGTACTTGACATGATAAACATGCATGTTACATAAAAATATGATTTGCATGAACATGGATTAATAAACAACCAATGGATCCTGCGGTGGTTTAATTTGAAAAAACCCCAACAGGATTCTATTCTCTATTCTGACCTTAAATGAGAGAATAAGAATCCACAAAGTTCGGGTTCTTAACCCCTATATACTGGCAGACATATACGTGTAATGTTTGCAGCTTTTATTTATCAAAGGGTGAGATTCTTTCATAGAATCAATAATCTCAATATCTTGGGTTGTAACATTTACACTTATGATGGGTCGTGCAATATGTAGGGGAACCGTGTCCTGGTGCACCAGGCTGATGATGTCCTCTTGAAGAAACACAAGTTCATGTTGAAACCCTACATGTGAAATTTATTCTGTACATGAGTAAAGCTTGTGTGGTACTACTCAAGGATAAGATATTAATTAATTATAGCTGTCAGAAGCTTACATAATTAATTAATGGCATTATATCTTAAACACGGGGAATGGTTGGACTAAAGGAGAAAGCATATTCAGAAATATGTATTAAATTGGTAGGTCAGTATTATTTCTTTAGTGGAATAAAAATAATACTTAATTTATTTAATTATATCCTAAGTTTATTGGATATTAGAAATTAAATAAATTAGCAGGCCAATTAAATATTCTTCTAGATCCCTGTTGTAGCCTAATATGACTTTAATGGACTGGAGATAGAAAAAGAGATAGAGGCCCAAACCCAGTAGGGTTGGGACACTAAAATTTCGCCCACCCCCTTATATATAAGAGGGTGGGGGAAGAAATTTTTTAGTAAAAAATCAGCTTCTCTTGCGTTCTCTTTATCTCCACAGATTCCATACCGATCTAGTAGATTTCAGCCCACCCTGAAACTAGATTCAGGCCGGGAATACAACAGAAGATCAAGGAGTGGAATAGCACAGTGGGGCACCGTTTTTCATACATACAACAACAAGATTAGACCTTTAATCTTGTCCTCAACCCGTCGTTTAATTTGTAAGTCATTTTTCGATATTCTATGTTTCCGCTTTAGTAGAATCGAAAACCGGCTATACATGTTTAATTGAACTCGGTTAATTAAAACATATGTGCTACATAAAATTATGATCTACATGACATTAGGATTAATGAACATCCAATTAGATCCTGCGGTGGTTCAATTCAAAAAAACCCCAACAACTGGTATTAGAGCGGGTTTTGGCACTGTTCTAGATTTAATCCTAGAATTAATTCAAAATATATGTATAAATTTGATGAAACATTTATGTTGCTTAAATTTTCAGATTTATATGTTGATGTATTTCGAAAGGTGATGTTCAAAACTTAGATAAATTTTTGATGTAGTTCGAAAATTCTAATTTTAAGGTATGCTGTAATTTTTTGATTATATTAAAATTGGATTTGGAATAGATTTTTGATGAGGTCAAAATTTCCAGATTTATTTTAATAGGTATTCGAAAATTATAAGATCAAAACTTTTGAAATTTTGATGTTTAAAATTTCCTAATTTTCCCTATGTAATTTTCGAACTCATTGAATTAATTTGGAGAGGTTTTTGATGAAAATCAAATTTTCAGATTTATTTGATGGGGTTTTCAAAAATTAGGTGTTTAAAATTAGATTTGGTACTTTTGATGTTTATCTTAAAGTTACCTAATTCTAATCTAGATAGATTTGAAAATAGAATATTAGATTTGGAAGAATTTGAAGTGGATCAAATTTTCAGATTTAATACCCTTGAAATTTTCAAAATCTATGTGATAAGAATTGGATAAGGTAATTTTTGATATATATCAATAGTTATCTAATTCTAATCCAAAAAGATTTGAAAATAGATTTTAAATTTGGAAGAATTTGAAGTGGATCAAATTTCCAAGAATTTGAAGTGGATCAAAATCTATGTGATAAGAATTGGATAAGAATTGCAAAAGTAATTTTTGTTGTATATCATAAATTACTTAATTCTAATCTAGATAGGATTGAAAATAAGATTTGAATTTGGATTGAATTTGAAGTGGATCAAATTTCCAAATTTTATCTTTTGAAATTTTCGATCCTATCATATATTTGGAATAGATTTTTGATTTATATCAAGACTTTCAAATATTAATTAATTAGGATTTATACGAAAATTAAAAATAAATTTGGTGGATAATTTTGACAAATTTCCAGATTTATTCTTATGCAATTTTCGAGATTATCAAGATTTAATTTGGTGGATAATTTTTTTTTAATTTCCAAATTATATCTTGTGGCAATTTTTGAAAATTATTAATTTATTTAATTGGATTTTTCGAAAATAATGTCATATGGGGATATCATATATTATTTTATGCTAATCATGTAATTGTGATTGTTGGATATATAGACTGACTTGTTTGTAGGGTTACCGTCTATCGTGGCTCCTTAATTATGTGATGTATGTTTTAATTTTATGTTGAATGTATGATGGGTCGTATGCTGGTTTGGCTACATGATTTCAATCCATGAGAAAATCCATGGATTAGGTCTAGGTTTTATTTTATGTTATAATGTAATAGAAATAAAACTGTTAGACCAAGTTTTTAAGTTGTAATTTTATTCTAGATATATTAGTTTTTTCCTTTAAGGAATAGATATTCTATATTGAATAAAGTTTGAAGATCAACTCAAAAGAGGAGAGTAGTACAGCTCAAGAAAGGAAGTATCATTGATTTACGTCCCGAAACCCTAATTGGAGCTAGGGTTTTCGGCGAGGCGTAATGATGGGGGCGGAGGCCATGCCCGAGTTTCCGGAGCTGACTTTCCAATTTTATCTCATTCAGCAACATGAGATATAAGCCATGATAGTTGGTTTTATTATTATTGCTTATTATGTTGTTTGGAGCATGCAATGGTGTTTTATCCTTTTATGTAATGTTTGCATGTTTTACAATGGGATAAAATGAAACCTCAACCTTAAATAACTAAGTGGTAGAGATTCATACCAAAGTATGTAGAAATCTCAAACGGTCTCCATTAATCTGATTTAATTGAGATGTGATTGACATGCGAGTTGACAATAGGTCTTCCTCCATAACGGATGTGTCATATCACTGTTATCTCTAGAAATTAAACTTGTTAATCAAGATAGTTGTAGAACACTACTAGAATAAACTGACTCCTCCCACTGGAGCAGGGAATTCGAAATAGTAGACTTGGTGCTAAGATGATGGTGTTCACACTTAGGTGTAATTTATTAATAAACTTCCACACTAACATGGCTTATTACTTGGAAGGTTACACGATCGTGATTATTTCCGGCTATTAATTTACTTGTCATAAGAAAAATTGACTGGAGGTAAATTGAAGGTGGTTTTACGTGTTTAAGAATGAATTTTATAAACGTCCAGACTAACGTGGCTTATAGAAAATATTTTTAAAATGTCGGTGGAAAAGTATATAATTTTTGTGAGGTTTTCGATTATATACTGTTTATCCTAAAGTTTGTGACTGTACTGCATATTTACTTTTCAATTATTCTATATCATCATGGCACTCTCCAACCTGTCCTCTATTCTCAAAGAAAACAAGTTAATTAGTGAAAATTACAATGTCTGTCCCCGAAGTTTGAGCAGTTTAGATTGAACTTCAACATGATAAAGAAGGATGTTACCTTATCTGAATTGCTCATGGATCTTCAGGCGGCTGAGTTACTTCAAAAGGGAAATCCGGAGGCACACCTAGCTGAAAATAGGGCGTCTTCTTCCGGTACTAAAAGGAAGAAGAGAAACGCGCCTAAGACAGCTGAAGAAGGGGCGCCTAAGGTGAAGAAGCAAAAGACAAAGATTCTTCTCGAGGAATTTAAGTCAAAGACAAAGTGCTTCAAGTGCGGCCAGCCGGGACACTAGAAGGTAGCGTGTCCTAACAAGAAGAAGAAGAAGAAGAAGGGTACGTCTCAATCTCTCATCATTGAAACATGTTTAGCTACTTGTTCTACTCAGTCATGGGTAGCAGATACTGGAGCTACTGATCATGTTTACATGTCTTTACAAGGGTTCCTAGCAAAAAGACAGCTGAGTGATGGAGAGATTTCAGTCTACATCGGCAATGCTATGAAAGTGGCGGCAGTTGCAGTGGGAGACACAACCTTATCTTTTAGTAGTGATAGGATTTTAGTTTTAAAGGATTGTCTTTATGTGCCTGGTTTTAGGCGAAACTTGTTTCTAAACTTTTTATGGATGGATATTCTTTTTTTTTTATAACAAGGTTGTTATCTTTAGTGGTAAACATTTTATCTATTCTAGGACATTGGATGGACATCTTTATTTACTTAATCCTATGCAAAACACTACGCAAATGCATTTACTGAATACATCGATCATAAACCTAACAAATGAAAAGAACCTTCAGAAATGAATCAAATCTATCTTTGGCATCTTAGGCTTGGCCACATTAACCTTAAGTGAATATAAAGACTAGTAAACGATGGGTCCTTTTCTTCATTGGTCCTAGAATCGTTCCCTTTATGTGAATCCTATTTGGAAGGTAAAATGACCAAGCGACCCTTTAAAGATAAAGAAAATAGATCTGAAGAGGTATTAGATTTGATTCACTCTGACTTATGTGGCCCTATGTCAGTTCAGGTTCGAGGAGGGTGTGAGTATTTCATCACGTTCATTGATGATTACTCAAGGTATGGATACATATACCTGTTACACCGCAAGTCAGAATCCTTTGAGACTTTCAAAGAATTCAGAACGGAAGTGGAAAAATGTACAGGTAAAAGTATCAAATCACTACGGTCTGATCATGGTGGTGAGTACCTCTCGAATGAATTTAGGGACTACTTAGCAGAGAATGGGATTACATCCCAGTTGACTGCACCGGAAATGCCACAGCAGAACGGCATGGCGGAGAGAAGGAACAGAACATTGTTAGAGATGGTTGGATTGATGATGAGCTATTCAGATCTGCCTATTTCATTCTGGGGATATGCCTTAGAAATGGAAGCCTATATTCTTAATGTGGTTCCATCAAAATCAGTCTCATCTACGCCCACAGAACTTTGGACTGGAAGAAAGCCCGGTCTTGGACATTTTTGGATTTGGGGTAGTCCAGCACAAGTGCTGGATAAGGAAGCTGATAAGCTGGCATCACGTACAGATGTTAGACTGTTTGTTGGATATCCCAATGGAATGAAAGGTGGTTTATTTTATAGTCCTAAAGATCAGAAGATCATTGTGAGTACCAATGCTCGATTCATAGAGCAAGACTATACAATAAATCACAAGCCAAGACGTGAGATAGTACTTGAGGAGCTTCGAGGGAAAAATTTGAATCCGACACCAACAGTATAAGAAGAGGAACCACAAATCACTACACAACGTGTCACAGAAGTATAAGAACTGCCTCGTCACAGTGGGAGGGTTGTACGCCAACCTGACAAATTCATTGGTTTGGGTGAATCTTTAGATTTCCTTGAAGGACTAAATGAATTGGATCCCAGGACCTACGATGAAGCGATCTAAGACAAAGATGCAGATTCTTGGAAATCTGCAATGGAATCTGAGATTGGATTGATGGATCACAATCAAGTCTGGGAGCTTGTAGAACCACAAGATGGGGTAAGACCTATTAGGTATAAGTGGGTCTACAAACGCAAGAGAGGACCTGACGGGAAGGTTGAAACCTTCAAGGCTAGATTGGTGGCGAAAGGGTATACTTAGAAAGTAGGGATCGATTATAAGGAAACCGTTTCGTCGGTAGCCATGCTTAAGTCGATCTGGATTCCCTTGTGTATTGCCGCTCATTTGGATTATGAGATTTGACAGATGGATGTCAAGACAGCTTTCCTGAATGGATGTCTTGAGGAAAACATCCACATGAAACAACCAGAGGGTTTCATTGCTAAAGGCCAATAACACTTAGTGTGCAAGCTTAAGAGATCCATTTATGGACTTAAGCAGGCGTCAAGGTCTTGGAACATCTATTTTGATAAGGTTATCTAGTGATATAGATTCTACAATGTCCGGATGAGCTGTGTATACAAGAACAGTAACGGAAACGTAGTGGTTTTCTTCGTGCTATATGTTGATGATATCTTACTTATTGGAAACAGTAAGAAAGTATTATCTAACATAAGGGTGTGGTTGTCCAAGCTATTCAATATGAAAGATCTGGGAGAAGTCGGACACGTCCTTGGTATCAAGATAATTCGAGATTGCCAAAAAAGGATTTTGTGCCTATCACATGCGACATATATCGACACAGTGCTAGCTAGGTTCAACATACATGATTCCAAGAAAGGTTTTATACCTTTCAGGCATGGAATTCATCTATCCAAGGAAATGTGTCCCCACACACAAGCTGAGATAGATGAGATGAAGGGCGTTCCATATGCTTCGGCTGTGGGAAGCCTTATGTATGCTATGCTATGCACTAGACCTGATATATGCAATGCAGTAGGCATGGTAAGCAGATATTAGTCTAACCCTAGACAAGGTCACTGGACTGCGGTTAAGAATATTCTCAAGTACTTGAAACGGACTCGAGATTATATGCTAGTATACCGCTCTGATAGTCTAGTGCCTTTGGATTACACGGACTTAGATTTTCAATTGGATAAAGATCAGAGTAAATCTACCTCGGGCTATGTGTTTACCTTGGAAGGCGGGGCCATTGCATGGAGGAGCATAAAGCAGAAATGCATTGCGGATTCCACCATGGAGGCCGAATATGTAGCTGCCTCTGAGGCTTCAAAAGAGGCCGTCTGGCGCAAGAGCTTCTTGTTGGACTTGAGCGTGGTTCCTGATTTGCCTTAGAGTATTACGGTGTATTGTGATAACTCAGGTGGAGTGGGAAATTCGAAGGAACCCAGAGCCCATAATGCAAGTAAACACATAGAGAGAAAGTCCCATCTTATATGAGAAATCGTTAAGAGAGAAGATGTGGCAGTGGTCAAGATTGCATCGGAGGACAATTTGGCTGATCCATTCACGAAGAGCCTCCCGGCTAAGACCTTCTACGGTCACGTGGAGAAAATGGGAGTGAGATGCAGACCCGGGGTTGCCGTTTGAGATTTTAGTTAGAGTTGGAGGGTTAGCCAGTTTGTTTTATATTTGAAAGACATGCTTCAAGTATAAGTGGGAGATTGTTGGTTTTATATACTAGAAGACCTGTCTTTTGTATACTTTATTGATGATGGTTTTATGATGATATAGAATGAATACAATTGCAGTCACTGTTTGCATTTAAATTGTTATATTTACATGCATGTTCACTATACTTACATTGTAGATTATATGGTGTGGATAAACACATGGTTAGATTATATCATCGGTTCTTTGTAATGTATTAAAGAGTTGGAGGGTTAGCCAGTTTGTTTTATATTTGAAAGACATGCTTCAAGTATAAGTGGGAGATTGTTGGTTTTATATACTAGAAGACCTGTCTTTTGTATACTTTATTGATGATGGTTTTATGATGATATAGAATGAATACAATTGCAGTCACTGTTTGCATTTAAATTGTTATATTTACATGCATGTTCACTATACTTACATTGTAGATTATATGGTGTGGATAAACACATAGTTAGATCATATCATCGGTTCTTTGTAATGTATTAAAGAGCTCACGGCTTAGATGGTCTTGAACTTGCCATGGGTACACCGTAGAATAATCTGATAGTTAGTTTGTCTTGACTAACTGATTATTCTACTACACGGGAAAGTGTATTGAGGAGGATCTACTTAGGATTATATTCTATATTCTATCCATAAATGAGAGAATAAGAATCCACAAAGTTCGGGTTCTTAACCCCTATATGTTGGCGGACATATACGTAAAGTGTTTGCAGCTTTAATTTATCAAAGGGTGAGATTCTTTCATAGAATTAATAATCTCGATATCTTGGTTGTAACATTTACACTTATGATGGGTCGTGCAATATGTAGGGGAACCGTGTCCTGGTGCACCAGGCTGATGATGTCCTCTTGAAGAAACACAAGTTCATGTTGAAACCCTACATGTGAAATTTATTCTGTACATGAGTAAAGCTTGTGTGGTACTACTCAAGGATAAGATATTAATTAATTATAGCTGTCAGAAGCTTACATAATTAATTAATGGCATTATATCTTAAACACGGGGAAGGGCTGGACTAAAGGAGAAAGCATATTCAGAAATATGTATTAAATTGGTTAGTGAGTATTATTTCTTTAGTGGAATAAAAATAATACTTAATTTATTTAGATATATCCTAAGTTTATTGGATATTAGAAATTAAATAAATTAGCAGGCCAATTTAATATTCTTCCTGATCCCTGTTGTAGCCCAATATGACTTTAATAGACTGGAGATAGAAAAAGAGATAGAGGCCCAAACCCAGTAGGATTGGGACACTAAAATTTCTCCTATCCCCTTATATATAAGAGGGTGGGGGATGAAATTTTTGAGTAAGAAATCAGCTTCTCTTGCATTCTCTATATCTCCATAGATTAGATACAGTTCTAGTAGATTTCAGCCCGCCCTGAAACTAGATTCAGTCCGGGAATACAACAGAAGATCAAGGAGTGGAATAGCACAGTGGGGCATCGTTTTTCATACATACAACAGCAAGATTAAACCTTTAATCTTGTCCTCAACCAGTCGTTTTTCGATATTCTATGTTTCCGTTTTAGTAGAATCGAAAACCAGCTATGCATGTTTAATTGAACTTGGTTAATTAAAACATATGTGCTACATAAAATTATGATCTACATGACATTAGGATTAATGAACATCCAATTAGATCCTGTGGTGGTTCAATTCAAAAAAACCCCAACACTACAGATGAAACGCAGCTACTTCGATCTTCTCCGATTTGTTAGCACTTCCCCCTAATTATCGAAGAATTAAAAAGAAGCTTGAAATAGGACTAATGATTTGCTAGATCAATAGAGCGTATAAATGGATGATCAACCAAAGTATCATGAGACAATTGAAAATAAACTTCAAAATATTAATCAACGTCTAAATAACAATAAAACAATGAATCCCCTTGTATAGGTGAAGGGATGGATGAAAATAAGGCTAAAAATAATTAAAACTAGACTAGGAAACTACCTAAACTAGAATTCTAACTAGGAAAGAAGTTCCCATAATTAAAACTCTAATTACCTAGCTAAAAAGACCTTCTAGAAAATCCCTATTAAAAAACACACGAAAATTACAATTGAATTAAATAAAAATCTGATCCAAATTAAATAAATAAAATCCAAACTAGGATAACTTAATTCCCAATTAAGTTGGGCTTCAATCTTGGACTCCTTGAGATCGAACATGGGCTTCTAAATAAATATCATGGGCTGCTCGACATGGCTGCACACGTCCACATTAATTTCATGCTCATGCACGTCGACTTCTTCATGCATTATTCTTCAAACCTTGATCTCCAATCTTTACTTGTTACCAAGGTAACAATCTTGGGATCTTTTAATGGTAGCTTTGGAAGAACCGATTTGATGATTGTCGGGATTTATCAAAATCACACCACCATAAGCCATCTTTGTCCGATCCCTCACACACTCATGAATAGATCTGGATTGACGAAGGCTCCATCTAAATGAGGGTGAGAAGGAAAAGAGAATTGATGAGAGAGAGAGAGAGAGAGTAGAATACGTGAATGTAGGGTTTACTATTTAATTTTTTATGATTTTTCTCTTTTTATATTTTACAAATTCGGGCCGGGTATAAAGTTCCGTCTAACGTAAGAGATCCGTTAGACGGTCTAATAGGAGTGTGCCCCTACTTTTAATTGTTTTATTGATTTGTTAATTTTCTTCAATTTTACTTTCTTGTGGTTTAGTTTGATTTTATAATTATTATTTAGGATTTATTCTATTCAAATAGGATTTATAAGTATTTTTTTTATTTAATTTTCATATTCTAGTTTATAATTGATTATTGATGTTTTTAGTATTTAATTTTCGTATTCCATAATTACAACATGTGATTTCTTTTAATTGTAATTCTTAACAATAAATATTAATTAGAATTAATTATATTATAATAATTTTTATTTTATAATAAATATAATTAAAATGATGGATTTAATAGTGAGTCACAATAGTACTAGGGCATACGAAGTGGAATAAAAAATTTATCTAATTCGCAAATAAAAGTATATTTATATGAAAAAAAGTAGTTGATGCAAATGAAATCACATGTCTCATTTTCTCTATTCCACTTGATGTCCCATTTTAATTTTTTTAGATTTTCATCCGATTTTTTTCTTCAATTTCGATTTGCTTTGGTTTAGTTTAATTTAATAACTATTATTTAGGATTTCTTCCACCCAATTAGGATTTATATTTATTTTTTAATAATTATTTTATATTTTTTTTAGTTAATATTATTGATTAATAGGGTTGATTATGCCAAAATTAGGATATATAGTTTTTTAAAATTTCAATTTTAAGCAATTAATGTTAATTATGATTGGTTATACTATAATGAATATTTTTAAAATATTAAATTTAATAGTAGAACACAATAATCAGATAGAAAATATGGACTAAGACCTTGTTTACTTTGATGGATAAGGGTGGATTGATAAATTATCCTATATTTACTTTGCATAATATTAAAATGGTAGATAGCCTAGGCCCGTGATAAATGAGCTTTGTGTGCCTATTTGTGGGATATGTATCCACCTAAAGAAGTGGGATATGATTTATCCATCCTCTCATCCTCTAAACTATCTATCCACTCAATTATAAATCTTTGAAGTAAACAAGCCCTAAATGATTTTATGCCCACCAACAGAGCTGTGGACTAAAGGATCTTATAATCTCATCCACAAGAAAAATAGTTGTTGCCCGGTTCTAAAGCTATCAAAAGGCTCAGGCCGGCCCGGCCCGGCCCAAGCCCATGGGCCAAATTTTTTTTGGGTCGGGCCATTTTTTGGTCTAAAAATTATGGCCCCAGCCTGGTCCGCGTTGTGGGCCTAAGATTAAAATTCTGTTTCTTCACTAGGTCGGCCGCAGCCAAGTCCGAAATTGACCTATTCAGGCTAATTTTTCGAGTTGCGTCAGCCGGACCCAAAATTATTTTGGGACTTTTAAATCACAACCCTGCTCAATCTAAAATCAGATTGGGTCGGGCGGGACCGATTTTGACCGCTACACCTAATTCTATCAAGAACTGAGAGCTACATTGTGTGTATTATACACAAATAATTAATTCAAGGGGCCCATTTCATACTTATTATAACACGCCACAAAATTATTAAAGGAAGACGTGATACATTTACTTTTTAATTTTTGTACAAATGTGTTAAGCCAAGTATATCTCTTTACAAAATTCAACGTCTCCTATGACTTTGCTTCCAGCTGCCAAAGTATCATATCTGATGCAGAGTTTTTCTGGTATGTTTCCACTTTGATCTTTTTTTTTTCCCCGTCTCCACCTTTCTATTCTTATTCTAATAAGGTTTCCGTTTTCCGTTTCAAACTATAAAAATGCTCTGTAAATTCAAAATATATATCCTTATATGTTATATGCGCTTGTATGATTCCCAAGAGCATGAGTTATTGCAAAGTTTCAAGACGTATTATTTATATAGGGTGGTATATAAGTCGATTTTAAAGTTTTTACACAGTTGTTGATTGGAGAAACAGAAGCAGGGATTGATATCTAAAGGTAAGATGATTAAAAAAAATTAACAGATAGAGGAAATAAATAAATTAATATTAATTGAAATAAATCTTCCAGCCTCGTTTTCTTTCATTGAAGGCGGTATATATCTAGAATAATTAAGTCTACTTCATCCAGCGCATACTATGGTAAAGAACCATATATGGGTAGGGCTATAAATGAGCCAAACTACTCGTAAAATACTTGAGTAACAGCTTGAAAAAAGCTCGTTCGAGACTGGCTCATTTATTAAACGATCCGACTTGAGGCAGTTAAACGAGCTCGTCATTTTCTCGAGCTGAGCTCGAGCTAGGCTCATCAAGCTCGTGAGCTCACTCGGCTCGTGAGGTTCTCGAGTTTTTTAACAAGCTATCTCACGAACTATCTCACGAACCGGCTCACGAGTAGTTAAACGAGCCGAGCTTGAGGCTGGCTAGCGAGTTGTCTCACGAGCCTAGCTCACGAATACTTAAACGAGCCGAGTTGGAGTTGGGCTCGTGAGCTATTCGATTTAGGACTCAAGACACATACTATTTTTGTAATTTTTAAAATATTATTTATTTATATTGTAACTTTTGTCAAATTAATACTTCTCATTAAAAATAAAATGAAATTAATGGTATTAACTATTGGACTAATATTATTAAAGTTAAGGAATCAATCATCAAGAGTAACAATTATATACACAAACGAACAAATTAATGAACTATATATATATATATAATATAGTTATCTTATTTACAATTCTACATAGTATATTAGTATAATAAATAATAATATGAAATATGAAATGATATTATATTAATATTATCAAAATTAAGAAATTGAACGCTCAATTATAAATAATAAGTAATAAGAGAAATTTAGACTAATATTTACAATTTAGTATTTCTCAATTCAATAAATAATAAATATGAAATGAAATCACTAATATTAATAACATATTATTGAAATTAAGAAATATGATGTTTAACATAAGAGTGCGTGAGTAATAAAAGAAATTAAAGAAAAAAGAGAATCAATAATATACAGTATATAATATATAGATCATAAAAGCTTACAAGAATATAAGTTATAAGTTATAAATTTATAATACGTGTCAAGTAAAAAGGAAAAAAGAAATAAAAAAATTATGATCAATATTGACAATTTGACAAAACAATACTCATGTATTAAATATTATTATATGAAATGTAATTAATGATATTAAACTATTATTATTGAAAGTAATAAAATAATAAAAGAAAATAAAAAAAATAAAAAAATTAATCAAATGTTCAAAAGTAACAATATTCTTAGAACCAATATTATGTAGTTTATCTTAAACTCTGAGTCCATATATATTATCGTCCATTGATTAATATTCTAGTATATAATCAATATTAGTTAAAATGTACATAGCAATAAAAGGAAAAAAAAAAGAAAATTAATAACAATTAAGACTAATATTGACAAATAATAGATCTCAATTCATTAAATAAGAAATATGAAACGAAATAAATGATATTGGAAACATAATAGTTTCTCAAAAATTTCTTATCAAAATTAAGAAATCAAGTTTAAGAGTAACAATATTCTTATTTGTTATCAGTTGGCACTAATGTTGTATAATTAATCGTAAATTATGAGTTATATATATACTATTTCCATTATAGTATATAGTTTATATAACTATAGTTTATATTAGTTAATATGCACATAACAATAAAAATATTAACAAAAATTAAGACTAACATTAAATAAGCTAAACTAAGAATAACAATTAAAAAAATAGAATTAATAGTCTCTTAAAGTATATAGAATTATTAATTTTAAATTATCTTAATATATTGTAATAGGATATGACTTTTGAGTTATGAGTTGTAATTCATGATTTATGAATCTTACGACACACACTCGATAACTAATACATACACATAATACATATATATATATATATATATATATGTGTGTGTGTGTGTGTGTATTATACATATAACTAATAGACATATAGTATAAATTTATAAAAATATAAAAAAAAACATAGGAATAAAAAAATATCAATATTGACAAATAAATAAACAGGCCGAGTTCGAGCCCAATCTGAGCTTGAGTTTAGGCTCGTAATTTAAATAATCAAGTCGAACCCGAGCTCAGCTCGGGTTCGGGTTCAAATTTTAAATAATCAAGTCGAACTTGAACCGAGCTCGAATTTTAAATAAATGAGTCGAGCTCGAGCTCGAGTTTTTCTTATCGAGCCTAGCTCGAGCTCGTGAATTTTTCCTGTCGAGCCGAGCTCAAGCTTGAATTCAAAGCTCAAGTCGAGCATAATTTTTTTAAATATATATATATATATATAAATGGTTTGCAGATTAATTTTTTAATTGTTGGTTCAATGGATAGGGGTGCATCCCTTTTAGTAAGAGTGCAAATGTTCGAATCTCTTTGACACATATTTTTGTTCTTTTAGGCCTTCTCTTTTTTTTCTTCTTCTTATTTTTATATAAGGGGCAAAGTATGTGACGATTTGCATTGTATATTATATAAAATAAATGAAAATTTATGTGAAAGTTTTTCTCATTCACAATTAAGGGTACAAGCATAAAAGACATGTTTTTAAGTATACAATCCTAACACGAATAAATCTCAATCAAGAACAAATTAACCCTAGCATTATGTGATGCTTCATTAGTATATTAATCAGTACATTCTGTTAGCATATGATAAATATTTCATCAGTATACTTTATCAAATGCTCACGAAGCATTATTATAAGCTAGTGATAAAAATTTATCTTTAGAATATTTCTTCCATATTTTTTTATTTAAACAAGGTGTTGTGACATCTTAAATGAAATAGAGCGAAGAGATCTTTGGATTAATATTATTTTGCATAAATTTGATTAAAGATTTGGATGAAAATAACTCATATATATATATATATATATATATATGGGTTCATTTTCAATAAATCATCACGTTTCTACTATTTGTAAATTGGACATCACATTTAAACATAGTCATTTACAATATGATGTTGTAATTAATAGAATGGGATGATGATTTGCAATAAACAAGACCCACGCAATAAGTGATTGAGCGCTTAAATGTGTTGTGTAATTTGTAAAAATGTGAAAACTTGGTGATTTATTTGGTAATTAACCATATTACACACACACACACACACCCATATGTGTGTGTGTGTGTACAAGTATGTCACCTTCCTTTTGATAAAAAATTGACTAAATTATTACCATCAAGATCTAAGTAATGGATTAATTAGATAAGTTCTCAGTTCTCACATCGAGAACGAGTTTTTATTTGATCCATTCCCATTTGAAATTGGTTGTGTTATAATATTGTTCTTGTAAGTAAAGCATATAAGTATGAGTTGTAAATATAAAATTTTTAACTCTAAAAGATTCAAATTGATAATTAGAATAAACTAACCACACAAACAAGCATAAAACTAAATATAATATTGAAGAAACGAAAGATTACAATTATGTTTGAATTTAAAATGAATATATGTAAATCTTGATTATTTTTTAAATGAATATGCTAAAGAATGAGAATTAAAAATATATAAACAGGAGTAGCATATATATAATGCATTAAAAGTAAAATATATTAAACTTAATATTTGAATTATGAAATTACTCCTAATTGCGAAAATAACCCTCATTTCTTTATTTTTTGCCTTGTTATTTATGAAATTTTCACTACCTATTGTATTAAATCTCAACCATTAGATTATCCTATTAGATGGTGTCATATGTGGTCCTACTATCCACACTAGAAAATGGTCTTATTTGATCCATCTCATATATATATATGAGAACTCAATTCTCATATAGGAATTAACAACCAATCTAAGCCACCCATCTATTTATTTTTTATGGTCAAGATTGATCTAAAAAAATGGGGTTAAAAATGCAATTATTTTATAATTGTAATAAGTTGAGGTTATGTTAGTAATTCAACAAAGGAATAATTTGCTAAAAATAGAGAAATATGAAAAAATGCATAATTTGTTATAACCAACTAGACAATTTGCTAAACATGGATGAATAATTGGCTATCAATAGATGAATAATTTGCTAAAAATAGCGAAATTGAAAAACATGCACAATTTGTTATAACCAACTATACAATTTGCTAAACACAGATGAATAATTGGCTATCAACAGAGGAATAATTATCTCAAAATAGAGAAATATGAAGAACATGCATATTTTGTTATAACAAATTGAATAATTTGCTAAACACAGAGGAATAATTGGCTATCAACAGAGGAATAATTTGCTAAAAATAGAGAAATATGAAAAACATGCATATTTTGTTATAACCAACTGAACAATTTGCTAAACAAATAAGAATAATTGGCTATCAACAGAGGAATAATTTGCTAACAATAGAGAAAATTAACAAAAAAATTAACCCTAGTTTTTAAATTTGATTAATTAGCTGTTGTTAATCGACAGTAAAGGTGTAACACACGAAAAAATTGGCAGCAAACATTATACACAACAAGTTTATGGAGATTATTAACCACCATTAATGTACCTTTTTTTTAGATTCAAACTGCACGAAGAACCTTTATCCGTCATCTTTAATCTCCAATCAAATCGTATGAGGCATCTGTAATGGAGTTTGTTTTGCTCTGATCTGGTGAAGGAAAACGTTGCTCTTCTCGGCTATGTTGATTTTTCTCTGTGTTCCCTGTTTTCTTCCACGACGTTCGTTCTTCTCTGCTTCTTCTATTGAGTAGCCGTCATTTATGGAATGATTAAATCGAAAGATCGGGATATATGAATTACAAATCTATTTGTTACATATTTACCCTTGTGAAATTAGATAGGGTTTGAAATATTGATTTATTTGCAATTAGCCCCCTAAATATCCAATTAAATCTTGACCATCCAAATTAGATAGATGGGTGGTTATTATTAGTTCCTAGTTCCTACATAGGAGGGTGATTCTCATTTTAACCTACCTCTATATACATACATACATATATATATATATATATATATATATATATATATAATTTTGTTCAAATGAGGACCAGTGCTTCGTGTGTAAACATAAAAACTAGCTTGTTTGTCGTATTTTTAATGTTTTTCATACCATATTTTTGTGCTAAAATATTTTGTAATGCTTTTCTTCTTGTATTTTAGCGTTTATTGTTTTTAGCACCAATATACTATAAGAAAAGCACTAAAATTACCACATTTATACTGTTTTACAAATTAGACATCACATTTAAACTTAGTCAATTACAATACCATGTTGTGATTGACTGAGCTTAAATGTGTTGTTTAATTTGTAAAAATGTGAAAATTTGATGATTTATTAGACAATGAATTACAATATTATGTACATATATATATGTGTGTGTGTGTGTGCGCGCGCGCGCGCACACACACACATATAAGTATGTCGCCTTAACCTTTTCACCAAAAATTGACTAAATTATGATCATCAAAATCTAAGCAATGAAAGAATTAGATAAGTTCTTAGTTCCCACATTTGGAAAGAATTTTCATTTGATCGATTCCTATTTAAAATTGGTTGTGTTGTAATATTATTCTTGTAAGTAAATCATGTAAGTATGAGTCGCAAATATGAAAATTTTAACTTTGAAAGATCCAAATCGAGAAATAGAATAAACCAACCACACACACAAACATAAAACTAAGCAAAATATGGAAAAATCGAAATATTACAATTATGTTTGAATTTAAAATGAGTATATGTAAATATTAATTATTTTTTAAATGAATATGCTGAAGAATGAGAATTAATAATGTAACAACCCGAACCCGAGAGCCCAGGTGCTAACAAAACACACACCAAACCAATAGACCATAAATTTTTCGCAATTTCAAATAAATATTTTCTTTGGATCATAAAAATTTGGACAGCATTCCGTTTAAAATATTTATATATCCACACGCACAAGCGTTTACCATTCAAACTTGTATGACCAAGACTAGTCAAAATTCAACTCTCAACCTTTAAAATATGCCCAAAGACCACAACATTCACAAGTGGCCATAAAAAAATTAAATATTTTGTAATTATAAAGCGGAAGCATAAAATTCATACTTATTGACCACTAAATACACATAATCGATAATTAACAATCATAAAAGTGGTCAATGAATAAGAAATCCCCATTGGTCTACGTCAGCCGCCAGCCGTCATCAAATACCTGAAAATATTATGAAAAATAGATAGGCTGAGTACCAGAAAACACTCAATGGGATTTTAAATTTCTGAAATATACTTGATCATCATTAAATATTTTGCATATTTAACATATATACTATAATGCCCATAAAAAGTATTTGCTCATTAACATACGGAAGATTAACTCAATATGGTTCCCTATCATAATAATTTCACCAAAGTGACATGTTTGTACCGTAGTACCATAATTGCACCATTGTGCAATACCGCACCGAAGTGCTATATCATACCGTCCGGAGTACTCATACCGCACCGAAGTGCTCATACTGCACCAAAGTGCTATATCATACCGCACCGAAGTGCTCATACTTGGAACCATAGAGTTTATTATCTTCCGATGAGCCATAAAAGGAATATTTTAAACTTTGAAGTATGCTTTTATATAAACATATTTTTCTCATAAACATAATGTGATTTTGAAACATAAAACCACGTGTCACTTAGAAATCATTGAGCCGTAAAAGTAATCTGAAGCATGATTGAGCATAAACATATGTTATCATAAATAGAATACGTTTTTGAAACATAAGTCACGTGCTGGATAGATATCATTGAGCATAAAAGTATTTTGAGGCATGTCTTATCATAAACATATTTCATCATAAGCATAACATGATTTTGAAACATATATCGCGTATTGGATAGATATCACCCACCTTATAACTATAATAGCTAAAACTTTGATCATACTATGTTTGTTCTAAGCCTATCATCTCGGATAAGATTTATTGTAAGATCATATCATAATAGCACGCTAGAGTATTGATCATAGGTCATAGCATAAGGGTCAAGCGCCCGATTTCCTAAATTAATAACATAGATGAAAATGCTAGACAATCGAACAATAATCTTAACTTATGGTCCACTAGCATAGGTTACAACCTAGAATGAATCGTCTAGATCTCATTCCTTCATCAATTAATAGCATAACATCATTGCTTATAAGGATTACTACATCTATCTCGTATGATATCATATATCGAGACAATAATTTCATATCGTAATATCAATTCATATCCAAAAATCATTCCGTAGCGTAGATGATTTCATAGATTAACATTCCATTTGCACATAAAAGAGTATAGAATTACCCACCTTATAGATATTATAAGCTATCATATTAATCACAACTTGCTCTTCCTAAGTTTGATGTCCCAGGTTAGGATCTACATGCAAAGACTATGTCTTAGTAACGTATTAAAATCATAGAACTATTTGATAACGTAAATAAGGTCATATTCCTACTCCCTAGCTCCCTAGCATGGTCTATAATGATGAACAATTATTTTTGAATGATAGGAGATATTTTACGGTTTTGGCTAAACTTTGAAAAATCGCATAAAATTCATTTTATCTCCTATTGAGGAACGGTCAAAACCCACACGACCACCTCAACTTAACCTACAATCGGTTAGAAGACCTTGAAGAAAAATCTAGCTAGAAATACCGACAAAACAGCAATGAACGTTACTGTTCACGAGTGTAGAAAGGGCGTCAAATTCAAACGCATTTTCATCTCGATCGGACTCAATTATTGTCGGATTTTTATAAAAAGTACATTTTTCATATGCAAAGAAAATAAGGAATCTAACGATGTAATTTAATTTTGGATCAATGGCCGGATTAAAAGATGAATCATAACAACCCATTTTTGAAATGTTTGGAAAAAAAATAATAAAAAAAAAATCTAATTTAAAATATTTGCACTTTAGTCCAAATTTAAGTCAAATTTTAAATAAAGACTCCACCTATTTTATAAAACATCCCCTTAGAATTGGAACCAATTTTTATTACAAACCAAACCACAACAATCACATACCCACGAATAAAATTCATTCAAGCTTTTGATCGAACACATACACACACACTTGGATTAAACATAATTTATTAAAATTTAGGGCTTGACATAACATTAATTCAATATCATACAAATTGTGATTATACAATGTCAATATTCTTAAAATCGACTAAAAAATGACATAGATATTTCAAAACCCCAACTCACACACTTAAAAACATTTTCCCTGTTTTCACCTCTTGTACCAGTTTCAGTAAATTAACCATATCTCCTCAACCAAAACTCGAATCAAGTAATTCCAAGTTCTATAAAACCCTAAGACATATATCTAAAACTGTTCCTCAAATACATATTCCTAGATTTTGACAATAAAAGAGCTAAAAAGTCGAATTAAGAAGGGGCAAGAAAACTGTCCGGAAAGTGTAACAGTTTCTATTTTTCGGCGTTTTGACCAGTTTCCGGCCACCGGATGACAACGACATCAAAAGATGAAACATAGAACACATATCAATGTACGACATATCCGAAAATCAAGTCAAAAGGAAAAGAAACAGACCCATACGATGATGACGAAGGTGGCAGACCGGTGGTGAGCCTCGCGGCTGCTACTGCGGCTGCTTGCCAGCTCCGGCAAACTGCTGCTGCTCCGGCATCATGCCGAAGGTGGTCCGCGACCTCCTGGCCAGCTGCCACCTCTCCTTCTCGGCCTCTCTCTCTCATTCTCGTCTGATCTCTCTCTCTCTTCTCTAATCCCTCTGTCTCTCACTCTTGCTTTCTCTCTTTTTCCTTTCTCTTATTCCGCCTTCTCTTCTCTTTTCTTCTCTTCCCTTTCTTCTTCTCTTTCTTTTCCCCCCCCCTTTCTCCCTCTTTCGATCTGCCCCTTTCTCTTTTTTTTCCGCTTTTTCTTTCTTTTCACTTTTCTTTCTCTTTCCCTTTCTCATCCCCTCCCTTCGGGAATGTGGATATATATACACACATTCACACACTTATTTTTATTGGGCTTGAGAAAAAAAATAGAGGATATAATGGGCTTAAATTTTGGGCCTCAATATAAAATTAATTTGAGCTCAAAATAAATGGACTTTATTTAGAATAAAATGGACTCGATATAAATCTTGAAATGGGCCGAGAAATTGGGCGATAATCAGGCTTCGACAAGAATTATTGTCTAATGTTCATTCATTCTCGTTTGGTAATAAATGGGCTGAAATTAGAAATATTTACAGACGGGCTCAGAAGTCTCATGTTTGCCTATTTTTAATATAAAATGATTTGCTATAAAAATTTGGGCCCTAAATAATAAGATTGGGCCCGAATTTGATTTTGGAGCGTTACAAATAATATACTAACAATAGTAGCATATGAATAATGCACGGAAAGTAAAATATATTAAACTTTTAAAATTTTAAATTTAAATATTTAAAGTACAAAATTACTCTTAATTTAAAAAAGGGCAAATGTTCATTTTGATCCTATAACTATTTGTGTAGGAGCGCTTGATCCTTATTTATCTTTTTGGTTCAAAATGATCCTATAACTATTTTAAAGGTTTAATTTGGTCCCTATTTTGATCCTCCAACTATTTTAACACACACTTTTCTCACATAATTATGTTATTTCACACATTAACACACACTTTTTACACACATACGGATTGAACGAGAAATTTCCACCATTTTCTCAAAGATTCCTCATATGGATTGAACATGAAATCTTCTCCATTTTCACAAAGAATCATCCACTATTTTATGTTTGTATTGAAAAATCTTAATTATTTTATTTAGCATAATGTAAATACTTATTTTTGTATGTTTTTAGTTGTTTTTTATTTTTTGAATTTTTTTATTTTATCATATTTTTATGTTTTCATTTATTAAGAATATTTAGATACATAGATTATTTCATACACTAACGCACACTTTTTACATGAAATAAATGAAATTATCTGAGTAATATGAATCATTATTATATGATAAAATATAAAAAAACAACTAAAAAACATACAAAAATAATTGTTTATGTCATGCTAAATTAAATAATTAAGAATTTTCTATTCAAAAATAAAATAGTGGATGATTCTTTGTGAAAATGGAGAAAATTTTTCATGTTCAATCCATATGAAAATTCTTTGTGAAAATGGTGGAAATTTCGCGTTCAATCCATATGTGTATAAAAAGTATGTGTTAATGTATGAAATAATCTAATTATGTGAGAAAAATGTGTGTTAAAATGGTTGGATGATCAAAATAGGGACTAAATTAAACCTTTAAAATAGTTATAGGATCATTTTGAACTAAAAAGAAAAATAGGGATCAAAGCGCTCCTACACAAATAGTTATAGTATCAAAATGAATCTTTGCCCTTTAAAAAATAATTGGGGGGGGACCATGCCCTGGCCCCTACTTGAATATATGCACTTGAGATCCTCTAGTCTTAACTTGTGTGTGCCAATCATGTACCAAATCTCAAAATTATTATTTTTTCTTTCTTTTTTTTTCGTCAATTTTAATTTCTTCAGGTTTAGTATAATTTTATAATTTTATTTAGGATTTATTCCACCCAATTAGGATTTAGAAATATTTTTTAATATTTAATTTTTATTTTTTAATTAATATAATTGATTTTTGTGGTTGATTATTCCAAACTTAAGGTATATAGTTTGTAAAAATTTCAATTTTTAGCAATAAATATTAATTATGATTAGTTATATTATAATAAATTTTATTTTTACGAAAAAACATTTTTAACAATATATAATTTTAATGTTGACACATGATTGACACACAAAATTGGGAATCGAGGATCTATTCTGGAATATATGTGATGTATTTTATCGATGAGACATACAAGATACAGCACGGAGTCGATGTCAATATTTCTATATGTATAGCATAGTAATCATTTTGAATTTTATATTCAGTAATCATTATCATTTTGCTATTATTTCTTGTGTTTAAACCTAGCTCATAGCTCAAATATAATTCTTCTGTTTTTGCTCATGTTCTCTTTACGTTGTATGTCATGCATTACTTATTGTTTGCAAATATATAAAACTGAATTAAACGGTCAATATGCATCAAGGTACAACTTGTGTTTAGGAACTCCGCTTGGTGCCAGCATTTGACGTCCTAGCCTAGCATTCAAAGAGAAGTATACAGTCAGTCAATCTATCAATCATCTTTGCAATCCAACAAGTTCGAAAACGTTTCTGGTACATTTAACTTTTAATATATGATAAATATGTATTTATATTCTTATATGCTCCACATTTTACAAATTTTATCCATGCTCAAACTTTTAAGTAATATTTATACTGTATACAAATCACATATATAAAATATTATTATTATTATTATTATTAGTAGTAGTGGTGGTGGTGGTGGCGGTGTAAAAGTGGCAAACTACCCATTTAAAGTTTAAAAAAATATTTTACCCACGTATTTTTTAAAATATTTCTTTTACTCACGCTTACAATAATACCCACCCTGAATTTTTATTATTAAACATTTATTTTGTGTATTTCAATTGTAGAAAAATGGGAACCCGGCCTTCGTCTTCCACTCTTCGTCTTCCACTCTCCCACAAAGAAAGAAGAAAGAAAACCAGAATTCCCCGACCCCCTAATAATCTGATTTGCGGGTGCCGCAGCGCCGATAATCTCATATGCACTCGTGTTTTTCCCAAAGAGGAGAGGGAGATCAAGAATCCTTCTGATGTCATGGAATATGCTGAAAAATACTTGGTTCGATTGTCAAAGCGAAGAGCTTTAGTAGAGGAGATGACACTTCTCAACGATACACGTGCACAAAGGAAACTATGCCAGTGGGTGAATGGGGCTGTAGATTTGGAACGTGAAGTGTCTGGTGTCATCGAAGAGCAGAAAAATAGCAAGGATCCTTTGCTTGAATGCGAAGAATTGAAACATGGGTGCCGCATAATAATCAATTACTTGAATCGCTGCCCAGTTGAGGACATGCATGACAATCCAATGGCTTTCATAGACCAGATGCATGAAACCGAAGACGCAAATTTACAAGGTGAAGATGATCTTAAAGCCCAAGTAGATGTGGCGAAGGAAGTGGCTTCTTTTTCTTCTTCTGATATGAGCGCGCTGAAGTCTGGCAGCAGAGAGTGGTCAGAGGGCGATGATACTACTATCACCACTCGAAATGAAAGTGAAAGTGAAAGTGAAAGAGTTCCATTTCCAGATTCTGCGGGTGCTCCTGTAACAAAACTAAGAAGTGAGTTGGAAAACAAGTTGGTGGGTGAAACTAACGAAAGTTGCGGTGAATTGGAAATTTCACTTGAGGGATCAAGTTCTCCTAGTATTTTACATGATGAGAATGTACAAAAACCAGAAATTATAGAAGAGGGTGCTGCTCCACAAGGCATAGTGGAAGAGGTGGAGCAAGAATATGCATCGCAGAGAAGACGAGAAAAAATGCCAGTAGGTGTTTGCAATCCAAATGATGTATCATCATACTCTAATGAAGCTATATTTCATCATGAATTTCTTGATGAAAATGAAAAGAATTTATCTGAACTGTCAATAAAGATGAGCAATTCTTGCTCTGAAGAGAAGAAGCGCAATGGTGAATCTGTAACAGGGCCTACACAGACTGATGAATCTGAATTAGGTACGATTAATATTCCGATTTCAGCAAATGGTAAGAAGTGGACCTATGTGAAGCTAGAACTAGGAATATTAAGCTCCTCACCTTCACAAGAAGCACTCAGTCTGAATAGTTACTTTGGTTTGGACCCGGAGAAGGAAAATTACTCGTTTTTTAAAGAGCCTAGTGATCAGTTCAAACTGGATGGCCAGATGATTGACATAGTTGATGGTGATTGGCATCAGGCTCGTGTGGTTAAGTTGATGGAGAAAAATGAAGTTTCGCTAAATGAGATGAAAGAACCAGTTTGCCCTAATCTCGCGCTTTTGTTCCTCCAAAGAAACAATCGGTTAACTCATCTTCCTCCCTCATTTTTCGACCACATGCCTGCTCTCAGTTTTCTTGACTTATCAAATACAAGAATCAAGAAATTGCCTACTTCACTGTACACTCGAGCAAATCTTCAAGTGCTTCTGTTAAGGAGTTGTATTTGCCTTAAGAGCCTCTCTAACGATGTTGAAAAGCTCAAAAGGTTGGAAGTGCTTGACGTTTTGGGATCTGATCTTTATAAGATTCCGAAAGAAATAGAGGAACTAACACAACTGAAGCAGTTGCATCTATCACTTTATTGCCCTGATTATGGAAATGGAAATGATGGTCTCCCATCCGAGCTGATTCATCCAGATGCTAAATTTAAGCAGCAGGATCTGCAAGCTTTAAGCATAGTTGTGGACCCTGAGGATCAGCGTTGGAAAAGGATTGTTAGCAACATAATCCAAGATATTAGAAGGTTGAAGAAGTTGAGCTATCTTCAGTTCTACTTCCCCACTGTAGACGATCTCAAATCTTTCATTGAAGAGAGCCCTTCATGGAAGGAGAACAGATTGAAGAGATTTAAGTTCATTGTGGGGAATGACATGAAGCGAATCATATCCCGCGTACCAGATGCAGTTGAATCCGATTACAATCAACATGATCGGTGCTTGAGATTCGTGAATGGTAATGAACAAGTATCTCAAGTAATGAAAAGAATGCTTGAGCCCGTCACAGCATTTTACTTGGACCATCATTTCGAGGTCCAGAGCTTGTCAGATTTCGTTATTTCTAATTTCAATCAGCTCAGGTTCTGTGTCGTGAGAGAGTGTCCCAATATTAAGGTCGTGATCATGGGAGAGAAAAGTAGCCAAAGCGCCTTCCCAAACCTCAAATATTTGGGATTGCATTATTTGTGGGAACTAGATACAATCTGGGAGGATCCACTGCCACGGGGAAGCTTTAATGCCCTTAAGTATCTAATGGTTGGTACCTGTGGTAAGCTCGAGTACATTGCCTCTCACTCCGTACTTCAATCTCTCGCAAATTTAGAGGAATTCATTATTGAAGACTGTGAAAATCTTAAATCAATTGTGAGAAAGAGCGAAATAGTCAAGTATGATCATGCCGCGCCATTGCTTCCTCGATTAAAAAAGCTACAACTTTGTCACTTACCTCAATTGGTTGCTCTTGGAAGTGGCCTGTTTCCCTCAAAAGAGATAATCACTATTCACTTTTGTCCGAAATTGAAAATCCTCTACCAACCGCCTCTTCTAGAGGAATTTTCTCGGTTGTTCTGCATTTCTGCGACTACGATTAAGAATGATGAGGCCAAGGAGTTTTTGCCAAGAAGCCCAAAACAACGCAGTAGAAAGAAAAATATATATATGTCAAAGTGTGCGCCAGCTTCTGTTACTTAATAGATGGATATGCATGTAATTATCTATTTATGTTTGCCATCTTGCATGTGTTTTGGTTTGAGTTAATACTTGACTTGCGTGTGCTCTAGTGTGCGTGTATGTGTGTGTGTTTTTCTGGCAGATTTGCGTAACATCCATATGCTATATTAGGATTTTTTGAATTTGAATCATTATATTTTAATTGGGCCAAGTCTCTTATACATCACTCCACATCTAATAAGACCCATATATCAATCAAATGGTTGTCTAGCGTTGACCCGTAAAAAAAAAAAGACAAAAATCAGTATCAATTATAACATTAAAAATTCTAACACTAAAAATTATCACTCAAAATTCAAAAAGTATCATTTCTTGTCTGCTACTTATCTTATATGAGTTTATGTAGTTCAAATTATGATTTTTTAATTCCAATTAATATATAGAGTTTGAGAGCTTTTTTTTTTTTCAGGCTTCATGGTATTTTTAGGGTTTTTTTTAGTATTTTTTAGATTTTTTAGGGGTTTATGTTGTATTTTTTGGAGTTCATATTATTTTTAGGTTTATTAATCTCAATTAGGGATTATATTCATTTAAAAAAATTAAATTCATTGTAGTGACCCGGACCCGAAGGCCCAGGTGATAACGAAAACACACAACCAAAAGAAATGACGCTCACAGACGTTTACCATTCAACAACACAAAACCTATTCAAACACAACTAATTAAAGTTCAATAATCAATATTTTAAATATGTCAAAAGACCATAACACTCTCAATTGTCCATAAAATAATTTAATACTTCATAATCATAAAGTGGAAGCATAGAATTCATACTTATTAACCACAAATAACACATAATGAATAATCAGAAATTATAAAAGTGATCAATAAAATAAGAAGTCCCCATTGGTCCACGCCAGCCGCCAGCCATTTTCATGTACCTGAAAATGTTTTGAAAAATAGGTTGCATTTTAAACATATTTAATATAATGTGACAGCGGTGGATTTTGCACAACTTTTTGCATATGAATTGATGTTGTTAGTGCCATCTGCACTAAGGTGTTTGAGATTGTCATGATCTTTATGGCAATGCAAAGAACACAAAGGTTTTGGTTTTTCAAGTTTGAAGACCATCTTCTAGACATTATGATATGAACATTCTGCTACTAATCTGATTGAAGACGAAGAATGTACTTGAGCATGTTCGTGAACATGATCATGTACATGATGTTCTAGAGAGTTCCTAAGAGACGTGCCAAGCTGATTTCAAGGAGTTGAAGCTACCTTTTCAAGATGGATGTTTCAGAATAGAAGCTGCCTTGTTTGAAGATGAAGATCAAAAAGGAAAGAGACGAGTTCTATTCAAGGAAGGATTCTAAACTAGGAGTTGTTCGATTTAAACAAGGAAAGTTCCCTAGTAGAGTTTGAGTCAAAATAGGACAATTTGATTACCTTGTTTAGGCTATGACTTATGTTTATAAATAGCCTGGGAATCAGACTAGTTTGGAGTGCACATAGTTTACGAATACACAAAGGGTAGAGAGTCTAAAAGACTTCATCTTTGAAGTATATAGTATTCATGTAGACTAGGTTTGATCCTTGTGATCATTGTGTGTCTAGTCTGTGTTTGAAATTCTTTTATTCACACCTTTAATGGAATCTCGGGAGAGATTTCCTTTAGGAACTAGAGGGAGTCTAGATTGTATGGGGATCTTACAATTTAGTCCATTGAAAGAGATTGTAGTGTGTAGGAAATGGGTAGAGTGACAGGAGGTCATCGTGTAATAGCCTTTGTAACCTTGCAATGGAGTAGTGGATTATTTTTCACAGACTTGTGAAGTCCCCCTGACGTAGATCAATTGATCGAATAGGGTTATCAATCTCGTGCCATTTACTTGCTTTCTGTGTATCTTTCTGACCTTGCATGTTCACTATAATATACATGTACATGATGTTGAACATGTCTGCACAGTTTATATAACTTCAATAAGTACTAGAGCGGGTCGCCTTTGGTTTTGTACCAAAAGAGTCCTGAAAAGTACATAACTGCTTGAAGATTTTGGTTGAAGTTCAAGTTATGAGTTCAATCAAAGAAGGAGGATCTACGGTCAGACCACCATTACTTGAAGGCAACAATTATCCTTACTGGAAAGCAAGGATGAGGGCTTTTCTGAGATCAATAGATGAGCTTGCATGGAAGAGCGTCACAGAAGGATGGGAAAAGCCAACTGTTGCCAAGGAAGGAAAGCATGTGGACATTGAAGAAGGAGAGTGAAAAAGAACTGGTAGAATGTCAATTCTAAAACTCTCAATGCTATATTCTCTGCAGTTGATCTAGAAACTTTCAGTCTAATCTCAACGTGTGAGACTGAAAAAGATGCATGGGATATTCTGGAAACCTCCTTTGAAGGGACTAGTTCAGTAAGGTTATTGACTCGTCCAAATTGTATTTTCCGGTCTAGACTCGACACGTAAAACTACTTCTAACCAAACCCGCAATTGGACGAGGTCAATTGTAGACGCGATGAGCTAACCCGAGTCGATCTCTCAAGAAAGACTTCGTGTGGGCAATTACCTTTAGGCTATGCATGCAACATGGTTAAACACGTAACATAAAACCTAAACATTCTAATCATGGATTTAAAAGTCGATTTAAACTAAGAAATTTAAACAAGCAATTTAACTAATGAAAAGCAAATAATAACAAGATCAAGATCGAGGAAAAGTGTTTAGGTCCAAATTTACACTTATAATTTTCGGTTTATGCTCACTAGACACTACTTGGAACCACACCCGCAATTGGACAGGGTCAATGGTAGGAGCGACGAGCTTAACCCGAGTCGATCTCTCAAGGAAAACTTTATGAGTAAGAACCATCTATAGGCTACACGTGCTTTCGACAAAACAACTAAAATGCAATCTAAACATTCTAATCAAGAGATTTTGGAGATTTAAACTAAGATTTAAATGAGCAAGCAACAAAACAAACAATAACAATTAAAATGCAAGAAAATGGAAATGAAGATTAGAGGAATCAAGTTGATTGAGGTATTAGGGTGTAGATTCTCTCAATGGTTGATTACTATGCTTTATTTAAGTTGATAATGCAAATCTCCCAAGTATGGTAGACCCATCCAATTAGTTTAACGTCTATTAAAGTCACGGATATCCGTTAAACCTCTCTTAGCTATACCATACAAAATGAGACGAACATACTAGGTTTAGGAACCCATGCACCTAGTGTCGAAGGAATAAAATCCGGATTTAGGTTCACAATCAAGAAATCCCCTAAATCCTACCAATGCTCAAGTGATGATCAAGCACCTAAACATAAATAAGAACAATTCCAACAACAACAACCAACATAAACAAGCATAGATCACAACCAAATCGATCCTCTACCCCCTAATAGGGAGATTAGCCACTAAACATGCTCAAAACAAAATAAACATCATAGAAGAACTCCATTTCATAAATCAAATGTAAATGAAAATAACTTCTACGATATTATATATCCTTCAAGAGTTTGGAACAAATCCCACAAAAACATCCAAGAAATACAAGAAAATGCACAATAAACCTCCTCCGAGCTTAGCTTCCACGTGAGCTCGTCGTCGGTCTTCTCGTTCTTTTGCTCTCCTCCTTGGCTTGGTTTTCTTGCTCTCCTCTTCCTCCTCTTCTCTTTAGTGGAAAATGGTGGTGAAATGATGGTGGAAAATGGTGTAGAGAGTATGGAAGGGTGAAGAAAATGGTGAAGGTAGTGTAGAGAAAATGGAGGATGGTGGGGTGAAGAAGATGAAGTGTGGAATGGGGTGAGGATGATTGTCCCCTCAAGGAGAAGTGTGTATGTGCCTTTGTAGTGTAGGGGAATGGAACAGAGAGAGAGTACAAGAGAGAGAAAAGGTGATGATTTGAGTGATGGAGAGGGATAATTAATTGTGAGGATTTGGTAGAGGATTTTGGTGCTCAAAAGTCCACAAAGCTAGGGTTAGGTTCTACAAATACCTACTTCCCTAGTATAAGATTAGATTGTCCCAAAGCTCAAAGATCCCCATGCAAAAAGAATGGAGGGTGAAGGGCATTCATTTTGGTCCAAGATGCCAAGAGAGAAAGGGGACACAAGTGCCAACAAGGCGCTGATCGAGAGGGGAAACACCAGCCCGCGCGCCCGCGGAGTTCAAGAATGTCGCGCGCTCGTGGGGATCCCGCGCCCGCGGGGTGCCTGCGCTGAGAGCACCTTCGCGTGGTCGCGGGACTCGCGCGGCCGCGGGGTCTTGGGCGCCTGAAGGTGCGCGGTCGCAGGGTTCACTTTTCCAAACGGGTTTATCTTTTCCGGCCAATCTTCGCTCCTTGCCACCTTATTACCTAAAAATTGAAATATTGCGTACAAATAGCTCAAGTTTTTCAAAACTTGGCTTATTCCACCATAAGAGCAGTAGAGAATAAATTCACACAAACCCTATAGACAAACTAGAACAAAATGCTAGAAAATACAAATGAACATGCAAAATTATGCAATCAAATCACTACAAATCAACACTAAACAAAAAGATTACGATACGAGCATTAGGGTGTAGGTTCTCTCATTGGCTTATCACTTAGCTTGTTTCAAGTTGGTTATATTAATCTCAAACGCACAATAGACCCCTCAAGTGGTTTAACTTCAGTTATTGTCACCGTCTATCCATTAAACCCCTCTCGGCTATACACTACTACAAAAACACAAATACATAACACTAGATACATAACGGTTTTCTGTTAAAACCGTTACAAATGAAGTATACTTTACAGTTTTTTAAAAAACCGTTACGTATGTGCGTGTCTTCCATTGAATATGTAACAATTACTACTAAACTGTTATGTATTTGGGTATTATACGTAACAGTTTTTATATAACCGTTACATATGTGCGTGTTTTTTAGAGACAATAGGTAACGGTTTATTTTGTAACCGTTACGTATGTGCGTTTTTTTTTAATAACGGATTTGTACCGTTATGTATAACCTTTTAACAATATATAACGGTATTGATGAACCGTTATCTATGTGTGCTACATGTGATATATAACGGTTTCTAAATAACTGTTATGTATAGCATTATTTTAGTTTGAAAATAAAAAATTAAAAAAATGTTTAAAAAATCTAGCCTTTAATTTAAGATAAGAACTTGACCAACTGGACTACTGGCATTTAATAAATTTTTAGAGAATTTTTACATATTCATAAAAATATATACATTTTCTGTAAACCCTGATATATATATACCGAGACTAAATATGTCGCGTTCAAAATCGATCTGAATCCAACTCTCACGCCGCTTACGAACCTTAGCCTTCTCAGGATCTCTCGCCGGCACTGAATCTCTCACCGGAGTCATAATACCTCGCTGACAATGTGAACTCCTCCATCGCGGCCTTTCCTCCTTGCTTTTTCCCATTCCGCTGAAGTGAAGCCTCGCCTTCTCTTCACCAATTGAACGGAAACGAGAGAAAGCTGAGAAGCAAAGGGAAGAGCCCATCAAGATTCAAATTGAGAAAACAACAACGATTTACCTCTTCCTCTTATATACTGAGATCCTTTTCCGAAAATCCAACCTTGTAAAAAATTGGGGTAAATTTGAAAATGTGAAAATTACAGTTCAGTGATGAAACTCTGCGCTTCAATTCTATAGAGAGACTATGCATTTCTCTCTCATATGGTACGCTCCTCATTTCCTTTTATCAACTGCTGATCGCCATTTAGGGTTTTTTAATTTTCTGATGATGTAAATGTCATATTATCTACCTACTAATTGTGTTGTTTCGGTAATCTATTTTAATTTTTTGGTTTATACTGGCATTTGTATGATTTCTGTTATTGATTTAGGTATTGGGCTGGTGAGAATTTAGCCGATAATTGTTTGATTTTATTTTTCGAATGTAGTTGTTCTTGATGTCGATGATGTTTGAACTAATAGTTAGCTTGGCGAGATTAAGGTTGAGGGTAGATATTCTGCGTGAGTTTTCAATTTTTTGGTGGTGGGTGTTGTTGTTCTGGATTTAATCACCCTTCTTAATCTGAATTTTGCAGGTGTTCGGATCATGCTCCAGAAGATGTACCTTTAGCCTTAAACAGAACCTTGAGTGATTTACAGCTTGACTATGTTGATCTTTATCTAGTATATCCTTAGTTTTGATATTCTGTTGGGGATCCTAATTTTAGTATCGTTGTACTAATTCTGTTTTCTTGTATACACGAAGATGCACTGGCCTGTTAGCATGAAGAAAGGGTCGGTAGGATTTGAACCCGAGAATCTCACTAAAGTCGGCATACCAAGTACATGAAGAGCAATGGAATCACTCTGTGATGCTGGCAAGGCCCGAGCAATCGGTGTAAGCAATTTCTGTAGCGCCCCGGTCTCGAAACACCGTGGAAATGGACGCCACGGGGGTTGGAATTAAGAAGCAGGAAAGAAATGGGTAATTAATTAATTAAAGAAATCTCAAGAGAAGACTTAGAATATCTAAACATGTTTTTTAATACATATATTGTCCATAATACCAAGATCAGAGTTCTTAGCATTTAGCAAAAGAATATCATAATTGCGGAAGCTTAAATTCTTAACAGAATGCTTAACAAAAAGAGGCAAGGGAAAAATACATAAATAACAAAAGCCCATTTCTCAGCATCGTCACATCCACGCTCCAGTCCACTGACCTGAAAAATGTTTGAAAAGATTTGGGCTGAGTACTAATGCACTCAATGGGTGGGTTTTCACAATTTAAGTTATGCAAATTATTTTGTTAAAGTAATCTATCTGTGTTCATGCAGGTAGTGAAGCTTAGGAGGTTTAAAAGTTGAAAGCAATCTAAGTTCACCAAAACATTTTATCGTGAAGCGCTTAAGAGTATAACCCGTCACTGCCCGCAACCCGAACTACATCACTAGCGCGTAAAGTTGAGTATGGCCAAAGTATACCCAATGAGTATAACCAATGAGTGTAACCAAAACGTATAACCAATAAATGTTTCATTTTAGTCTCACCGACAAGGAGTAGGGCATGATAAATAATGCATGCGTACTGTAGCTACTCACATTGACACAGCGCTGGTATATGAGACTCCGACAACATACAGTAGCACGTAAAATATTTAACACAGATAGTCACATATGCAATTTTAATAAAGCAGAGCTTAATAACTCGAAAGATACAATTTGTAAAGATAGTATAGTAGCACACCTTATAGATACAAACATCCTAACAAGGATCCAAATTCGATCACGGTACTGGAGATAGAGCAAAGGTCCGGAGTTCCTTCCCGGGTTTCCCTAGGGCTCAACTGCTTTAACCATCTCGAGATTCAATCATTCACCTTCCTCGTAAGTCAAGCAAGTCCTACAAGGATCAATCTTGCTTTAGGATCAATAACTACTTCCAGAATTAATCTAATATTCGCTTTCATTTAATTGGAGATTTATTAATTTTACTTCGACTAGGAATGCGGGTTTTAAACCCAACACGAATCGATAATAGGTTCTTACGATACTCTTCAATTAACTTGAAATAAATTCGACATAAAATGGAGCAACTTAAAACAGGGCAGCAAATTTGAAAAATCATAGAAAATTCGATTCAAATATGATCGAGGCATGGTCAGCGACCACGCGTCCGTCACGACGAGACCTACAATCGATCAGAAGGAGTTGGAGACAAATTTCGATCACCCTAGCCTGAAATCAGCCGGAAAGGTACTGTTTATTGTTCCCGGAACAGATTTTTCGTCAATAAGTTTAAGGCTCAAACGAGCTCGATACTCAATGAATTTTCGCTCAAAAATACAATTTTTGATACTAGAGGAAACAAAGATTTCAATGCAGCAAACGGATTTAGATTTTATAATGTATAACGACTGTAAATGATCATGAAATTCAACATTATTAACATAAGACATAATCTGCCCGTAACAAATTGGTTTTCGGGAAACTTACGACTCGATTTCGGAAGAACAAATGATATCGGATCATGGATTGGAAAATATGTCTAGAAATATTGATATGAAAAGATTGTGCAGTCCAAAAATCAAGTCAAGAGGATGGAGAAATCGACGGAAAATAGCCTCCGAAGTTGCACTCGCAACACAACGATTTCTGCGGCAGATTTGATATGTCGATTTGCGACGTATCTTTGATAGACCAAATGATATCACATCGACGAACCGAGACCTATTCTGGAAACCTTGAGGAGTTTATGGATGAGATTTAAGGGACGAAAATGATCAACATATCAAAATTTCAGCTATGTTGGTGGAGATTTGAGGGTCGAAATATACAGAATACAATCGTTGCTGCAGCTTGGTGGAAAACAGCGACCACTGCAATGTTTCCCTTCATTATTGACCATATGAGAACCAAATTGGATGATTCCTTTGGCTAATATCATCTACATCAAAGTGGGAAGCTCTCTGTAAAATTTCAGAATTGTTAGTTAAGGTTTGAGGGTCGAAATTAGAAGAGAAAGAAAGGTTGCTGCTGGGAGGGAAGAGCGAAACTAATGGAGAAAAGAATGTGGGAGAAAATAGACTCTTGCTCATTTTCCCCTATTTGATTCATCCAATAACTATGGATAACATGTGTAGGACATGTATCAAACTATGTGAAATAAATGGTGACACATGGAGTACCCTTGTCATGCATGGTGACAATTGGAGCAATGCAAGGTGACACTTGAAACAAGGTAAGGTTGACACTTGGAACATTACATGGTTGAATAGTGGAAATCAAGTTATGATATATTTTAATATACGGTATTGGGTTGAAATAAAACATGAATAAAATTTGGTTGGAAGATCAAACGAACTCCATTTTTTTAATGAAATTAACGACCACACGATTATGAAAAGATTTGTAACTCCTAGTCAAAGACGAAATAAATTTTCGGAGTTAGACATAAAGTGGTAGGATTTTATTTTAGGAATAAAAATATGGTCTTTCAACTATTAGAACACCCATGATTTAATAAGAGTCCAAATGAAAAATGAAAAAGACTCATGAAAATGTCTCGTCACGAGGAACAAGATATCTGATCGAGAAAGATTTAGAGGACAACATGATTTTAAGAATAGAATTGAGCCAACTTTGGGAGTCATTTTCTCTATATTTGGGATTTTCTAAAATCATTTCAAAGACTCATATAATCAACACATGATTCTTATACGGTTGAAGTAATTCATAGATTTATTTTGTGAAGGGGTGTTACAATTTCTCATCCAAGAAATTAGTAGACTGCTGGACGTGGCTCGTATTCCACCGGCTGTCAACCAGGTCGAATGCCACCCTTCTTGGCAGCAGCCGCAGCTGCATAGCTTCTGTAAATCCAGAGGCGTTCATCTATCAGGTAGTAAATTTTCTGGTGGCATAATTTTTGTCATCAGCTTTAGATATAAATGTTGGAAATTAAACCGATCCGAAACAAATTTCGGGTCGAATAAAATCTGTCTTTTCAATCAAATCGAACGGGAGCGGAAACGGTATAAATCAGACAATAGATCGTGATATAAAAATATAATATACATGCGAATTAAATTTATTTAATGCTAAAGGAGAGATAAAGAAATACCTTTTTCTTAAATCTCTTTTGTCTTCTTCGATCAACCTTTGAATCTTGAAGCTCGTAAACACCACGATCTTCCGATTCGATCCTCCCTTTGAACGGTAGTGAGTGGCACCGGAATAAATATATTAAGTTCCTAACTTAATTTTTCTACGATTATTTCAACACATGAAATCGTAGAATTGGGCTATAGTATTGGGAGGATATTTAATCTGAATTAAATATAAACTAAAGAATGAGAGAACAAAACCAAACTATTTGTTTTTGTGACTTGAGAATAGCGTATGTCAATTGATTCCTTTTAAGAATCAACTTTTGTGATTTTTGGAAGAATTCACGTCTTTGTGAATCTCTCAAAAACAGCGTGCCCAATTCTCTTCTCTTATGTTGTATTTATAGTTAGATATAGGTTAAATCCCAATACATATCAGTTTCCTATCTTAAACAGATTCAGAATCATGAAGATAAGAAAACAAATTAATAATTATCTCTAATAATTATTAATTATTACTAATATGTAAATAATATAAATATCTTATATTTATTTAATTTCTAGCACAATCAAACTGTGGAATATCATATATTCCCGGAATTAATTATTATTTACACATAAGCCCAAACTTTATGAAAACTTATTTTGCATAACACTTTAGGAACTTAAATATTATTATCAACCCGTCAATAAAATAGGAAGGCGAATCGGAGACCATGGACCTAAAATCTAGAGCTCCAATAAATTGAATAAATAATTAAACTCTTTAATTAATTTATTTAACTTATTAATTCCGATATTATTCTACTAAAAATTCGGAATTGCACTCTCTTTAATTATAGAACATATTTACTATACGTATTTGAGCAGTCCATTGATTTAATCATTTCATATGAATTAATCCTCCATAGATAATTCATAATTGAAGACAGGTAATATCCGTTAACCTCTTCAATTATTTCTTTTCCTCATTTACCATTAATTCACCAGTGAGCGATTAATTTATAAACAATTTATAAATTAGAGATCTCAAATCACTCAGTTCCAGAATTAACAAATGAGAGAATTATCTTTCTACTTCTCAAAAGAAGGAATGGATTCCATATCTATAAATTACATTCTCAGCTATTTAATTCAAATGTGAATATAAAATGCAAGTTTAGAGAATGTTGGCAAACAAACTTTAACGAGCAAATCAAGAATCACATTGAAATAAACAGGAGTCTATAATCACTCAGGATTAAGATTGTTCATATATGATCATCTTGTGATTTAATTTAATATTCCTTTTCTTTAACGGAATTTGAAGGAATAATTAAATTAAATCGCTCCAAGTCCTATATGATCATATCATATATAAATGCACCCAACTGGATGTCTCTACATCAACGGTCTGGATAAAACGGTCACATTCATAATGTCATCGGGCTGCATTAGTGACATTTTAATTAAAGATCCCATACTTTAATTAAATTCGTCACGGACTTCATTTTTAATTTATTTTCCATAATCTTAATCCTCTTGTATATAACACTTATATACTAAGATTATGGTAACATCAAATAAACTAGAGATTTTCCGTGATGTAAAATAAATGCATACAAGAAGCATATTAGTTCGAAAATAAATGTTGCTTTTATAAATATGATAAAAACAATTCACAATTGCTTTAAGGGCACAATCCCCAACAATCTCCCACTTGCCCTAAAGCATATGGTACATGTCTCTTAATCCAAAATTATGAATATGCCTCTCAAACACTTTTGCAGGCAGAGTCTTGGTGAAAGGATCAGCAAGGTTGTCAGCAGACGCAATCTTGAGAATTGCCACGTCTCCTCTTTGTACTATCTCTCGGATCAGATGATACTTCCTTTCTATATGCTTTGACCTCTTGTGACTTCGAGGTTCCTTTGAATTGGCCACTGCACCACTATTGTCACAATATAAGGTGATTGGTCTATCCAAATTTGGAACAACTTCCAAATAAGTAAGGAACTTCTTTAGCCATACTACTTCTTTAGCTGCTTCAGAAGCTGCTATATATTCAGCTTCCATAGTGGAGTCTGCAGTACTGGATTGTTTGCTACTTCTCCAGACTATGGCACCGCCACCAAGAGTAAACACTGACCCAGATATCGACTTTCGATTATCCTTGTCTGATTGAAAATCAAAATCAGTGTATCCATCTATTTGAAGGTCATCACCCGAATAGATAAGCATATAGTTTCTCGTTCTCCGAAGATACTTGAGAATATTCTTCACTACTATCCAATGATCAATTCCTGAATTTGATTTAAAACAACTGACTATACTCACCGCATAACAAATATCGGGCCTAGTACACAACATGGCATACATTAGGCTGCCTGCTGCAGAGGCATAGGGTATGTTTCTCATGTTCTCTTCCTCTTTAGGTGTCTTAGGACACTGTTCCTTGGAGGGAACGACTCCATGTCGAGTTGGTAGGTAACCCTTTTTGGAATCTTGCATTCTATAACGCAACATCATCTTATCAATATAAGATGCTTGAGACAGTGCCAATAATTTATTCTTGCGATCTCGAACAATTCAAATTCCAAGAATATAATTCGCTTATCCCAAATCTTTCATTTGGAATTGCTTGGCCAGCCAATCTTTAATTGCAGATAACGTTTCGACATCATTCCCAATGAGTAGAATATCATCCACATAAAGCACTAAAAATGCCACTTTACCATCCTTGATTCTCTTGTAGACACACGGTTCATCAATGTTTTGGTCAAAACCATATGATTTAACGGTCTCATCAAATCTATGGTTCCAAGACCGAGAGGCTTGCTTTAGTCCATAAATGGATCTAAGCAATTTGCAGACTTTCTGCTCTTGCCCTTCAGCTACAAAACCCTCTGGTTGCTGTATGTAGATATCTTCATCTAGATAGTCATTTAAAAAGGCCGTCTTGACATCCATCTGCCATATCTCATAGTCAAGACATGCAGCGATTGAAAGAAGTATACGAATAGATTTAAGCATGGCTACAGGAGAGAAAGTCTCCTCATAATCGACTCCTTCCTTTTGGGTATAACCCTTAGCCACAAGCCTTGCTTTGAAAGTCTCTACTTTCCCATCCACACCTCTCTTTCTCTTATAGATCCCTTTACACCCTATTGGTCTGACACCTTCAGGTAGATCTACAAGAGCCCAGACAGAATTGGAATACATAGACTCCATTTCTTGGTTCATAGCCTCAAGGCATCTCTCTTTATCAGAATCTTCCATCGCATATCTAAATGTCTATGGATCATCATCGACTCCATCAGAAATGGAAACATTTGCTTCTTCATCTTGACATAGCGGATTGGTGGAACAATCACCCTCCCACTGCGTCTAAGTGCCATGATATTTTGATTTGGTTCAGTGGTATCATTAGTGGTTTCACCAATAACTTTCGTGGACTGTGGTTTGATCTTATCATTAAGTAACTCCTCGAGTACAACTTTACTACGAGGTCGAAAGTTTTGCATATAATCATTTTCAAGAAAGATAACATTAGTCGAAACTATTACTTTCTTTTCTTATGGATCATAAAACAAACCTCCTCTTGTTCCTATGGGATATCCTATGAACAGACACACTTCTGATCGTGGATGCAATTTTCCAGTCTTTCCTTTAAGCACATGTGCTAGACACCCCCATATGCGAAAATGGCGTAAACTAGGTTTACTTCCTTTCCACAACTCTAGAGGTGTCTTTAGGATTGACTTAGACGGAACTACATTCAAAATGTATACCGCTGTTTGCAACGCATATGCCCAGAACATATCGGGCAGTGTAGAGTAGCTCATCATAGATCTATCCATATCAAGCAAAGTCCGCTTTCTCCTTTCAGCAACACCATTTTGCTGAGGAATGTCAGGTGTTGTGAGTTGGTGTAAAATACCATGCTCTATCAAATAGTCTTTGAACTCTGTATCAATATACTTACCTCCTCGATCAGATCGAAGACACTTCAAAGATTTACCTAGCTGCTTTTCAGCTTCTTCATGGAATTCCTTAAACTTGCCAAAAGTTTCGAATTTCCTATGCATAAGATAAAGATATCCATATCTAAAGTAATCATTAATAAAAGTGACGAAGTACTCAAAACCACCTCTAGCTTGTGTGGACAACGGACCACAAACATCACTATGTACAAGCTCAAGAGGTTCTTTGGCTCTAGACCCCTTTGCCGTAAAAGCTCTCTTAGTCATTTTTCCTTCTAGATAGGATTCACAAATAGGGAGAGTGCTAACATTTAGCTCTCTTAAAGGACCATCCTTTCCTAGCCTATTTATCCTATCTAGTGAAATATGACCTAATCTAAGATGCCAAAGATATGTATCATTATCATGAAAAACCTTTTGCCTTTTAGGATGTTCTACTCTAAACATTTCGGCATTTAGCAGTGGTTGTTCGTTTGGCTTAATTAAATAGAGTTCATTTTCAACTTTTGCACTACAAATATTACGCCCATTCTTGGAAATAATAATCTCATTATTACTGAAAGAAAGGGAAAATAATTGTTCATGCAACTTTGAAACAGAAATCAAATTTCTATGAAAACTAGGAATGTAATAAACATTGTTCAAAACCAGATTCCTATCTATGAAATCAAGTTTAACAACTTCCACTGCTCTTGCCGAAACCACTGCACCATTGCCTACTCGCATAGTGAAAGAACCATCTGCTAGCTCTTCATAAGAGTTAAGCATCTGCAAAGAAGAACAAACGTGATTAGTAGCGCCCGAATCAACTACCCAAGTAGAAGAATCTTTAGCCACTAAACAAGATTCAAGAACAAGTAAATCAAATTTACCTTTCTTTTTCTCCTTTAACTGAGCAAGGTACTTGGGACAATTTCTTTTCCAATGTCCATCCCCACTGCAATGGAAACATTTTCCCTTTGGTTTCTTTGAAGAACTGTTCTTCTTTTCATAAGAAACTTTTCTTTTCTTTTGTTTTGATTGTCCACCTTGACCTTTGCCTTTTCTCTTCTTAGAAGAAGATTGCTTATTCTCGGCAACATTTGTCTCCCCTTCTTTGACCTTTCCAATTGAAATGGACTCAAAAGTTTGCAATTCATTCAGCAACTGAGTTAATGTATAACTCAACTTATTCATCACATAGTTGCTTTTGAATTGCAGGAAAGCAGGTGAGAGTGATTCCAAAATCATACTCACTTGGGTGCCATCATCAATTGTTGCACCATGGGGTTCGGTTTCAGTGAAGTAGTTTATCATGTTCAAAACATGTTCTCCCACTGACTGTCCCTTCTTCATCATAGCATTCATAGCCATCTTAATAGCCTCATACCTTGATTGAATAGAAGGTTGACCAAACATCTCATTCAGAGACTCCATCATTCCACGGGCAGTCTCTGAATTCTCATGTTTTAGTCTAAGCACGTCATTCATACCGGCAAGCATATAGGCACGAGCCTTATTATTTGCCATAACCCATCTTTCATAATTATCTCATACATTACGAGCGGCGTTTGCAGGGGGTTCAGGCGGAACATTCTCAGTCAAAACAAATTTCAGGTTCTCACATGCGAGTGCAATATTAATGTTACTTTTTCACTTGACAAAGTTGTCACCAGATAATTTTTCATGAAGCAGTGCAAGCATTGGACTAGACATATTGCTGAAAAATAAATAAAGCGACATAAATTTAAGAACAAACATTACATAACATGTACTTTAGGAATCATAAATGTGATGCATGATGCAATAACAATTTATCCTACCAATTCCAAGGTAATTTAATCTCACAATTGATATGCCGCCGTAGGGTAGGTCAAATCAAAAGATAATTAAATAGAGACAATCTCCATTAATAAAATAAATAATCAAGACATCTCATATCTTCATTTATTTTATTAATCACCTTTTATTTCAGTCAAAAATATTAAGAAACAATTTATTAATATTTTTATGAGTGTGACACACTATTTCAGTCTTTTAAAACTAATTCATAATCGCCGCCGTAGGGTAGGAAGATTAAGAATTAAATTTCAAAAACTTATCCTTTCGGAGACAAAGCCTTGATTATTGATTTTTAGTGAAAGCCTTCCGTAGGGGGACGAAAGCTAGTCGTCGCGAGGCGTCACTAAAATCTCACCTTGCTTTTATCAATAGTGGAGACTATATGTATTATTGTCATAAAACCTTCTCCCACTCATTATTTTATAATAAAAGGTTCAAAAACTTTTAAGTTATAAAACCTCATATGTTTTAACAAAATACAATCTTATTGGTTTACTTGATTAAAAATAATTACATTTCAATCTAACAATTAGATTAAAATAAATTATCTAACCAAAATTTTATAATAAATGTTTCATAAACTTTTAAGTTATAAAACGTCATATGTTTTAACAAAAACCAATCTTATTGATTACTTGATTAAAATTAATTTTCAACAATCTAACTTTTAGACAATAAAAATTAAATATTTAATCAAATCCTTAAATTATCAAAATAATTAAGGAATTAGGATGATCCAAAAGGAACAAAAATAAACACAAGAAAAATACAGAATTAGTCCATCTTAAAATTCGAACAATTCGATTGCTGCCCCCGATGGACCATATCGGTATTTTTATTTGATTTTCATTTTCCCTTTGTTTTTATTAAAATCTAATTTTTTATAAAAATCAGATTTAAATCATCCATCACAAAAAATAATAATAATCTATCTCATAGATTATATCAATCTTATAGATCAATCATAATATTAAACTATTTAAAATTATGAACATGCTCGGAGTGGGTTTCATGAATGACATAATAATGCATGACACACATATCACATATAAATAAAATAATTTGCAAGAAATTATAAATGATGAATTGGATCGATGCCTTAAATTACACCCCTAAATCTAAATAGAAAAAAGTAAATTACATAGCGGGGTAATCGGGGAGGGATAGGCAAAATCCAATCTATATAAAATTACAACTTCTATACCCTTTAAACTTAGGGTGTACATCATGATCCTATCAAAAACCAATTTAAGGCATCAATCCAAAAATATCCATGCATCCATTCATTCATTCATCATAAAAATTAAGATCAAATCCTATAGCCCACTCCTAAATAAATTTAATTCCATGGAATCATATTCTTATATCAAAACAACCTGGCTCTGATACCAATTGTTGGAAATTAAACCGATCCGAAACAAATTTCGGGTCGAATAAAATCCGTCTTTTCGATCAAATCGAACGGGAGTGGAAGCGGTATAAATCAGACAATAGATCGTGATATAAAAATATAATATCCATGCGAATTAAATTTATTTAATGCTAAAGGAGAGATAAAGAAATACCTTTTTCTTAAATCTCTTTTGTCTTTTTCGATCAACATTTGAATCTTGAAGCTCGTAAACACCACGATCTTCCGATTCGATCATCCCTTTCAACGGTAGTGAGTGGGCACCGGAATAAATATATTAAGTTCCTAACTTAATTTTTCTACGATTAATTCAACACATGAAATCGTAAAATATGGCTATAGTATTGGGAAGATATTTAATCTGAATTAAATATAAACTAAAGAATGAGAAAACAAAACCAAACTATTTGTTTTTGTGACTTGAGAATGGCGTATGTCAATTGATTTCTTTTAAGAATCAACTTTTGTGATTTTTGGAAGAATTCACATCTTTGTGAATCTCTCAAAAAGGGCGTGCCAAATTCTCTACTCTTATGTTGTATTTATAGTTAGATATAGGTCAAATCCCAATACATATCAATTTCCTATCTTAAATAGATTCAGAATCATGAAGATAAGGAAATAAATTAATAATTATCTCTAATAATTATTAATTATTACTAATATGTAAATAATATAAATATCTTATATTTATTTAATTTCTAGCACAATCAAACTGTGGAATATCATATATTCCCGGAATTAATTGTTATTTACACATAAGCCCAAACTTTATGAAAACTTATTTTTCATAACACTTTAGGAACTTAAATATTATTATCAACCCGTCAATAAAATAGGAAGGCGAATCGGGGACCATGGACCTATAATCAAGAGCTCAAATCAATTGAATAAATAATTAAACTCTTTAATTAATTTATTCAACTTATTAATTCCGATATTATTCCACTAAAAATTCGGAATTGCACTCTCTTTAATTATAGAACATATTTACTCTACCAATTTGAGCAGTCCATTGATTTAATCATTTCATATGAATTAATCCTCCATAGATAATTCATAATTGAAGACAGGTAATATCCGTTAACCTCTTCAATTATTTCTTTTCCACATTTACCATTAATTCACCAGTGAGCGATTAATTTATAAACAATTTATAAATTAGAGATCTCAAATCACTCAGTTCCAGAATTAACAAATGAGAGAATTATCTTTCTACTTCTCAAAAAAAGGAATGGATTCCATATCTATAAATTACATTCCCAGCTATTTAATTCAAATGTGAATCTAAAATGCAAGTTTAGAGAATGTTGGCAAACAAACTTTAACGAGCAAATCAAGAATCACATTGAAATAAACAGGAGTCTATAATCACTCAGGATTAAGATTGTTCATATATGATCATCTTGTGATTTAATTTAATATTCCTTTTCTTTAACGGAATTTGAAGCAATAATTAAATTAAATCGGTCCAAGTCCTATATGATCATATCATATATAAATACACCCAACTGGATGTCTCCACATCAACGGTTTGGATAAAACGGTCACATTCATAATGTCATCGGGCCGCATTAGTGACATTTTAATTAAAGATCCAATACTTTAATTAAATTCGTCACGAACTTCATTTTTAATTTATTTTCCATAATCTTAATCCTCTTGTATATAACACTTATATACTAAGATTATGGTAACATCAAATAAACTAGGGATTTTCTGTGATGTAAAATAAATGCATACAAGAAGCATATTAGTTCGAAAATAAATGTTGCTTTTATAAATATGATAAAAACAATTCACAATTGCTTTAAGGTCACAATCTCCAACAATAAATATATACCAAAACATTTGATTGCAGTATTGTTTTGTTTAGGGATATTCACCTCTTGATTCCTTTGCCAATCTTGGAGGTAATATGCTTAAAAATGGAGTCTTGAATTTGGTTGGTGAAAAATTGGGAAAGAGTGCTGCACAAGTTGCTCAGAGGTGGGGTTTGCAAATGGGGCACAGTGTGATCCCAATGAGCACTAATGAAAAGAGGATTAAAGAGAACTTGTTTGATTGGTGCATTCCTCAAGATTTGCGTGCCAAGTTTTCAGAAATTGAGCAGGTAAAGTCTCCATCGAATATTTTGTAATAAACTTTATCAATACACGACTACACGTTATGTTCGTATGATACATTTTTCTGGTATTAAACAAATGGAAGGCTAAATCATTGATTCAATAATATCATAGAAAAGTTATCAAGGTGGGGGCACACTTTTGAAACTTTAATCTATTTTGATGGAACTTCAAAAGGTCCCGTTGTAAATTTTTTAATAGACATATTGCTTGACATACTGCCTAAAAACTCCCCTAATTATAAAAAAATAAAACATGCCTTATATCAATTTTTGGAATTATTGATGATTCATTGATTTATGAGATTTATTTTCCAGGTGAAACTAATTAAAGAAAATTCATTTATGACGAGACTTCTAGTTCCTATAAAACCATAGAAGAGCTCTGGGATGGTGAAATATAAGAGGGAAGAGCTATACGATTTCACTAATTTATTATCATGTTTTTAGTGCTCAGCTAAATTGGCCAAGTATTATTCTTTTAAATTTCTCTCTCTTGAATCGATTACGGCATTCTAAATCTTTTTGTCTTATATAGTGTTACAAGTTTTGGACTATGTTTTATTTATTAATTGTTAGTGTGACAATATATTTCAATTATACGTTGAAAGTAGTGTTTGTAAATATTGGGAAGTTATAAAGGTAAGTTTACTTATAGATATAATATTTTATTTATATGAAACATGACAATTTGATCTTCCATCTAATTTTATTTCTGAATTTATACTGCTGCCAAATAGTTGCGTTGCCATTTCTGATACCAAGCCCCCTCACGTTGAGCTCTCTTCTCGTAAAGGTTATCTTCTTTCTCCTTTTTTCCTCCTATTAGCTTTTTTTGTTACTTTGATATTGCATTATTTTTGTTGGATGATTGAGGAGGTTGGGATGCTTTATGGTAGTGATAATGAGAGCCCCATAGAAGTAGAGCAGTGAGTGGAGGTGTTAGTGCTCTGTGTTATAGTACCTTGCTTTATCTTCATCAATATCTTGAAAGTATGAGGCATAACCTAATTAATTATAACATTTCTTAGATTGGGTTAGTTATGCCATATAGATAAGAGATTTATTGTTGAAAAATATATGGATTTAATTCTAGAAACCCAAGCACAAAAATCCCACCCAAACATTTTGCCCAAATCTGTTTTTTGGACAACACAAATAGCCCCATTTTAATTCAAAAAACTGATTTTATCGAGCTGTTTTTGGATGTTCAAACTATGATAGAATTGTAGGTTATTGTCTTATCTTTACTTTGAAACTTGAATCATGTCATTTAGATTTTTGAGGACAAAGTTATACTCATTTTACTATAGCCCTATCAGTTTCTCGAGCAGCTTTTCCACACCAAAGTAATTCGATTTTTTAGCCCTTTAATTGTTGAAATCTGGGTTTTTGTATTTGAGGAATAGTTTTAGGTATAAGTCTTGGGGTTCTACAGAACTTGGATTTACTTTATTTGAAGTTTTCGTTGAGGAGCTATTGGCGATTTACTAAAACTGGTACAAAATAAATATAACAGGAGATTTCTTTTGAATGTTTAAATTTGGAGATTTTCACTCTATAGAATCACCTTTTGTACTCTTGAATTATTTTAAATAGTTATATCAATTTTTAAATTTTAATAAATCGTGTTATGATCTCTAGAAAATTATAAAATGTACACTAAGTCCATAATTTGAGAATAATTAAAGTTAAGCCTAGACATCATAAGAATGTCTAGACTCCTTGTCAAAGAAGGCTATCAGGTTTATCCATTCTTCTGTGCTTATTGTTGTACATGGATCATTGATATACATACATACATACATACATACATATATATATATATATATGTATATGTAATGTGTGTGTGTCGATGTTTTGTGCAGCCTTAAAGATTCAAACTACAAATAGCCCATTTTTGCAAGTAAATATATGCTTGTGAAACAAGCTGCAACTTCTCTTTGCATTTGGTTGTCTTAATATTTTTAGAGATGTTTTATGTTATTTATTTATATTATTTAATGATGGTTGGAACTGTGGGGAATTGTAAAATCTTTTCCTTTACTTTCTATTGTATTTAGATAATTTATGATGCTATTATTTGTTCATTTATATTATTTAAGTTAAGATTTTATATGTGTTGTATTATTGCAAGAAGGTTTTAAGATGTTGAATTTGTGGAGAAACTGGAGGGGTTCGAGCTGGCTCAATTCTTCCATTACCTATCACACTAGAAAACATGATCGTTAATTCTTTTTTGTTTAAAATATTGGTACTTGGATAAATTCTTTTTATTATGTATTGATTTTATGATTGAATCAGTGTTGAATTTCCGTTTGTATTTAAATATTGATACTTGGATAATGTCTCATTATTATAATTATTTTATGTTTTGGTGCTTAATTTGAAATATTTTTTTAGATTATTTGCAATTTGAAAATATAATTTTATTTTTTTAAAAATTGTGCAGAACAATATTATATGTAACGATTTAAAAAAAAGCGTTATCTAAATATAAAAATACGTAACGGTTTTAAATAAAAAGTGTTATCTAAATACAAGAATACGTAACGGTTTTTAAAAAAACGTTATCTAATTGAAAGAATATGTAACATTTTTTCATTAAAGCGTTATCTATGCTATGGAACATGTAACGGTTTCTAAAAAAAGCGTTATCTATGTTATGGAATATCTTATCTATGTTATGGAATATCTAACGGTTCCTTAAAGAGTGTTATCTAAAAAATATAATACGTAACGGTTTCTTATGAAACTGTTACGTATAATATATAATATGTAACGATTTCTTATAAAAATCATTACGAAAGATCATAATACGTAACGCTTCATTCAGTATAGATAACGGTTATAAACCGTTACGTAAAATGATTATAGATAACGGTTAATAACCATTACGTACACTGGGTAGTATACGTAACACCACTATACATAACGGTTCTGAAATGGCATACGTAACGGACAATAACCGTTACGTATGTGCGTTTTTGTAGTAGTGATATCATGCAAATAAGATTAATATTTTAGGCTTATGAACCAAATCCACCTAACGTTGAAGGAACCTAGGTCGTGATTTAGAATCTCCTTTCAATCTCATCTAAAACATACACTTCTACAATATTCAATATTCTTCTCGTGGATGGCTCGGAGTCGGGGCTTCTTCTCGTCTAAGTTAAAGAAAGAAAATACCAAAGAAAAAGCCTCCAAACGAGCCTAGTTTCCGCGGATGGCTCGGAGTCGGGGCTTCTTCTCGTCTCTTCTTCCTCAACTCTAGCTTGCTTGCCTCTTGTCTTTCCCTTCTCCTCTTCTCTTGAATGGTGGTGGTGATGATGAAAAATGGTGTAGAAAGTGGTGAAGGTAGTGTTGGGGTTTTCTCGAATTATGCCCCACATGATCTATTTGGATGCCATTAATTATAATTCATGTAAATCATAATTTTATGTGTGACATTAATTATCCTATGTTGAATTAACATGCAAGTTTCAATTTCAAATTTATTTCAGCGAGATAAAAAAGAATCTATCGAAACCGGTACTTACAAACTTTGTCGGGTTGCTCACGGGATTAAAGATCTAATCCCATTGTTGATGGAGAACACATGACCATGGTAAATCTTCATGGTGTTCGAAACACACAACTCCAATATTCTACTTCTTGATCTTCTGCTGTATTCCCGGACCTTGTTTAGATGCAGGGTGGGCTGCAGACTACTAAACGGTTGTGGAAACTCTACGAATCAAGAGAGCACTTAGAGGGGCTGTATTGGATGTATTTTTCTTCTTAATTTTCGTGGCCCCCCTCCCTTTATATAGGGGAGGGGATGAAAATTAATTCTCCAACCCTATTGGGTTGGGCCTCCAACTCTTGTTCTATTTCCAGTTCACTTAGGTCATATTGGGCTATAATAGGGATCTAGAAGAATATTAAATTGGCCTACGAATTTATTTAATTTCTAATATCCAATAACCTTAGGATATAATTAAATAAATTAAGTATTATTTTTATTCTACTAAAGAAATAATACTGACCTACCAATTTAATACATATTTACGAATATGCTTTCTTCTTTAGTTCAGCCATTCTCCATGTTTAAGATATAATGTCCATTAATTAATTATGTAAGCTTCTGACAGCTATAATTAATTAATATCATGTTCCTTGAGTAGTACTGCACGATTTCCGTATCATGTAAAGAATAAATTAATATTTTACCTGCAGGGCTTCCCATGATCTACATGCTTCCTCAAGAGGACATCATCAACTTGGCGCACCAGGACACGGTGCTCATGCATATTGCACAACACATCATGTATACACTGTTATTATCCAAGATATCGAGTTTATTGACCCACAAAAGGATCTCACCCATTGATAAATCAAAGTAACAAACAATGCATACATATGCTCATGAATAAAATACGAATTCAGAACTCGAACTCTGTGGATCTTTATTCTCTCACTTAAGGTCAGAATAAATAATAGTATCCTATCGTGATCCTCCTCAATACACAAGCCAGTGTACTAGAATAATTAGTTAGTCAAGATAAACTAACTATCAGATTATTCTATGATGTACCGATGGTGGGTTCAGGACCATCTAAGCCGTGAGCCTTTTAGTACATTGAAAGGAATCCTATGATATGATCTCTACCGTGTGTTGACCCACACCATATCATCTACAATGCAAGTATATGGAACCATGCATATAAATATATAACAATAAATATATACACAAACAGTGACTGCAATTATTATTCAATCTATATTATCTTATTATTGTTTATTGTATACAAAGACAAGCTTTCCAGTATACAAAACCAACAGGTGGTGGTGGTACGTAGAGAGAAAATAGAGAGGATGGATGGTGGAAAAGATGAAGGATAGAGAGAATGGTGAATGATGAGAAACATTCATCATGAATCAGAGTGAGTGGGATTGATATCCCCAAAATGAATTGGAGATATGAGAGAGAGTGAGAGAGAGAGTCGAGAGGAGAGAGAAAAGGTGATGAGATGGTGATGATAAGGGAGCATTAAATGAGGGGGATTTTGGGGAGATTTGGTTTGAGATTTGGAAGACAAAAATCCAAGCTAGCTCATTAGGGGAAATTAAACCCCTATATTCCTACAACTAAGAGCACCCCAAAAGTCTTCACCTATGAATAAATAATTCCAGCTGTGATATTTGAAAAAGGAGATGGAGTGAAATTGCACTGAATAAAAGAGGAAAAAAACTGATCCGGAGAGGGAAAAAGACACGCCGCGCGCCGGCGGGGTGCGGCGCGCCCACGAGGTGAAATTAGCATGCGCGACTGCGCGCCTATGCGCGCTTGCGGGGGCTTCTCACTGAGAGCTCCCCCGCGCGGCCGCGGAGGAGGACCCGGCATGCCGCAAGGCTTGCACGTGGGCCGTGCGGCGGCGCGCGCACGGGTGCTGGGGCTGGGTCCTTCCGCTCCGTGTTCCATCTTCAAGTGCAATCCAGTGCAATTCAATGCAATTCAACTCCTCCACTCTTGTTTTTCCTCAGCATTTTGATTCTTCCTTTCATTCTTCGAACTGAATTTCTGGCTTTTCCACTTCCCACGAAAATGCCATTAAAAATCTTGCTTTTACAATCAAAAGCTCAAGTTTTTGATAACTTGGCATGATCCACCATTAGAGAAATAAGTGAAAATAGACACACAAAATCAACACATAACAAAATAAAATACTAGAAAATAATTTACTAAACATGACAAAATTACTATAATAAAACAACACAATTAGATACTAAACAACTCCCCCACACTTAAGCCATTTGCTTGTCCTCAAGCAAACAAGAAATTAAAAACATGAAGTAAGAAGGAAAAATTCACAAGGCAATCATGCTAGATTGATCGTGTCTCATGGTTCTCACTAAAGCATTTATCATCAAAGAAAGTGAGCATAATTATCCAATCAAGTGAGTTGCTTGCCCTCTCAAGACTAAGAAAAACACATTAGACTCAAATCATTTCAAATTAATTCCCTACAAATCACTTCCACATTTAAACAAAATTTCAACAACATTAGGGATTGCAAACATAGGTCAAGGATTACTAGGCATAATCATCGAGCTTGCCCGAGCTTCCTAATATGGTTTCCTATACTCATCATGCAAAATGTAGACATAATTGACACACATGAGAGGAGTATAATCCAGAGTGCAATCCCAATTATTTAAATACAATAGGGGTGTGGATCAAAATTCACAAGGTTAAATCCATAGGGAGGAAATCCCTAGTGTCCTTGTGTGGTTTCCCATACTCATAGTTGAATTTTATCAACTAGAGGAGTAGAGATCCTTATTGCCCCTTTTCTTTTATTTTCCCTTTTTTCTCTTATAGATACATACACACACACACACACACACACACATACGTCATGAATATAAGGATAAATGATTAAGGGGGTAATTCTTCATGAAAAGAAGCTAAACATGCTTCCTAATCCTTCAAGGACAAGACCCCTCAACACAAATCATCAAGTTATGATCAACATTCAAAGACAATTCATGCTTAAGAATGAAACCACGATAACAACTTATTTTCATTATCAACTTGAAAATAATTCATTGAAGATTCATATCCAAAATTTTCAAATTTGATAATTGGACAAAACAAGATGCTAAGGGGGAAGATTACAATATACACAACATAATAAAAATAATAAAATCAAAACTAAGTGCAACATAGATTAACAAAACAAAATTTAACAAAACAAAATCCAACAACAACAAATCATAGCTACGACATCATGCTAAATAATAAAACATGAAATGGAAACGGATCACTAACTCCCCCACACTTAAATCATGCATTGTCCTCAATGTATGAAAAAAATGTGCGATAAAAGTAAAAGGGAAGAGAGAACATCACAATTGTGTAGAAACCCGACACTGGCGTCGGTTCCTACAAAATAAAACTACAAAACACGCAACAAAGCACGAACATACTAAAAGGAAAAGATTTTAACAAAACACGCGAACACAGAAATACATAAAATAAGAACACTAATCACAAAACACTTCACTGCTCTGGTGGATCAAAAGGTGGTGGAGGAGGCTGTGGGTAGGGGTAGGAGAGCGTCCAATTGCTGCAGCTTTGCTTCAGTGCTGCCATTCGCTTATCGGGATCATCAAGGCGGCTATTGACCTCTTGCCTAAAATCCCCAACATCATGGCATAAGGATCCCAGCTATTGGAGAAATTCACCCATGGAGGCATCAAAACGCTCTTGGAATTACCCCATGGTGTTGGTGTAGTCCTGCCGGTACTGCCCCATCGAGGATACGAAATGCTGTTGAAACTGCCCCATGGAGTTGACTATGGTCTGCTCGATATTTTGCTGGAACTGACCCATAGAAGTGTCATAATGCTCTTGGAAGGACCTCTAATCGGTATTCAGCATTTGATATCCGTAATACGGGGGCTACTGGAAGTGGTGCTCCTCCTCCTCTTCTTCTTCTTCTTGTTCTCCTCATTCTTGCTCATCTCCTTCTTCAGCGTCCTCGTTGCCCGCTTCATCGGGCTCATCTGATTGATTACGCTGTGGTGCAGACGAGGTGCCGGCTCCTCCAGTAAGTTGCATGGTGGCCTGCTGTGCGAGCCTCAACTTCTGAACATAATTTCTTTTGGCGTGAGGTTTCACCTGGTGCTCATCATAAATAATCTGAGCTCGTTTGAGCTCATCCTTATCGATGTTGTACTGATCAATCCTAGTTTGGCCATTTGGTGCCGGGCCATTTTCTTCAAGCACCCCAAGTTTCACGGCCAATGCTAAGGTGAAGGCATAGAAAGAAGGGTGTTGGACGTCTCATTGAAGCATGCCCTTGATAGCCGACCAAAGGAAGGTAGAGGGGCAAACTTTCTTCTTTTTCTTAGCACACCACATAAGATAGACCTCCGTTGAATTCACTTTGTTGGCCTGCTCCTTTCCACTGACATTGTAGGCTAAGAATTTGTGCACCATTGACATGGCGGGGTCCTGGATGTACTTGCTCGACGTCCCCTTGGGGTCCCAATTGTTAAAGCCCGATATTTCAAACCAAGCTTTTGCAACATTGAAGTTCGATGGCTGTTCTTTTATCCCCTTGGTTGGAAAACCAAAATAGTCTTTCATGTTGGGCAATGTGACCTCATATCTTTGTTCCAACATCTTAAAATAAATCCTCTTCTTCTCCCTCTCATCAAACTCAAAGGATACCAAAAACTCAAGACTTAAATGATCATAATCTTTGAACTTCATTTGTGCAAATTTTTCCAAGCTCAAAGCTATGAGATATTTGGTAACTTTTTTCTCAATCCCCAAAGATTGTATCAACCTTCAATCAATATAACGCGGAGCAGTAATATCAAATTTTTGGAAGGCCGTGAAACACCTACCTTCTTCGGGTGAGATGAGAAGGAAGGGGGCTCCAAATTGGTGTGCGAAGTTTGTCACTTCCTTTGTTGAGCTGGAGCCGGCTGCACCTTGTGGAAGAGTGGGATTCTTGGTTTTGGGTGCCATGGCTTGGGAGCTTGAGCTGTGAAATGGAGAATTATAGCAAGGGAAAGGGCGCGGCAGTGCTGTAGTGGCGCAGCAGGGAGCGCGGCGATGGCTTGTGCGCGGCGGCGTGCTGGCTCGCGGGTTGGTGGTGTGGCGGCGTTGTGAGAGAGAGAGGGCTGTGGAATGGTGGGGTGCTTAGGTCTTCTGCAGAAGTTGGAGCTGGGGGAAAAGAACAACGACGCAAATTGGGTGTAAAATTAGGGCTTGAGCGTGAGCCCTTTTTATAGTGGGGGGGGGGGCACGGTCACGGGATATGCGCGCCCGCGGTGTGGCTGTGGTGAGAAAGGGGGGCGCACGCCCATGCCGCACCGCGCACTCGTGCAGTGCCTTCACCGAGGAGGGGATGGCGCGGTCGCGGGTGACTGCGCGCTCGCGGGGAGAATTGGGGCCACGCGCCCGCACACTTCGCGAGCTCACGGAGAGGGCTGGGCCGAAGGTTTGTGTGCACGGTGGTGGACCTTACGCGGTGGTGCCCTTAACTTGACCAATTTCCTCCCCTGTTTAGGTCGAGCATCCCCTGTTTCACTCTGCCTCTAGTAATCAACAAAATATGTAAAAATCCCAAAATTTAGCAAAGTGCAAAAATAATTTATCAAAACAAAATAAGACATAGAATAATAAAATAATGGGTTGCCTCCCATGCAGCGCTCATTTTAACGTCTCGAGCTAGACATGGCCTCCAGGGTAACTAGGTGGAATTATCGAGCTTGAAAGCCTCGACATCGGCTTCTCGAGGTCGTCCTTTAAAATACGACTTGACTCGGTGTCCATTCACTTGGAATGTGGAGTTCGTTCCTGGATTTTTCAATGTTACCACTCTGTAAGGGAACACTTCTTCAATGATGAACGGTCCACTCCATCTAGACTTGAGTTTCCCAGGAAAGAGCCGCAAACGAGTGTTGAAAAGGAGGACCTTCATGGCCGGAGTGAGCTCTTTCTTGATAATGCGCTTGTCGTGAAGCTTCTTCACCTTGTCTTTGTAGATCTTTGCATTATCGTATGCTTCATTCCTCAACTCATCGAGCTCGGTCAATTGCAAAGCTCACTCCTTTCTTGCACAAGTGAGATCAAAATTCACCGCCTTAAGGGCCCAATAGGCCTTGTGCTCAATCTCAACCGGGAGATGGCATGCTTTTCCATACACGAGGCGGTAAGGGCTCATTCTCAAAATCATCTTGTAAGCCGTCAGATATGCCCACAGAGCATCATTTAGCTTTGTAGACCAATCCTTCCACGTCACATTCACTGTCTTTTTCAAAATGTTTTGAATTTGTTTGTTGCTCGTCTCAACTTGACTGGAAGTTTGAGGGTGGTACAAAGTAGCCACCTTGTGAGTCACACCATTCTTTTTCATCAATTTCTCAAAAAGCTTGTTGGTGAAATGCGTTCCACCATCACTTATAATGGCTTGAGGGAATCCAAACCTACTCAAAATGTGCTCCTGCACAAACTTGATAACCACATTAGCATCACAAGACCTAGTGGGGATTGCTTCAACCCACTTTGACACATAATCAACGGTTAATAGGATATATTCAAAACCAAATGAGTTAGGAAATGGTCCCATAAAATCAATACCCCAAACATCAAAAATTTCAACCACAAGGTTGACATTCAATGGCATTTCATTCCTTCTCCCTATATTGCCAAGTCTTTGGCATTTATCACATGAAAGACAATATGTATGAGCATCTTTGAAAATAGAAGGCCAATACAAACCGGATTGCAAGATTTTTCGGGCCGTCTTTTGCCCTCCAAAGTGCCTACCACAGTGTGAGGCATGGTAAAAGGCCAAAATATCGATTTGCTCCTCCTCCAGGACGTATTTTCGGATCACCTCATCTTTTCCCAAGTGGAAAAGGTATGGATCATCACAAAAGTAGTACCTACACATTGCCAAAAATCTTTTCCTTTCTTGAAAGGTAAGGTTAGGCCTCATTTTATCACAAGAAAGATAGTTAATTAAGCTCAAGAGTATGCTCATACGGAAAGAAATCACAACTAACACCCTTCTCATGCGATAAGTCAAAATTTTCATCAACGGGAAGGCGAGATAGATGGTCCACTACCACATTTTTACAACCCTTTCTATCCTTAATTTCTACATCAAATTCTTGCACAAGCAAAATCCACCTAATGAGTCTAGGTTTATCTTGGGGTTTGGTCAACAAGTGCCTTAAAGCCGCATGATCACTATACACAATCACTTCAGAACTTAAGATGTAGGATTTAAATTTATGTAATGAAAACACAACGGCAAACAATTCATTTTCGGTTGTGGTGTAATTTACTTGAGCACTATTCAAGGTGAGACTAGCATAATAAATTACACGAAGAATTTTCTCAACACGTTGATGTAAAACAACACCCACAGCGGAATTTGATGCATCACACATAATTTCAAAAGGCAGCGACCAATTAGGGGAAATAACAATAGGTGCGGTGATCAATTTCTCCTTCAGAGTGTTAAAAGCATGCAAACTTTTATCATCAAACTCAAAAGGAACATCTTGAGCAAGTAAATGGCATAGAGGTTGGCTAATTTTGGAGAAGTCTTTAATAAACCGATGGTAAAAATCGGCATGGCCTAAAACACTTATAACACCTTTAACATTGACTGGAGGAGGTAATTTTTCAATTACATCGACCTTAGCCTTATCTACGCTCATTCCTTCTTTAGAAACAACATGCCCAAGGACTATGCCACTAGTAACCATGAAATGACTCTTCTCCCAACTAAGAGTAAGACTACTTTCAATGTATCTCTTTAAAACAAATTCTAACTTATCCAAACAATCGGAAAATGAAGACCCAAAGACAGAAAAATCATCCATGAATACTTTAATGAAATCACCAATCATTTTGGAAAAGACAGAGAACATGTACCTTTGAAATGTGCCTGGTGCATTGCATAGTCCAAACGGCATTCTCCTACACGCAAATGTGCCAAACGAGCACGTGAATGCGGTCTTAGCTTGGCCCTCCGGCGCTATGGCCACCTGAAAATAACCCGATAAACCGTCAAGGAAACAATAAAAACTATGCTCGGCTAGTTTATCAAGGATTTGATCAATGAAAGGAAGAGGAAAATGATCTTTTCAAGTAGCCGCATTGAGCTTTCGGTAGTCAATGCACATTCTCCATCCAGTGGTGGTTTGAGTAGCCACGTGCTATCCTTTGTCATTCTCCACCACCGTACTTCCGCCTTTCTTAGGTACCACATGGACCGGGCTTACCCATTCACTATCGGCTATTGGGTAGATGATTTCTTCTGTAAGGAGCTTGAGAATCTCCTTCTTAACAACCTCCATCAACACGGGGTTGAGATGCCTTTGTCCTTCTCAAACCGGCTTAGCCCCTTCTTCGAGAATGATTCAATCCATGCACGTCGTGGGGCTAATTCCTTTGATGTCGGAAAGATTCCACCCAATGTCTTGTTTGTTCCTCTTGAGTACGGCCACCAAGAGTTCTTCTTCCTTCTCTAGCCCGGAAAAGATCACGGGCTTCTTCTCTTCTTCATCGAGGTACATGTATTTGAGATGAGATGGGAGCTCCTTTAGCTCAAGTTCGGGTGAAGGCTTCACCTCTTCTTCGCTTGAGGCTAGAATTTCCATTAAGCTTATGCCTTCACCAAGCAATATCTCCATCTTTTCGGCATCCAACTCATCTCCTCCACACTCAAGGCTTGCTTCTTCCATTGCTATCTCATCGGACAAGGCTTCACTCCTCCATGAGGAGCCAATTTCCTGCAAAAGAACTTCCTTGGCCAAGAGATCAATAGCATCTATAAAAGAGCAATTTTTCTCAAAGAAGAAGACAAAAATAGCCTTATTTTGATGCATGGAAAAGGACACGGTTTCTCCTAACACCGACATTCTCAAGGTTCCATTTTTGACATCAATCAAGGTGTTAGTTGTAGCCATAAAAGGTCTAGTCAAAAGAAGTGTGTGCTCCTTTCCCGTCTCTTGGACATCATCCACATCCAACACAACAAAATCAACTGGTATAATCAAACTACCCACTTTAACTAGAATGTCTTCTATTATGCACCTAGGATATCTCACGGATCTATCCGCCAATTGTAGACACATTCTAGTTGGTTTCAATTCTCCTAACTCTAGTTGTTTAAAAATAGAGTAAGGCATCAAATTAATTCCGGCTCCTAAGTCTAGCATACCACGTTCTTCTTTACCATTTCCCAAGGTAATTTTAAGAGTAAAACTACCTGGATCACGGAGCTTGGGCGGTAGTTGTTGTTGTAGGATTACACTTGCCACTTCGGACACAAGAATCTTCTCATCCTCTGCAAACTTTCTTTTCTTGGAGGCTAGTTCTTTAAAGAACTTGACATAGGCCGGCACATTGCGGATGACATCAAGGAGTAGAAGGTTGACATTCACCTTAGATAAGAGTTTGTAGAACTCTTGAAATTGATTGTCTTGCTTCTCGTTCCTTAACCAGCTTGGAAATGGAATTGAAGGATTGTAGGGATTGGTGGCCTTGTGGAGTGTGGGCTTCTTTACTTCTTCATCTTTTGGTTCGGGCTCCTTTTATTCTTGTTGAGGAGCCTCTTTTTCCGTTTCAACTTTTTTGGTTGGGCTTGGATCTCCAATCTTGTTATCAATCACCTTGCCTCCTCTTAGGACGGTGACGTCTTGGGCTTGTTCCAGTTGGCTTGGCAACTTTCCCGGCTTTGCTTGTTTGGCCAACTCTCCAATGGTCCTGGCTATTTGGCCCACTTGTGTCTCAATCCACTTCACGGAAGCTTCAACAGATTTGAATCTTTGTTGGGTGTCTTGAATGAAGGATTGCAAGGTGTCTTGAAATATTGGCCTAGGAGGTTGGTTCGGTTGGGCCGGATATTGTTGCAGCATTGGATAAGGTGGACCTTGGCCACCTCCGGCTTGTTGAGGTGGAGGCGGTTGTTGAGGCGGTTGTTGAGAAGCTTGTTGAGGTTGCCTCCAAAAAAAGTTTGGATGGTTTCTCCATCCCGAATTGTATGATTGAGTGTACCGGTTGTATTGTTGGTGAGGTTGGAATCCTTGAAGAGCATGAACTTGCTCTTGAAGAGCATGGAAATGAGCTTCTTCACTTGGTTCCGGCTCGATCTACTTTTGATAAACATTGGTCCCATGGCTATACTCTTCATAAATTCCACAAGTCTCAACGGCCATGGCTTGTTGTGGTGGTCTCTGGGAGGTTCGAAGCATCTCTACTTGTCTCGTCAATCCGGTAATTGCCTTGTCACATCATAACTAGGGTTAGCTTCATTCACGGAAGCTCTCTTCTCCCTAGCACTCTTTTGTTGAGAAGTCGTGGCCATTGTCTCATAGATGTTTGAGACTTCTTCGGCGGTCCGCCCTCCAATGTCTCCTCCCACGACATTGTCCACCATATAATGGAAATTTTGAGAAAGCCCGTCGTAGAAGAATTGGTTGAGCAACTCGGGTGCGAGATGGTGGTGCGGACATTGTTGTTGGAGACCTCTAAATCGATTCCAAGCCTCATGGAACAATTCACCCGTGGATTGGGCAAAGGTGACGATTTAGGCTCTAAAATCTTAGGTTTTTTTATTGGAGTAGTACTTGGCCATGAACTTCTCGTAGACGGTGTTCCAATTGGTAAATGAGTTAGCTGGGAGTGACATAAACCAAGTCTTAGCATGATCCTTCAAGGAGTAAGAAAAGCATCTCATCTTCAATTGGTCTTCGTTCAAACCTTGCAAATGAAAGGTTTGAACCACGGCATAGAACTCCCGGATGAAGTTTAAAGCATCTTCGGTCGGCATCCCGTAAAAGGACGGTAGTTGGCTAAAATGGATGTTCTTCAACTGGTAGTTCTTCACAGCTTCTCCAAGAACTATACAAGATGTCGATGCCCCTATCACAGGACGAGTGAAATCTCTCATATTCCTAGCCGCATTAGCATTGGCATTGTCGGGGTTGAGTTGGTGTGTCTCCATCTCGTCTTCCCAAGCAAACACGTCAAATCTCCTTGGTCTATGAATGTTGTCAAACACGGGGGCTAATCTCCGATTGAGACTTCGTCTCCCTAGCATACACAACCAAAAACCAAACGAGATCACACGCAACTGTGGAACAAGAGGTGAAAGTTTAACGAAAACACAAAGAAAATAAACACAAAGGCCAAATCAAACAAAACAACACAAAGACACAAACTCTAGACAAACACAAAATCAAGATTTCAAATCAAACACATAAAAAATTATAGCACAAAAAGATAATAAGCCTAAAGCCGTCCCTGGCAACGACGCCAAAATTTAACGCGTCCAAATTGTATTTTCCAGTCTAGACTCGACACACAAAGCTACTTCTAACCAAACCCGTAATTGGGCGGTATTAATTGTAGATGCGATGAGCTAACCTGAGTCGATCTCTCAAGGAAGATTTCGTGTGGGCAATTACCTTTAGGCTATGCATGCAACTGTTTAAACACGTAACATAAAACCTAAACATTCTAATCATGGATTTAAGAGTCGATTTAAACTAAGAAATTTAAACAAGAAATTTAACTAATGAAAACCAAATAACAATGAGATCAAGATCGAGGAAAAGATTATGATACGAGCATTAGGGTGTAGATTCTCTCATTGCCTTATCACTTAGCTAGTTTCAAGTTGGTTATATTAATCTCAAACACACAATACTGTCACCGTCTATCCATTAAACCCCTATCGGCTATATCATGCGAACAAGATTAATATTTTAGGCTTATGAACCCAATCCACCTAACATTAAAGGAACCTAGGTCGGGATTTAGAATCTCCTTTCGGTCTCATCACCAAGCAATACTAAGTAGTGATCAAATACTCAACATAATAATCACAATTCCAACAACAAACAACCAACCATCACAAGCATAGATCAAAACTAAATCGATCCTCCATCCCCTAATGGAGAGATTAGCCCATAACCATGCTCAAAACAACACAAATATCATAGGAGTTCATCATCTCATAACCAAATGAAAATTACACACACTTCTACAATATTCAATATTCTTCAAGAGTTTGGGACAAACCCCCACAAATCATCTAAGTTAAAGAAAGAAAATACAAAAGGAAAAGCCTCCAAACGAGCCTAGCTTCCGCAGACAGCTCGGAGTCGGGGCTTCTTCTCATCTCTTCTTTCTCAACCCTAGCTTGCTTGCCTCTTGACTTTCCCTTCTCCTCTTGTCTTGAATGGTGGTGGTGATGATGAAAAATGGTGTAGAAAGTGTTGAAGGTGGTGTTGGGGTTTTCTCGCCGAGAGCTCCCTCGCGCGGCCACGGGGGAGGGCACGGCCACGCCGTACGGCATGCCACAAGGCTTGCATGCGGGCCGTGTTGCATGCCGCAAGGCTTGCACGCGGGCCGTGCGGCGGCGCGCGCACGGGTGCCGAGGCCGGTTTCTTCCGCTCTGTGTTCCATCTTCGAGTGCAATCCAGTGCAATTCAATGCAATACAACTCCTCCACTCTTGTTTTTCCTCAGCATGTTGATTCTTCCTTTCATTCTTCGAACTCAATTTCCGGCTTTTCCACTTGCCATGAAAATGCCATTAAAAATCCTGCTTTTATAATCAAAAGCTCAAATTTTTGCACAACTTGGCATGATCCACCATTAGAGCAATAAGTGAAAATAGACATAAAATCAACACATAACAAAATAAAATACTAGAAAACAATTTACTAAACATGATAAAATTACTACAATAAAATAACACAATTAGACACTAAACAATTATGAAGGCTTCAATTCCTTACTTCTAAGTTTGAGTCTCTTAGAATAGAGGAAACTGAGTCCATAGGTGAGCTTAATGCCAGACTAAAACGCATATCCAATAAGATTTTCGCTCTTGGTGAGCTTATCAACAATGAGAAACTTGTGAAAAAAGTTCTCAGATCTCTTCCAAAGAAGTTTGCATACAAAGTTGCTACAATTGAAGATGCCAAAGATATCAAGAGTATGAGACTTGATGAGTTGATGGGGTCTTTAAGGACGTTCGAGATGAATCTGGAGGATGAAGACAACAGCTCAAGGAAGAGAGTTATTGCTCTTAAAACTGAAGTTTTAGAAGATGTACCTAAACATGTACAGAAATAAAAAACTGTAATTGATTTAGATACAATGAATACTATGGTCTTGATCACCAAGAACGTTAGTCGAATATTGAAAAGAGCCAACAAACAGTCTTCAAAGAGATCAAACAACAGAAAACAACAAACTAGCAATTCTCTACAAGATAGAAAACCAACTAATGATTAGAAGGAGTTTCAACAATCAAATTCCAGAAGAGAAATTCAGTGCAGAGAATGTGATGGATTTGGACACATTTAAGCTGAATGTGCAAATACACTGAAGAGAAATAAAAAAAATTACAATGCATCTCTCAGTGACAATGATTCTGAAGAAAGCAGTAGTGATTCAGAAGAAGAGACTATTACTTTTACAGCAAAAATCTCTGAATTTCAAGATCCCTTCAATTATGTAGAAGATGACGAGTCAGATAATGAAGACTTTAGCCAAGAAAAATTTGTCAAAACATACAAGGAGATGTATGAAAAGTGGCTGGAAGTAGTGGAAATGAACAAGACTCTTCAGTCTCATAACAAGAGTCTTCTAGAGGAAAAAGAGAAGCTAATCAAGTCTGATTCAGAACAGAAAAATACAATCCAGCAGCAAAAGAATGAGATTATTGAATTATCTGCGGAGGTTAAATCCATCAAAAGGAATGTCAACATCCTGAACAGTGGAACGAAGAATCTTAATAAGATTCTTACAACTCCAGAACATTCTGGAAAGAGTCATCTAAGTCTTAGATACAATAGAGGACAGTCCAAGATAGTGTTTGTCAAGAAAAGTACAAGTCTATCAGTGCATGTACAAGATAATGTTCAGAACACTCAGAAGAACATTATTGACAAGAAGATGACTGTTTATAATGGCAACAGAAAAAGGAATTATCTACCATTATTGTGAGGAGAAAGGTCACATTCGACCACATTGTGAGAAGTATCTTTTTGATCTTAAAAGGATGAGAAGGAGATTTGTGGTTTAACATTCCAGCAACAGGAATAGAAGACCAGCTACACAGAAAAAGAAGAAGCTTGAACAGAAGAAGCAATGGGTTTTCAAGCAGACCAGTCTAATTACTCACACATCCTTGAGAGTTGAAGATAAGAGCAACTAGTATTTTGACTGTGGATGTTCAAGACACATGACTGTGGATTGCTTAGTTATGCAGAACTTTAAAGCTTGCTCATCTGAGTTTGTCACCTTTGGAGATGGAAAAAAGAAAAAAGTAACGGGTAAAGGAGAGCTGGTTGTCGAAGGAATACCTAAACTGAAGAAGGCTATGCTAGTTGATGGACTCAAAGCAAATCTTATCAACATTAGTCAACTGTGTGATGATGACTTGACTGTAGTCTTCACCAAAGAAAATTACAAGGTAAGGAATAAGAACAATGACTTATTCATAGAAGGAAGAAGATCAGCTGAGGACTTCCCCAGATCAAGATTGATAGAGATAAAGTATGTGGTCCATGTCAGATTGGGAAGCAGTCAAGATCTCATCATAAAGAAGTTCAGAATAGAACTTCTAAAAGAACTTTAGATCTTATTCATATGGATCTAATGGGACTAATGGTTGTAGAGAGCTACAAAGGAAAGAAGTATGTTTTTGTCTTCATAGATAACTTCTCAAGATTTACATGGATAGACTTTCTCAAAGACAAAAGTGAAGCTTTCATGGCATTCAAGAAATTTTCCTGCAAGATCACAGTTGAGAAGGATCAACATAACATTAGAATCAGAAATGATCATGGCAAGGAATTTGAAAATCAGTACTTTGATAATTTCTGCCATGAGAATGAGATAATTCATTCCCAAGACTCCTCAGCAGAACAGAGTTGTTGAAAGGAAGAACATAACTTTACAAGAGATGGCTAGGACCATGATTGCTGCCAAAGGAGTTGCTGCTATGTTCTGGGCAGATGTCATCAATACTGCATGCCATATCAGCAATAGATTTCATCTCAAACTAGGTACTTTCACTACACTATATGAGATTTGGTATGAAAAGAAATCTACAGTGAATTACTTCCATGTGTTTGGTACTACCTGCTACATAATCAATGATAGAAAGTATCTTAGCAAGATGAACAATAGAGGAGTAGAGGGGATGTTTGTTGGATACTCCAGAAATAGTAAATCATACAGGATTTATAATGACGTGACCCGGACAAGGAATCCAAGACACGAGATTTATGTACGCGGAAGACTCAAGAATCGAACTACGTCAGCTAGAAAAAATAATACAATCCAACTCAAATTAAACGATAAACTTACTAGAATACGTAGACACGAACAAGGACTTGAAAGAGGACTCGTAGGGAAGCTTGTGGAGGTTGGGAACACGGCGGTGATGGTGTTGAGGGCGGCGGCGGTCGGCGGTGATGTTGGTATTGGCGGCGGGGAGGTTGTGTTGTGGATTGGATAGATTTGGCGAACCCGTGTTGATAACTCGAACGCGCACGTCTAACTTCTCCAGATAGCAATTCTCCCAAGTACACGATTATACTCTGAAGAATTTGAATAAGACTATTGATTTGCTAGAGCAATAGAATTGATGTGTTTAATTTTATCAACCAAAGGAGCCTGAGACAAAAGAGAAATAAATCTTAAATTATTGCAATTGTCTAACTTTTAAAGTGTCACATGATAGCCCTATTTATAATAACATAGGGGAACGAAAATCTAGCCCTAAATAACTAGATAAAATAAAAAATCTACTAGTTATAGTCAAACTAGGATAAAATCAAAAGATACAAAAAATAAGATAACAAAAAATATCTAAATCTAACTAGATAAGGATAAATCCCAAAGTGATTTTTGGGCTTGAAATCTCGCCATCTTGGACCCTCCAACTCACGAAAATGGGCTGAATTAATTGGATTAATTTGTGGCCCATGTCCTTGCCACCTTTGCATGAAAGACAGCATCGCCCGATTTCCCATGCAAACGCGTATAACTTTTCATGCACACGTCCAAATGGCGTCATTCTTCTTCTCACGTCTTCATGCTTCCTTCTTCTTCATCGATAGATAGCATGTTGACCAATCTTAGGCTGCTCTTCATCTCTTCTTTTCAAGTTCGAATTTACGAGGAATTGAAGCTTGTAAATAAGCTTGCAACTTCTTTGCTCGTAAACGCGTCATAGGACCTTTGAATTGCAGCTCTGAATTTTCTTCTTTATTGGCATGCTCGATCTCATCATTCTCCTCCTGCTGAAAAGAATTCGTCCTTGAATTCTCGGAATCTTCATCATCGAACTCATCATCTGTAGTAAAGGGAGATAAGTCAGCAACATTAAATGTAGAAGAACACTTATACTCACCGGGCAAATCAATGCGATAGGCATTGTCATTGACTCAGCTCAACACGGTGAACGGTCCATCTCCTCTTGGTATTAATTTCGACTTTCTCAGGGTAGGAAACTGTTCGAGACTCAGATGAATCCAAACGCGATCTCCGGGCTGGAAAATCATTGGTTTGCGTCGTTTGTTTTTTTGAACAGCCGTGCGTGCGACAACGGTCTCAATGCACGCACGGACCTTCTCATGCATATCCTTCACTTGTTCCGCTCTTCTTGTACCTTTAACACTTGTTAAATGCTCAACAGGTAAAGGTAACAGATCAGTAGGCGTTAGCGGATTAAAACCATAAACAACTTCAAATGGAGACATGTTGGTAGATGAATGCACAACTCGATTATAAGCAAATTCAGCATATGGCAAACAATCTTCCCATGATTTCAAGTTGTTTTTAACCAAAGAACGTAGCAAAGTACCTAAAGTGCGATTAACTACTTCAGTTTGTCCATCAGTTTGTGGATGACATGCAGTAGAAAATAGCAACTTGGTACCTAGCTTACCCCACAGTACACACCAGAAATGTGCTAAAAACTTCGAATCCCTATCACTAACAATAGTTCTATGTATTCCATGTAAACGCACAACATGAATAAAGAACAAGTTGGCAATGTGTACAGCATCGTCGGTTTTCTACATGCAATAAAATGAGACATCTTGGAAAACCTATCAACTACAACAAAGATGGAATCTCGACTAGACCTAGACCGTGGTAACCCAAGTATGAAATCCATAGATAAATCAATCCACGGGGAAGACGGGGCTGGTAGAGGAGTGTAAAGGCCGAATAGGTGTGATGTAGATTTCAACTTTTTACATGTAATGCATCTACCACACACATTCTCAACATCATGCTTCATACGTGGCCAAAAGAAATGTTCATGCAACAAGTTTAACATTTTAGACACACCAAAGTGACCCATTAAACCTCTCGCATACGATTCTAGAACTAACAACTCACGCATAGAGAACTTAGGAATACACAACTGCGAACCCTTGAATAAAAAACTATCATGCACGAAATATCCATCATATGAACGAGATTTTGAGCAACATGCAGCATATATAGGTGCGAAAAACTCATCACATGCATATAACTCCTTAGACACCGCTCCGGAGATGAAATCGATCTGATGTTCGATCCCGCGAACTGATGGAAGTCCTCCGGGTATCTCTTCAGGAAAAACGTCCTTGAGCTCATCAAGTAAGGGCTGCATATCACTAGGCAAACATTCATTAGTAGTACTGCTCTTAAATGTGAGTAAGACAAGAGGCATACCTGCTTCGCCGGCTTTCTGAACACCTTTCACTGAAATGAACAAGCTCTTCATGTGAGGCTTGCTAGTACTCGAATCAATCTTCTTTTCCACAGGTAAGGAGTCCGAAGGAGATGGTTTAGAAGGGGTAGGGGTGACGGCATGGGACTATTCGATAATAGGGGCCGCGGCCGTGGTCTTTGGGGCCTGTTTTGCAGCTGCTTGCTTCGCCTTTTCCTCTTTGAACCTCTCTTGCATGTGTTGCTGATCCATAACAACAGCTTTAGGTGATAATGGCCTTAGAGTGCTGGTTCGGCCATCAATGTCGACCGTGTATGTGTTTAGACGTCCATCGTGGACAACACGTCGATCATACTGTCAAGGTCTACCTAACAACAAGTGTGCCGCATCCATAGGGATAACATCACACAAAACAGTGTCAGAAAACTTATTGATTGAGAATGAGACACTTGCCTGGTAAACCACGTGTATCTTGCCTCTATCTGTAAGCCACTGTAATCTGTAAGGCTTTGTATGTTGTTGAACAAGTAGACCAAGTTTTTCCACTGCATATTGACTGATGGCATTGATCACACTGCCACTGTCAATAACCATAGAACACGTGTGACCCTTAATCACTGCATGAGTGTAGAAGATGTTCTCCTGTTGGTGTTCTTGTTCCTCTTCTCGAATGATGCTTAAACTCTGGATTGTGACCAAACTGACTTGCTGAACCTTCGGATTGATGTCTTCATGAGATGCATAATTCTCGACTTCCTTTTCAAGTGTGGTGTCACTCACTGGCTCTCCTTCATCCTCACTGGCTGATTCGACTTTATTTGACTCTGTTAAGTATAGAACTCGCCGGTTTGGACATTGAGCTTAGAAATGGCCCTAACCTTGACACTTATGACATTGAATGTCACGAGCTTGATTCGGGGCCGCATTAGGGAGTGTCACACCTTAGCTTGGATATGTAGGGTTTGGCCGTGGTTGAATAGGTGGCGTAGACTCGGGTCTACGGCTGGATTGCGGTGTAGTGCGATCAAAACGTCGAACGGGCTGATCTGGAGGACCTCGCGGTCATGTGGCTTTAGTTGAGATCGAACTGGGTGCTCCTTGACTCCAAGGTTGTTGTGTAGGGGTTGCACTATGGTGTGATCGACGTCGACCTTCTCTTAGCTGCTTTTCCACGATTGAAGCGTACTGCACCATTCTTTCAACACTATTGAAATCCCTAAGTTCGACTTCACAAGCAATGTCAGGAGTTATACCTTAAATGTACCGAATGATGGTAGCATTTAAGGTCTCTTGCTTCCCGACTCTATTCAAGGCAATCTCCAATTCCTTGTGGTATTCTTCAATTGATCTGGTGCCTTGTTTGATCCGGTTGAGCTTTTTCTCAAGCTCTCTCTCATAATGGATTGGGGTGAAGCGGCCTCGCAATACTCTTTTCATTTCTTCCCAAGTATCAATGGATGGGTTTTGATTTCTGCGTCTTCTTTCCTGCAGCATTTCCCACCATGAGGCTGCGTAGCCTCTAAACTCTAAGCATGCTAGCTGCACCTTTTTGACTTCTGAGAAATCATAGCACGCAAAGATCTTGTCTACCTTACGCTCCCAATCTAAGTAGATATCGGGGTCGTGAAGGCCTTCAAACTCTGGAATGCTTGTCTTGATGTTGTTGAGCATCCAATCTTCATGATTGTCTCGATTTACATGCCTATGGTGGTGTCGGTGCCGACCTTGGTGGTTTTCCCGTCTCTGTGTTATGTGATCAGTTTCGTAGCCACTGGCTGCAGAGGAGTCGTACCCATAATCATAGTCTTCTTCAAAGACAGGGGGCGGCCTTTGAATGTCTTGCTGTATAGGTGGCGGCCTGTTGATGTTTCTCTGCTGCTGGCGTCGGCCAGTTGCCTCTACTTGAGGCTCAGGTCGCTTCTCTGCATTTCTTGAGGCTCAGGTTGCCTCGCTGTATTGATTTGAGTCTCGGGTTGCTTCATAGCTTCTCCTTGGACCGTTTGAGATGCGGTCGACTAGGTTCTGAGCCTTGCAAGCTCCTCTTGCAATTCAGCTACTTGGTTGCCAAGTTTGTCTCTCAGCAGATGATTCTGTCGCTCAAAGTGTTTGGCTAGAGCTTCATAGTTGTATTTAGCATCCCACGGTACTTCAAATGAGTAGGACTGATCGCCAGGCATATTAGGCGACCGATGCTCTTTAGGTGGTGGAGTAGACGACTCAGTGTTGGTACCTCTCTTCATTGTACCTGCAAAATGAACAAACGAGAAGAAAAAGTGGAATAGGACCTCATAATTCCTTACAAATGCTTGTGTATATCACTCTTGATTTTCCCACTCGTGTTTATCTCTCAAAAGTATGAAGTGCACGTGTGGAGTAAATTATAGGGGTGGGTTGATCGAAAATAGCAGCTTCTCTTGACTAGCTCCTCTGGGTCTTCTTCAAGCTCCGACGGATAGAATCAAGCCGAAAGGTTGCTAAGAGTAGAAGTAGGTGTGTGGAATGAGTAATTCAACTGGTGGTGTATGTGGACCACGAGTGTACGGGTGTATGAACTATGTGGTGTATAAGGTGAACCGGATGTAGGTGTGGATGCGCTGAAAATTTCAATCCCTTTAGTGTGTAGGATCGAAAATATAGGTGGATAAAGGTGGATGATCTTGTTTGATATGGATGAGGATGGAGGAAATCTAAACATGATAACAAAATCTAGTAGATAAGGTAGAAGACTTTTGGATAAGTTTGACCAAGTGTGAACACAATCTAACAAATCCTCAAAATCTATCTAGAATGGGTTCAAGCCTATTTAGACTAGAAAAACAACAACAAAATCGAAATAACTAGAAAATAAATCTGATTTTCATTTTTTTTATCGGCGATTTTTTTTTTATTTTTTTTATTGTCGATGCCTTTTGCTCTTTTTTTTCAATGAATATTAATCAGATTACAACTCGAAACAATACGAAAATTAAAGACACGTACTAAATATAATTGACACGTCGGATTGAACCACGACCAGCAAAGCTAACGTAGCTCTGATGCCAAATTTATAATGTGACCCAGACAATGAATCCAAGACACGAGATTTATGCACGCTGAAGACTCAAGAATCGAACTGCGTCAGCTAGAATAAATGGATACAATCCGACTCCAATTAAACGATAAACTCACTAGAATACGTAGACACACACAAGGACTCGAAGGAGGACTCGTAGGGCAGCTTGAGGAGGTTGGGAACACGGCGGTGATGGTGTTGAGGGTGGCGGCGGTCGGTGGTGATGTTGGTATTGGCGGCAGTGAGGTAATGTTGTGGATTGGATAGATTTGGTGAACCTGTGTTGATAACTCGAACGCGCACGTCTAACTTCTCCGGATAGCAATTCTCCCAAGTACATGATTATACCCTGAAGAATTTGAATAAGACTATTGATTTGCTAGAGCAATAGAATTTATGTGTTTAATTTGATCAACCAAAAGATCCTGAGAGAAAAGAGAAATAAATCTTAAATTCTTGCAATTGTCTAACTTTTAAAGTGTCACATGATAATGATAAGTCCATTTATTTCGTGTTTTTATGGGCATTTTATCCTTTATAAATGTCCTTTTAGTGTGTTTTGAGTCGAAAAGAACCAGGTTGCGGTCAAAAGGCATTCCAAGAGTCGAGTCTGGCGGAAGGGGCATTTTATGCCCAAATATTCACGTTTATCTCGCACATATGTTCATCAGAGGCACAAGGGACTTCTCCAGTATCCATCCCACATTCAGTCGGTGAAGTGGGCATATCAGATACAGATGGAACTGACAGATGATGTCGTGCTCACAGTACTCGCACAGACTCGACCACAGGTCAGAATGGGCATTCCCGTGAAACTCGAAAATCGGTTGAAGGAGAGCTGGTGGGAAATAGCTACATATCCGAAGGAGAGTTCGAGCTAAGCTGGACTCCTAGAAGGCGCTGCAACGAAGAGATAAGCTCAGACGAAGGGATAAGCTCAATCAAAGGAGATAAGAGCAATCCCTAAAAAATAGGGATTTGATAAAGCTGAAGCTTATCCAGTCAAGGTCAGAGAGGGCACGCTGTTCCGAAATTACAGTAGAAGACCCCCGCCTGTGGGGGAAACTCCACTCGGAAATGTAGTTATTTAAACAAGTTTAGTCTCTGGAAAAAGAGAGCTTAGACAGTCAGAAACATTTTCATAATTTATATTTCCGCATTTTATTTTCAGTACGCTGCTTAGGCAGCCAAACAATCCGAATGATCTTAAACCTTCGGGACTTAGGTTATGTTCATATTTCTCAACGTTGGAGTTGAGTTTTTGCTAAATTAATTCAGTAAGTTCTTGTTTATTTATATGTCTTTAAATTCTGCAATTTCAATTATGTCTAGCCTTCTCGGCTAGATCTTTAATTCTGGCATTTGAACGATGAAATTGGTTTGAGCATAAATCTGGACTTGTGAGGCCAAAATGGGCATAATAATGCATGATTAGTTTCCGTTAATTCTTGAGTCTTGTTCCACGTGAGTGTGTGTCTGAAGTGCCCAATGTGGCCGATCACTCGTTAGGTAAAGAGGGCATACCACTATTAATTGAATTGACGAATCGTGACTATGTGTCGGTTCATATAGTAATAAGGGAATTAATGGGTTGTTGTGGGCACAAGAGGAATCAGTTGAACACAACAGATCTGGTTCCATCTAGGGCACACTGCTGCCTGTTTGCTTACATCTCTTAGAGGAATCGGGAGGTGGGTAACTCGTTAGGGGTTTAATCGAAGAGGAATCACTTTCAAACCTAAAATGAAAGGATGGATGAAGAGTCGCAGAGAGGAATCCGGTCACCATAACTAGATGACCTATCATGTATGAAAATCGGTGTGCCCATGATCGAGTCGTTTTATGTTTAAATCAAATTCTAATTCAAATGCCAGAACCTTTTGTTATTTGATCTTTTCTTTAGTTTTCTTTCGCAGATTTAAATTCAGTGTAGTGACAACACCAAAACTCCCCCTTTGTGATTGGTTACTTGAAGATAGAATCGCAATAGCTCTATGTGGGATCGACCCGTACTCATTGGCTAGCTACGCTCGCTGTGGGCACAGGAGTTTACAAATATATTTTTGAGCGCGAAACGACCGCGCGTCAAAATTGACGCCGTTGCCGTGGAGCTGGTTTCTAGTTATTTTATCTTCCACAATTGGTGAGCCTGGAAGTTGGTGCCCAGGGGCTCTTCAGAGGAGACTCTATTGTACGATCCGAAGATAGAGAAGACTTCGAGGAAAAACAGGGCATCAGTGAAGAGGGCACACCAAGTAGCAAATAGACCTCGTGAGCCCACACCACCACCAGAGAATCAAGAAGATCAAGGAGACGAAGGGCACGAGGAGAAAGGACAGTTCGAGAACGACCACAATATCAACATGGCTGCAAATGGCAATGCAGATGATAACAGGACTTTAAGGTAGTTAGGCTTCCCGACCAACATAAATTTGCGCCCAATGGGCATTACACTCCCAGCTGTGACTCATAACTGGGATATTCATGCAACTTTATCCATATCTTGCCGAAGTTCCACGGAATGCCTGGAGAGGATCCACAAAGGCATTTACAAGATTTTGATATGGTTTGCCAAACTCAACCATCCGACCATGGACGAGAAGAGTATGTGCGGTTGGTCTTATTCTCTTTCCCTCTTCAAGATGGGGTACGGGACTGGCTGTATACACTACCCACTGGCGCTGTGACCACATGGCGACAACTTCAACAAAAGTTTTTGGAGAAATATTTCCCAGCATCCAGAGTACAAGAAATGAGAAGAAGGATAGAGAGCCTGAAGATGGGAACTAATGAAAGTTTCTATGACTATTGGGAGAGATTCCTAGCGATGCTGGTGAAATGCCCACAGCACCAGATTACTGTACACGATTTGATTCAGTATTTCGTCAGAGGATTGAGACCACATGAGAGGACAATCGTGAATGCCTCATGTGGAGGATCCATTTTGAACAAACAGCCTGTTGAAGCATTCAGAATTCTCACAGAAATGGCTGAAGACAATCGAGACTTCGGTGGAGAGGGCATTCGGGTTATAAGTAAAACAGAAAGGGCACCGGACCAGGACGGCAGGATTGATAGATTGTGTGACAAGATCGAAAAAATCTTGTCCGGTGCAAGCATGGTGAGGAAGCCCAGACCTTGTGGGGTATGCAAAAGCATATCTCACTTCACGGATGAATGCCCTACTTTACAAGACGAAATGGAAGAAGTGAAGGCTATAGGGGGCCAGAATGGGCATTCCAGAAGATATGATCCACATTCCCAGACTTATAATCCTGGCTGGAGAGACCATGAAAATATTAGATTGAGAAGGCTGGAGGATGGGTATCCTGGACGCCCATTGCCACCACCAGAGCAGAAAAGGAAGAAATGGCTGGAAGATCTTGTGTTTGCTATGGCTGGGGAGAATGAGAAGTTTAAGAAAGAGACTCGAGCTGGTCTCTCGCATATGAGCAAGCAAATCAATCAATTGGCTCAAGCCATGCACAAGATGGAGGAGAAAAATGGGAAGCTGCCTTCCCAGGTCAAGAACCCAAGAGAACAAGTGAATGCAGTAGCATTGAGGAGTGGAAAAGAGCTTCCGGAGATGGTCAGGCCGAGAGAAGAGAAGGAAGAAGTGCCCTTGGAGGAAGAAGTGGAAAAAATTCCCACAGAAGGCAAGGCACAAGAAGCTGAGCAGACTGATGTTGTGCCCATCCCGGAAGTGAAGCAATCTGCCAAGATGCCCACTCCAGAAAGACGAAAACCTCCCTTTCCAGGGAGATTGGCACAGATTAGAAGAGAAGAGGAAACCAGGGAGATGCTAAAAGTATTCAGCAAAGGGGAGATCAACATTCCACTGATTGAGACAATAAAACAAGTGTCGCGATATGCCCGTTTTCTAAAGGAACTCTGTACTGGAAAGGTGCGATTCAATGACGATGCAAGGTTCCTAGTTAGGGAGAATGTATCGGCTGTGATACAAAGGAAGTTACCCAAGAAGTGTGATGATCCAGGGATGTTCATGATCCCTTACATTATTGGAGACAGAAAAGTTGAAAAGGCCATGCTGGATTTGGGGGCATCAATCAATGTAATACCCTTGTCGGTGTTCAAATAATTGAAGATTGGACCTTTGAAGGAGACCCGTGTGGTCATTCAGTTAGCTGACCGATCAAATGTGTATCCAGAAGGCCTCATTGAAGATGTATTGGTTAAAGTGGACGAGCTTATCTTCCCAGCAGATTTTTATGTGCCTGAGATGGGCACATCGACTTCAAAATCTTCAGTTTTGTTGCTGGGAAGGCCTTTCATGAAGACAGCTCGAACCAAAATTGATATGGACAAGGGCACACTGACGTGTGAGTTTGATGGGGAGAAGGTGACGTTCAACATTTTTGAAGCCATAAAGCACCCCCCGAATACCGAGAATTGTAATTTTGTGAACACATTTCAGTCCCCGAGCCGTTCTACTTTATCCATGGTGAGCAACAGAGAACTGCTGGAGTGGGCATTGTGGGATGGACTGATTGACCAGGATGCCTTGGACGAGGATGATGATTGGTGCGTCGTTTTTCACCAAAAATAAATGTTCCGACTTTCATCGGCAAGCTCACACTGCAGAGTACAGTGGCAAGCAGGATCTTCTCCCAAAGGACCGGCAAGAATTACTCTTTACTTTCAGTCTGCGTGCCCAAACTTCCAGAAAGGTGTTTTGTGTGAATTATACAGCAAATAAATTGAGGAATTAAATAGACAACTACCGAAAATATTTATGCAACGAACTGATTTAAACCAATGACAAAAGGGTATTCCGGATCTAACAAACTCTACTCTACTTATAACACCGATCACAAATGCAAGAATTAATTAATCAAACCATGCAAATCAGTTATAGTCATCGAAGACGCTTCTGACATGACCTAATCTCTCCATACTGTTTTGATAATTAAGAAGACGCTTCATTAATTATTCCCCTAATCGACTGACAACTGTAAGAGACGCTCTATAAGTTTAATGAGCCGACAACAATGAGCACAAGAAAGACCCGATTCTTAAATTACAGACTCTGACAGAGGACTGTAAAATTAACTCTGTTATTCCCCTAGTTATTTGAGCAACCGTTTTACCACTTATTAAACCTAAACCACGATTACGTATGACCGATTTAATTGGCTAGTAATTAATCACAACCTACCAAATATTTGCAACTATACGATAGACTTAGAATAATTAACGACCCGAAATCCAAGAATAACAGATACATGCATCAATTAATTATGAACAAACAATTAGATCTCACAGTTATATAAACGGAGCTTCGTCGTCATCACCGGAATACGAATAAATTAGCTACTTTGCATGCTGGAATCGAGCAACAAGAACTTGTGTAATTGCGCGATGATGATATCAAAGAGAAGAAGAAAATAAACTGAATTAGAACCGTTCACTGCCTTCGTTCCTTGTTCCTAGTGTGCGTGATTAATGGAATGAATCATAAAGAAATAAGTCCTAATCTATATATAATATCCTTAATTAAAACATTAGATAAGGAAATAAAATCCTAGTCTACTAAACTAGGTAATTGTCAGGATGAGGACTCTTGAGGCGGTGGGAAGATGTATTTCCGCGTCCAGGTCATGGTTTGGGCTGAGAGTTGGGTTGAGCAAGCCCAAAATGCGTGTAGAGGCCCAGGTTCTAGAAACTCGCTCCAGCTTTCCAGCGGCATGCCCTTGCGGCTGGATTTACTCAGTCTCGAATTTTGCTCTTTCTTCACTGAGATTCTTTTTGCATCAAAAGCATGACCTTTTCTCCAACTTTGTACTACATCCCTACACAACTCAACAAACACATCATTCTTCCAAAATACACAAGTATAGGGCAATTAATTAGGAGAAATGGCACCAAAAGATAACAATAAAAGCAAGTAAAATACGTCATATCAAATCCCCCACACTTAAACCTTGCTCGTCCTCGAGCAACCTTAAAACAAAGAACAGACTCAATAAGGAAGAACGACCAAGTATCAATTTCCCAAATCAATGCGAATTCAGAGTATGAGCTGCGATATATCAATCCACAAAGCACCAACCAATTTTGTTCAAGAAACATGCTAACATGTGTCAATCAAGTTAGAATCATACTCATCAATCCAGCGTCACCAAGATTCACTCATTAACTCTCAAAGAAATCAAGTCATGAAGCTGTTCACTCAAAATCATGATTAGCTCTTTTCAACATAAAATTGCTCATTTGTCACCTAGAACTACCACACTTAAATTTCATTTACAAATCATAAGGTCTTTCCTCTTTGGTTGTAACGGGGCTCAGGTTCACGAGGTAGGATACATTTGGCTAAAGTAACTGAGTACAAAGAAAACGATGCAAGTACAAGAATGTATATTTCTTTTAAGCACGGCTCAGCAAAATCCTCAAATCAACATAGGGCTTATTTAAAAAAAAAACTGAGCACACAGATTCTTTTGCTCTCTCCATATCTTACTCCTCAATTTTTTTTCTTTTGATTCTCTCCCTTTTTTTCTTTTTATCTTTTTTTCTTTTTCATATAGAAGCTTTGCTTCTTATTCAAAATGTTTTTTTTTCTTTTTTTCGGAGGAGCAGGATACGAGCATTCATACATTTTTTTTCTTCTCAAGCCCTCATATTCCTCACTTGTGCAACTTAAACACCATTCATGAAAGTGCTTGCATGTTTTCAGGGACAAAAAGCAGGCCAAAACAAAGGCTATGGCTCATGTATAGTGGCTGCAATCAATAAAATTGGATCTTTTAGGCTCAAGGTGGCTCACTAATTGGCAATGAACGGGCAGAGTGTTTTCTTTTAGGCCAGTAGCTCGGGTATCCCTAAATGCCTTAATCACTTTTGTGCATGAAATCAGAGGTGGTAGCAAAGTAATTCAAGCATCAAATAATATAATCAGAAAAGACTCAACAGGAAAAACTTTGAGCTCTTCTTAATGCATGCTCATCGGCTCAAAAACTCACAGTTTTTAGGCTTAGAACGTTGTGATTGAAAGTGTGATTCATCATTCAAGATCTCATCCAAACTTGGCACATTTCTGTCACAAAACAACAACCATTCATCCAGTCAAACTAATCACAGCCCATTCTCCTCAATTCATCAATTCGTGGCGATCAATACTTAGTCAAATTCCTAACAAAAAAAATGACTCTTTTTTTATTTTTATTTTTTTATAACTTCAATAATTAATAAACTGACAAGGTAATCCCCCCCCCACACTTGAAGGTCACAGTGTCCTCACTGTGAGAGGAATACAAAAGCAGAGAAAAGACACAACAAAAATAAAAACGCACACAAAAAAGAAAAAAAACAAAAACAAGCAAATCAATGACAAACAACGATTTAAAAGGGAGGGGATAAGAAAAGGGCTAACTCTGTTCCGCCAGGTGGTGGATAACTTGCTCCATGGGCTCGGTAAGGGTAGGGGTAGGCTAGAAGAGTAACCTGCACTAGAAAGTTGGATGAGAACTCTCGCTCGCTTTTTTTATTATTATTATATTAAAGAAAAACAAGTAAGTAACTAAATGAAATATGAAAAATGAATGAAAGTAATAAAAGCTCGGGTTGCCTTCCGAGAAGCGCCCTTATTTAACGTCCGAGGCTCGACATACGAAAGGCACAATTAAGAGACAATTTCAGGGATAGCAGATCTACCCCTGTCGAAAGGAATTGTTTCCATCCCCGTACCTATATGTTTCTTCAAAAACTCAACCAACCTTGCTTCTTACCCTTTCAGCCCCAACACAGGGGCCTTCACATGAGATGGTAAAATCAGCTTCAAGTTGGTCGGCAAGGGTAAACGGCCTGTCTGATTGTTAGCTGGAAACTCCTCGGCTGTGTACAGCTGCTAGACTGTCTTGCGGATTGCCCTTTCTTTCTCCGAATCTGGATCTCGGCATTTTTGAGGTAATTTCCATTGTATAACGGCTGAAACAGTCTCACCCACCTTGATCTTTGCATCTTTCCCATATCTTATCTTCTTAGAGCATAGTTCTTTCAAGAACTTCACGTATCTCGGGACTTGCTTGATAGCATCAATCAATGGTAGATTGATCTCGACTTTCTTGAAAAGCTCAAAGATCTCTTTCTCATCCTCCTCTTTCTTAAGCCTTGTTAACCTGGAAGGAAAAGGAGCTACATTAATAGGGTTAGAATATTTAGGTGGCACTTGTACCTCAGTAGAGAAAAACGGGGCAGCAGGTTGTTTGCCCTCTGCGCTTGGTCTGTCTTCAGCTTCTGCAGTTTGCCCACACCGCGTGTTGTCTTTCTTCATCTTTGTTTCAACCTCAACCAATTCTTTACCGCTTCGAAGGGTCATAGCACTGATATTCCCTCGTGGATTCAGCTCGGTTTGAAAGAGAAGAAACATAGCAGGTTGTTCATTCCTTTCGCCAGATTCTTTTTTCGGCACTTCAGTATGCCCTTCCGGCTTCTTTTCTTCCTTCTTGGCATCAAACTCGGTTAACTCCTCCGTACTTCTCAAAGTGACAGCGCAAACATGCGCTCTTGGATTCATTTCAGTTTAGGATGGGAGTTTGACTTGATTCGCCTGTATCTTGTTCATTTGCGTGGCGAGCTGCGTGATCTGCATGCTCATACTGCCCAGGGCAGCTTGTGTATCCTGCTGAAAGGCCTTTTGGCTCTGCGCTAGACTATTCACTAGGCTTGTGCTCTGCTCGAGATTCTTCATGATCTCACTCAAAGATGGCGCAGATCGGTCCGTGTGGGCATACAGCTCACCCCTTGGAGGCCTCGGTGGCAGATCTCCTGCTGCTGGTTGGTCTCTAGGCTGGCTCTAACAGAAATTCGGGTGATCTCTCCAACCTGGATTGTAGGTATTGGAGTAAGGATCATTATTCCACTTCCTCCTAAAATTGTCTCCTCGGGGGGCATCATAGTTGATTCATCTGAGAGCATCTTGCTGTGCATCGCCCGATCTATAACAAGCTTGTTCAGTTGAGGGCCCTAGCGAATTGGGACACTCATAAGTAAAGTATCCATTTTCAGAACAGACTCCGCAGCGGTTTAGCCTTATCTGCGCCACAGCAAGGCTTCGGACCAGGGAAGTAAGAGCATCTATCTTTTCATTCACTCTCGACTCTTCAGCTCGGTCGAGTGCCCTTACAGGTCGGTGTCTGCTGTCGTCTTCTTCTTCGTACTGTGGTCCTCCAGAAGCCATGTCTATGATGAGCTGTTTAGCCTCGCCGAGGGTTTTGTTGGTAAGAGATCCCCCGCTGGCAGCATCGACGATTTTCCTCTCGAAAGAAGACATGCCACTGTAAAAGTAATTGGTCAGAAGCTGATAATCCGTGAATCCATGGTCCGGGCATTTGCGGCAGAGTTGTTGAAATCTTTCCCAGTATTCGGCTAGGCTTTCATTCAGTTTTGGCTTGATGCTACTGATGGCCATCCTTAGATTGGCAGCTCGAGTCTCAGGAAAATATTTCCTCAGGAATTGTCCTTCTAATTCCGCCCAAGTAGTGATAGACTCTGGCGGCAAATCAAATAACCAATCTCATGCTTTTCCCTGCAAAGTGTAAGAAAAAGTGAGTAACCTTAAGTTATTAGCAGAAAAACCAGTAGGTCTTAAAGTTGAGCACACGAGATCAAATTCAGACAAATGTTTGTGTGCACTTTCTCCTGGTAAATCACCAAACTTCGGCAACACTTGGATAAATGCAGGTCGGATCTCCGCATTGTTGGCAATCGGGGGCAGCACAATACAGATGGGTCTGTTACTCCGAAGATGACCGATTTCCCTGATGAGAGGCTCATGATCGGGTCCATGATCAGCCACGTTAGCATGAATGAGGGCTCTCCCTGCGGCAAGGCCTTGCGGGTTCGGTGGTGGATCTTCATTATTGGCCATGTCGAGGTGTTGATCAGCTTCGAGAGTCTCTGTGGTCTCTTTGGTAGTCTTCCTCAACCGGTGTAACGTTCTCTCTGGCCCTGGATCGAACACTAAATCTTTATCTGCAGAAGAACGTGTCATAGACCAGAAAAATTAAAAATAAAAAAAAAGTAAATACAAACTGAAAATTTCGCGTAATAACTACTTTTAGAACCGATCCCCGGCAACGGCGCCAAAATTTGGTGTGTCGTTTTTCACCAAAAATAAATGTTCCGACTTTCGTAGGCAAGCCCACACTGCAGAGTACAGTGGCGAGCAGGATCGTCTCCCAAAGGACCGGCGAGAATTACTCTTGACTTTCAGTTTGCGTGCCCAAACTTCCAGAAAGGTGTTTTGTGTGAATTATACAACAAATAAATTGAGGAATTAAATAGACAACTACCGAAAATATTTATGCAACGAACTGATTTAAACCAATGACAAAAGGGTATTCCGGATCCAACAAACTCCACTCCACTTATAACACCGATCACAGATGCAAGAATTAATTAATCAAACCATGTAAATCAGTTATAGTCATCGAAGACGCTTCTGACATGACCTAATCTCTCCACATTGGTTTCGATAATTAAGAAGAAGCTTCATTAATTATTCCCCTAATCGACTGACAACTGTAAGAGATGCTCTATAAGTTTAATGAGCCGACAGCAATGAGCACAAGAAAGACCCGATTCTTAAATTACAGACTCTGACACAGGACTGTAAAAAATTAACTCTGTTATTCTCCTAGTTATTTGAGCAACCGTTTTACCACTTATTAAACCTAAACCACGATTACGTGTGGATGATTTAATTGGCTAGTAATTAATCACAGCCTACCAAATATTTGCAACTATTCGATAGACTTAGAATAATTAACGACCCGAAATCCAAGAATAACATATACATGCATCAATTAATTATGAACAAATAATTAGATCTCACAGTTATATAAACGGAGCTTTGTCGTCGTCACCGGAATACGAATAAATTAGCTACTTTGCATGCTGGAGTCGAGCAACAAGAACTTGTGTAATTGCGCGATGATGATGTGAAAGAGAAGAAGAAAATAAACTGAATTAGAACCGTTTACTGCCTTCGTTCCTTGTTCCTAGCGTGCGTGATTAATGGAATGAATCATAAAGAAATAAGTCCTAATCTATATATAATATCCTTAATTAAAACATTAGATAAGGAAATAAAATCCTAGTCTATCTAAACTAGGTAATTGCCAAGATGAGGACTCTTGAGGTGGTGGGAAAATATATTTCCACGTCTAGGTCATGGTTTGGGCCGAGAGTTGTGTTCAGCAAGCCCAAAACGTGTGTAGAGGCCCAGGTTCTAGAAACTCGCTCCAGCTTTCCAGCGGCATGCCCTTGCGGCTGGATTTACTCATACTCGAATTTTGCTCTTTCTTCACTTAGATTCTTTTTGCACCAAAAGCATGACCTTTTCTCCAACTTTGTACTACATCCCTACACAACTCAACAAACACATCATTCTTCCAAAATACACAAGTATAGGGCAATTAATTAGGAGAAATGGCACCAAAAGATAACAATAAAAGTAAGTTAAATACGTCCTATCAATGACATAAGAGATGGAATTATGATGCTGTATTCATTGGAAGAAATGCCTCACGGATGCATGGACTATGGTGTGCCCATTCGGAGAAATGATGATAAGCTGATGCCTTCTATTGTCAAAGCGCCCACGCTGGAGTTGAAGGCATTACCAAGGCATCTGAAATATGTCTATTTAGGGAAAAATGAGACTCTCCCTGTAATCATAAGTACGGGGTTCAATCAAGCTGATGAGGACCGCCTTTTGAGAATGTTGAGACTGTACAAGGAGGTACTCAGATGGACTTTGGCAGACATAAAGGGCATTAGCCCAGCGGTTTACATGCACAAAATTTTGTTCTAAGATGATGCAAAACCTGTTCGTGACCCACAAAGGAAGCTCAATCCAGTGATGAAGGATATTGTGCTAAAAGAGATAATTAAACTTCTGGACTAGGGCATTATATACCCAATTTCAAACAGCAAGTGGGTCAGTCCAATCCATGTTGTGCCCAAGAAGTCGGTCATTCAAGTTGTGAAAAATGAGAAAGCAGAGCTTGTGCCCACACGACTGCAAACTGGCTGGAGAGTTTGCATCGACTACCGGAAGCTGAACACGGTCACGCGGAAGGATCATTTCCCACTTTCGTTCATTGACCAAATGTTGGAAAGACTTGCACGAAACAATTTCTTTTGTTTCTTGGACGGATATTCAGGATACATGCAAATTGCAGTGAGTCAAAAGGACCAGGAGAAAACCACATTCACGTGCCCATTCGGCACGTTTGCTTATCGCAAAATGTCCTTTGGCATCTGCAATGCTCCAGGCACATTTCAGCGATGTATGATGAGCATATTCTCTGATTTGATAGAGAACTGCATTGAAGTATTCATGGATGACTTCACAGTGTACGGGAGCTATTTTGATCGATATTTAGATAAATTGGAGAAGGTGTTGCAGCGTTGTGTGGACAAATGCCTAGTGCTGAACTATGAAAAATGTCATTTCATGGTCAGAGAGGGCATTGTACTGGGAGATGTGATTTCTGAAAGGGGCATTGAGGTCGATAAAGCCAAAGTGGATATAATTGAGAAATTGCCATATCTCACCTCGGTGAAACAAGTGAAAGGTTTTTTGGGGCACGCTGGAGTCTACAGGAGATTCATCAAGGATTTTGCAAAAATTACCCAGCATATTACTCACTTATTGCAGCAAGATGTTCCATTTGAATTCGATGAAGAGTGTAAGAAAGCATTCAATTTTCTGAAGAAGTAACTGGTCACGGCACCAGTCATTCAACCACCAGATTGGGGAATACCCTTTGAGATTATGTGTGATGCCAGTGGCTACGCTGTGGGCACGGTACTGGGTCAGAAGAGAGGAAAGGAAAGCCATGTAATTTACTATGCCTCCAAGACTCTGAATGGGGTACAGTGTAATTACACCACTACTGAAAAGGAGCTATTGGCAGTAGTGTTTGCATTTGAGAAGTTTCGATCTTATCTCTTGGGAGCAAAGAGCATTGTCTATACAGATCATGGTGCCCTGAGGCACTTGATGGCCAAGAAAGAGACGAAGCTGAGACTAATTAGGTGGATCCTGCTTTTACAGGAGTTTGATGTTGAGATAAAAGATAAGAGTGGGGCACAGAACTTGATAGCTGACCATCTAAGCCGGGTGCTGAATGAAAAAGATGATGAAATGCCCATTGTTGATCATTTTCCTGATGAGCATTTGTATTCAGCAAGGGGCACACTAGCACCCTGGTATGCGGATATGGTGAACTACCTAGAGTGTGGGGAGATGCCTATTGGGTACTCAAGGTACCAGAAAAATAAACTATGGTATGAGAGCAGGTTCTATGCATGGGATTGCCCTATTCTATGGACAATATGTGCTGATCAAATCATCAGAAGATGAGTCCCTGATGAGGAGATAGATGAAATTCTAAAGCATTGTCACAGTTATGCTTGCGGAGGGCATTTCGGACAAAACCGAACAGCGAGATGAATTTTGGATTGTGGGTTCTTCTGGCCTATAATATTCAAGGATGCCCACAACGTCCGCAGAAGGTGTGACCAATGCCAGAGGGTAGGGAACATCACAAGAAGAAATGAAATGCCCATGACACCAATCATGCCCGTGGAGATTTTCGATATTTGGGGAATGGATTTTATGGGACCCTTTTCAAATTCGAGAGGGAACCAATACATTATCCTGGTAGTTGATTATGTGTTCAAATGGGTAGAAGCAAAGGCTACTCCTACCAGTGATGCAAGATTAGTAGCCGCATTTCTGAAATCCCACATTTTCAGTCGGTTTGGTGTGCCCAGGTCCATCATCAGTGATCAAGGGACCCATTTTTGCAACCAAATGCTAGAAAGATTGCTGAAGAAATATGGGGTTCACCATAGGGTCACCGCACCTTACAATTCCCAAGGAAATGGCCAAGCTGAAGTCTCAAATCGAGAAATTAAAGCTATTCTTAGGAAGGTTGTGACTCCGAACCGAAAGGATTGGAGTGTTCATCTGGAAGATGCCCTATGGGCATACCGAACTGCATTCAAGACTCCAATTGGGATGTCCCCATACAGGATGTTATTTGGAAAGTGTTGCCATCTACCAGTCCAGTTAGAACACAAAGCACAATGGGCACTTCAGAAGCTGAATATAGATTCATGACGCCGCTGGGCATTTCAGGAAATTTCAAATTCAAGAGCTGGAAGAAATGAGAATGGAGGCCTATGATAATTCGGTGCTGTACAAGGAAAAAATGAAAAGGCTCCATGATCAAGTAATTCGAAGGAAGAGATTCATCCCACGACAGAAAGTACTTTTGTACCACTCAAGGTTCAAGCTTATGGGAGGAAGATTGAGGACCAAGTGGGTTGGTCCATTTTGAAGTATATGCAGAATGCCCGAATGGGGTAATTGAGCTGATAAATCCCGATACTGGAGGGCACTTCAAAGTGAATGGTCACCGTGTGAAATCTTACCTTGGGCACTCTATTAAAGATGTCACAGTGATCTGGCTCGCGGAGCCCACTTACGCCTGATGTGGGAGATGTCGTGCCCACGACAGTAACCGGGGCGCTACTGGGAGGCAGCCCTGGTGTTTATTTTTCTTAATTCATTTTTATTTATTTTAAATAAATTTTCCAGTTAACTAAACTAGTTTAGGGAGCAATTTTACGCTTGTTTTGGATAAGCATGGTGTTTGCAGGTTTAGATAGTGAGAGAGAAAGATGAAGATAAAATAAATCCCTTGGAAATAGGGATTCTGAAGTGAGGCACTCTGGAGAGATAAAGTTTGTTCCGTTTTTTCAGGGGATAAGGCTTATCCATTAACATAGGGCATACTGATCCAGGAGACTCCTAAGGAATTTGGAAAGTCACAGGTCAAATCATGAATAGTGATCCATTTAATATAAAAGCCTTACCCCACAAAATCTCCATTATCACTTTCACTCGTCTTTTGAAAAATCAGAACCTTCTCTCTCTCGATTTTCCTGTAACCCTAATCTCTGAAAACCTTCAAAAATCCAACAATGGTGAAGACAAGAGGCAAGAAGGTCGCACCAAAAGCTGGACCAAAGGCACGCTTGGATTTTGAGACCCCTGCTATCTCTGAAGAGCCCTTTCCGACCAAGGTCGTGAAGAAAACCTCTGCCAAACCCAAGGGAAAAGTTGCGTCTGAGGCAGCCACTTCGATTAAGCTTCCTAAGGAGATCACACCAGAACAGGAGCCCGCGCCTGAGGTTGACGTGACAGAAGAAAGCTCTGCAACTCCGAATCAAACGGAGCAGCAAGAGGATGAGGCGACTGCAGAGGGCATGCAGGAGGAAAAGGCTGCTGAAGAACCTGAGCCGAAGTCTAAAAAAGAGGCTGGAAAGAAGAAGGCTAAGAAGCCAGTTAAGGCTTCGACCCCTGTGCCGTCGGTGGAGATCGAGGACTTAGAAGACGAAGAGGAAGGAGAGGAAGTTGAAGGGAGAGAAGAAGCTGAAGATGAAGGAGATAAAGACAGTGATTTGGACAAGTACTTGACTGAGATTAAAGACATTGAAGCTGAAGCCCAACCGAAGAAGGTACCACTGTTTGAAGAGGAGGACGAGGCACCCACTGACATCAAGAAGCGGGCACTGGAGAAAATGAAAGGAAAAAGAAAGGTTGGAGAGCCCATTCCAGAACCAACCGAGCCAGGCTCTGAAGAGCGCTCAGAGGACTCCTCACCCAGGCGAAGGGTGGGGAAATCAGTGAGTGTGAAAGCAAGAACCAAGCTGGCTAGAGAGGCCTCTTCACGGAAGAGGAAGGCTGAAGAGGGCACTTCAGCCCCTGTGCCTAAAAGAGGCAGAGGGGTGGGGAGCCCCACACCAAGTAAGCCCAGCAGTGGCCCGCCACCAGTCAGGGGCATCATCAATTCAAAAGGAGTCCACCGTGAGACGCTTGCAGTTCTTGGTATAGAGCAAGAGGTAAGGGATTTGTTTTCTACAATTGGTTGGGAATGCTTTCTAGATGTGGAGTGTGTAATTTTTCCTTCGTTGTCTCGTGATTCTGTCCAAAACTTGAAAATCAAAGCTGTGAACAAGCCTGCTACACCCACTAGGGTTTTATCTTTTAAAATGATGGGTAGAAGTTATTCTCTGTCTGCTGATGACTTCAACATGTTGCTGGGCATCGTGACATACTTGGGCCTCCAGGAGGAGGAGTATGTCGATGCCGTGACTGTAGTGCCCGAGTCTGCAGAAGGAGTCGATGCAAAATGGGTAGATATTGGGGATGGATCTATTTTTCAAAGCGGATCCACAAAGGGATATTGTTTAAATAATGATGCTTTGAGATTCTGCCATAGGGTATTGGCTTATAATTTTTTCGGCCGAAAGGATAGCTCTAATTCAATCACCAATCAGGAGCTATTTATTTTGTGGTGCATGGTTCATAAAATCAAAATCAATTTTGGTTCTGTGGCCATTGCACACTTTCGGGAGATTAAAACACACCCTAGGCATCGTATCTCTTGTGCCTAGTTAATCACCCAGCTTGCTGTTAGACATAAGCTCCTTGACTTGCATGATACTGATTTAACCCCCCTTTCCCGTGAATATTTTGATCTTAACTACCTGAGAAGAATGCAAGATATGGTTAACGATGAGGATGGAAAGCCTGTTTTCTTTGTGCCGGGGGCAAACCCCTCGAGCATGCTTTTAGCAATGCCAGGTACATCGAGGAAACCACCAGCGGGGAAGGCACCGCAGAGGGAGCACCCAGTCGCAGTGATCACGAGGAGACTTGAGTTGATCGAGAATGCCCAATTCCAAACCAATGAAAAGCTGACCTGAATCGAAGCAGCCTTGAAGGCTTATTTCAAACATGTTGGGTTCTCCTACTCAACGCCTGCAACCGACTAGCCTGGTTCTTTCTGTCCTTTTAGATTAGGTTTTGTTTTGTTTTTATTTTTTTCTATTTTCTTTGTTGTCATGTTATTTGAGTCTGTGTCCACACTTTGCAAATTGCAAAGTATGTGGGTGGGTAGTTGAGTCAAAGCATGCTATTCTGTGAGTCTGTCTGGGCATTTCACATGATGATCCAACTTTAATTGCTTTATAGAAAAATCAGCATGCCCATTTAAGATAGGGATGACGAACGAGTTTTAGCATGCCCTGTGAGACTTGAGCCTATATGATGTATTCTTTAGTTTACAGTTTTCTTTCATTCATGAGTGTTAATAATTCTGTGCTTATGATGTTCTAGAATTTACCTCTGTTCTGTGTTTAACTCTTGGAATTATTGATGCACATGTAGATGAGATAGGCCATGTTTTGCTGAACCACTGAAATAAATAACTCCCACCAATGACACAACCCTTGCACCCCCTTTTGTGCCTATGAAATGCCCTGGTCGATTTTGTTTTGGGATGGTTTATACTTAGCCAGGGCATTATAAAACCTGAAAAGAAAAAACGGGGAAGGTAGAGTTGTTTCTGGGAAGGCATATATATGAAGGGCTAGAAAAGATAGGGGGAAGAATTAAAAATTAAAAAAAAGAAAAAAAAATATAAAAAGTGATTAGAAAAAAGAAAAAAAAGAAAAAGAGTCTGAATAAAAATCCCCCGAGTCTTAAGTGTTCAGAATGCCCAAAATAAGAAAGATTCAGTGCCTGAACAGAGCACAGGAGGGTAGTGAATGGAAAGGAGCTGGGGAGGGGTCTGTACAATCAATAAAAACCCCTCCCACTTAAAATGCCCAACTGTAGCCTAAAAAGCTCTATTGATACTAATGCATCATGGTTTCTGGAAAATGAACAGCAGAACTTTGGCAAACATATGGGACGAATTTGCATAGAATTACAGCCAAAATGAGAGTATACAATGAGTGAAGAGAGTCTGTGAGGTACACCAAGCTAAAACTCATTTTTGACCTATTTTAGGTATGCTGAAACTTTGCATTTTTGTTGGATTATTTCTGATGTGCCCACACGGAGTAACAGTTTGCATGCTTGTGTCTTGAGTCTGTTTCTTTTCTCTTTTATTTTCTTTTGTTTTTCTAGACGCGTTGCACCCAATGCTTGAGGACAATCATGCTTAAAGTGTGTGAGTGTGATAAGTCCATTTATTTCATGTTTTTATGGGCATTTTATCCTTTATAAATGTCTTTTTTAGTGGGTTTTGAGTCGAAAAGAACCAGGTTGCGGTCAAAAGGCATTCCACGAGTCGAGTCTGGAAGAAGGGGCATTTTATGCCCAAATATTCACGTTTATCTCGTACATACGTTCATCAGAGGCACAGGGGACTTCTCTAGTATCCATCCCACATTCAGTCGGCGAAGTGGGCATATCAGATACGGATGGAACTGACAGATGATGCCGTGCCCACAGTACTCGCATAGACTCGACCACAGGTCAGAATGGGCATTCCTGTGAAACTCGGAAATCGGTTGAAGGAGAGCTGGTGGAAAATAGCTACATATCCGAAGGAGAGTTGGAGCTAAGCTGGACTCCTAGAAGGCGCTGCAACAAAGAGATAAACTCAGACAAAGGGATAATCTCAATCAAATGAGATAAAAGCAATCCCTAAAAAATAGGGATTTGATAAAGGTGAAGCTTATCCAGTCAAGGTCAGAGAGGGCACGCCGTTCCGGAATTTCAGCAGAAGACCCCCGCCTGTGGAGAAAACTCCACTCGGAAATGTAGTTATTTAAACAAGTTTAGTCTCTGGAAAAAGAGAGCTTAGACAATCAGAAACATTTTCATAATTTATATTTCCGCATTTTATTTTCAGTACGCTGCTTAGGCAACCAAACAATCCGAAAGGTCTTAAACCTTCGGGACTTAGGTTATGTTCATATTTCTCAATGTTGGAGTTGAGTTTTTGCTAAATTAATTCAGTAAGTTCTTGTTTATTTATATGTCTTTAAATTCTGCAATTTCAATTATGTCTAGCCTTCTCGGCTAGATCTTTAATTCTGGCATTTGAACGATGAAATTGGTTTGAGCATAAATCTGGACTCGTGAGGCCCAAATGGGCATAGTAATGCATGATTAATTTCCGTTAATTCTTGAGCCTTGTTCCACGTGAGTGTGTGTCTAAAGTGCCCAATGTGGCTGATCACTCGTTAGGTAAAGAAGGCACACCACTATTGATTGAATTGGCGAATCGTGACTGTGTGTCGGTTCATATAGTAATAAGGGAATTAATGGGTTGTTGTGGGCACAAGAGGAATCAGACACAACAGATCTGGGTCTGTCTAGGGCACACTGCTGCCTGTTTGCTTACATCTCTTAGAGGAATCGGGAGGTGGGTAATTGGTTAGGGGTTTAATCTAAGAGGAATCACTTTTAAACCTAAAATAAAAGGATGGATGAGGAGAGGCAGAGAGGAATCCGGTCACCATAACTAGATGATCTATCATGTATGAAAATCGGTGTGCCCATGATCGAGTCATTTTATGTTTAAATCAAATTCTAATTCAAATGCCAGAACCTTTTGTTATTTGATCTTTTCTTTAGTTTTCTTTTGCAGATTTAAATTCAGTGTAGTGACAACACCAAAACTCCTCCTTTGTGATGTGTTACTTGAAGATAGAATCGCAACAGCTCTCTGTGGGATCGATCCGTACTCATTGGCTAGCTACGCTTGCTATGGGCACAGGAGTTTACAAATATATTTTTGAGCGCGAAACGACCACGCGTCAATAGCCCTATTTATAATAACATAGGGGAATGAAAATCTAGCCCTAAATAACTAGATAAAATCGAAAATCTACTAGTTCTAGTTAAACTAGGATAAAATCAAAAGATACAAAAAATAAGATAACAAAAATCTATCTAAATCTAACTAGATAAGGATAAATGCCAAAGTGATTTTTGGGCTTGAAATCTCGCAATCTTGGACCCTCTAACTCACGACAATGGGATGAATTAATTGGATTAATTCGTGGCCCATGTCCTTGCCACCTTTGCATGAAAAACAGCATCTTCCGATTTCCCATGCAAACGCGTATAACTTTTCATGCACACGTCCAAATGGCGTCATTCTTCCTCTCACGTCTTCATGCTTCCTTCTTCTTCATCAATAGATAGCATGTTGACCAATCTTGGGCTGCTCTTTATCTGTTCTTCTTCAAGTTCGAATTTACAATGAATTGAAGCTTGTAAATAAGCTTGCAACTTCTTTGCTTGTAAACGCGTCATAGGACGTTTGAATTATAGCTCCGGATCTTCTTCTTTATTGCCATGCTCGATCTCATCATATAACAAAGACACAAAGGCTGTTGTAGAATCAGTCAATGTCAGATTTGATGATCAGAATGGTGCTATCAATCTCACAGAAAAAGATGTACACTCAGATGTATTTGGACATTCTGATGTACATGATGATATAGATAGAGAATCTGAAGATCAGGGAATGAAGCAGAGAAAGCCATCACAACAGATTATTAAGAATCATCCTACCACAGAAGTTATAAGAGATATCTATGAAGGAAGAATGACTAGAAGCAGACTGAGAAAAAGACTTCATGAGGAAATATCCAATGTCTGTTTCACATCCAAGATAGAGCCCAAAAATGTTCAGGAAGCTCTTAGAGATGTCTACTGGATTTAAGCTATACAGAAAGAGCTTCTGCAATTCAAGAAAAATGATGTCTGGGATCTAGTGCAGAAACCTGAAGAAGTGAATATAGTTAGGACTAAATGGATATTCAAGAACAAGACTGATGAATCTGGGAATATCACAAGGAATAAAACCGGGCTGGTTACACAAAGATATTCACAGATCGAAGGAATAGATTTTGATGAGACTTTTGCTCCAGTCACAAGGATAGAATCAGTCAGACTGTTTACAGCAATGGATTACATGATGAAGTTCAAGCTATATCAGATTGATGTTAAGAGTGCATGCTTGAATGAATTTCTGAAGAAGGATGTGTTTGTTGCTCAGCGTAAAGGATTTGATGATCCACATCATCCAGAGTATGTTTTCAAACTCAAAAAGGCATTATATGGTTTGAAACAGGCTCCTCGAGGGACATGGAAACTGAGTTTGAGATAAGTTTAGTAGAAGACTTGAAGTATTTTCTTGGACTTCAAGTGAAGCAGTCAGAAGAAGGGATTTTCATCTCACAGTCTAAGTATTAAGAAATTTAAGTAGTTCGAGTTAGAGAGTTCTAAACATAAAAGAATTCCTATCATCACCACTGTCAAGATTGGTAAGGATGATACTGGAGGAGAAGTGGATCAGATACTATACAAAAGCATGATTGGGAGTCTTCTCTACCTTACAGCAAGTAGACCAGATATATGTTACAATGTGAGAGTATGTGCCAGATATCATTCATGCGCCAAAGAAAGTCACTTGAAGGCTGTCAAGAACATCATCAAGTACATCAGTAGAACTGCAGATTATGGACTATGGTATACTTTAGATACCAATTCAAGTCTTACTGCCTATTTCGATGTTGATTGGGCAGGATCACATCAGGTGCTTGTTTATTTTTAGGAAACAATGTTGTTTCCTAGTTCAGTAAGAAGCAGAATAACATCTCATTATCAAAAATAGAAGCAGAATACATTGCAGATGGAAGCAGCTCTACATAGATCATTTGAATGATGCATATGATGAAGGACTATGAGTTTGCTCATGATTCACCTATTTTGTATTGTGACAACATGAGTGCTATCAATATATTCAAGAATCTTGTTCAGGAATAAAGGACAAAGCACATCGACATCAGACATCACTTCATCAGAGAGTTAGTTGAGGAAGATGTTCTGAAAACTAAGCATGTGAAAACAAAAGACCAACTAGTTGATCTATTCACAAAGAGATTGGATGCTGCTTGATTTGAGAAACTCAGAGCATCCCTTGAGGTTTGCTTGGTTCAGTAAACCAAGATGAGGGGTATGAGTGTGTTTATTTCACACTCAGCAGGAAAGAACCATTCTTGCACAAAGGGATTCAACATTCCCATAAATGTTCATCAACATGTACATGAACAATTTTCAAATTCTTGTGTACATTCTTGTCAACGGCTAGTTCTGACTCTCAAATGTCATCACTAGATTTCCAGGATTTTCCTCCAATTTCTCTGTCTAACGGATACTTGGGAATACATATAGAACAGTGTTATCTCTTTTATATACGGTTAGCCGTTTTGAGATATCATCATTTAGTTCAGAATTCCAAAATTTTAAGTTTTCTCTCATTCATTCAAATATATCTTTTCTTGAATTCATTCTTCTCTTCCTTCTGCCATTGTCATCCCCTTGATCATTCACAGAAATATTCTATATTCTTTTCAATGGAACCCAAAAAGAAACTTGTTCATCCAAAGAAGGTTGTAAAACCAAGAATGAGGTATGGGAAGGTGACTTATTCCAAATCTCAAGATCAGTTCTATGAAGAAGATGATTTTCACAGACAAGTTCGTGGAGAATTTTCATTCAAAAAGCCTGTTCAGAGGGCATTACGGGATGAATCCTCTAGCAAGGACTCTGAAGATTACATTGAGACATTCCATGGAGAAGAAGAAGAAGAAGAAGAAGAAGAAGAAGAAGAAGAAGAAGAAGAAGAAGAAGAAGAAGAAAACTTGTGATAAGTTGTGTTTTTGCACAATATTTCGAGGTTTAAATGAAGTGATTTGAAGACTTAAATGTGTGCTTTAACACAATAGGCGCTTTTAACTCCCTGATTTGGATGTTTTATTTCTTTTTTGAGTTATACAGAAAATAGATGATGAATTAATGAATTTTTGAGTGATCCAATGCCATGATAAGATACAGAATCGAATGAAAAATGCGCTACAATTTGAATCGCCTCAATCGGATAAGAAACGAGGGAGAACGGAGCAAAACTGTGAAAAGTGTCGGTGTAGAACCGGAGGCGCGAGTGGCAGCATGAGCGAGGGCGCGACTGGAGCACTCATGCCAGAGACATGTTTTTTTTCGATCGGGCACGATCGAGGGCACGACCGAGCCCGTGTCGCGCCCCCAGCCTAGAATTTCAGATCTGTACGTCTTCTTCTTCTTATTCTTGATTGTTCTCTCCATTCTTTAGATAACACAGCACAACACAACCCTCCATCCCCTCCAAAAAACTCTCCCAATACAAAAACATTTCTTCCCTCTCCCATTTTCACATCTCACCCATCAAATCCCTCACCCTAGCTAGGATTTCCACCTAACTAGGGTGAATAAGGAGCTAGAGCTTGAAGATGGAGCAAAGAGAAGACGAGCGGAGGCAATGGTGTAGTCGAGGCTCAACTTCCGGGTTATACTAAGTTCTATTTTCTTGTTTTTACATTTGATTTTTATTGAGATAATTTAATCCTTGCATTTGTATTGATATTAGGTTAGATTATCTTGTATTTGGGATTAAGACTATTTTCGTATTTATGCATTTATTTTTCTATTGATTGTTTATGGCCTTATTTAATTTCTTGTGCTTATGCTCTGTTTGTGTGTTGATTAATTGATCACTAATTGACACGATTTTATCTATTTATTCAAAAATCGAGAGATGAGTCTCAATAGATGAACCCTAGGCACGAGACACCTATGTCGATAAATTTGAGAGAATTGAGGCTTACTGTGAGGGCTTGAATCTTTGTAGCTTTTGGTAAGTACATGTATAGGCTTCGATCGAAGATGATGAACCAAGCGTGTACCTTACAACTTAAGTATCTCGAGAGAGCTTAAGATGCATTAGAGATTGCCCTAGTGAAATTTGGCACCAAAATGGGCATTCAATATGATCATTAGTGCTAAGTACCCGAAGAACTCAATCCCGAAAGTACCTCTACCTTCTTGTCCCCTTCTCCATTTATTTTTCCCGTTTATTTATTGCTTTTCTTAATTTATATTAGTTAATTATCTTTGCATTTTCTTAGCGTCTAGATAACGATTGAGGTCTGATGTTGTAGTACACACAATTAGGTCTAATTAGTCTCTGTAGATACGATACTCTTGCTCGTCATATTTACTAAAATTACACTGTACACTTTCAGTATAATTTTAGTCGAATAAAAAGTTCAATGAAGTTTTTGGCGTCGTTGCCGGAGACTAAATGATTTAGTTGTGTTATTATGATAAGGATTACATTGTTAATATAGACATTGTTTTTTTAGTTTTTGTTTTTTATTTCTTGTTTGTTTGTGTTTTGTTTTACATTTGAAGGTTGAGTATGCACGTGGACTGGGAGGACAAAACATCGAAGGAATCCGGACGCGGACGTCTTATGTCATCTTGTCTTCCCTAATCATTTGTGAGCTCATCTAATGTGAACCACTTATTTCCTTCAAACTTATTCTCACTTAGTGTCGAATAAGTTTGGGAGAAGGAAGTGTGGCTATCTTGGATCTCTCATTCTTTTTTGTGTGTTCTATGTGTTGCATTGCATGTAGGTTGCATTAGTTTGATTTTATTTTTATTTTTTTGTCTTGTTTGTTTATTTGCATGTTTAAATGCTTTAAATAACCGGAGGCTTTAGATGTTGATTTTTGATCTTGTGGAGATTTGTGGTTGAAAATGGTCGAAGTGTGGATTGGGTTGTTCAGTTTCTTATGATGAGATGGTTTTGTTGAGAAAATGACATGAAAACATGCTATGATTTGTTGAGATGTGGTGTGATGGATTCTAAAGTGTATTATCTTTTGAACTTGGTTGAACTCATGTAAGTTTTGAGACAAAGATTGCTTTGTTCTTACAATCTTTTCTTGTTTGTGTGGTAATCATGCATACTTGTTTTGTCTCTAGAACTTGGATTGTGTGTAACTCGAAATTACTATAGTGTGCTTGATGGCTTGAAAATGATTTAAGGCCATCTTTTGTCTAGCCTACTCTATCTAAATTTTGCCATTTCACATTATAAATCCCTTGTTGGCCCCTTTGAGCCTCAAGACAATATTTTTTTTTGCTATCTTGGGTTGGGAATGAGTAGTGATGATGGATTAATGCTTATGAGAAATTTGGAGTGCTTGAAATGAAAAATATCATATTCTAGAGTATTTTGAGTTGAAAATGTCAAATTACCCCTATTAGCTCTCACAATGAAAGATTGAAAAAAATGTTGTAAAGAATAAAGAAAAAAAGTGTTCACATTCGATCATTATTAAAGAAAAGAGAAAGAAAGGGTAGTACTGTTGTTTATCATGAGAAATATTTTAGACTTTGAGGTTTGTGAAGCATAAAAGGTGGAAGAGAACTTGCGTAGTTCTACTCGGTTGATAATGAAAAAATTTGGGTTCAATGGTTAATTCTTGATAGTCAATTGGCCAAACAATGCCTACCTTACCAAGGAGCCTCCGTTCTAAACTTGAACAAGCCCTTAATGATTCTTGTTTGAAAGCATACATAAGTGATGGAGATGATATACCCTTTACAAGCATATGGCTGACAACTTGTATGACTTGATTTTGAGTGTATACACTTAAAGCTTAAACACTTGAGTGAAGAGCGATCTTTCTATATTCGAGAGGTTACATGTTATTTTGGCAATCTGTTCGAAGTCCAAATTTATACTTATATTTCCGGTTTATGCTCACTAGACGACTACTTAGGACCACATCCGTAATTGGACGGGGTCAATTGTAGAAGCAATAAGCTTAACCCGAGTCGATCTCTCAATGAAGACTTTATAGAAAAGAATTATCTAAAGACTACACATGCTTTCAAGTAAACAACTAAAATAAAATCTAAATATTCTAACAAGGGGGATTGGTGATGATTATGCTAGGAATTCAAAATAGACCATTAAGCAAAACAATTAAATGCAAATACACAAATTAAATCAAGATTGGAGGAAATAAGTTGGATTAAGGTATTAGGGTGTAGATTCTCTCAATGGTTTTATCACTATGCTTTATTCAAGTTGATAATGCTATTCTCACAAATACGATAGACCCTACCAATTAGTTTAACTTCAATTACTGTCACCGTCTATCCGTTAAACCTCTCTTAGCTATATCATACAAGCAAAATTAACATGTTAGGCTTAGGGACCCCATCCATCTAACGTCGTAGGAACTGATTTCCGGATTTAGATTCACAATCAAGACTCCTCTAAATCATATCAATGTTCAAGTAGTGATCAAGTACCTAAACATGAAAAAGCACGATTCCAACAACAACAATCAACAAGAACAAGCATAGATCAAAACCATATCGATCATCTACTCCCTAATAGAGAGATTAGCCACTAAACATGCTAAAAAATATGCAAATATTATAGAAGAAAGTCATCTCATAAATCAAATGTAAATAACAATAGCTTCTACAATATTATGTATCCTTCAAGAGTTTGTGTGATACCCCGATCCTTTTGCTAAATTATAAATTATAATTTTAGTAAATAATTTTGAATTAATATTATTTGAATATTAATCATGTGAGTATGTTTGTATTATGCCGTTGTTTCATTGCAGGTTGTTCCACTCGAACCAATACATCATAGCACACAGTGATATTATACTGAGTGTATAATAATACAGTTTGAATTTTTAATACTAAAATGTCGAGTTATGTGATAAAGAATGATTGTAATTGCGTTCAATTTTATGTTTGTCATACCTTAATTTTATGTAATTTCGGTGTGCATTAAATTAGTAAATTGTTTTGAAAATTCAAGTTGAGTAATTGTATGTGTTTTCGAAAATAGCATAAATCGAGGGTCTCGCTAAGTTTTGGTAGGGTTTCGTCCGGCGGTCATAACTTTTGACTCGGTTGGAACCACGAGGCCCATAAGTACTCAAATCGAAGCTCTTTCAAAAATCTACAGTCTGGGTGCAACCCGGAAGCGCGCCCCGCTTCGAGTCGCGTTCTGAGAGCTCTGCAACGCGAGTGAGAAACGCGACCTTTTGGTCGCGTGTCACCAGCTTCAGAGAGCTTTTTTTCTTTGTCTCGAACGTGATCTCCGAGCGTGACCACCCCTAGGCCGCGCCCTCTTTCGGAAATTCCAACCTATAAATACAACACTTTACTCATTTCCTCTTCATTTCTTACTTCATTTGGGCGATTCATCTTCCAAATTCTCTCAACATCTTCTTCAAGTTTTGGAGTGGAATCTCTCATCATCCTTCATCAACTAAGGTAACTTCACACCTCTTCATCTTGATGATTAAACACTCATTTCTTGTTGAATCAAACCTAGGGTTTGTTACCCAAAAATAGGGTTCTTCGATTTTGTTGATCTTCTAGCTTTGAAATCTCAAACATATGGTTTATTTACCTCCTTGAAGCTATATGTGAAGTTATGTCGAATTCCTATGGTTTATTGTTGATAGGGTTTGGATTTTTGCCCTAATTTCCCTTGTTTTGTTGATAATTGTTTGGAGTTGTTGTGATGGTTGTTTGGGGTTGATTTTCATGTATGTTAGAGCCCTAGGATGAAGGTGATTGTATATGAAATATTGGGTTTAAAGGATTGAAATTGAGTCGTGAGCATGTGGTTTAAATATGTGCACGTAACGTGTTCGATTAAATGTTTCAAAGAGTTTTAATGTGCATTTTGAGTCCAAAATCATATTATGAGTTGGTATATCCATGATTGTGTATATGGATATGTTTGAAGACCTTAAAGTAATGTATAGTATGAGTTTGGTCAAAGTTTGATTTATTTGTATAACTCGACATCTAAAATGAAAAGGGAATTGAAAGGTGCTTGGTGACATATTGGGGCTCGAGGTGGACAACTTGTGCAGGGCTAAGGAGTATTTCAAAGGTTGAGAAATTGTAAAAGCGTCTCATAAGGTGGGGTAACTCTAAACTGTGAACACGTGTAAGGTTATAGTTATTGTTGTGCTTTGATTGTATAAGTATGAAGGGTCTTCATACCAGAGATAAAAGAGACCCTTCGGGGCATAACAGAGATCCTTCGGGGTCCACAAAGAGACCCTTCGGGGCAGAGATCCTTTGGGATCGAATATAGACCTATTAATGTCCTCTCTGGGGGGTAGTATGTCTGCGGGCATCCCTACAGGGCCAAAGATGTTCATTAACGGGGGCATCATGATGTTTGGATCCTACGGGGTTGAGACTAGTCTCCACAAAGTAAAGAAAAGTCCATATGTTATATTTTCACTTGTGCAATTGGCTATAACTGTTCACAGTATTCCCCACTGAGTATGTTGTTAAATACTCACCCCATTCATTCAATGAATTTCAAGTTGAGGAGTCGAGGCCCGAGTAGAAGCGTTGTGAACACAAGAGAACCCCAGAAGCTTGTGTTTATCTTTTGCATGCTCTTCTTTGAAAATACTCATATTATTATTAATACATTGATCACTCTTTTTTCTTTATGATCAATGATTATTGGGGATGGGAATAGCCCGATCTTTTATAGGTTATGATGTATATAACTTGATATTATGCAAAACAATTTAAAGGCGGGTCGTTTGACCTTGGAGCCTTCTATGTGTGAAGTATGTGTTTGAACCCTATATTATGTTTGTTAATTTAGGATGCTAGACAGGCGGGTTGTGTAAACCTATGAGCTCGATAGGTTAGATAATTGTACGATTAATGTGGATGGGCTTATACAATGCTTCCGTCAACTACTATGTTTTTGTGATAGTGTAGATTCGATAGATTGCATGCTAATTCATGAAAAATTTACATTGAGAATTATGACGTCATGCCTATTCATGCTTTTTGACCTAAGTTTCCGCTCATTTTATTATAAGTACACAAAAATATGTAATTAAATTTTATGTTAAGTAACGTGGCCAAACGGAGTAGTTTGGGGCGTTACAAATTGGTATCAGAGCAGATCTACGCTCATGTAGACTTGTTCTACATATGCTTGATTTATGTGTGAGAAATGTGGGTGGTTGTTCACGATGGCTATTCGGCTTGACTCTGCTCCTAAGGTATGTACTCTTAAAGATTTTCAAGTATGAGTAATATGAAATGGAGGTGTGTATATAGAGTGTGTCGGGAATAAGTTAAAGAAGTTAAAGAGTTGAATAATCGTGATAGCATGATAAAGAAAAGAATGAATGGTCCGAAGTTGGACAAAAGAAAAGAAAAGAATGGTCCGAAGTTGGACAAAAGAAAAGAAAAAAATGGTCCGAAGTTGGACAATAAAGATGAATGAAATGTATCTGTTGTCACGATCAACTATGATGTTTTAAATTCCCAATACATGCTTTGAAGAAATAAAATCTTGGAAGTTGTGTGCTTTCTTGATTATGAAATGATGAAAAGTGTTTTTGTAGTCCTCGAATTAGCCTTAAGAATGACATTAACCTAATGAGCTAGTGAGCCTAAAAGCTTTAGGATGCCTCCACGTCGTGCTCCTGCTCTGCAAGAAGCATAAGAATCAAGTAATGAAGGGGGTGGTCTCCATGATCCTTCACCACGAGAGAACGGGCCCGACTATGCCCGAGGTTTCCTAGAGACGCTCCAGGGTCTCATGGCCCAGCAGATGGGGCGAGGAGGAGTGACTGAAGAAGAAAGGCTCCAAAAAGAGGTGTTCGACGTAGTCGAGTAGTTTGGAAGAATGGGGCCATCTAGGCTCAAAGGAAGTGAAGGTCCGGAAGCGACTGAGGAGTGGATCCGGGAAATGGAACGGATCTTCGAGCACATTCAGTACACCAAGGTGCAGAAGGCCTCGTGTGCTATCTTCCAATTTGCAGAGGAGATGAGCTTTTGGTGGGAAACCCATTCCCGAACTATGACGCATGAGCAACGCCTAGCTTTGGTGTGGACTGACTTGAAAGAGTTGATCCTCACCCGATACTTCCCTGAGTCTTTCAAGACTAAGATGGAGACCGAATTCCTCAATCTAAGGTAAGGAGGAATGACGGTGATTGAATATGAAAGGCGGTTCAACCGTCTCTCCCGCTATGCTCCGTACATCATGGATACGGATGAAAAGAAAGCTCGACGTTTTGAGCGTGGTTTGCGTCTCGAAATTGCAAGAATTCTGTTAGGCCAAAGGTTGAGGACCTATGGTGAAGTAATTGAGAGAGCCCAAGCCATCTCTCATGGGCTCCAGTTGGACCAGAAGGACCAAAGGCAGCGTGAGGCCTTTCGCAAGAGGAAATGGGAGCCGCGGGACAAAGGAAAAGGAAAAGCTCCTATGCAAAACAAGCCATGGCAACAGAGGCCTCTCCCACAGAGAGGAAGCAATGATAGGGCTCCTTGCCCTAAATGCCAAAAGTTCCATCTAGGAGAGTGTCGTGCAGGACAGAGGGTTTGTTTTACATGTGGGGACCCGAGCCATATGTCCTATGACTGCCCGAAGAAGAAGAAGGAGCAAGAAAGAAAGGTGAAGCCTCGACTGTTTGCTTTGGAGGGCAAAGAAAAAAACCCTAATTCAGTTAAGGATACTATGTCAGGTATTCTTCGAGTATCAGATGTTCCAGCTTTAGTGTTATTCTATTCTGGTGCATCGCATTCCTTTATATCTGCAAGTTTCTGTTCCAAGTTTGGTGTATCATGCAAAGATAGTAGTGAAATGTTAGAGATCAGTATTCCTTCAGAAAAAAGAGTTTCGTCTAGCAAGATGGCGTATGGCCTGAAACTAGAAATCAATAATAGAGTGCTGAGAGCAGATCTCCATGTCTTGGAGATGCGTGATTTCGACGTAATCCTAGGCATGGATTGGTTGAGTGGGAATCATGCCACGATTCGATGTCGTGATCATGAGGTCGAATTTAATTTTCCGCGTGAGCCTAAGTTAATCTTCTATGGTGCAAGAACGAGGTCAACTAAGAAAATCATTACGGCAATGAAGGCAATGAAGTTGTTGAAGAAAAGAGGATGTCAGGGATTTCTCGTTAGCATAGTGGAGTCAACGTCCACTAAAGTGCAAGTGTCAGACGTACCAATGGTGAATAAATTTCCCGACGTATTTCCAGACGAGTTGCCAGGGATTCCTCCTGACCGTCAGATCGAGTTCACCATCGACCTAGTGCCAGGTGCGGCACCAGTATCTAAAGCTCCGTATAGAATAGTGCTAAGAGCTCAAAGTTCAACTTCAGGAGTTGCTCGAAAACAAACTAATCCGACCAAGTCTTTCACCATGGGGAGCACCTGTGCTATTCGTGAAGAAAAATGATGGATCAATGTAGATGTGCATTGATTATAGAGAGTTGAACCGGTTGACGATCAAGAACAAGTATCCGCTGCCGAGAATTGAAGATTTGTTTGATCAACTGAAGGGAGCCGGTGTGTTTTCAAAGATCGATTTGAAGTCTGGCTATCATCAATTGAAGATCAAGGAGAGTGACATCCCAAAGACGGCATTTAGAACGCGATATGGTCACTATGAGTTCACCGTGGTACCTTTTGGATTAACCAATGCTCCTGGAGTCTTCATGGACTTAATGAATCGAGTGTTCCATCCGTACCTTGACCAGTTCGTAATAGTCTTCATCGATGAAATCTTGATTTATTCAAGAAGCAAGGAGCAACATGCTGAGCATCTCAGAATCGTATTGGAGACGCTAAGGAAAGAAGAGTTGTATACAAAATTTTCAAAGTGTGAGTTCTGGTTGGAGCGAGTGGCATTCCTTGGCCACGTAATGACATCGAATGGAATCGAAGTGGATCCGTCGCAGGTTGAAGCTGTTAGCAATTGGAAGACGCCATCGAATGTTAATGAAGTCCGAAGCTTCTTAGGACTAACGGGTTACTATAGAAGATTTATTGAAGGGTTTTCTAAGATATCGAGTCCTTTGATGAGATTAACAAAGAATGATGAGAAGTTCCAATGGAGTGAGAAGTGTGAGCAGAGTTTTCAAGAAATGAAGCGACGTCTAGTGTCAGCCCCAGTGTTGACTATTCCTGATGGGACGGAAGGCTTTGTCATCTGCAGTGACGCCTCGAAGCAAGGACTTGGTTGTGTTTTGATGCAGCATAGAAAGGTAGTAGCATACGCATCAAGACAGCTGAAGGTGCACGAGTATAATTATCCGACGCATGATCTCAAATTAGCAGCCGTGGTTTATGCATTGAAGATTTAGACGCATTACCTCTATAGAAGCAAGTGCGAGATCTACACCGATCACAAAAGCTTGAAGTACTTCTTCACCCAGAAGGAGTTGAATTTACGTCAAAGAAGATGGTTAGAGTTGGTGAAGGATTACGACTGTACGATCTTATACCATTCTGGAAAGGCGAATGTTGTAGCTGATGCCTTAAGCCGGAAGATCTATCTTCCAACCAAGTAAGAGCAATTGATCAAGGAGTTTGAGAAGATGAACTTAGAGGTGGTGGATCCTTCCAACACCACTAAAGGGATTTTAGTAGCCTTAGTGGTTCAACCACTAATTCGTGATCGAGTTCGTGAAGCACAAGTCGATGACCCTTTCTTATGAAAAATGAACAAAAGGGCATTAGAGGGTTCCATTCAGGGATTTACCGTTGCAAGTGATGGTACACTATTATTCGAAGGAAGGTTGTGTGTGCCGAAGAACGAAGAGCTCAGAAGGAAGATTCTTGAAGAAGCACATAATACTCCGTAATCTGTCCATCCAGGAGGCACGAAGATGTTCAAAGACTTGAAGATGATTTTCTGATGGAGAAATATGAAGAGATTGATTGGTCAATTCGTATCGAAGTGTATCACTTGTCAACAAGTGAAAGCCGAGCATCAACGCCCTTCTGGATTGTTGAACCCACTCGAGATTCCCAAGTGGAAGTGGGAACACATTGCAATGGACTTCGTGGTAGGATTACCTCCGTCAGTCAAAGGTCATCATGCAATTTGGGTTGTTGTCGTCAGGTTGACCAAGTCTGCTCATTTTCTTCCGGTGAAAATGACGTTTAGCATGGATCGATTAGCTCAGATATATATCGATGAGATAGTACGTCTTCACGGAATTCCTGTGTCGATAGTGTCAGATCGTGACACAAGGTTTACGTCCAAATTTTGGTGAAGTCTGCAAGAAGCTATGGGAACTCAGTTGAAGTTTAGCATGGCGTACCATCCTCAATCCGATGGTCAATCTGAGCGGACCATTCAGACGTTGGAGTACATGCTTCGTGCATGTGTTCTCGATTTTGGTGGAAGTTGGGAGAGCCACTTGCCACTTGTGGATTTTGCTTACAATAATAGTTTCCAAGCGTCTATTGGAATGGCACCGTACGAGGCATTGTACAGGAGGAAGTGCAGATCTCCTATTCATTGGGATGAAATGGGAGAGCATCGACTCTTAGGCCCCGAGATCGTTGAAAAGACGGTGGAAGTAATTAAGAAGATAAGAAGAAGGATCAAGGTAGCTCAAGATCGTCAGAAATCTTATGCCGACGCAAGGAGAAAAGATGTGAGCTTTGAGATTGGTGACAAGGTATTCTTGAAGATTGCACCAATGAGAGGAGTGGTTAGATTTGGGAAGAAGGGTAAGTTGCAGCCACGATATGTGGGACCGTTCGAGATTCTAGAGAAAGTAGGTGATGTTGCCTATCACCTAGCACTACCACCGGATTTGGCGGGTGTGCATGATGTTTTCCATGTGTCGTTGCTTAGACGATATGTGTCTGACCCTAGTCATGTCATTTCATATGACACGGTGCAAGTTTCCAAGGACTTGACATATGAAGAAGTCCTAGTTGCTGTGTTAGATAGAAGAGTTCACACTCTTCGAACCCGGGAGGTTCCCTTAATAAAAGTTCAATGGAGTAGGCATGGTCCCGAAGAGACCACTTGGGAGAAAGAAGTTGATATCTTAGCTCGATATCCAAATGTAACAGAAATGTTAGGCTAATTTTGAGGATGAAATTTTTAAAATTTGGGGAGATTGTGATACCCCGATCCTTTTCCTAAATTATAAATTATAATTTTAGTAAATGATTTCGAATTAATATTATTTGAATATTAATCATGTGAAAATGTTTGTATTATGCCGTTGTTTTGTTGCAGGTTGTTCCACTCGAACCAATACGTCATAGCACACAGTGATATTATACTGAGTGTATAATAATACAGGTTGAATTTTTAATACTAAAATGTCGAGTTATGTGATAAAGAATGATTGTAATTGCGTTCAATTTTATGTTTGCCATACCTTAATTTTATGTAATTTCGGTGTGCATTAAATGAGTAGTAAATTGTTTTGAAAATTCAAGTTGAGTAATTGTATGTATTTTCGAAAATAGCATAAATCGAGGGTCTCGCTAAGTTTTGGTAGGGTTTCGTCCGGAGGTCATAACTTTTGACTCGGTTGGAACCACGAGGCTCATAAGTACTCAAATCGAAGCTCTTTCAAAAATATACAGTCTGGGCACGACCAGGAAGCGCGACCCCCTTCGAGTCGCGTTCTGAGAGCTCTGAAACGCGAGTGAGAAATGCGACCTTTTGGTCGCGTGTCACCAGCTTCAGAGAGCTGTTTTTCTTTATCTCGAACGCGACCTCCGAGCGCAACCACCCCTAGGCCGCGCCCTGTTTCGGAAATTCCAACCTATAAATACAACACTTTACTCATTTCCTCTTCATTTCTTACTTCATTTGGGCGATTCATCTTCCAAATTCTCTCAACATCTTCTTCAAGTTTTGGAGTGGAAACACTCATTTCTTGTTGAATCAAACCTAGAGTTTGTTACCCAAAATTAGGGTTCTTCGATTTTGTTGATCTTCTAGCTTTGAAATCTCAAACATATGGTTTATTTACCTCCTTGAAGTTATATGTGAAGTTATGTCGAATTCCTATGGTTCATTGTTGCTAGGGTTTGGATTTTTGCCTTAATTTCCCTTGTTTTGTTGATAATTGTTTGGAGGTATTGTTATGGTTGTTTGGATTGATTTTCATGTATGTTAGAGCCCTGGGATGAAGGTGATTGTATATGAAATATTGGGTTTAAAGCATTTAAATTGAGTCGTGAGCATGTGGTTTAAATTTGTGCACGTAACGTGTTCGATTAAATGTTTCAAAGAGTTTTAATGTGTATTTTGAGTCCAAAATCATATTATGTGTTGGTATATCCATGATTGTGTATATGGATATGTTTGAAGACCTTAAAGTAAAGTATAGCATGGGTTTGGTCAAAGTTATGATTTATTTGTATAACTCGACATCTAAAATGAAAAGGGAATTGAAAGGTGCTTGGTGACGTATTGGGCCTCGAGGTGGACAGCTTGTGCACGGCTAAGGAGTATTTCAAAGGTTGAGAAATTGTGAAAGTATCTCATAAGGTGGGGTAACTCTAAACTGTGAACACGTGTAAGGTTATAGTTATTGTTGTGCTTTGATTGTATAAGTATGAAGGGTCTTCGGACCAGAGATAAAAGAGACCCTTTGGGGCATAACAGAGGTCCTTCGGGGTCGACAAGAGAACCCCACAAGCTTGTGTTTATCTTTTGCATGCTCTTCTTTGAAAATACTCAAATTATTATTAATACATTGATCACTCTTTTTGCTTTATGATCAATTATTATTGGGGATGGGAATAGCCCGATCTTTTATAGGTTATGATGTATATGTCTTGATATTATGCAAAACAATTTAAAGGAGGGTCGTTTGACCTTGGAGCCTTCTATGTGTGAAGTATGTGTTTGAACCCTATATTATGTTTGTTAATTTAAGGTGCTAGACGGGCGGGTTGTGTAAACCTATGAGCTCGATAGGTTAGATAATTGTACGATGAATGTGGATGGGCTTATACAATGCTTCTGTCAACTACTATGTTTTTGTGATAGTGTAGATTCGATAGATTGCATGCTAATTCGTGAAAAATTTACATTGAGAATTATGACGTCATGCCTATTCATGCGTTTTGACCTAAGCTTCCGCTCATTTTATTATAAGCACACAAAAATATGTAAGTAAATTGTATGTTAAGTGACGTGGCCAAACAGAGTAGTTTAGGGCATTACAGTTTGGAACAATCTCCACAAAGCATTCAAGAAATACAAAGAAAATACAAGAGAAACCTCCTTCGAGCGTAGATTCCATGGATGGCTCGATGTCGGTTCCTTCTCATCTTCTCTTCTTCTTGCTTGGCTTGGTTCCCTTCTTCTTCCTTTTCTCCTCCTCTCTTTTGTGAAGGTGATGATGGTGAAAATGGTGAGAAAGTGGTGTAGAGATTTAGTGTGTGTGAAGAGAGAATAGAGAGAATGGAGAAGATGAAGTGGTGTGTGGAGAGAGAGATGGTAGTGTGGTGGAAAAGATGATATGATGTATGGATCCCCCAATATATATTAGAGATATGAGAGAGGAAGAGAGACGAAAGAGAGAAAGAGAGAAAAGGTCATGAGAGCTGATAGTAAGGGATCCATTAATGCAAAGATTTGTGGAGATTTTTGGGAGCAATAGTGCAACTCTAGAATTTAGGGAATAATAACCTATAAATCTTAGCAATTAAAAATTGCCAAATCATCCAAGGTTTAAATCGTAAGAGGAGGAATGAAATGCAGAAGAGTGAGTCGTACACAGATAATGGGAAGAAAAATTGGACCCGAGAGGGAGACGGAGGCACCCTGCACGGCGGCGGAGTGCGGCGTCGCGGGGCACCAGGGCACGCGGCGGGGGCGAGCGCCGCGGGGGCGTTGGGCGCCGTGGGGCAGGGGCAGCGCGGCGAGGCTGGGCGTACATGAATATAATTAGACACTAAACAACTCCCCCACACTTAGCATTTTGCTTGTCCTCAAGCAAATGAGAAATTAAGTACATGAATCAAGAAGGAAAAACTTGCAACTCAATCACATAATTGATCACGATTTATGGTTCCCACAAAAGCATCCATCATCTATGAAAATGAGCACAATATCAAAACCAGTGATGAGCCCGACCTTTCAAAATCAAGATGATAAAGGAAGCAAGATTCTTTCCAATTATTCTCCCATAAATCACTTCCAAAATTTATTCACAACAGAGCAAAATATGATCATAAATAAAGGATTACAATCGTAGGACAAAATTCATTAGGTTTAATCATCAAAATTAATCGAGCTTCCTAATGTGGTTTCCCATACTCATCATGCAAAATAAAGAAGCATTTGCCACACATGAGAGGAGTAGAATCCGGAATGCAATCCAAATTATTTATGCGAATTTTGGGGGCGGATCATAATTCACAAGGTGAAAACCATTGGGAGGAAATCCCTAGTGTCCTTGTGTGGTTTCCCATACTCATTGTTGAATAAATCAGCATGAGGAGTAGAGATCCTTATTGCCCCTTTTCTTTTCCTCTCTCGCTTTTTTTTCTTCTTTTTTTATATATCAACAAAATACAAAAATAAAAATGAAGAAAGATAATTAGGGGATAATTTCAAGAATAAGGCTACCCAGCATCATAATCTTTCAAGGACAAGGTTTCACACAAATTTTTTTCAATTATGAACACATTCAAGAACAATTGTTCTTATGACTAAAACCACAAAATCATTGAATTAATATGATTGATTTGAAAATAATTCCTTGAAGATTCATCTTCCAATTTTCAAATTTGACAACTAGACAAAAACATCATGCTAAGCAAGGGAGAAACAAAATACACAACATAATCAAAATGATAGAATGAACGTAATACGATCGAAACATACGTGGAATAAAAAACAAGAACCAACAACTAAAAACATAGCCTAACAATACAAAATCTAACATAACTAATACAAAACGTACTACAATAACAAGCTTCATGACTCCCCCACACTTAAAACATGCATTGTCCTCAATATATGAAAAATGAATGCAAGCATAAGATAGAAGAGAGTAGAGAACGTCACAATTTTGTAGAAAATCGGCAACGTGCGTGAGCTCGTACAAAACAACACTAGGAAATACTAACGAAAAATACGAACGATAAAGCACAAAAACAACGCACATGAACACGAGACATTTAAAACACGAAATACATAAAAGAAACTTTACTGCTCCGGTGGTGGATAAGGTGGTGGATTCTGTGGCGTGAAAGATGAGGCAAGGGTCAATGCATCCCAGCTCGCTTGGATGGCTTGTATTTGCTTGTCGTGTCGGTCTACTCGAGAGTAGAGGCCCCGAACATCTTGATGCACTGCACCGATGTCCTCGTGTATGGATTGGAAAGAGGCATCAATCCTCTCTTGCTGCTGCACCATGCGGGCATTATGCTCTTGCCAATAGGCCGACATAGAATCCTGTAGTTGATTGCCAAATGTGACGATGGTGTCGGTAATGGATTGCTGGAATTGACCCATCATAGTGTCCATGTATCCTTGGAATGAGCCCTAGTCATTGACAGACATGTGGTACCCTTGATGGCCTGCATGTTCTCCTTGTTGCCCGCCGGCGTCATGCTCGTTATCGTCGCCATCTTCATTGGGCTCTTGTGGTGCCGATGAGAAACCTCCTGTTAGCTCCATGGTGATGCGCTGGATTTGCTTCAAGGTGCCGACACAAGTCCTCTTTGCATGAGGGCGCACTTGTCGTTCATTGTAAATCACTTCGGCTCGCTTGAGTTCCCCTTTGTCGATTGTGGGGGCATCGAGTCTTCTGTAGCCAGTGGGAGCTGGGGCATCCTCATTAAGTGGTCCAATTTTGACACAAAGGGCGGAGATGAATGCACAGAAGGAAGGGTGCTGGTTTTTCCGCATGATTGCATCTTTGATAGTGCTCATAATGAAGGTGGACGGGCACACTTTCCTGCCTTTCTTGGCACACCAAAGTAGGAAGACCTCCGTTGAGTTCATCTTGTTGGCTTACTCCTTGCCCGAAATGTTGTATGCCAAGAACTCGTGAACAACGGACAAGGCGGGATCTTCAATGAATTTGCTCGCAATGCCCTTTGTATTCCAATTCCGAAACCCCGAAATTTCATGCCATGCATCCGCAGCATTGAAATCAGATGGCATGCTCTTGATCCCCACAGTTGGGAAATTGAAGTAATCCCGCCATTCAGCCAAGGGATGTTATATTGCAAATCAAATATCCTAAAGCTACAACTCTTTCCCTTCTCCTCATCATGTTGAAATGACACCAAAAATTCAAGCACAACATTATCATAAGTACAATATTGCATTCTAGCAAAGGTTTGCAAATTTAACACCTTAAGGTACTCTATAATCTACCCTTCTAAATTCAACTCTCGCATCAATTTCCAATCAATATAGCGAGGACAAGATATCTCATGGCTACGGAGAGTGAGGTAACGGTTACCTTCATTTGGTGTGGTGATGAGGAATGGAGCTCCATATTATTGGCGAAGGTCCGATACCATTGGCGGGGAGCTCGTGCCTTTCTATCCTTTGCCCTTGTCTGAGTTCCTGTCAGAGATAGCGTTCTTGCTCGTGGCTTTGGTCTTGTCCTTGCCTTTCCCTCCAAGGATTTTTGGCAATTTCATTTTGGGAGCCATGGGCAAGATTACAGAAATTTACAGCAGTAAGGAGGGAAGGTAGGAGGTGAGCGCGACAGCAGCATGAGGAGTGCAGCTGTGGCGTGAAGAGCGCGGCAGTGCTAAGGGGGAGAGAGCGGAAGAATTTGGCAAAATCTTACTGGAGGAAGTTAGCTGTGAATTTTAGCAGAATTGGGAATGGAAATTGGGGAAAATGGAAGAGGTGCGTAGAATGAGATAGGGATTGAAGGAGTTAGGTGAATTATTGTTGAAAAAGGTGAGTACAAGTGTCACAGAGGGAGAGTGTGAATGGTGACCACAAGTGGTAAACAGGTGGGCCGTTCACTTGGAATGTAACGTTCGTTACCGGATTTTTCAACGTGACAACTCCATAAGGGAACACTTCTTCAATGATAAACGGTCCGCTCCAATGTGATTTGAGTTTTCCGGGGAAGAGCCGTAATCTAGTGTTGAAAAGGAGAACTTTCATGCCCGATGTGAGCTCTTTCTTGAAAATTCGCCTATCGTGTAGCCTCTTCACTTTGTCTTTGTAAATCTTGGCATTGTCATAGGCTTTGTTTCTCAATTCGTCCAGCTCAGACAATTGCATGGCTCGCTCCTCTCCCGCACTTGTTAGGTCACAATTCACCGCTTTTATAGCCCAATAGGCTCGGTGTTCGATCTCAACGGGGAGATGGCATGTTTTTCCATAAACGAGGCGGTATGGGCTCATCCCTAGGATGGTTTTGTAAGCCGTCCGGTACGCCCAAAGAGCATCCGTTAGCCTTTGTGACCAATCGTTCCTCGTCACATTCACGGTCTTCTTCAAGATGTTTCGAATTTGTTTGTTGTTCGTCTCAACTTGACCGGAAGTTTGAGGATGATATGGAGTCGCCACTTTGTGAGTCACTCCATTTTTCTTCAGCAATTTTGCAAAAAGCTTGTTAGTGAAATGAGTTCCACCGTCACTTATGATCGCTCTAGGGAATCCAAACCTACTAAAAATGTGCTCCTGCACAAACTTGATAACCACATTAGAGTCACAAGTCCTAGTGGGGATTGCTTCAAACCACTTTGAGACATAATCGACGGCTAATAGGCTATATTCAAAACCAAAAGAGTTAGGAAATGGTCCCATAAAATCAATACCCCAAACATAAAAAATTTCAACAACAAGATTGATATTTAGAGGTATTTCCTTTCTTCTCCCAATATTACCAAGTCTTTGGCATTTATCACAGGAAATGGAGTAAGCATGAGCATCTTTAAAAATTGAAGGCCAATACAAACCGGATTATAGGATCTTTCTAGCCGTCTTTTGCCCTCCAAAATGACCACCACAATGAGATGAGTGGCAAAAGGCTAGAACATCGGTTTGCCCCTCTTTCAGGACACATCTTCGAATTATCTCGTCTTTTCCCAAATGAAAAAGGTATGGATCGTCTCAAAAGTAATACCTACACATTGGCAAAAATCTTTTCTTTTCTTGAAAAGAAAGGTTAGGTCTCATTTTATCACAAGCAAGATAATTGACAATATCGGCATACCAAGGAGAGGAATTAAGCTTAACAGCATGCTCATATGGAAATGTATCAAAATGAACTCATTTTTCATGCAAAAAATTGAAATTTTCATCAACAGGGAGGCGAGATAAATGGTCCGCTACCACGTTTTCACACCCATTTCTATCCTTAATCTTAACAGCAAATTCTTGCACAAGTAAAATCCACCTAATGAGTCTAGGTTTAGCTTGTGTTTTGGTTAACAAATGCCTTAAAGCTGCATGATCACTATGCACAATTACTTTAGAACCTAAGATGTAGGATCTAAATTTATCTAATGAAAATACAACGGCTAGCAATTCTTTTTCGGTTGTGGTGTAATTCACTTGAGCACTATTCAAGGTAAGACTAGCATAGTAAATTACACGAAGAATTTTATCAATACGTTGACCTAAAATGGCGCCCACGGCGGAATTTGATGCATCACACATTATCTCAAAAGGTAAAGACCAATTAGGGGGAATAACAATGGGTGCGGTGATCAATTTCTCCTTAAGAGTGTTAAAAGCATGCAAGCATTTTTCATCAAACTCAAAAAGAACATCTTGAGCAAGCAAATGACATAGAGGTTGGCTAATTTTTTAGAAGTCTTTAATAAACCTACGGTCAAAATCGGCATGGCCTAGAAAGCTTCTCACACCTTTCACATTAACGGGTGGAGGCAATTTTTCAATCACATCCACCTTAGTCTTGTCTACACTCATTCCTTCCTTAGACACAACATGACCAAGGACTATGCCACTAGTAACCATAAAATGACTCTTTTCTCAACGAAGAGTTAGGCTACTTTCAATGCATCTTCTTAGGACAAGTTCTAATTTCTCTAAACAATCAGAAAATGAGGATCTAAAGACCGAAAAGTCATCCATGAATACCTCAATGAAGTGTCCAATCATTTCGGAGAAGATTGATAACATACACCTTTGAAATGTGCCCGGTGCATTGCATAGTCCAAATGGCATCCTTCTACAAGCAAATGTGCCGAAGGGGCACGTGAAGGTGGTCTTGGCTTGGTTCTCTGGTGCGATGGCAACCTGAAAATATCCCGATAAACCGTCAAGGAAACAATAAAAACTATGACCGGCTAGTTTATCAAGTATTTGATCAATGAAATGAAGGGGAAAATGGTCTTTTATAGTGGCGGCATTGAGCTTTCGGTAGTCAATACACATTCTCCACCCGGTGGTGGTTCCAGTAGCCACATGTTCTCCTTTGTCATTCTCTGCGACCGTTATTCCTCCTTTTTTCGGCACCACATGGACCGGGCTCACCCATTCACTATCGGCTATGGGATAGATGATCTCTTCCGCTAATAGTTTGAGAATCTCCTTCTTTACGACTTCCATTAGCACGGGGTTGAGCCTCCTTTGTCCTTCACGAACCGGCTTAGCCCCTTCCTCTAGAATGATGCGATACATACACATAGAGGGGCTAATGCCTTTGATGTCGGAAAGACTCCATCCTATGGCTTGCTTGTTTCTCTTTAGTACGGATACTAAGAGGTCTTCTTCATCTTTTTCTAGCCCGGCAAAGATGATCACAGGCTTCTTCTCTTCATCATCAAGAAAGACGTATTTGAGATGAGATGGGAGCTCCTTGAGCTCAATCTCGGGAGTAGGATTTACTTCCTCTTCGGTTGAGGCCATGACTTCCATGAGACTCATGCCTTCTCCTAGTAAGATCTCCTTCTCTTCGGCATTCAACTCGTCTCCCGCACACTTAAGGTAGGATTCATCCATGGCAAGTTCCTCGGACGAGGTTTCACTTATCCAAGGAGCACCTATTTCCTGCAAGAAAACCTCCTCCGCCAAGACATCAATAACATCTATATAAGAACAATTTTTCTCAAATGAGGAGACGGGAATAGCGTTATTTTCATGTACGGAAAAAGACACTGTTTCTCCTAACACCGACATTTTTAAGGTTCCATTTTTAACATCAATCAAGGTGTTTGTTGTAGCCATAAAAGGTCTACCTAGGAGAAGAGTGTGTTCTTTACCCGTTTCTTTCACATCACCCACATCCAACACAACAAAATCAACCGGTATGATCAATCTACCAACTTTAACTAGAATGTCCTCTATTATTCCCCCAGGATATCTCATGGACCTATCCACCAATTGTAGACACATTCTAGTTGGTTTCAATTCACCTAACTCTAATTGTTTATAAATAGAGTAAAGCATCAAATTAATTCCGGCTCCTAAATCTAGCATACCACATGCTTCTTTGCCCTTTCCCAAAGCAATTTTAAGACTAAAACTACCTGGATCACGGAGCTTGGGTGGTAGTTGATGTTGTAGGATTGTACTAGCCACTTTGGATACCTCTATCTTCTCATCCTCTCCAAACTTCCTCTTCTTTGAAGCAAGTTCCTTGAAGAACATGACATAGGCCGGCACATTTCGGATGACATCAAGGAGTGGAAGATTGGAATTCACCTTGGAAAGGAGTTTGTAGAACTCTTGGAATTGAGTTTCTTGCTTGTCATTCCTCAACCGGCTTGGAAATGGAATTGGAGAGTTGTAAGGATTGGTAGCCTTGTAGAGTGTGGGCTTGTTCACTTCTTCGTTTTCTTTCTCGGACTCTTTTGGTTGTTGTGAAGGAGTCTCATCTTCTTTTTCAACCTCCTTGGTTGGGCTTGACTCTCCAACCTTGTTATCGATCACCTTGCCTCCTCTAAGAACGGTAATTGCTTGAGCTTGCTCCGGTTGGCTTAGCAACTTGCCCGGCTTGGCTTGCTTGGCCAACTCTCTGACGGTCCCAGCTATTTGGCCCACTTGTGTCTCGATTCTCTTCACGAAAGCCTCAACAGATTCAAATCTTTGTTGTGTAGCTTGAATGATGGATTGCAATGTGTCTTGCAATGTCGGCTTAGGCGGTTGGTTTGGTTGGGAAGGATATTGTTGCGGCCTTTGAAATTAAGGAGCTTGACTACCTCCGGCTTGTTGTGGAGGAGGAGGTTGTGGATGATGAGGTGCTTGTTGTTGAGGTTGCCTCCAAGAGAAATTCGGATGATTTCTCTACCCCGGATTGTATGATTGAGAGTAGGGGTTATATTGTTGACGCGGTTGGAAACCTTGGAGAGCATTCACTTGCTCTTAAAGAGCAAGAAAATGTCCTTCTTCACTAGGATCTGGCTCGGTCGCCTTTTGACACAGGTTAGCCCCATGGCCATACTCTCCACAAATCCCACAAGTCTCAACGGTCATCACTTGTTGCGGTGGTCTCTCAGAGGTTCGAAGCATCTCTACTTGCTTTGTCAACTCGGCAAGTTGTTTCGTCACATCATAACTAGGGTTAGCTTCATTAATGGAAGCTCTCTTCCCCCTAGCACTCTTTTGTTAAGAAGTAGTGGTCATGGTCTCATAGATGTTTGAGACCTCTTTGGCGGTCCGACCTTCAATGTCTCCTCCCGATGCATTGTCCACCATATATTGGAAATTTTGTGAAAGCCCGTCGTAGAAGAATTGGTTTAGCAACTCGGGTGCAAGATGATGGTGAGGGCATTGTTGTTGGAGGCCTCGAAATCGATCCCAAGCTTCATGAAATGCTTCACCCGGAGATTGGGTGAAGGTAACAATTTGAGCTCTCAAATCTTGGGTCTTTTGGTTGGAGTAGTACTTGGCCATGAACTTCTCGTAGACGGCATCCCAATTGGCCAATGAGTTGGCCGGTAGTGACATGAACCACGTCGTGGCTCGATCTTTCAAGGTGTAAGGGAAACACCTCATCTTCAATTGATCTTCGTTCAAACCTTGTAGAGGAAATGTTTGCACAACGGAATAGAACTCCCGGATGAAGTTCAAAGCATCTTCGGCCGACATCCCGTAGAATGAGGAAAGTTGGCTAAAATGAATGTTCTTCAACTCGTAGTTCCTCGCAGCTTCACCAAGAACTATGTAAGAAGTCGACGCCCCAATCACGGGACGAGCAAAGTCTGTCATGTTCCTAGCCGCATTGGCATTTTCGGGATTGTTGAGGGGGTTAGCATCCTTCTCTCTTTCCCACTCGAATATATTGAATCTCCTTGGTCGGTGAATGTTGTAAAATAGCTAATCTCCGGTTGAGACTTCGTATCCCTAGCATACACAACCAAAAACCAAAGAGGATCACACGTAACTTGCGGAAAGAGAGGTGAGACTAAGCAATCAACACAAGAAAATAAAATCAAGATCAACAACACAAACACGACACTTGAACAAGATCACTTTCACAAATACAAACAAATAACACGAAAGCAAATATAGTACTAAAAAGACAATTCTTAAAAGCCCTCCCCGGCAACGGCGCCAAAATTTGTTCGGAGTCCAAATTTATACTTATATTTCCAGTTTATGCTCACTAGACGACTACTTAGGACCACACCCGCAATTAGACGGGGTCAATTGTAAAAGCAATAAGCTTAACCCGAGTCGATCTCTCAAGGAAGACTTTATAGGAAAGAATTATCTAAAGACTACACATGCTTTCAAGTAAACAACTAAAATAAATCTAAACATTCTAACAAGAGGGTTTGATGATGATTATGCTAGGAATTCAAAATGGACCATTAAGCAAGACAATTAAAAGCAAATACACAAATTAAATCAAGATTGGAGGAAATAAGTTGGATTAAGGTATTAGGGTGTATATTCTCTCAATGGTTTTATCACTATGCTTTATTCAAGTTGATAATGCTATTCTCACAAATATGATAGACCCTTCCGATTAGTTTAAATTCAATTACTGTCATCGTCTATCCGTTAAACCTCTCTTAGCTATATGATACAAGCAAGATTAACATGTTAGGTTTAGGGACCCCATCCACCTCACGTCGTAGGAACCAATTTCCGGATTTAGATTCACAATCAAGACTCCTCTAAATCCTATCAATGTTCAAGTAGTGATCAAGTACCTAAACATGAAAAAGCACGATTCCAACAACAACAATCAACAAGAACAAGCATAGATCAAAACTATATCGATCCTCTACTCCCTAATAGAGAGATTAGCCACTAAACATGATCAAAAATATGCAAATATTATAGAAGAAAGTCATCTCATAAATCAAATGTAAATAATAATAGCTTCTACAATATTACGTATCCTTCAAGAGTTTGAAACAATCTCCACAAAGCATACAAGAAATACAAAGAAAATACAAGGAAAACCTCCTTCGAGCGTAGCTTCCGCGGATGGCTCGATGTCGGTTCCTTCTCGTCTTCTCTTCTTCTTGCTTGGCTTGGTTCCCTTCTTCTTCCATTTCTCCTCTTCTCTTTTGTGAAGGTGATGATGGTGAAAATGGTGAGAAAGTGGTGTAGAGATTTAGTGTGTGTGAAGAGAGAATAGAGAGAATGGAGAAGATGAAGTGGTGTGTGGAGAGAGAGATAGTAGTGTGGTGGAGAAGATGATATGATGTATGGATCCCCCAATACCTATTAGAGATATGAGAGAGGGAGAGAGACGAAAGAGAGAGAGAGAGAGAGAGAGAGAGAGAGAGAGAGAGAAGGTCATGAGAGCTGATGGTAAGGTATCCATTAATGCAAAGATTTGTGGAGATTTTTGGGAGCAAAAGTCCAACTCTAGAATTTAAGGAATAATAACCTATAAATCTCAGCAATTAAAAATTGCCAAATCATCCAAGGTTTAAATCATAAGAGGAGGAATGAAATGCAGAAGAGTGAGTCGTACACAGAAAACGGGAAAAAAAGCTGGACCTGAGAGGGAGAGGGAGGCACCCCGCTCGGCGGCGGGGTGCGGCGCCGCAGGGCACCAGGCGCGCGGGGGGGGGGCGAGCGCCGCGAGGGCGTTGGGCACCGTGGGGCTGGCACCGTGGGGTAGGGGCAGCGCGGCGGGGCTAGGCATGCACTACCGGGGCGCGGGGCGCGGGGCTCTTGGCATTTTGATGCCCGCCCGTGCTCCCTAGCCCGCCCGCGCGGGTAATATTTCTCAATTTCTTTGAAAATCTTGATCTTCCTATTTAAACAATCCAGCTCAATTATTCGATTCGCACTTGCCACCTAATTACCGTAAAATACCTGTTTTTATGATTAAAAGCTCAAGCTTTGCAATACTTGGCATAATCCACCATTAGAGCAATAAACACAAATAAACACATAAAATCAACACCTAACAATATAAAATTAAATAAAATAAATACTAAACACAATAAAATAAATAAATTAAAATGACACAATTAGACACTAAACACAATCTATTGTAGAATTTTTCTAGGCTTGTTGATCTTTGAATATCATGCTTGAATGTACAAAATGTGTTTTGAATCTTTGAAGCAATTTCCATCCTTTTATCCACACGTCATTATTTAAACCTTCATCTCTTTTCTTCATTATATGGGGACAAACAAGTCTTTAAGTTTAGAAGAGTTGATAAGTGGTGTTATTGCACAACATTTTGTGGTTTAAATGAAGTGATTTGAAGACTTAAATGTGTGCTTTAACCTAATTTGCGCTTTTAACCCCCCGGTTTGGAAGTTTTGTTTCTTATTTGAGTTTTACAGGAAATGGAGGATCAATTAATGAATTTTTTAGTGATCCAATGCAATGAGAAGATAGAGAATCGAATGAGAAATGTGATGCAATTTGAATTACCTCAATCAGATAAGAAACCTGGGAGAACAGAGCAAAATCGTGAAAGGTGTCGGTGCAGAACCGGAGGCGCGAGGGAGGGCGCGACCGGAGCAGTCGCACTAGAGACATATTTTTCTTTGATGGGGGCACAATCGATGGCATGATCGGGGGCACGACCGAGCCCGTGTCGTGCTCCCAGCCCAGAATTTCAGATTTGCATGTCTTCTTCTTCTTATTCTTGATTGTTCTCTCCATTTTTTAGATAACACAACACAACAGAACCCTCCATCCCCTCCAAAAAACTCTCCCAACACAATAACACTTCTTCCGTCTCCCATTTTCACATCTCATCCATCAAATCCCTCACCCTAGCTAGGATTTCCACCTAGCTAGGGTGAATAAGGAGGTAGATCTCGAAGATGGAGCAAAGAGAAGACAAGCGGAGGTAAGGGTGGAGTTGAGGCCCAACTTCTGGGTTGTAATAAGTTCCATTTTCTTGTTTTTACCTTTGATTTTCTTTGAGATAATTTAATCCTTGCATTTGTATTAATGTTAGGTTAGATTAGACCTAATTGTGTGTACTACAACATCGAACCTCATTCGTTATCTAGATGCTAAGAAAATGCAAGGATAATTAACTAATCTAAATTAAGAAAAGCAATAAATAAACGGAAAAAATAAATGGAGAAGGGGACAATAAGGTAGAGGTACTTTCGGGATTGAGTTTTTTGGGTACTTAGCACTAATTGTTAGGAAAAACTATCAAGGGTTTTTCTAACAAGGGGTTTTGATGAGATGTCAAAATACGCAAAGAGACTTGAAAGACTGAAAAGAAGTCAAGCAGAAAACTAAGGATGATCATATAAAAAATCGAGCTATCAAAGCCAAAAGAAATGATCAATGCAAGTGAGAAAAAAGAAAAGAAAAGAGAGAAAAGAAAAAGAGAGAAAAGAAAAGAGAAAAGAAAGAAACCAACCAAGAGCTGAGAAAAGAAAAGAGAGAGAAAAGAACAGAGAGAAAAAGAAAAATATCCAGCCACAAAAGGCTATGAAAAAAAAACTGTAACTTGCTAGATCAGTTAGCAAGGTAAACTGAAAGTTACAGGTACCGTCAAGAGGAGTACCAAATGCCATCAGTCTACAGTTATGAACTGAAGAAAAATACCAGTTCAAGGCACCAGCCCAGAAGTGCCTGATACCAGCTGAAGAAAAGTTCCAGCTGAAGTCTGTTCCAACTGAAGGAAAATACCAGCTGAAGAGAAGAACTGAAGGATATGCCAGTTCAAGACTATTCCCGGCTAAAGAAATACCAGTTGAAGAACACATTAGATTAGGCTGATGAACATACCAGTTCAAGATAATACCAACTGAAGAACACTACCAGCCGAAGAGAGGACAATACCAGCTGAAGAAGAATACCAACTGAAGACCATATCAATTTGAGCTGATGAAAATGCTAGCTCAAGAGATATCAGTTGAAGAAGTGTACCTGTCCAAGGTCCGAGCTGAAGGAAATACCAGCTCAAGAAGTTCCAGCTGAAGAAGGATACTAGCTGGAAAGAAGACCAAGGTACGAGCTGAAAGAAATACCAGCTCAGGAAGCCCCAGTTCAAGAATGAAGTTCCAGCTAGAGAAGTAACAGTTCGAATGATACCAGCTGAAGACGCATCAGTTTTAAAGACCAACTGATAAAGCGCCAGCAACCGAATTGAAGACCAATCCAAGGAAGTTCCAGCTGAAGGGACACAAGTGCAGAATGCCAGCTGAAGAATATTGGTTTAAACTGCCAGCTGAAGCAAATCAAACTGGAGCTCAGAAAGCATCAAGTGGAGTCCAGAACTGCCAGCTGAAGATGATCTTAACTGAAGCTTTCCAAACTGCCAAAGATGCGCAGAACTGACAGATAAGGAACTGAAGATTCCAACTGCCAGTGAAAGCTCAGAACTGAAGATCAAGATAGAAGTCGTAACTGATATTCAAATTTCAGATAAGCCAAATAAGATCTTAAAGTTAATGCAACTGAGATCTTGGAACAAAAGCTCATCAGAAGAGCAAAGGCTACTGAACGGCTCTCTTTAAATGAAAGCCCCTCAACGAATTTATCAGCTATGGTCACACAGTGATCATTAATGGTCACCAGCCACTCATCTATAAAAGGTGAGTAACCCAGAAGGTGATCCGAGACTTTTGACTTTTGACATTAGACTCCTGAGAGAACTTTAGCTAAGACTTTCAGCAAAGACGTTCGCAAAAGCTCTAAAGCTTTATGCTCAAAACTCAGAAGAAGTAAAAGTCCAACTGACGAGAAGGAGCCAGATCGCTCATCAAACTAGCTGTTGAACATTTCCAGCCAGAGCAACTCTCTCAGTTCAAGTTCTGCAACGATTAACTACCCAGCTCAAATCGCAGACGTGCAAAGAAGCACATCAGTTGATACCAGTTTCAAGACTGTCTTCTTGAAGATTGAAAGAGATCTAAAACCTTATAAAGACAGACAATAGAACTAAAGTCTCAGCAAGTGGTCAAGATCAGTGTGTGAGTTGTGGACCTAGAAACCGGCTAAGGAGGCTACTTGCGTTGGTTAGTCACTTCCGGGATAGCAACAGTTGGAAAGGAATCCGTGACTCGTAAAGTCACCGATAGCCAGGTCCAACACCTGTCTTCACTGTGTAACTGTAATAAAGAAACTTTACACTTGCATCATGAATTGCCCTTCTGCAGAAGGGAGAGAGGACGTAGAATTTGAGCTTCGAACCTCTATAAAACTGCTTGTGTGCTCTGCTTTACTTTTCAGTTTCAGTTGCACGTTTTAAACTACACACTTCAAGCACACACAGTACTCTGAGCCAGAAGATCATCTCAACTGATCTCCTAAGAGCACGGATAACTCAGTGAGTCAAAACGGGCCCTGAATATTCCGCATCTATTGTTAAGTTTTTGGATCAGTTTATTCACCCCTCTCTAAACTGATTCTGACTCGTCCCGGGACCAACAAATGGTATCAGAGCGGTTGATTCTAAAGATCAGCCATTTCTGCAGATCAACTGAATCAGATCTTGTTATCTGTGCTAATCTGTCAGCTATGGAAACCATAAGATACCTATTTTTTCATTTGAGAACTACGATAACTAGAGTAGAAGAATGATGGCGCATTTCTGCTCAATCCACGAGAATATGTGGGAAGTTATCGAGGAAGGTCCAATCACGATTATGATGAACAATGAAGCCCATATTGCTGATGTCAATCAACCAGTAAGGATCTCGAAACTAACTCATCTTCTCATGAGTGAAGAGACGAAGTTGAAGAACTTAGAGTTCGTGGCCCAAGTCGCGGCTCCAAGCTCTAGATAAAGATCGCATGAAGGACATGAAGAGTTGTAGAACTGCCAAGGAGATATGGGACTTACTTGTAGATCTGTGCAAAGAGTTCAAGGCCATCAAAGGAAACAAGCTCCAACTGGCGGTAGACAGATATGAGTCCTTCAAAATGCACTCAGATGAAACCATCTCCAGCCTTGAAATGAGATTTCTAGGCATTATCAGTGAGATGAACTCCAAAATATTGGACAATCTCACAGAGAAATGAGATATGAAGGTGATTGCTATAAAAGAGTCAAGAGACTTGAACAGCATCACCCCAAGAGAACTCTTCTGTTCTCTTAAAGCTCACGAGTATAGCCTAAACTGAAATTGAGAGGTATCCATATCATCATCAACCCAGGATGCAACCTTCTACGGCGAAAGAAATTGGTTTAGAGAAACTCGAGGAAGAAATATCTTCCAGCCAAGAAGTTCTCAAGACAGAGAACAACTAGGAGGCTCAACTAATCGAAGAAGAAAAGCAACAGAGAAGAAGGAGAGCGTGACTGAAGATATCAATGATCAGATCCAGTTAGTTGCCAAGCTGCTAGAAAAGCTCAAAAAGATCAGAGATCAGCCATCATTTATGCTTCAAACTGATGAGGAGCCCAGAGGCGCGAGAAACCAACTGCCTACTGAACAACTCAGGGCTGCCAATAGAAGCATAGGAGAATGCTTCCATTGCCACAAGCAAGGACACTACAGATATGAGTGTCAAAAGCTCCCTGAAGACAAGAAGGCCAAAGTGAAGAGAAGCTTTTTCAAAAGAAAAGCTATGATGGCCAACACAGAGAACACCGTGCTGGATTGTAACATCCGAGATTTTCAGAGTTCATTAAGAAAATTAAAGAATTTAATTAGAGCCTAGTTAAGGATGTTTTGGCCCTAAATTGCGATTTTAGAAATTATTTTTCGTAAAATTGTATTTTTGAGAATTTTGATTCCAGCTCAGTCGCAGCCAATTTTGGTCACGTTTTAAAGGCGTTGACCCAAGGACCATGTCGGTGCTTTCGGATTTTGAATCTGAAGTCGTTTGAGTTCCCGGTGATTTAAATCATGTTTAAAGGAGTTATGAATAGTGTTTTTCCGTAGGAGCGCGATCGTTAGAAATTTACGAAATCTTGTGTCTTGATCCGAGCCTTGATTTTTCAAGCCTATCCTATGGGAAATTTCTCAAGAAATCCGTTGGCGTTCCCGGATTTTCATTCTGAGGTCAATTGAACGCTCAATTTTGGCACACCCGTCGTTTTGGTGTGCAAAATACACTTGTGGGCAAATAGTCCACAAATGCTTAATCTGCCCTCAACGGCTAGTATAGCTAGTGAAGACGGATGTCGATCCCACGAGGAGTGCTTATAACCTTCTGTCTTTTCTTAGTTTTGGTTTGGGTCTTCAGTGTCACTCTAAAAACCTTGCTAATAAACTTAAACTAACTAAATGCTGAAAAGGAAATCACAAAAGAAAATGTCAGTAATAAAAGTGCTCAAGTCAAAGCATCAAGTCATTTGGTAGGTATGCGCAATCCCGGGCAAAACATATGTAATTACCACTACTACCCGTTGTGCCCACACTAGCAGAAAGGTCAAAAACCGAATCTCTATGGCCAAATATGGGTAATTGTCACTTTGAGGGTTAACCGGTTATAGGAAATGGATACGATCGGCCACTCCCCAATCACTTCTTACATTATATCGTCTAGATGATACGATCGGCACCTAGGGACCTAACTATACAGGAACCTAAGGAGAGAATCACACAAAGGTTTTGCAAGTATAGCAGCTTTGAGGGCAAAAGCAACCCGATTCTAGTAGGTTTGACACGGTCTTGTGCCTGCATATACTACTCAATCTTAACTACCAAGGCTGTCACCCCTCCGGACTTGTTACTATGCGGGTATCGAGGCATGGGTCACCTATACACTCCCCGTAACTAACACTAGTACCAGTTAATCAGAAATGCGCGCTTTCATCTCCAACCACCCTTCACCTATGTCTAAGTGAAAAACAAGTTAAGATTGTGAACCCTTAAGGCTTTAAAGTCCGATTATCTCATGCACATTTTCTACCCTTAGACCATTACTTTGACTTCAACAGTGGATACTTAGCCACTAAACATAGAAATGAAAGTAAAAGAAATGATAAAAGACATCTTACTTGGAAAGGAAATAACTCGATTAACTTCTGGGCCCAACCCCAGTTTTGCCAACAAAATGACTGAACTACCTCTCCGCGGCCAAATCGCCAGCTTCAAGCAGACAGAATATCCAAACAATAAACTAAGTATGAAAACGGAAAATTGTATCTTGAGGTGCAAAAACCGCCTCTGTCTCGCACACCCCATATGAAAACAGGTAAAAGTATTTATAGCAACTGAATTAAGGCTTCAAGCAGCCCAGATTTCACCCACGCAGGGGCTCTTGCACTCCTTCACTTTCTCATTTCATGCTCCATGTTCTTTCTTGATTTTAGGAGGGTTAGCAACAAACCCTAGCGTCTCCAACAGCTTCCTGATGTCCCCACTTCCTTCCCAACGTGTGTAGACCTCCCCAAGACTCCGAACTGATCGCCACATCACCTCCACGTGCATATAGGAGCTGGCCCGCAATTTTGTTGCGTATTTCTCGCAACCACTTTGACTGGGTCCTCGACAGGCAAATGAGTCCTTTGTGCCCTCAGCATAAATAGCACCTGTCTGTGCCTATTGTGGTGGTTTTGTGCCCTCAGCCTCCTGCAATCAGCTTTACCCCCAAAACTAGACTAGACTCTATACTAAACACTTAAAAAGGGTGTAAAAAGATAAAGGAAAAAGTACGAATTTGAGTCTTCATCAATGACTCAGATTATCCATTACGAATCGACTCCGACGGCTACAGCTCTGAAGATGAGGCATTGTTCTGCCTCATGGCTGATAATAAAGAAGAGGTTACCACATGTGATTTCTTAACCTCTTTTTATCACATTCATGAAACTTTCATTTCTAGCAATGAAATAAATGAACAATTAAGAATGCTAGAAGATCAGTTAGCTGCTATTTCAAGTATGCATCTACAACCGAAGGAAGAGAACAATGACCTAAGAGATGAGGTCAAAAGACTGAGAAGTGATCATGACAGAACCGAATCACTTGAATCTCAGTCAATTGAATGTGAGAAGTTGAAGCTCAAGTTTGATGAGCTAAGAGCTGAGAATGTGAGGCTGATGTAACCCGGACAATTTGTACAGGATACGAGGACGTGCGGAAGACTTATAGAATCAAACACGCCAACTAAGGAAGGATTCAACCCTACTCTAAGACTCAAATAACTCGAAATAATCTGAATTAAATGAAATAACCACTCAAAACAATATTAAAGACGAACTATACCTAATTACGGCACTTAAACTATGACATAAAAATGACACACAAATCCAAAGATAAGGGGGCTTTTTTGGATGATTATTATGGCTGGGAAAAGGCTATTATGGGCTGGAAATATGGTGAAGAAAGGCTAGAGTAGATAGGGTATGTTAAGGCTATGAAGTACTTACGGTATTGATGACGAACACGACGAATTAGGCGCGAACGGAACCGAACCCTTGTTGATCGACACACGATCAGGTGTTAACGGATTAAATCCATAAACAACCTTTGTGCTTCCCTTTGTGCTCAATGTGAGCACGCATTCTCTCATGCATCTCCTTAACTTGCTCAGCTATTCTCAAACCTTTAACACTTGTTAGATGCTCAACAGGTAAAGGTAACAAATCAGTAGGTGTTAACGGATTAAATCCATAAACAACCTCAAAAGGAGACATATTAGTAGAAGAATGTACCACACGATTATATGCAAATTCAGCGTAAGGTAAACACTCTTCCCAAGACTTCGGATTATTTTTAATTAAAGACCTAATTAGTGTGCCTAAAGTGCGATTCACAACCTCAGTTTGACTATTGGTTTGTGGATGACATGCAGTAGAAAACAACAGCTTAGTCCCTAATTTTCCCCACAAAACTCGCCAAAAGTGTGCTAAAAACATGGAATCCCTATCACTAACAATAGTTTTAGGAATACCATGCAATCTAACTACATGCACAACGAACAGATTTGCAATATGCACAACATCATCAGTTTTTCTACATGCAATGAAATGCGCCATTTTAGAAAAACGATCAACAACCACAAAAATAGAATCCTTACCTGATCTAGACCTAGGTAAACCTAAGATAAAATCCATAGACAAATCAATCCAAGGTGAACTAGGGACGGGCAGGGGCGTGTATAAACCAAACGGATGTGAAGTAGACTTAGACCTATGGCAAGTAACACATCTACTACACACATGCTCAACATCTCTTCTCATATGCGGCCAATAAAAATCCTCATGCAGCATGCTTAATGTTTTATTCACACCAAAGTGACCCATTAAACCTCCCGCATGCGATTCTAACACAAGTAGCTCACCCATAGAACAACTAGGAATGCATAACTGAGAACCACGAAATAAAAATCCATCATGCACGAAAAACCCATCAAAAGACTTAGACTTTTTTGAACACTCATCAAAAATCGAAGCAAATAATGGATCACATGCATACAGACTCTTAATCGACTCAAATCCAAGCATTCTAGCATGCATCAAATTCAGCAACGTGTACCGTCTAGATAGGGCATCGGCTACAACATTGTCTTCTCCTTTCTTGTATTTGATGACGTACGGGAAGGACTCGATGAACTCGACCCATCTTGCATGCCTCTTGTTCAGATTTTGCTGCCCTTTCAAATGCTTTAAGCTCTCATGGTCCATGTGAATCACGAACTCCTTTGGCCACAGATAATGCTGCCACGTCTCCAATGATCTCTTTAATGCGTACAACTCTTTGTCATAGGTAGAATAACGCAGAGCTGCACCATTTCATTTCTCACTAAAGTAGGAAATCGAACACCGTTCCTGCATCAAAACAGCACCAATACCTATCCCAGAAGCATCACATTCAATCTCAAAAACCTTATCAAAATCAGGTAAACACAAAACAGGTGCATGACATAAAAGATGTTTTAAACGTGTGAATGCTTCATGCTGTGCTTTACCCCACTCAAACTTACGATCCTTCTTACTTTGCTCAGTAAGAGGTGGGACAATGCTAGAGAAATCGCGCACAAATCCAAGAAATACAACCTCATCTAAACAAAAAGAGCATTTAGACAGATTTTCATACAACTGGGTTGTTCTCAGAATTTTAAAAACGCGCCTAAGGTGTGCTAGGTGCGCCTGTGCATCGTGACTGTAAATCAGGATATCATCAAAGTACACAACTACAAATTTCCCAATCACATCACACAAAATATGATTCATTAATCTCATAAAAGTGCTCGGTTCATTAGTGAGACCAAAAGGCATAACTAACCACTCATATAAACCATGCTTAGTCTTAGAAGCTATTTTCCACTCATCCCCTTCATGCATTCTAATTTGAAAATAACCAGAACGCAAATCAATTTTGGAAAAGACTTTAGAACTGGATAATTCATCAAGCATAACATCTAATCTAGGGATAGGGAATCAATACTTCACTATTATTTTGTTGATGGCGCGACAGTCCATGCACATTCTCCACTCATTGTTCTTCTTCGACACTAGAATGACTGGAACTGCACAGGGGCTCATCGACTCTCGAATCTGCTTCTTATCAAGCAACTCTTTCACTTTTCTATCGATTTTCTTGGTCTCTTCAGAGGATGTCTGGTATGCTGGTCAATTTGGCAAGACGGCGTCGGGCTGGAAATCGATCTGATGCTCGATCCCACAAACTGGAGGTAATCCACTTGAAATCTCTTCCGGGAACACATCTGCGAACTCCTCCAGAAGTGGCTGCAAAACACTAGACAAAGAAACATCATTAATAGCACTGCTCTTATAAGATAGAAGAACAAAAGGTAAACCTGTTTTTAATGCTTTCTCTACGCCTTTCACTGAAATAAACAGGCTGCGGTTTTGATCTTTCTTTGTAGCTGATCTAGACAAATTCCCATGCACAAGGGAATCATTGGAGGACGGTTTAGGTGCTGGAGAAGTAGGAGTGGCGGCCCTCTTGGGGGTCTCAGTCGATTGGGTGCCGTTGGCAGCAATCCGGGCTGCGGCAGCGGCCTCTTTTGCTCTCTCAGCTCTAAACCTCTCTTGCATAATTCTCTGATCCTCTGCAATCGCTTTAGGGGATAGCGGCTTGAGTGTAGTAGTCCGTCCATCTCTCTTCACGATGTACGTGTTTGCAAAGCCATCATGAACCGTCTGTCTGTCAAACTGCCATGGTCTACCTAACAATATGTGTGTTGCATCCATATGAATAACATCGTAAACAACAGAGTCAGAAAATCGACCAATAGAGAATGAGACACTTACCTAAGCCGTTACTTTGATCTCTCCTCGATCCGTAAGCCACTGCAACTTGTATGGCTTCAGATGCTTGATGGTGGTCAGCACCAATTTGTCAACTGCATACGGGCTCATGGCGTTGATCACACTCCCACTGTCTATTATCATTGAGTAGGTCTGGTCTTTGATAGTAACACGTGTGAAAAATATGTTCTCACATTGATCCGGCTGCTCTTCTTCACGATTGATGCTCAGACTGCGTATAGACACAAGACTAACATGAGGAAGCTCGGGTTCCTCTTCATCTGAGTTGACTGGAGGCATCTCTGGCTCCTTCTTGGCATCAACTACGGGATGTTCCTCATCCTCACTGACTGACTCGATTTCATTCTATTCGGTAATGAATAGAACACGCCGGTTCGGACACTGGTTTTCAAAGTGGCCCCAACCTTGACACTTGTGGCACTGGATATCTCTAGCTCGATTCTGGCTCGCATTGGGTGCTGGGCTGGGTGGATTGGGCCGTGTATAGGCTGGCCGTGCAGGCGGTGTAGGTGTAGAATCGGGTCTACGGCTGGACGACGGTGTAGAAAGGTTGAAACGCCGCTCGGGCGGTCCGGACTGACCTCGGGGTCGAGTAGGCTCAGTAGAAGGGGTAGAAGATAATGTGGAATTCATACCTTTGTTCCATAGTGGCCGAACAGGGGCTGAACTGTGGTGCGATCTCCGTCTTCCCTCTCTGAGCTGTCTCTCCACAATTGATGCGTAGTGCACCATCTCTTCTATACTTGTGAAGTTCTTGAGTTCAACTTCACATGCGATGTTAGGATTCATGCCTTCAATGTACCGAATGATGGTAGCATTTAAGGTCTCTTGTTTCCCAACTCTATTCAGGGCAGTCTCAAGCTCTTTGTGGTATTCTTCAACTGATCGGGTCCCTTGCTTGATCCGGGTGAGCTTCTTCTCGAGCTCTCTCTCATAATGTACAGGAATGAACCTACCACGCAGCAATCCTTTTATCTCTTCCCAAGTATCGACAGGTGGATATCGCTCACGTCGGCGTCGTTCCTGTTGCATCTCCACCATGAGGCTGCGTAGCCTCTAAACTCTAACGATGCTAACTTGACCTTCTTCTGCTCAGGAAAGTCATAGCAGTCGAAAATCTTCTCAACCTTACGTTCTCAATCCAAGTACAAATCAGGATTGTGAAGGCCTTCAAACTCTGGGATGCTTGTTTTGATGTTGTTCAACAAGCTGTCGGGATCTGCACTTCGGGGTGCTTGTCTGTAGGGCAGACGTGGTCGGTCACATCTCTGATATGGATCATACGCAGCCTCTAACTCCTCTGCCTAGTAACCATAGTCTTCTTCAGCATCACGATCATAATGATCGTTAAACTGCGCTTCAGGTTTGCGACGCTGAGCTTGTGGTGCTCTAGCATTCGCCCTGGCTGGCTCGGCTACATGAACTTCTGGCTGACGAGCTGCTTCAGGCTGATGAACTACTTCTGGCTGTTGGACCGGTTGTTCTTGAACTGGTGGTGGTACAGGAATTCGAGTAGCAATAAGCTCGAGCTGTGCCATCATCTTGGCCAACGAACTATCTAGCTTATGCTCCAGTTCTTAATGGTGGTAATGGGCATCTCATGGTTGTGGCATCGATGAAGCTGCATCTGTATGAGAACTAGACGAAGTGGGTGCCTTATCATTTGTTTTGTTATACCCGTCTCTGGATTCCATGCGTACCTGCAAACAATGAACAAATGTGAAAGGAAAATAGGGTGTAGGACCTCACAATTTCTCACAATCACTCGTGTTTTCTCTCTATATTTTACCCCTTCTGTATGCTCTCAAGTATGTAGTGGTGCTCGTGTGAGAGGTGTGTATATGGTAGTGTTAAACGACTCTTCCGTTGCTTGAAATCGGCTTCTCTCGAACTTCTAGGGGCGATTTCACCTTGAAGCTAATGGAATTTGGCCAAAAAATCCCTTATGTCACGGCTATGCCGAGAGTTTGGTTCACCTCGTTGAGACGTTTCTGGAATGGTATGGTGGAGAAAAATCGGAGCTCGGGAGCAGAAATAGGAGGGTGAGGATGGAAAACCGGAAAACCGGGTGTGTTAGGGTAAAAGGAAGGAAAGGAAGGAAAGAAATGAAGAAAGGAGGAAAGAAAAGGATTTGTATATGTCTACCACTAGTGTGAGACAATCTAAATACCTTAATTAGACTAGACTCTAAATGGAAGCTACCAAATTAAAATTCAACTCAATTGGAAATTACCAACTAAAGAACTATACTATAAGGAAAGTTTCCAAAACTAAAGTAAGGCTCACAAGGGAGTTACCAACTATGACTAGAACTAAAAGGAAAGAACTACAAATAAAATCTAACTCAAAAGGTAATTCAAAAATTGAATTGGATTTCCCCCCCCCCTTTTTTCAGATTTTCTCCTTTTTTTTATCCAATTTTTTTTTCTTTTGATTCGGTCTCTCTCTCTTTTTTTTTACCGTAACCCCCTTTTTTTTTTAACTTTCGGTTTTTTTTTGTTTTTTTTTTTGCAATGAACACTAACTATTACAACTCGATAGACACGTCAACTAACACGTAAGCAATAATTGACACGTAGGATTGAACCACGACCAGCAGAGCTGACGTGTCTTTGATGCTAAATTTTGTATAATCTCACAGAGAAACGGGATATGAAGGTGATTGCTACAAAAAAGTCAAGAGACTTGAACAGCATCACACCAAGAGAACTCTTCTGTTCTCTTAATGCTCACGAGTATAGCCTAAACTGAAAATGAGAGGCATTCATATCATCATCAACCCAAAATGCAGCCTTCTACGGCGAAAGAAATCGGTTTAGAGAAACTCGAGCAAGAAATATCTTCCAGCCAAGAAGTTCTCAAGACAGAGAACAACTAGGAGGCTCAACTGATCGAAGAAGAGAAGCTGCAGAGAAGAAGGAGAGCGTGACTGAAGATATCAATGATCAGATCCAGTCAGTTGCCAAGCTGCTAGAAAAGCTCAAAAAGATCAGAGATCAGCCATCATTTATGCTTAAAACTGATGAGGAGACTAGAGGCGAGAGAAACCAACCGCCTGCTGAACAACTCAGGGCAGCCAATAGAAGCATAGGAGAATGCTTCCATTGCCACAAGCAAGGACACTACAGATATGAGTGTCCAGAGCTCCCTGAAGACAAGAAGGCCAAAGTGAAGAGAAGCTTTTTCAAAAGAAAAGCTATGATGGCCAACACAGAGAACACCGTGCTGGATGACTCAGATTATCCATCAAGAATCGACTCCGACGGCTATAGCTCTGAAGATGAGGCATTGTTCTGCCTTATAGCTGACAATGAAGAAGAGGTTAGCACATGTGATTCCTTAACCTCTTTTTATCACATTCATGAAACTTCCATTTCTAGTAATGAAATAAATGAACAATTAAGAATGCTAGAAGATCAGTTAGCTGCTATTTCAAGTATGCATCTACAACTGAAGGAAGAGAACAATGACCTAAGAGATGAGGTCAAAAGACTGAGAAGTGATCATGACAGAACCGAATCACTTGAAGCTCAGTCAGTTGAATGTTAGAAGTTGAAGCTCAAGTTTGATGAGCTAAGAGCTGAAAATGAGAGGCTGATGTAACCCGGACAATTTGTACAGGATACGAGGATGCACGGAAGACTTATAGAATCGAACACGCCAAATAACAAAGGATTCAACCCTACTCTAAGACTCAAATAACTCGAAATAATCTGAATTAAATGAAATAACAACTCAAAACAATATTAAAGACGAACTAGACCTAATTACGGCACTTAAACTATGACACAAAAGAGACACACAAATCCAAAGGTAAGGGGGCTGTTTTGGACGATTATTATGGCTGGGAAAAGGCTATTATGGGCTGGAAATATGGTGAAGAAAGGCTAGAGTAGATAGGGTATGTTAAGGCTATGAAGTACTTACGGTATTAATGACGAACACGACGAATTAGGCGCGAACGGAACCGAACCCTTGTTGATCGACACACGATCAGGTCTTGATGGCTTGAGAGTGTCATAGACGTTGATGGAAGGTATAGGAAGTCGAAGATGGAGGCTGGATGATGGAAGTGTTGTGATTTGCAGCCCGATTAATCCCCGACGTATCTTGTACGACGAAAACGAATCTCAAAGTTTCTCCTCGGTAGTGAGTTCACCCTAATTCCTCGTGTAAATTAGAACATTCCCTTGATGTAAGACTCAAAGTTTTCTAGAATTCAAGAATGAGTATTTTCGATAGAAAACAATCAAGAGCTTTGAACGGTTGAGACACAAATTGAATGTAAAAGCAATTTTAATCAATAATGTCTAAAATATCAAAGTAACATGGTTACCCTATTTATAGGGCCTAATATGCACGAAATTAAACTCTAAAAAGGCCTAAAAATCTGATCCAAAAAGGATCTCTAACTATATTATAAAAATACCTAAACTAGAATTCTATTCAAGGTTGGAAATTGCCTTAAATACAATTCTAGTCAAACCTATACTAAAAGGAATGAAAATTACACTTAAAAATTAATTAAAAACTGATCTAAACTATAGTCTAAATTAATTAAATAAATACTATAGTCTAGATAAAAATCAACCCTTTAATTAAATTAAATCAAGGGCGAAAACAGCTCCATGAACACGTGCACTTCTTCTTGCTCTCTTCTTCAACTCTTCAAGTTATATTCTCTATGCTATGATCTTGATCTTCATTAGTTAATAAATTAACTAAAGTATGGCTGCACTTTGCATCTTCTAATTCCTCGAACTTCTTACGAATCAACACTTGGAAATAACCTTGTAATTTCTTTGCTCGAAGTCGCGTCATTAGACCTTTGAATTGCAGCTCGGGTTCAAGGCCTTCAATGCCTTGCATGGCTTCATCAGAGGCTCAGACAGGAGATCCAGGAGAGAGAAAAGATATCTCTTAAATTCAGAAAGGGATCTCAAACTCTTGATGAGATTTTAAGCCATCAAAGAGTTGAAACTAGTAGTCCAGGGTTAGGATACAACAAGTACACTGCCTCTGAGAAAGGAAAGGCAGTTATTCAAACCAATCAAGAAGGAACCCTTCCTGGTTTTGTTAGACCTGCACCAACCCAACCAGTTGAAGAGACCAAAGGCAAGATAACTGAGAACATCCCTATAGATTAGCCGAAGCGGTCCAACCAATCCTCCCAACAAAAAGGCTTAGTTCAGCCATCGATACAGTAGATAAAGCCATCTCAAAGAAGGCCACAAGTTCAAAATAGGCAATCCGCCTATCAGCAGAGGCCACCAGCTCAGCAAAGGCATTCAGCCTATCAACAGAGGTCGTCAGTTCAGTCAAGACCTTCAGCTCATCAGAGACAATCAGTTCGATAAAAGTCACCAGTTTATTCAAGGCCCAAAGCTTAGAACAGGCATATAGTGAATAGAACTGACCAGCCAACTGAAGTAATGAGAAATACTCAGTTTGGACCGCAGTCTCATCGAGATAGGGCATCAGTTCAGGAGAGAACTACTCAGCCAGCCTATCTTCGAAGACATTCAGAAAGTCAACCTGGAAGAAATGCTGACTCGAGAAGGATCGTGCATACAAAGTTGTATCGAGCACGTCAACATATTTAGATCACTCCATCGGATCTCGCAACTCAGTATAGTGAGTACTTGGATTCAAGGGATGAATCAAGAATTAACTCTCACTATAACTGGTTTGCCAACTGGCCATACCACAAGAGCGACAAAGCTCATTATGTTAAAAAGAATTGGCCGCAGAGAAGAGCTAGACAAGCTCGAAATCAGAGAGTTATGATCGAAGTATTTTATCCTACTAACTCTCGATACAGGTACAAGTCAAATGATTCAGCTCAAAGGAGGAGAGTTGAAAAGAGAGTGAAACTGATCAGACAATCAATGTCTGAAAACTCTCTACCTACTATTAAGCCAAAAGTTTGGAAAATATGGATCCCTAAACACCTGATTAGCAAAGAATGACTTGATATCATGTGGGTTTCTAAAAACTAATCATCTCACTTGCAGGAAGAGGGCATCCTATCGAAGAAGAGGACCAAGGAGGTTTGGTACCTAGATAGCGGGTGCTCAAAACACATGACGGGAGACACAGAGGATCTAGAAGGATACAAGGAAGTGAAAAGACCATTAGTCACATTCGGAGACAACTCTAACAGCCGAACCATTGGAGAAGGGTTCGTGGTTAAAGGAAAGGTGGTAGTCAATGGAGTCTCCCACGTGGAAGGACTGAAGCACAAACTGCTCAGCATCAGTCAATTATGTGATAATGGATATATCGTTGATTTCAGTTGAAGCTCATGTGACATCAAAGATAAGTCAACTCGAGCAATCCTCCTAACTAGCGTAAGGAGAGGCAACATGTATGTTGTTGACTGGTCAACTGGATATGGAGAAGCTTGCTTTCTTTCAAAGGGCTCAACTGAAGCAAGCTGGCTACGGCATCGATGACTTAATCATCTCAACTTCAGAACCATCAATCATCTAGCCAAGAAGGAGGTAGTAGATGGACTTCCCAATGAGATTTTAAAGAAAACTGGTATCTACGGACCATGCCAGAAAGGGAAGCAAGTGAGATCATCATTCAAGAACAGAAATCATCCTCTAGGGACAACTATTCCCCTCCAACTACTACACATGGATTTGTTTGGGCCAATCAGACCAACAACACCTAAAGGAAAAAGATTCACTCTGGTAGTAGTTGACGACTTCTCAAGATACACATGGATAGAGTTTCTCAGAAGCAAGGATGAAACCTACACCAAGCTATCAGCGATGATCATGAGGCTGCAAACTGAAAGGGAGAGATCAGTTCAACGAATTCGTTCAGATAGTGGAACTGAATTCGTCAACCAGCAGATCATCAGTTTTCTCAGTCAACTGGGAATAACTCATGAGCACTCAGCTGCCAGAACTCCAGAGTAAAATGTTGTAGCTCAAAGGAGGAATCGTACACTCAAAGAAGCAGCTCAAGCAATGATAACTGATGCTAACATAGCTGAAGGATATTGGGCCAAGGTAGTCAATACAATGTGCAATACTCAAAATAGAAGTGGCATCATCAGCGCACATGACAAGACACCCTATGAGCTCTACAAGGGTCATAAGCTATCTATCTCATACTTCAAAGTATTTGGTTGCAAATATTATATTCACAACAATAGCAAAAGTCAACTGAAGACTTTTAGTGCCAAAGCCGATGAGAGAATATTTCTTAGTTACAATTCCCCCACACACTCAAGCTTAAAGAGTGTTCAACAAACGAACACTAGTTGTGGAAATAACTTATCATGTTGTTTATTATGAGTTTGCCAATGAGTACATGAGTAAAGAAGTAATCAATCCATCAGTTCAACTGCTACCTAGCAAAATTGATAACTCGCGGGACTACGTGGACCACACAGTCCCAGAAGAGTTTGAAGTTGGTCTAGAAGATAAAGGAAATGTATCCAGCACCAGACCGGCTAAGAGCACTGCTGAGGGCAATCAAGCCAAAGAAGAAACTGATCGTGCTGAGACCTTCAACCCCACAACTGAAGCAAGGGAAAGAACTGATGAGGATGAAGGGCAAACTGAAGATAAGAGATCAGAGGATGTCGATATAGAGGATCCAACTGAAAATGCAGCTGAGGATAGTCCACCCAAATGGCTCAGGAGCCACCGAGCAAACAAGATTGTTGGAGATCTAAGAAGTCGAGTTCAGACCAGAAGTTCAACAGAGCATGCTCTCTTAACATGCTTTCTATCTCAAACTGAACCGGCAAACATCAATGAAGCTCTTGAAGATACAGATTGGATAATCACCATGCAAGAAGAGCTGAACCAGGTTACAAGAAACTATGTGTGGTTTCTTGTTGATAGGCCAAAAACCCAGAAAGTCATCGGAACTAAGTAGGTTTTTCACAACAAACTGGATGAACAAGGCGTCATCGCAAGGAACAAGGAAAGACTGGTAGCTCTCAAAGTGAAGGGATCGACTTTGATGAGACGTTTGCACCAGTTACAAGATTGGAAGCTATCATATTGTTCCTCACCTATGAGGCTCACAACAATTTCATGGTCTAAAAAATGGACGTGAAAAGTGCTTTTCTACAAGGGATGCTCAAGGAGGACATGTATGTCGAGCAACCGCCTAGATTCGAGATTGGAGACCAAGTCTTCAAACTGAAGAAAGCACTCTATGGGCTGAAGCAAGCGCCCAGAGCCTGGTATGAAACCCTCACAACATTCTTACTCAAGAATTGGTTTCAAAAAGGAGTCATTGATCGCACTCTATTCAGAATAGAGCGATCATCAGAGATCTTAATGGTTCAAATTTATACGGATGACATAATATTTAGATCGGAGAGTAAGGATCTCTGCACTCGATTCGCACAACTGATGCAAAGTGAATTCGAGATGAGCATGATGGGAGAAATGACCTTCTTCCTAGGACTCCAAGTGAAGCAGCTCCAAGACGGGATATTCATCAATCAAGCAAAGTATACAAAGGAGCTCGTCAAGAAGTTTAGAACTGACAAGGGAAAAACTATCAAGATTCCCATGAATACATCAGTTCAACTGAATCTCAATGAAGAAGAAGAAGAAGAAGAATCAGTTAGCCAAACTCAATACAGAGGCATCATCGGTTCGCTTCTCTATCTAACTGCTAGTTGACCAGACATTTCATATTCAGTCGGCTTATGTGCACGTTTCCAAGCCAACCCGAAGAAGAGTCATCTTGAAGCAGCAAAGAGGATTATCAAATACCTCAGAGGGACCATAAATCTTAGATTATGGTATCCCAGAGATGAAAACTTGAATCTAACAGGCTATTCAGACTCAGACTTCGGTGGATGCAAGATTGATCAGAAGAGTACCAGTGGAACATGTCAGTTTCTAGGTCACAAACTGATATGCTGGTTCAGCAAGAAGCAGCACTCCGTTGCAACATTGACAATTGAAGCAGAATACGTAGAGCTATGTATCCAATTGAGGCTATTGGAATTAGCTTCAGAAGATGAAGATGATCAAGAAAATGGGAGAATGCAAAGAGCAATCCCAGCCGATGAGAAGAGAGCACAAGCTGAAACTGAACCAAAAGGTGCATCAGTTCAGTCAGCAAAAGGAGCCAAAACTGCTCAAGCCATCATTTCAAACAAAAAGCAAGCTGAAAAGTTTGCAAACTGATGAGAAGCGTGGAAGCTGTGAAGTCAAAAGGCCAGAACTGATCGGGTGCTCAATCAGTTCACAGTGGAGGAGCACTCGTGCTCAGCTGAAGCAAGCAGCTGAACTGAAGGGAGTGTTGGAAGCCATCTCAGTAATAGGAAAAGTTGAACTAAAATTATCTCAATTGAAGTTGATCATGCCAACTGGAGATTGCCAGATGTAGCTAATCATCTGATGACGTCAGCAGCTCAAAGCCACGTGAAAGCACCAGAGAGAGAGAGAGATTTGAATAGATGAGTTTGAATTTACCTTGCTTAGTGGAACGGTAAAATTACGTGTTACACCATTGTTACCGTTGGACCCACTACCTTTCTCCTGTTTTAATCACAACGGATAAATTTTGAGAATTAATCAATGGATTAATCGGAGTCGTTCAAACTAAGCTCCTCTCAAATTCTTGTTACCATTGGATTCACCAACAAAGTTGAGGGCTATAAATAGTTTGGCCGAACTCCTTTTCAGCCCACTCAAAAGCCAACATAGCCTTCAAGCATTTCTTCTAAGAGCCTAAACTCAGAGTTTTCCTGTCTCACAAAAGCCTCAGAAAACTCTTTCAGATTCTCAAAATGGCTCAATTTTCTACCAACATTCACAGCAGAAAATTCAGCTTCAAGCTATTCCTTGAAGATTCATCAGCCTTCAGAGAAGATCTCTATCATGACAAATTCCTAAACCCCTTAGCTTTTAGGGAGGTCTGTGGAAACTCATAGCTGTGTGAGAGAATTATCAAATTGGTTGAAAAAGCCAAACTCAAAACCTTCACTAAAAAGGCACCATCAAGAGTCTACCCTGAAGCAGTGGCAGAATTCTTCTTGAATTCAAAATATGAAGAAGGTTCCTAAGAAATCATAGCTGCAGTACAGGGAATGAAGATCATCATCACTCCAATAATTCTACGGCAGGTATTCAAAATTCCGAGCTCGGGTAAAAAGCTTGAAGATATTTGGGTAAATCCTCAGTTACACTACAATAGATGGAGAAAGGACACCATCATTCAGGAGTATCATGGTAACCACATGATAACCAAATTTAAGGAGGAATATCAAGTGCTAGCTGCTATCACCGCCAGAATGCTCATAGGAGCAACATGAAGTCATTCCGAAATGACAGAACCCAGATATCAAATCTGCAAAGCCATATGTAGAGAAATTAGTGTAAACTGGGCTCAATATTTCTTCGATCAACTGAAGAAATATATGGAGATTGTCGAGGAGAAAACTATATGCGATAAGAAATTTTCACAGAAGATGTGTTTCCTGAACTGGTTCAGCCTCATTCTGGAAAAATTACTTCCGGAATTAATGAAGGCAGAAAGAATATTCTCACCAGTCGACCCAGATGACTTTCTACCAAAGTCATTCAGTAGAGCAATAAAACTGCCAGTTCAGATCAAGGAGTATCAAACTAGCTAGATAACGATCAGAACACCAGAAGTCCAATGAAAAAAAAAGGCCAAGGTGACTGATCAAGTCAAGGAAGAATCATCGGATTTAGAGGATGATATTCCAAGATTCACGTCACTAGAACGTGAAAACAAAGGACAAGCTGAATCAAGTACAGTAGAAACAAGAGCTGCAGTGTTAATTCAACCAAAGCCTGCTAAAAGGGAAACTCAAGGAAATACAACTGGGTCTAAAATACCAATCTAGTTGAAGACCTCTACACAGGTAAAAGAGGACGATGAAGAGAAAGCGGAATCAAAGAAAACAAATGTGCATAAAGAAAAGAAACTAATAGCTTCACAAGGAAAGGATACTGACATCAATCAGCCCGGTAAGTAGCCCAAGAGTTCATCAGTTCAATTCACAAAACATCATAAAGAACTGATCAAACATCTGCAAGAACAGTTAAAACTACTATCTGATTCAATCAAGGAGCTCCAAACTCACAGTGGACTAAAAACATCTGAGGATATCAAGAAAGAATCGAACAGTCCCAGTGAGTTGGTCCCTAAGAAGTGAAAAACTGACACAAGAAGAACTAAAGGCTCGTCAAGTTAAACTGATCAGATGCCTTAGGAAAACTTCTTGTACTTCAGATTATTTTCTGAAATTTTAATAAAATTCTTTTGCCTTAAAAATTTAAATGTCTTATCAAACATTTACTTCGCACCCTATCGCTGCAATTTGACAAAGGCATTTAAGACAAACAAGCGAAAGCAAGGGACACATAAATTTTCAAATATATATGAGTACCATTTATTACTTATAAATCGATCCAGATCTAGTCCCCCTTGCAAAAGAAGAGACACTCTCATTTTTCCAAATCATTCAAAGAGTCTCTTCTTACTCTCATCTCTTAAAAATTCTAGCCAACTTTCTTCAAATGGCAGAATTCCTCAGTTCCCCCAACTCATTCGGAAACCAGATGATGAGAGACAAATTCCTTAAAAGGAAGAAATTCCAGGATATTCTTCAAAATTCAAACAGCCAAAACCTGTTTGTTTCTCTTCATAAGACAGAGATTCTTCACTACCTGGAAACACTACCCAGATTCTTCAGACAAAATCAGTTGTGTGAATTTCTCCTCCAAGCACAAATCAATGCTAATGGCGAGGAAATTACATCAGTTATCCAAGGCCGACCTATCAAGATAACTGAAGGAACATTTGCTGAAGTTTTTGAACTTCCAAGACAAGGAGCAATCGTTCAAGATTTGAGTGAAGCACCTAATCCATACTGGAGAAGGTGGAAGACCCCCACCTGCAAGAAGGCATTCAGTTTTACCACAGATAAATCTGATCTAAGACTAGAGTATGGAGTTCTGGTCGACATCACAAACAAGATGATGTTTGGAGCAATTGGAAGCCTAAGCCAGCTTACCCAGGAGCGGTACAAGGTGATGATACACCTACCTGAAGGACGCGAGACAAACTAGGCAGAGTTTGTATTCTCATAGATCAAGCATCAAGTTCTCAAGGCCTCCAACTCAAAGAGAACAAGGAAGTTTGAGTCTATAATAGGACTCGTTCTCAGGATGAGCAAGATGTTTGAAGACATCTTAAAGCTGTTAAATGATGATGCACTACCAGTCCTCATCTCCGACTGGATTTCCAAGAGAGGAAGCATCCATCTTCACTCACTCAAGAAAAAAAGGCTAACAAAAGGCAATACAAGTGCCACAGCCTCAACTACCTTAACTACCAATGCCGTCCTGTCACCAGTCTCAAAGAATGGATCAATAGATGACTTCCAAGACTGTTCTGATCCAGATGAGCTTATTCCATTCATCAGAATTCCTCATTCAAACTATGGAGCTGAATACTTCAGGAGAACTTGCCCTCCTCTCTAATTGATGGAAAAAGATATTCGCACTTTCTACAGTAGTGAATATGTAGCCAAGAATGCACAAAAAGAGGTAACCAACTTACTCTTTACTCAATTCGCATTTGTGGCTAAGCAAGATCAAGAGCTTTTCAAGATTTTGTACCAGTACTTCTACTGGTACAACTGGAGACACTCAATGTCCATCCAATCTCATTTCTTGATCAGTACTTTTCACGGACTGATTTTTTGGCAAAGAGAAGAAGTTTGGAGTTTACAATGGATAGGGTCTTCAAATCCATTTTCTCCAACTATCGTGCAAGTACAGAGGATTATGAGTCATAGATTGACCAACAAAATTCCTCCAACTGCCCTACTTGCTGAATTAGGAAGTGACATCAAGGCTCAAGAAGAAGCAGGAGCACAGTAGCAGGTGATCTGCACAACCAGCCCTGCGTGTCAAAAACTGAATTTTGATACTCTGTTAAATCAGTTGGTTGAGCCAACTCGACCAACTGAACCTATAACTCCACAGATGCACTGAGAGCCACCTTTCATCCCAGTTGCAATGAGTTGATTGTGTGATGATGAAGATACTGCCACATTACCCAATCTCTTGTCAAAGAGATATGTCACCCCACTGATCGCTTTAAGCTCCATGACAGCCGCCCAACTGAACTAGCAGGAAGTTCAGTTCAAGTCATCCTCCGAAAGGAACTTGCAGAATAGGCGAAGGGTCACATTAGCTGAAGCCAAACACCGGAGCCAATCCGTGAAGAAAGCAAGGCCAGAGAAGCCTGCTGAAGGAACTAGATCAGCCTCAAAGAGAAAGAGATGAAACTGCCCTAACAAGAGTAGTGAAGAGAATCCAATTCAGCCCACTAAGAATAGAAAACTGACTGAGATCTAGTCCAGTAGTTCAGCAACTGATGTCATCAGTTCAGAGATAAATCAGTTTCAAGGGTTGAGAAGAAGATATGACAAGAACTGATCGATCAGTTGCCACATCATCAGTTCGCCAAAAGTCATCAGTTGGACTGTATCCCAACTGACCAAGGATAAGTTTTAAATTGAATTTTTCTTACAACTTATTCTTAATAAAATTAATGCCATTGTGATTCATTTTTGATAATCTAACGGGCATAATTTTCAAATGGGAGATCTCTCAAAGATAATGAGTTTTTAATGCTACTGAGCAAAATCAGCCACTAAAGTGGAAAGTGAGTTGATAGCTTGAGAGATATAAATAGCAAAATCCTGCACAAAATATTTGCTATTTATGGCAACTACCCCATTTTCAAATGGATGAAATCTCAACCGCTGATCTAAAAGTTAAATTAAACTTATTGATGGCTGAGATGATCATCACATTTAAGCCAACTGAGAGAGTTCAATTTCAATGTCTTTCAGATTGATCCCATTTAGAAGAAGGAAGAAAAACCTACGTATACTTTCGCCTGGAGCTAGGGTCAAAGATCAGTCCTAGCTAGGATCCGCTCTCGGAAGTAAAACTTCTCCTCTGCAGCTAGGTCAGTTCGGGCTACGATCATTCGAGCAGGGCAGTTCATGAGCTGCTATCTCCGACCGAGGAGCAGCAGAGCAAAAGAAGACTGTTGTTATTCTTCCTCCAACCCGTACACAGGCCAAGGCTTCTCGAAGTCAAGTACATCAAAGGTAGGGGAGGTCATCTCATGATGGTTCTTGAACAACAAACAACCAGTTCAGATATTCACGACCAAGAAGTACTGAGTCTTATGCTTAACACATGCAAGTCGAACGTTATTTTTGGGGAAAATCGAAGCTTTGTAAATGTAAAGAAGGGTCGACCTTACTTTGTTGTCTAATGAAAGGGGCTAATTCGCGATAGACAACTGGGCGAGACAGAAATGAAGTCATGGACAAATTGGGTTCGATTCCCATAGCCCCAATGTGGAGAACCGAAAAGCGGGCCCTTTCACAATTCTACCCCGATTCATCCGGAGGCATTTCTGGGGGATCTAGTAGACCAAACCCTGGCCCGTCTGTGTTTCATAGTTCGTGTCATTATCTAAGTATTTTAAGTTGTCTAGATTAGCTCGTATTAGTTCGTTTATTGTGTCTATTTTATTGAGTTGGATTGAAACCCTTCATTCACTGACGTTTTTCATATCCAGAAGTCTTCCGCTACGTTCTCTAGGATTCGGTTAGGACTTGTCTGGGTCGTATCATAAATTTGGCAGTAGAGCCACGTCAGATCTGCTGGTCGTGGTTCAATCCGACGTGTCATATTTTATCCTACGTGTCTTTATATTTTCGTCTACATGTCTATCAAGTTGTAATAGCTAGAGTGCATTGAAAAAAGAAGAAGGGAATATCCGAAATTCAAAAAAAAAAATCGAATAAAAAAAAGAGTTCGACAAAAAAAAGAGGAATATTCATTGTGTTTTACCTTTTAAGTCTTGTTTTATTTTAGTACTTTCGTTCTAGTTTTATTCCATAGATTGGTAGTTTCCTTTCATAATTGGTAGACTCTAGAAAGTAGTCTAGTTCAATTAGGATATTTAGATTGTGTCACAATTGTGTAACACATTCCAAATTACCTAATTTCTTTTCATTTTCCTTCCTATTTCTTTCCTTCTATCCATTGGGGATCTATTCCACCCCAATCCACCTCACCACTACATGCCACATACCACTCCTCTGTCACCTCATCCACTCGAGCACATCACACCCAAAACTCATCATTGATCACAGATAGCAATCCCGTTGATTCTCAGTGTAATTAAGTTGTACCTTCGATATTTGACCACGAGTGCTAGTTCTCACCCTTAAAACACACGACCCACACACATCACACCATATACTTGAGTGCAAACAAGAGCGATAAAATCAAGAGTATAAACAAAAGAGTGAACGTGAGATCGTGAGGATCTTTCCTTATTTTCTTTTACGTTTGTTCGTTTTGTAGGTACAATGAAGAAATGAGAGTCATCTATTCTGCCTATAGATGAGCCGAAGTCGCCCAACACCCCCGGCGACCATTTTTTTTCGTCCAACACAGTATGGGATCCAAATTATAATTTTGATGCTATGGCCCAATACTTGAAGCGTCAGAATCAATTACTGAAGGACGAACTTGGCAACGAAGTAGCCGAGTTGCAAGAGGAGCTTGCAAAGCTCAAGACCTAGTTGACCACGTCACAAACGGTCCAAGGAGATACCGAGAGGTGACCCGAGCCTTAAGAAAACATAGCAGGGCAAGTCGAGCCTCGAGAAGTTACAGTAGTACAACATCGATCTCAAAGGGCCGCACCGAGATAGCCCAATCCACCAGCCTTTGACCGAGAAGAAGAATACAGACACGAGTCCTATGGAGAAAGTGAGTACGAAGTCAATTTCATACCACAGAGAACAGGAAATCATCGCGATCGACCTCGAGCACCTTACAGAAGCACATTCCGCATTGAGAGACCCTGATTCGAGAAAGATAACTCAATGGTGAACAATATCAAAACCACCATTCTAGAGTTTGAAGGACGACATGATCCGGACATGTACCTCGATTGGGAAAGAAAGGTCGAGAAGATCTTTGAGTGTTATGATTTTTCCAAGTTGAAAAAGGTGCAACTTGCATCACTTGAGTTTAGAGGATATGCAGCAGATTGGTGGGAAAATCAATAAAAGAGGCGATGCCGTGATCGATATCCACTTATCGACACATGGCAAGAGATGAAAGATGTCATGCGAGGACATTTCATCCCAGTACATTATGAACGGGAGTTAGAGAAGAAATTGAACCGTATCAAGCAAGGACCCGTTCCATCGAAGAATATCACAAGGAGCTTGAGACGATGCTCAATCGAGTTGGGAAAGAAGAATCCCTTGACATCACCATAATCCGGTACATTGAAGGTATGAATCCAGACATTCTTTGTGAAGTCTAACTGAAGGATTTCTCAACTATAGAAGAAATGGTGCATTATGCCACGATTGTGGAGAGACAACTTCGAGAAGGCCGATGACGTTTACATTACACCTCTGCGCCGTCCCGACCCTCTTGGAACAAAGATAAGCCTCCCACATCATCTTCTACTCCTACTGAGTCTGTACGACCCCGAGGTCAATCCGGACAATCCAAACGGTGTTTCGACCATTCTGCACCACAGCCGAGTCATAGGGCCGACCCTATACCCACCGTCGCCCCTATTAGGCTGAGTTTCACGCAACCAAGTCCACCAAACCCAGTGCTAAATTCAGCCCTGAACTGAGCCTGAGACATTCAATGCCATAAATGTTAAGGTTGGGGTCATTTTCAAAACCAGTGTCCAAACCGGCGAGTTCTGTTCTTTAATGATCAAAACGGACTTGAATCCACCAGTGAAGATGAAGAACAGCCCCAAGACGAGTCCTCAGCTACAATTGACGTCACCCCAGCCGATTTTGAAGAAAAGGAACCCGAGATTCCTCATGTTAGTTTGGTTTCCATCCGAAGTCTGAGTATAAATCGAGAAGAAGAACAACAATCGCAGTGAGAGAATATTTTCTACACGAGAGTTACAGTTCAAGACAAGACTTGTGCGATGATCATTGATAGTGGTATTGTGATCAATGCAATTAGCTAATATGCCGTTGACAAGTTAAATCTCACCACAGTAAAGCATCCAAAGCCATATCGATTACAATAGATTACGGATCGAGGCACAGTTCGAGTAAATGGTTAGGTACACGTTTCATTTTCCATTGGTTGTTATTCTGACACTATATTATGCGATGTTAATCCTATGAATGTAGAGCATATACTACTAGGTAGACCATGGCAATTTGACCGCCAAGCTGTGCATGACGGAGTCGCAAACACGCACGCCATCAAGAGAGATGGATGCACTACATTTCTCAAACCATTTCCCCCTAAAGCCGTTCAAGTAGATCAAGAGATAATGTGAGTAAGATTCAAAGAAGAGAGGGAAAAACATGCCGTCGAAAGTGCCAGCAGCTCAGCACGGCCCGTGCCAAGCCAGACCAGCACCGCACGGCCGTGCCAGACCTCTCACAAAATAGACCAAGTCGGGCAGAAAGTCCCGCAGGCCCGTGCTCAAGTGGTTCAAAACCACACGGCCGTGCAACACCCCCGTCCGTCCATTCTTCACCCCTGATCCCTTCCTCTACTGTGTCCACTTCAACCCCGACACCTCCACTTTTTAGCTCCCTTGATCGAACCCTATTATCCAAAGAGAAGAGTAGATCACTATTTTGCCCAATCGAAGGAGTTGAAAAAGTTATTCACGCAGGTTTGCCTTTAGTTCTTTTAACTTGTAAGGACAGTGCTACTAACGAAGTTTCTTTGCCTAGTGATGTGCAACCCCTCATGAAGGAGTTCAAGGACGTCTTTCCATATGAGATTCCCAGCAGATTACCTCCAGTTCGTGGGATTGAGCACCAGATTGATTTCATACCCAGAGCTATTCTACTGAATCGTCCAGCTTACCGCACTTGATCCAAAGAAACCAAGAAGATGGACCGTTAAGTGAAGGAGTTGCTTAAGAAACAACAGATTCGAGAGTCGATGAGCCCATGTGCAGTTCCAGTTATTCTCGTACCCAAGAAGAATAGTGAATTGAGAATGTGCATGGATTGCCGAGCCATCAACAAGATAACATTTAAGTATCGTTTTCCTATGCCTAGACTTGATGACATGCTAGATGAATTAAGTGGATAAAAAATCTTTTCTAAAATTGATTTAAGATATGGATATTTTCAAGTACGCATGCAAGAAGGTGATGAGTAGAAAACCACTTTTAAAACAAAACATGGACTTTATGAGTGGTTAGTTATGCCTTTTGGTCTCACTAATGCACCGAGCACTTTTATGCGTTTGATGAACCATGTTTTGAGAGATGTGATTGGTAAATTTGTAGTGGTTTACTTTGATGATATCTTGATATACAGTCACACTACACATGCGCACTTAGATCACCTTAGACGAATGTTTTTGCTTTTGCGTGATGCTAAATTGTATGGAAATTTGTTTAAGTGTTCCTTTTGTCTAGATGAAGTCATATTTTTAGGCTTTGTCATGAGTTCTAGAGGTATCGAGGTTGACCGTTCCAAAATTAAGGAGATTGAGGAATGGCCAACGCCCAAAACCGCATCTGAGGTCCGATCCTTTCACGGCCTTGTCGGATTTTATCATCGCTTTGTGCGTGATTTCTCTAGCATTGTCGCGCCTCTTACTGAGCTAAGTAAGAAAGATCGCAAATTTCAATGGGGTAAACAACAAGAGCGTGCGTTTAATACTTTGAAATCTTTATTATGTTCTGCTCCTGTTTTTTGTTTACCAGATTTTTCTAAAACTTTCAAGATCGAGTGTGATGCCTCCGGGATAGGTATAGATGCTGTTTTGATGCAGGAAAAACAGGCCGTGGCTTACTTTAGTGAGAAGCTCAATGGCGCCGCTTTAAGGTACTCGACGTACGATAAGGAACTCTATGCTTTGAAACATGCGTTGGAGACTTGGCAGCACTATCTCTAGCCCAAGGAATTCATTATCCACACGGACCATGAGAGTTTGAAACATTTGAAAGGGCAAAGCAATTTGAACAAGCGACATGCGAGATGGGTCGAGTTTATCGAGTCATTTCCGTATGTTATGAAGTACAAAAAAGGTGAAGAGAATGTAGTCACCGATGCCCTGTCTAGAAGGTACGCTCTCTTAAACATTATGCATGCCAAGATGCTTGGATTTGATTTGATTAAGTCTTTGTATGAGTCGAACCCATATTTTTCGTCTATTCATGCTAAGTGTTCGAAATTTTCCAAGTCTTTTGATGGATTTTACTTGCATGATGGTTTCTTGTTCAAAGAGTCGAAGTTATGCATCCCTAGTTGTTCTATGCGCGATTTGTTGGTTTTAGAGTCTCATGCGGGAGATTTAATGGGTCATTTTGGTGTCCATAAAACATTGAACTTGTTGCAAGAACACTTCTTTTGGCCACATACGCGTAGGGATGTTGAGCATACATGTAGTCATTGCATTACTTGTCATAAGGCTAAGTCTACATCACATCTATTTGGACTTTATACGCCATTACCAGCACCATCTAGCCCTTGGATTGATATCTCTATAGATTTCATTTTGGGTTTGCCTAGGTCTAGATCGGGTAAGGATTCGGTTTTTGTTGTAGTTGATCGGTTTTAAAAAAATGGCACATGTCATTGCATGTAGAAAAACCGATGATGCAGTTCATATAGCCAACTTGTTCTTTATTCATGTTATTAGATTGCATGGCATTCCTAGGACTATTGTTAGTGATAGGGATTCCAAATTTTTAGGACATTTTTGGCGAGTTCTTTGGGGAAAATTAGGGACTGGAGCTTTTATTTTCCACCGCTTGTCATCCACAAACTGATGGTCAAAACGATATTGTGAATCATACTTTAGGTACATTGCTTAGGTCTTTAATTAAGAACAATTTAAAGTCATGGGAAGAATGTTTATCATATGCCAAATTTGCTTATAATCGTGTTATTCATTCCTCTACTAACATGTCTCCATTTGAGGTTGTTTATGGATTTAATCCACTAACGCTAAATGATTTTATTTCTTTACCCGTTGAGCATCTAATGAGTGTTAAAGGATTGAAGAGAGCCGATTTTATCAAAGAGATGCATGAGAAAGTTCGAGCCCGAATCGAGCAAAAGGGTTCCAAGATCGCCGCCACCAGCAATACACGGCGAAAGAGAGTAGTCTTCCAACCCGGAGATCGTGTTTGGATTCACTTGAGTCACGGCCGATTCCCAAACTTGAGGAAGTCGAAGTTATCACCTAGAGGAGATGGTCTATTCACTATCTTGAGCCGTGTTAATGATAATGCCAATCGCATTGATCTTCCTGGTGAGTGTAAGTGTTCTTCCACTTTCAATGTTGCTGACTTATCTCCCTTTGTGTAGATGAATTCAATCAAGATGATGATGATCCAAATTCGAGGATGAATTCTTTTCAGCAGGGGGGAATGATGAGACTGCGTATGGCAACAATGAGTTAAATCTAGAGTTACAAATGCGAGGTCCAGTTACGAGGCTTCGAGCTAAGAGATTGTAAGATTATTTTCAAGCAATGGTTCGTAAGAAGCTCGAGGAAGAACCAAGCCAAGATAGCTCGAGATTGGTGACTGTATTGAAGTTTGAAGATGAAGAAGAGTCATCAAGACATGGCATGGCCGTGCAGAGGACTGAAGCTAGAGGCACGGCCGTGCGACAAGAAGGCCAACATGAAGAAATCCGACCAGAGACAGGCATGGCCCGTGCCTAAATGATCCACGACCGCACGGTCGTGCGCAGGCTTATTTCCATACCTATTTCATTTTGTTTAGGTTTTTCGTACCTATGCTATAGTATTATTTTATACTATAATATTTATTTATTTTGAGTCATTTTTGGTATTTAAATAATGTAATTTTTGAATTTATTAAGTCATAGGTTGACTAGGTTTTATTTAAGGTAATTTCCCACCTTGATTAGAATTCTAGCTTAGGTAATTTCCTAGCTTAGTTGGAGAACTATTTGGATCAGATATTTAAGTCCATTAGGCTTATAATTCCGTGCCCTAGGTCTTATAAATAGGGATCCATTGTTGAACATTATTCTTTAGACATTATTGAAGATTTTTGCCTTTGCATCCAATTGTGTCTCAACCAAATTTAAATCGTTTGTTGTTTTAGATACAAAATAATATTCTTAGAGCTAGCAACTTTAAGTATTATTCAAGGGTATGCCTGAATCCACAAGAAGGATTAGCAGGTATTCGCTATCCGAAGAGCAACTTAGAGATTTTAGCTTCGAGTATGTTCGAGATTCGAAGAGACTATCGGGTTGTGATTCACATCGACGTATCCATCTTCCACAAGCCGTACTCGACGTCTACCATCAACAACACCAACGCCCGCCACTTCGTTCAAGTCACAAGTTTGAGTTCCACACCAAGTCCATTCAACACGTAAGTTCGTTCTATCATTAACATATCATATCTACTCCAAACCCTTCTTCACCAAGCCATACACGTTCTCTATACCTCAAAACCCTTCTCCATCCTTCCATCCTTGGTATTTGGTTTATTTGTGTTTCATAGTTCGTGTCATTATCTAAGTATTTTGAGTTGTCTAGATTCGCTCGTATTAGTTCGTTTATTGTGTCTAGTTTATTGAGTTGGATTGAAACCCTTCATTCACTGACGTGTTTTGTATCCAGAAGTCTTCCACTACGTTCTCTTGGATTCGGCTAGGACTTGTCCGGGTCGTATCATTTACTTTTAGAAATATACTTTCAAGTTTGAAGAGCACTAACTGGTACTGCTTCGGTTTCATTCCTCACTATGAAATACTATCACTCGTTCTCTCAATGATACACTTAATGAATACTTATATAAGATCTCTCTTCTATTTGAAGGCCCACACTCGAATTCTATGAGTGGGAGCAAATGAAAACAAATGCCTCTAAGTGAGGGCTTTATCTGATCAATAATATTTAACAAGTTCAAAAGCTGGAAGAGATATATCACTAGGTTATTTAGGCCAAAACTATTACCTTTTCAGGAGACTTATAAACTCAAAGGGTTCTTGCACATTAAAAAGATATATGGGAATAACAAAAGAGAAAGGGTTCTCGCACATTACAAAGATATATGGGAATAACGAAAGAGAATCAACGATTAGCAATTGAGAACCGTGCTGAATTTTTCACAAAGGGGTCAATATAGCCTAACAAGGAAGTGCTATTGCTGATTCTTGATGATCAAGGAGTATCATCCAAAAAGATTACAAATTATCCAGGAGGGTATAATTGAAGAATTTCAAATGATATGAAGCTATTGAAGGGTGGGTGATTGATTCAATTGACACGAGGATGAATAAATAGACTCATAAAAACTTCCTATCATACTGACCCTCTCGATCTACCAACCACTAGGTCTATCTCCTTACGATCTTCTTCGGGTTCTCTTTCTTTCTAGAGCATCTTACACTTTTCGTCTTTAAGGGATTACTACGAAATTGCGCGAGCCTGGCTGGACTTAAATCAGCAGTGCTTGACTAGGAAAAAGATATCTCGGTATCAATTCCTAGCCACAGAAAGGGGTAAGGAAAAATGGCTTAACCTATGGTACATCTTAGACTCAAATTAGTTTGACTTTAATATCTCTTGGAAGCTCAGTAGAACACCGACATACATGTCTTCAAATTATTTTGGCTGCAGTCGTAGCGATCATCTTTTCTTTTATTCTAAAAATTCAACTTGAATCAAACGATAAATCCTAGGCATGAAACATGCCATGGACTTGATTGGCCATCCACTAAACCGAAGAGCTTCTATCTGGGGAAATGAATCTCCATTCCTCGTAACTGTAACTCTTGAGAAGAAAGTTTGCGTAGATATTTCTCAAACTTGTAGTAGATCCGCAATCTAATAACTGTACGTTAAGTCGACTTCTCATTTCCTTACTTTTAGCCCGAAGTTAAAGCTTCATAACCTCGTTCCCGACTCAGCTAGAATCTTGAAACCCTTTAATTCCTTCTTGAAGACCCTTGTGAGAAAATGTTTTTTCGAACAGTTCTATTAAACTTTAGCTCCTTAAGGGGGAATTTATTCAATTTAGGTTCTTAGGAGAACCTAAAGGGAATCCTAGAATTCTCCTTAATTCAAACTTGCTATATAGTCTATGTTTTGACTATATTCCCTATGCCTTATTTGTCCTCAACACATCCTCAATCATTTCCTTATAGGCAGTAGACAAACTTTTATCTCAAAGAAAGTTTTAGAATCAACTTTCAAACTTTATAACTTATCCAAAAATTTTGACGATCTTACATGACCGAAATATTTTGAGTATTTGCAAAAAATAATTCTGAAAAGATTTGTTGCTTGTTCGAGTCCAAAATGACTCAAAATTCTGTACAAAATGATTAACCTAGAACTTACTCCAATAAGTTCCACCTTAAAATTTGGTATAACCAAAATCTCTTTAACAAAGAAATAACCTTCGATTTTCTTTTAAGAAAGATCGACATGCTTGCCTTGCTCAAAATTCGTCTCTCACCCTGTACTTCAAAAGTTATAGCAAATATAATCAAAATACTTTAACTCAATCATACCTTAATTTTGTTGATGATGCGAGGGTGATGGTGAGTTGTGGGTTGCTGATCAATACCTTGGAACAATTCAATATTCAAATAAAAGTTCAATCAATCATATCAAGAAGAGACAGGTCTACAGAGTGGAAAGCCTGCTCTGATACCATCTGTAACAGCCCGGTCCCAAAAAGGGTAATTATGTGGGGATGGGGTGTTAATGCAAAAAGAATTAATGTTTTGAATACAATTTAACAAACGAATATGTCAAGGATAGGATATGCCATCCGGAAAATCGGGCAACATACCCTCTATAACTAGAGCATATCCCCGTTTATAAATGGCTTATTAGAGAGTAAATGAGGTTGTAATAATCAATAAGCCCTTTCATAGGCCATACGGAAGCAAGTAAACAGATACCAGCAGTCAATAGACCCATTCATAGGTCGACGAAAGAAATAGATACCAATATGCTGAACAAAAGAAGCCCTTCCATAGGCCAAAACGAAGAATCAAGTAGGCATAACAAAGAATCACTACCAAGAAAAGCTCATTATGTATGTAACAAAATCTCTGTTACGTATACTGGTGTTATGTATAATTGCGGTCATACGTAACGGAATAATATCCATTATCTATGTTATTATACATAACAGTTATAGCAACAAACATGACATCGGATATTACGTTATCTATAACTCTCATACAAAATGTTTGCTTCCATTATAAAAGTTTAACTTCCTCCGTTATCTATGAACTTTTACATAACGGTTTTTTCATACATAACACTCTTCATTGCGTGATCTATTACTATTATATATAACGGTTTGTACCATTATGAAAATTCATTTTTCTCCATTATGAAATATACATGGATTAATACATAACGATGTTTGTAATTTAGATAACGCTTTTTTACGTTATGTATGTTTTAATACATAATAGATTTTTACCGTTATTAAATATTTTTAGTTTTCATTATCTTTAGGTCTTATACATAACGGTCTTCTAGTTTCGCTGCTATTATGTATGTTTCCAATGAGTACCGTTATGTATGACTGCTACAAATTTTTTATAGATTTTCAGCAATTAAAATAATTGGAAAACAAAAAAAATAACTGAAATTCCCATAAATCATCGTATATCTAATTCAAAAAATATTCATATCATCCGAATATAGTCAACATTCTCAACAACAATCCAATCTCAACAAAAATGACATAAAACATATTCCATGAGTAACAAATAAAAAGGATAACCATGTATTTGTCTCAAGCAAAAATAATTGAACTGCAAGTCCATCAGTAGTGAGGAGGAGAAAATGTGCTTTGCAGTCCATATTCTGCTCGAGCCAAGACTTATTAACGAGTACTCGGTCCAGCTTGCTTTTAATTGCTCTAGTTGTGGTGGACCAGGTAAAGAAGACACCTGTTGAAATGGAATCCGCAAAACCTTTCGCAGCACAAAAAAGATTAAAAGCGTGATGTGTTTACATTTTACAGAGTCGATTGCCTTTGATAACTCCTTGGGATCGTTAGTAGTGGCAGTTTCAAAATGGGGTAATTCTAATTGGGATAGTGAAGGCTTTTTGTTTTCATTTACCTCCTCCATTATTATTCATTTCAAGCTGTCCCTTCGTGCCATTGATGCTAGGCACAGCTAGTTAATTAATAGATGCAGATATTGATTCATAGTAACAGTAAAAGTAGAAAGTTGGGAACTATGCTGCACTAGTTTATCAGCGCAGAGACTTTGTTCAGCAATCTATATGTATACTATTATAAGCACATAACAGATTAACACAAACAACAAGAACTACAATTTTTAATTTCACCACAACCTCAAGCTGCTGCACGATTGCAGCTATCAGCAGAGTAGAAAAGGGGGCACAATTTACTTTTTAATGTTAATTGCACAGTTTTATGCAGTTATCCTTGCCATAATCTTTGTCTTTCTACTGAATAAGTGATACCAAAGGGCAAATGAATCTTAAACATGCACTAAAAAATATTACTTCAGAGAGTAAATTATTTACCTATATGTATAAAGACTTATGCTACTTCAGGATGGGATTGCTGTAGTTGACGGCGAACATTTTCACCAATATCATGTGCAACACTAACACTAGAAAAAGGGTCAACCTACATGAAGTAAGTATTCACTAATACCGACTTAAATACATTCTGTAAAAGATATATAGACTATAAATTTGATAATCTATATCGTGGATAATAATTAAGAAAAGTGAGGTGATCCAACAAACCTCAACATCCACATCAAGATACAGACTTGATTCGGCTCGCCTTCCTCTCAGGTGACTATTTATAACCCTAAAAAGGTTTGCAACAAAGATGTGTAAAAAAGACAAAATTGTAACATTAGATAACATATCCGAGAATCATGAGTTTATTTCTCTTCATAGTGTAGTTATCAGAAGAATTGTGGAGACACCTACGGACATTTCACCTAATTCTTTATAGCATATCATCTATCTCCTAGATAGGGGAGATAAATTGAAAACACTGCATCTTAATTGGAGGTGTTAACTGTGATATTTTCAAGTTAAATCTAACTAGTACAATTTCAAGAAGTAGGAGATTATAAATCTTCCGGATAAGCCTAGCCAAACACCCTCTGCAACCATACATACATAGATTACATATACCATGTCTTACAAAGCCAAGCAGATCAGGAAGCTATATAAAAGAAACAAGCCAAAAATAATAGCAATAAGAGAAAAGGAACTAGTTCTGTTTGGAATTTGAAAATCTACTTACCTTGACTCCCTCAACCTCAAGTATTGTTTGATTATAAGGTTTATTGAGAAACAGTGACGCATACATGAGATAAGTAAAAGGAAGCAGTAACACCTATTTGACATCTGCAGTGGACATATTCAATATTGCAGCAGCTTTGGGCAGTTCCTGCAAAACATAGGAAAAACTAAGTGACCTACATAATATAGGCTATCATATCTACAGAATGAGTAACAAGATTCATAAGAATAACCATGAACTTTATTAAAAGAAAGAAAGTAAATGAATTATATCAAAATAATGGGGGAAATGTGTAGACGAAATAGAAAATGTATACTACCTTTCATAAACAACTCTGTATCCCCTCCATTCCACAAATTAAAGTTACATAAATTAGGGGTTCGAGTTAGACTCATACCGCTCTTGGATATGATGGCCTTTACCATGTAGAAATTCTCAATAGTTTAATTTTAGAATGAAATCATGTATCAATTCTATGTTTTCAGTTTTTACCATCACAACACAAGTCAAAGCAAGATAGAACCAAATCTATGCAAGAAAATGTTGACTATTAGAATGTAACTCTTCCTAAGCATAAATGTACTAAAACACGCATACCTTTGCCCATTTCCTCCTCTTTTTTTTTGTCCTTGCCTTTTAAGTATATGGTGAATTCCATTTTTTGAATCTTAATTTCTCTTCGGCTAAAGAGAAGGACTAAGTAAATCTGAAATATAAAAGAAGCTTTAGTAGCTTAGCAAATGTTTTAAAACCAAATTGACATTTTTACAGACTGGATTACTATCATACTGTATGCTGAATAACCATCTCTTTCAAATATTTATGACATTACAGAAATATATTATTCAATATTATATTATACCATGGAGATACATCAACTATTTTTAATTATAATTTTGAAGATACACAAACCTGATAGTAAACTATTATGCCCTGCACATCTCGCCCGCAGCACTCAATAATTACTTGTACTTTTACTATTAATCTATACTATAGTATGTAAGACCTGCAAAACATAAAACTGAGGGAAAAATGGAACAAAAACAGAGATGTTATAAAAATAGGAGACAGTTCAACCAAAAGGAAAAAACATGTGTACGAAAAGTTAGTTTATATTTGAAATTTACTAAGGAAAAAACAAATTAAAAGGTCAATGAAATATATAGTAATATGAAACGTGAAGGCGGTAAGATCAGTGACACCTTCAACAACTTTTTTCATTCTCAGATGTTAAGATAGCAATGCATCTCTGACTATTGACACATGTATTTTCGTGAATTTCATTTTTCCCCCTCAACTTTGGTGTATTTAATTCATTTCATCCTTTTTTTTCTTCCTTGTTCCCATCTCTGAATATATATTCGGGATTCAACTTATTAACTCATATAATTATAAGCTATGTAAAAACTAATTTTACTATCTCGTTATTATCTTCTGAAATTTCAGAAGAAAATGTGAATTCATATTAGCAACAACTTGGCAAATCAAGTTCAAACTCAAACCAAGTAATTTTAACTATCTTAGTTGGAGCATACAGGTACTGGTCTCGAGTCTCAACCTTCTCGAGTTCAGGAACTGGTCTCAAGAAAAAAATGGGCAAGAAAAAAAAAATTAACATCTAAAATGGGCAAGAAATCAAACATATTAAGCTCCTTCAGCCTTAGAATATGAACGACTTCAAAATAGAATAACAACTTCTTCAACTGAATGTGAAAAAACCACCTGTATCTAGGAGCGAGATGAGCAGACTTTGCAGTGGTGAGCTCGAGTTCGCATCCTTGAGCACGACAGCGGACGATGATGATAACATAATTTAGAGGAATGAGAACTACTTTAACCTTAGGATTTTCATTTTTCCTCACATGCTAGTCTCTCTCAAATTTGAGAACTAGCTTTGATTTCGCACAAGATGTTCCAATTCGTAGAGGCACGACGGCGGTGGGCGACGACAGCAGAATCAGGAGACGACAAATCGAAACCCAACAACTCCATTTCACAAGTGAAAAATTGAATCCCAGCAACTCTACTTCAAAGCTCGATCCAATTGAAATTTGGACAACAATTTTCAAAGTGAGGGGGAAAGAGAGAAAATGATTGAAGATTTTCGAAGTGATTAAGAAGAGAGAAGCGGGTTTGAAGCTTTTTCGTATAGATAGGCTCTGAATCGCCGTCTCTACTGGATGCCCATAAACCCTAGCCGCCGCTCAGATTGTTGCAGGCAGACGAAGTATTGACAGATCCCTACCCTCTAGCTCAATAGCGAACCTATACAACTCTTCAAGTTCAACCCGCCTTCAAATCGTTGCTTCTGGGTTAGTCGCTCGATTCTTTGTAATTTTCTATTTTTAGTGATATAATGTCACAGTCGTTGCCTTCAGAGGATTCTAGGCTCTCCTTGCCACTTTGGGGACTCCTGGCGATGGCCTTTAAACTGCTTTCGTATGAAGATTTAAGAGTAAAATTCATAAGCCTCTCGAAATTTGAAGCCAACTCCAGAGAGATGACCGAAAATATTTTAGAGAGAGAAGTGCTCTTTTTGTGGATGGATTTCTAGAGAGGAGGAGGAGAAAATCCTCAACACCCACTACTTTTTGTGGATGGCAAATGCTTTTCATTCTTAGAGTAAAAAATTTACTTCTTATTCTGGTGAAATAGTGACTAATGGTTAGGTGGGAAATAGTGGCGGTAAAATTTTTATTAAATAATGGTGAGAGGAAGAGCGGCCAGAAAGATGTACTTCGAAAATTTTCAATGTATATTATTTAATTTTGAATTAAAAAAATAAAAACTAACACATATACATAACAAATATTCATAATGGTAAATGTTACCATTATATAATATGTTTAAACATAACCGAACGCATAATAGTACTAAATGAGCGTTATAAATGTGAATAATAGATAACACTCACAGATAATGTAAGATTCGAAAACGTTATATTTGATCGGAGATAACACTTCTCTCGTAACGGATTTTTGAAATATGCGTTATCTATACCAAAAATGCGCTCATACATAACGGATATTTGAAATGTCCGTTATGTATGAGAGTTTTTTTGGTAGTGAATCAGGTTATCTTCCTTTAGATCAATCATAAAGGCAACATATAGTTAAAGCATAAAGACATGCTATAACTAGACATCAACATGGTTCATAATCAGAGAAGCGGAATCATATCAAGAAAATATTATAAGTCATTAGAGTAGCAAGACACATAGTGAGAATTAATAATACTATATTGTTAAATCATGATCAGCAGCCAACCCACTTCACAGTCACCATCGACCTTTGCATCTCAACCTAAAATCATTTGAAAGAGAGGGCGTAAGTACTAAGGTACTCAGTAGTGTTTTATAAGAAAACTCTGAAAAACTTTAGAAATATCCAACAATAACTAGCAGGGTAAATTCTACTGTGGAGGGGATGCAATGCATCCCCTCTACTATTTGTAGCCCATTTTTTCTATTTCCAATTTTTATTAACCGGCCGATAAAATAATTTTAGTTTCGGACTGTCACAATAGATATTTAAGTGTCACAATAAATAATTGAAGTGTTACGATATGTTAATTAAAGTGTCCCGATAGATTTTTTCGGCCGGCCGAAACTTTTTTATTGACCGGCCGATAAAATAATTTTAGTTTCGAACTGTCACAATAGATTTTTAAGTGTCACAATAAATAATTGAAGTGTTACGATATGTTAATTAAAATGTCCCGATAAATTTTTTCGCCCGGCCGAAACTTTTGGCCGAAATTTTCATTTCTGGACAAAAAAAAATAAGGGCTGCAAATAGCCCAAAAATGGTGGGCCATGGACACATGGCAGCAGCAGAAGCAGGGGATGCATTGCATCCCCTCCACAGTAGAATTAACCAACTAGCAGCATATGGGAAGCAAAATGCGAAAGCCCCTCCAATATTTGCAAAATATTTTACTTCCTATGGGCCTATCCTGGCTCAAACCTGATGTCTACTGCACCCTGAGGCATGCTTTAAGATAAAAGAGGGGTTACCTCAAATATCCCACTGAGTATGCAAGGGGGTTACCCAGCAGTGACTCCTTAGTGATCAAAAAATCACAACCTGGTGACCCAAAGGCCACAACTTGGTAATCTGAAGGTTACAATCCATGAGTATGCGACGGGGTTACCCAGCATTGACTCTCTAGTGATCCAAAGACCACAACCTGGTAACCTGAAGGTTACAACATGATAATAATCATTGCTCATTGTGCTCAATATCCTCTTTAACAATCATTTAATCTCAACATTCAATCATCAATATTCAATCCTCAATACTCAATCATCAATATCCAATCCTCAACATTCAATCATGCTAGAATAGATCATAACTTAGAATGAATCATCTAGGTCTAATTCCTCAATTAATTCCATAGCCTCAATGCCTATCAGGGATGCTATAATCAACCTAAAAGACATCATTATTCTAAAAAGGATATCCTCATCAACAATATCAATACCAAAGTTAACTTATGATCATGATCATCTATGTCTCATATCAACCATGTTATATTATAACACATTATGCTAGCATCGATAACATACTAACTTAAGAGCTCAAACAACAATTCACATCATCATATCCCATAACATAAAAATTTTCTTGTACAGAGACTATTCAGGCAGAGCATAGAACATTTTATTGGATATTTCAATTTGTCCTAACATGCTTCTACAGCTCACTAGCTCAAATCATAGATTAGGTATAGAATCACCCACCTTGATCATTATTCTCGAGATGAAGCAACGACCTACAACTCCCTCCTTGATTCCTTCGGGGTTCGGCTTGTCCTACAAAATTCTATTATCAACTTAGCGATCTATTCGAATATCCTAGAACCCCAAATCACACAAACCGAATTCCTTGACTACGACCCTATCGTGGATTGCACGACTTTAGACACCTCTAATCGAATCAGTCGGAACATGAAACATCATTAAAACAACAATTTAAGATCGTCCAAATCAAAAGATTGATAAAAGATGATGCCCCGTTATTTTTACCCGTTTTCGACATTTTTACCAAAAATCCAATGCCACCTTATATTATATAAAAATTATGAAATAAATCGAGTATATCCTATTTCATAACAGCAACCAAATATCTAAATTCGAGATTTTTCAGACGACCTTTGATTTCAAAATAAAACCCGAATAACTCTAACATTTTAGGCAAAAATCCAAACGACGGGATATTCAAAAATAAAATTCAATGACAACCTATTTCAATGCAAAATAATATTCTGAACAACATTCCAATTGGAACTTTTTCGATTCGGGTCCTCAAAAGGCCCCAAAACCCCAAAATACCAAAATTGATTGGTAACCAAAGTAGGTTCTGTTTTCCTGCAATCTGGCCAATTTTTTGGCCATCGGATGACATTGACATCAAAAGACGAAACGTAGAGCACTTAATGATACACGACATAATAAAATTTCAGCTCCAAAGGAGAAGAAACGAACCGAAATGAGACGTCAGAAGACAGTAGCTGTGCGGTGGAGACGTGCAGGCCGGTGGTGGCGGCTGCTCCGGCGGTGGCTCCAGCAGTCAATCGGCTGCTGGGTGACTCCTCCCCGTGATCCCTCGACCCGAACTCACCCCGCCTCGACTCTCTCTCTCTCGATCTCACTCTCGATCTCTCTCTCTTTCCCCCTCTCTTACCTCTCTCTCACTCTAATCTCTCTCCTCTATCTTTCTTTGGCCCCAAGTTTGGTTGTGAGGAGTGAAATGGAGAAATAAGGGTTGGGGAATCAGCTATATATAGGGGAAAAAGTGGAAAATATCGGGTATAAAATCCGGATTTAAAATACTGATGAAATATTTTCCAGATTCAATTAAAATTTCATTATTCAATTGCGAGGTCCAAATGACCTCCAACACAAAATTTGAAAATATCGAAAGACTCGTTGACTCGAGTACTATTGAACCAACCCATCAAAGAAAAATAAAAAGATCGTTCGAAGAAAATCGAAGAAGGATTGACTTTTTAAAATGAAAATTTGCTAATTCGTACTTTTTACTAAAAATGCTCTCGAGCATTCATTTGACCTTTGATTAAAAATACAAAAACACGAATGGATTCCTTGGGCTATTTTCCATGGGGACAACTTGTCAAAATAAGATTCAAGTCAATACACAAGATTTCATAAAAAAAATCCAAAAATCACGTCATTACGGAAAATTACTATTCACAAGTTAATCCTTTACATTTTTCAACACCGGGACTCCCATAGACCTCAGATTAAAATTCTGAAAACATTGGGAAACTCCTTAGATCGTTATCTTTTAAAGAGTCTAATATCGGTTATATCTTGATTTCCGAAACAAAATTCAAATAGACAATTTTTACAAAAAAGGCTCTTGAAGTCGTGACTTACATTCGTTTCCTTTAATTATGCTCAAATTTTCTCTTAATAATTCCTAATCTTAATTAGGAACTCCTTAATCATATTCTGAAAATCAGGGTTGTTACACACTGTGTGATACTTGTTCATTTGGTGGGTCCTTTCAAGCATACATAACCTGATTTCTATCTTTCTATCACTAATTCTTCTCTGTTCAGTACTTCAAATTAAGGACTAACATGCATAAATGGTGATCAAGCATCCATACAAAAAATAAATAAACTCATAGAAATCAAGCCCCGAGAGATAATAGAAAGAAAGCAATTAAATCAGATTATAAAATCCGTAGCTAGTTAATTTCTATTTAGAAGAAAATTCCCCTTTGCAACATGATTAATGGGTTGGCAGCATATCCTTAATTTTCTGATCTTATTTAATTAAATTTGTGACCATACCCAAAAACAAGATAAACACATTTAGATTTAACTAGTATAGATTACGTGTGTTGCACGCGTAACCTATTATTAGAGACCATAAAATATTTAAAAATTGTAGTATTAATGAATAATTTTAACAAAATATTATAAGTAGCATAAATAGTATTATATAGTATGCTCGTTTGAAAATAATATGAATTATTTGGGCATTCACATTAATAATTACATTTAGTTTATACCTATCAAAAATTTTATCTAAAATTTGAAAGTGATACAATATATGTGTATATATATATTATAAATAGTTGATATTTACTTTGTATAATCAAATTTACGTGTAATTTTATAGGGGATATGAATATGATACATTTTTTGTGATAGTTTTATAGTTATATTACTAATCTACTACTATTATAAAAGGGTGAAATATTACAAATTTTGGTTTACCTATTATATCCCTACTACAACTTTAATTTAAGGGTAATTGTATAATATAATATATAATATGTATTTATAATGTAAAATCTAATATAATATATTAGTTTCCATATGAATCTACTACTATATATCAAAAGATCCTTATTTTACAAAATTGAGATTTCACTAATATATCCCTAAAATATATTTAAATTAAGCACAATAGGGTAATATAATAAATCTACAACATAAACTTTTTATTATCATATAATAGTAGATATAGAATTTCTAGCGTGATTTTTATGCAAATGATCATTCATTTGATATACATATATATGGTAACAATTATTAAATATTATTATTTACTTACATAATATTATATTTAAATTACTTATATAATTTTGATTCGTGCATCAATTTGATATGTGCGTGTGTGTATAAGTTTCTAATTTCAACTAACATGTTACTTTTTAATTAAATGCTAGGCAATTCATTAATAATTTTATAAACCAATAAGATATAAATTATGAATTAATATATATACAATGCATATCACATGCATTCATGTCAATTATTTTTATTATTCTTTTTTTATATGATGAATGTCTGTTCTAATTTATATTTTAGCAACAGTTTAGGGATGTCAAAATTTTCACAATTCAAAAGGTGACATTATTAAAATATTTTAAAAATCATGTTGAATTTCAAAATTGGTCGAGTATATAATAATTTACTTATCTGGGAATTATATAAATATAATTTATTCAATATACTTCAAATTTAAATTTTTACTTATAAATTACTGATTCACATCATGTGATATCATAATTCAAATATTAGTGAACTGAAATAGATAAAAAAAATTGTGATAATGTTACATAATGTACATAAATTAAAATAATTTCATTGCAAAAGAGCGATGTAAACTTATACGAGCACCAAAAAAATTATCATTGCCTACATATTTGTATTAAAGATAGTATATAAAATGAAATACTGTCATTTTGATCATTTATATATTTTTATTAAAGATAAGTATGAAGCTACATAAACTGTTCAGACATGTTCATGATCATGTGCACGTACATTATAATGAACATGTAAGGTTAGAATAATAAATTAAAAGCAAGTAAATGGCATGAGCTTGATAACCTTATTCGATCAACTGATTCACGTCAGGGGGACTTCACAAGTCCGTGAGAAATAATCCACTACTCCATTACAAGGTTATAAAGGCTATTATATGATGACCTCCCGTCACTCGACCCCTTTCCTACACACTACAACCTCTTTCGATGGATTGAATTGTAAGATCCCCCTTACAACCTAGACTCCCTCTAGTTCAGATAGAAAATCTCTTCCGAGACTCCTTTAAAAGTGTGTATGAAAGAATTTCAAACATAGACTAGACACACAATGATCACAAGGATCAAACCTAGTCTACCTGAATACTATATGCTTCAAACTTGAAGTCCTTTAGACTCTCTAGCTCTTGTGTATTCGTAAACCTCAACTGCACTCTAACTAGTCTGATTCCTAGGCTATTTATAAACACAAGACATAGCCTAAATAAGGTAATCAGATTGTCCTAATTTAGATCAAACTCAACAACAAAACTTTCCTTGTTCAAATCGGACAACTCCTAGTTATAAACCTTCCTTGAATAGAACTCACCAATTTCCTTCTTGATCTTCATCTTTGAACAAGGCATCTTCTATTCTGAAACCTCCATCTTGAAAAGGCAGCTTCAACTCCTTGAATCCAGCATGGCACGTCTCTTGGAAACTCTCTGGACAACCATGTACATGATTATGTTCACGAACATGCTCAAGTACATTCTTCGATCTTCAATCAGATTGGCAGCGGAATGTTCATATCATAATGTCCAGAACATGATCTTCAAACTTGAAAAACCAAAACCTTTGTGTTCTTTGAATTGTCATAAAGATCATGATAATCTGTAACAGCCCGGTCCCTAGGCAATCATTTTTAACGGGGACGGGGTGTTAGGCGCAAAAACAACAAGGAAAATTAGAAATCCAAGGGGGTGTTTTTAGAATTAAACTAAGTTAGCGCCTCAAAAACCTAAGCGACTTAACTTTATGACTTGGAAGAATTATCATCTTTAATGAATTAAAGGGGGTCAGAGGATTCAATCGAGTCAAAGGAACGCCATGTCATAGGCCCATCAAAAATTTAAACAGAATCCAATGACAAGCAGACAGGAATTTGACTCTTTAAACAAGACCTCTTCATAGGTCACAACAACTAAGACCCATCAATAGGTCAGAGGCGAATAAATCAAGATGTCTCATTCATAAGACACAGCAAGAAATCAACTTAAGACTAACTAGAAGATAAGCAGAAATGTGCTTGAATAGTAAAGCCCCTTCATAGGCGAACAACAATAATAAGCATGCAAAACCCATTCAAGGGTCAACTGAAAATGAATAGATATCAAAATGCTTAACAAGTACGACTTTTAAAATAACTCGGAATCAATAAAGGAATAATTGTGATGTCAAAAGAACATGCTTCTTCTTTTCAAAGACTTTATTGATATTAAGGAATCGTATCATTTTAGACATGCTAATATCAAGGATCAAATCTCCTATAACAACACTAAATACTAACAATAGAGTATTCAGCAGAAACTTAGCGGAAGAAAAATAACATAACCAAATAGAGTAGCAATTCAGACAACCCCACCAGCAGCACATCATCGGCCTCAATATCTCAACCTGAAAATATTTGAAAAAGAGAGTGTGAGCTCTAATGTAGTCAGTGGGGTTTTATGAGAAACTCTGTATACTTTAGAAATATCCAATTATAAATTGGCGGCATATAGAGAGCAAAACGCAAAAGCCCTCTCCATTTCCGCAAAACCTTTTACTTATTTTCCTGGCGCCTTTCCTGGCTCAAACTTGATGTCTACTGCACCCTTAGGCCTGCTTTTGGAGAGAAGAGGGGCTACCTCAAATACCCTACTGAGTATGCGAGGGAGATTACCCAGCAGTGACTCCCTTTACTTAACAAAGAATCAACATTCGTGACACGAAGGTTACAACATGATAATGTAATAAAACTGTTCTTTGAGCTCTAAAACCTGCTTAACGGTAATTGAATCATAACATTCAATATCAAAACCTTAACCTTAAATCATTAATACTTAATCCTCAACATTTAATTCTCACATTCAATCCTTAATATGAAAGCCTCAATGCTAAATCAAACTAGCATAAATCATAACCTAGATTAAATCGTCTAGATTGTATTATGTAATCGATACTATAGCCTTAATGCCACAAGGGATACTATAATCAACCTTCAAAGCATTACTCACTTAAACAACCTTCCTTAATCATAATATCAACAACAAACTTAACTTATGATCATGATCATCTATACCTTAAATAAATCAACTATAAGATAACATATCAAAATCATAACATCCTTTACTTTATCAAGAGCTCAAATAACAATTAACATAATCATGCTATAACTTCCTTCCTTCCTTCTTTTCCTTTCCTTTCTTGTACAGAGACTAATCAGGCAGAGTATAAAATATTTTAATTTGTAACATCTCAGAATTTCAGAATATCTTAAGAAGTTTTCTAAATTTATTTAGAAGACTAAAGAAAATAATTGGAGTTAAAATAAAGTAAAACAGATGTAAGTCGCGACCTTTTCGTGTATTTTATGTGAAAATCGATTATGAGATTTTGCGTTTGTCTCCGGAAGATAGTCAATATTGGTCTTTTCTGAAATGTAACGACCTAAAGGAAGTTGTTGGTACTTTCAGAATTTTATTCTGACCTCTACAGGAGTCCCGTAATTTAAAATCGTAAAGGAAAAACCTGTGAATAGTAATTTTTGCGTGCGTTCGTGATTCGAAAAATTCACGAAATCCTCCTCATTGATCTAAGACTTGTTCTCATAAGCCTCCTAATTGATCTAAGACTTGTTCTCATAAGCCTATCTTATAGGAAATGACCCAAGGAATCCGTTCGCGTTCACGGATTGCCAATCTGAGGTAAATCGAGCGCTCGGGAGCAAAATCTGTCGCTCAAAATGAATAGTAAAAGTACTTTTTGAAAGGGAATCTTTCTTCGTTTCTCTTCAGACGACCTTCTCGTTATTCAAAGATGGGTTGGTTCAATAGTACTCGACCCAACGAGTCTTCCGGTATTTTCAGATTTTGTGTCGGAGGTCATTTGGACCTCGCCATTGAATAAAGCAATTTTTATTGAATCCGGAAATCACTTTATCAGTATTTTATATCCGAAAAAGTTATACCCGCCCCGGAGCCACTTTTCCTATAAATAGGGGGGCTTGGGCTCATTTGCAATTGCTCATTCTCTCTCTTCTCTCTCTTTCTCTCTCGTTCGTGTTGACCAACGAGAGAAACCCGGGCCTGCGCTGAGTAAATCGCGCATGCGTGCCCAGGTTAAGTTTTATTTGGGGGGAGGGGTGCTGCTGCTGCGGGAGCAGCTATCGAGCGCCGGAAGGCTGCCGGAGAGCCGCCGCTGCCGTGGATGACCGAAAACGCCGTCGTCGTGCCGCCACTTCGGACGTCTCGTTACGGTCTATTTCTTATCTTTATAGTTGAATTTTTAATATGTTATGTGTTTTAAATAGTGCTTCATTTCGTATGTTGAGTGCGTCGTCGTCCGGTGGCCGGAAACCTGCGAAAACGCTGGAAAACGTCAAAAATAAAGGGGCGCCGATCAGTTTCGATTTTTTCCCGTTTTCGCCCATTTTGGTTCGTCAAATCAAAAAAGTTTCTTCTATAAAGTTGCTCGAAAAATTATTTCCTATAAGACTGTCAAGTTTCATAATTTTCCGATAAGTTTTGATTAAAGTCGATTATTTTAATCAGGCGGTTATTTTTATAACTAGAGCATGTGATTTCAGAAAATTCCGAAAATTGTATAGTTTAATAAAGATATATGTGGGGTCATGTCTGATTATTTTCATAATTTTTGGACAAGTAAAAAGTGCAATCGAGGTTTGCTGTGTAAAATTTAATTGAAATGGCAAGTTACGGAAAGTGACCTCTGTCAAATCTTTTAGTCCCATTAAATCGAAAATTATATTTTGGAATTTATTTCCTTCTATATGGAAGTTGTACGAGGTCTCTAGAGTTGCGCATTCTTAATTGAAATATGATTAAAGTAAATAAAAGCTCCAATTAAATTAAAGTCGAGTTCTGAAAATTAGAGTAGTAGTCCTAAAATAAGGTTTGACCTTGTAGGACTTGTTGAGCCGGTCAGAGGAGCTGACAGATGAATATCGAGAAGTTTGACCACCTGAGTTGGTCTAACCGAGGTGGGTTTATTTGCAAAACCTATCTATATTTGAGTTATTAACTCATAAATGTGATAGTCATAGTTAGAATATCCAAATAAAATATTTAAGAAATTATCTGCTCAAGTCTCTGCTAGAGTAATAGTATTATATTGTTGTATAATTAATGAGAACATAGTATTATACTGATGTATAATTATTGAGAACATAGATTATGCTGTGCCATAATTACTGAGAACATAGATTATGTTGTGTCATAATTATTGAGAACATAGATTATGCTTGCCATAATTATTGAGAACATAGATTATGCTTTATCATAATGAGCGAATATAGATTATGCTTCGACATAATTAAATAGAACAGATTATGCCTTGTTATAACTAAAGTCTATGGGGTAAAAGTTAAGGTGTAGAGTTCAAAGTTCATAGTTTATAGATTAAGGTTATAATTTATATTTAAAGTCTAAAAGTCATAGTTTAAAGTTACAATATATTAAATGTTTATTGTGTATTGATTATACTTGTGTATAATGAGTTGTGCTTTTTAGCTTGTGCTTTTAGTATTAAACTCAAGTTAAAGAATGGTTTCCGTTTAAAGAATATGAAGCATAATTGAACTAAGTTGCTAGAGGAATTGAAGGTTAGCATAGTTGCTATATTAAGAGGATGACATAGTTTTGTGCTTATGTCATATTACATGCTTTATAAGAGAACATAGATCAAAGGAATGGCAGGAACTGTGATTCTTGCAGTTGTGATGTTAATCACTAAAGGTGTCACTGTGAGGTAATCCCTGCACACACACGTGATCTGGGCATCACTATAAGGAGTCAATGCTAGGTAACCCCTAGTATACTCAGGGTCAATGCTAGGTGATCCCTGGTACACTCTTCTCAGAAGGAGCTACATGGTACCAAAGAGAAGTAAAAGGTTTGCAGAAATAGGAAGGGCTTTCGCGTTTTGCTTTCCATTATTTGTATTTATATTTTGGATATTCTGTTACAGTTTTTATTAAAGATTGAGTTAAAAGTTTAACCCACTGAGTGCTTTAGTACTCACGCCCAAAATATTTTCAAAATGTTTTTCACAGGTTGAGATGCTGGAGGTGATGGCTCGATGTACTGTTGTGGGTTGATCGTGCCTTGCTGTCTCGTTCAGACTAATGTATTTGCTCATGAGTATGTTGTTATGTGATACAATATTACTCCAATGTTTTCCGCTAAAAACTCTGATACAGTTGCCCCATAGTATGATTGCATGCTATGTTTTATTTTTGGGCTTATCTGAATTGTATTCTTTATTGAATCATGATAAATAAAGTCCAATTTCTTTTCCTTAGATCCAAGCATGTCTCTTTACAGTTTTCGACCTATGGATAGGTCATATTTTGTTGAGTCTTGGATTCTGTTTATTTTCCAGTTGACCTATGAATGGGTCTCAACTTGATTAATTGTTTATGTCCTACGAATGGGACATAAAATTATTTATTTGCCTCTGACCTATTGATGGGTCTTAGTTGTTGTGGCCTATGGAGAGGTCTTATTTATTTGAAGAGTTAGAATCCTATCTATTAATTGTTGGATTCTGTTTGAATTTGACTAGCCTATGAATAGACATTCCTTCAACTTGTTTGAACCCTTTGACCCTTTGATTCGTTGAAAACGATAAGCCCTTCCTAATCATAAAGTTATGTTGCCTAAGTTTTTGAGGCGCTAACTTAGCTTAATTCTAGAAACACCCCCCTGGATTTCTAATTTTTCGTTTTATTTTACGCATAACAACCCCGTCCCCATCCTCGGGACCGGGCTATTACATAATTGGATATTCATCTTGCCCTATCATGCTTCTAGAGCTTAATATCTCAAACCATAGGTTTGGTTTAGAACCACCCACCTCGATGACGAGCACGTGGACGAAGCAACGAGCCGAAAATCCTTCCTCGGGTCTCCTCGGGATTCACCTCCTCTTAAGAAAGTCGATCATTGACTTATCGGCCTTATTCGAGATCCTAAGAAGAAATCGAAATGATATCTAAACCTTCGACCCTTAACTACGACTTAAAATAGGAGAATTAAAAGGATTAAGACATCTGAAATTACTGAAAAAGGGGACGACAAATACGACTATAACAATCAAGATTCCGGATGATTGGCCTCAGCAATGACGTAGATCTTCGAAGGAGCTTCAATTTGAGTACTCATGGGCCTTGTGGTTCAAACTGAGTCGAAAGTTATGGCCTCCGGACGAAACCCTGTCGAACCAGCCGCACCATCCCCCGTGCTCAAGGCGCGCCTTCCCCCTTGCCGGCGGCATATCCCGCGCCCTCGCACCTCTCTGCCCGAGAGGGTACCCCCGTGACCGTGGGGTCCCCCGCACCGGCGGGACCTGGGCGATTCCCGGCAGTGGCAGCTCCTCCTCCACTTCTCCGCTCTCGACTCGCCCAACGCTACTCATCATCTCGGGGGTGCACTCACGAAGAGTGCTCCTCGCTAGACTCTCGACCCTCAAGAATGCGGGAGGAAGAAATGACAATGAGCAAGAAATGAAAGGGGGGATGGCACTATTTATAGGGGAAATCAAAGCTTCCCCTGGAAGCTACTGCAGTGCAACAATACTACTAAAGAAATTCCGGGTTCGATTAAAAGGTTCTTTATTCGAGGTCGAGGTCCAAATCACCTCAGACACGAAATTCAAAAATATTGAGAGGTTTGTTGGCTCGAGTACTATTGAACCAACTCGACTCAGGGTAAAGAACGAGTCGTCTTGAAGGAAAATGAGAAAAGATTCTCTTTTCAAAAATAGAATTACTATTCCATAGAAGGGACAAATAAAATTTCCGAGCGTTCGATTGACCTCAGAATGAAGATCTGGGAACGCCAACGGATTCCTTGAGAAATTCCCTATAGCATAGGCTTGAAGAAACAAGGCTTGGGTTAACACATGAGATTTCGTGAATTTCTAACGATAGCGCTCCTACGGAAAAACGCTATTCCCGCTTTTACTTAATAAGATTTTCGTTGCCGTGACCTCAAACGACCTCGGATTGAAAATCTGAAAGTAGCGGCACGCTCCTTAGGTCAACACCTTCCAAAAGTGACCAAAATCGGTCATAACTGAGCTGGAATCAAACTTCTTGAAAAGATGATTTTACGAAAAATAACCTAAAAATCACGGCTTACAACCGAAACATCCTTATTATGCTCAAAATTCCTCTTAACATTTCCCAATTAAAATTAGGAATTTCTTAATCATATTCTGAAAATTCGGGTTGTTACATCCTACTCCCCTTAAAAAAATTCATCCTGAAATTTACCTCCCCTCAAACGGAGATCTGGATACCTCCTAAGAATTTACAGCCTTATTGCAACGACATTGGTTTGAGACCTTTACTATACGGATAAGAATAGCCTGAGGCCTTCCTTTATAAATTAGTCCTCACGCAGGACTAATCGTTCTTCTTTTCTTCCTCAAAGCTTGAGCATCTTCTATCTTTTCTTTCTTATGAAATCTCTCTTGAAATATCGCTTCACACGAACTCCTTGTGATCTTGCATTCAAGTAGATCCCTAGAAGTTATTCGATCAATGAAAGAAATAAAAGAAAAGAAAAATTCATCAAGCTTGCTCCTCATGCACGGGCCGTGCGGTCTCAACGAGTCCATCCTTCTTATGTCTTGCTTGGCTCCTTTCGTACTTCTGACTTTACTCTTCGCAACTTTGAAAAACTTTAACGAACTCGAACTAGACAACAAACTCGAATTAGTCGGGCACCTCCTTCGATGGTTGCTCGTATGATCTAACAGGTTCCAAACTCGCTTTATCTTCATCTTCAACTTCTTTCAACTTCCTCGTCTTCCTGGGGCGTACTTCGTGATACACGTCGATCTTAAATTCTCATCGCAGTGGTTTCTTTTTCCTCGAAGCAGTAGTCTGAATTTATGACTTCTGCTGGTGATCACCATCGCTTTCAGGTGTAAAGATTGCACTTCTGGACTTTAACTGCATGCTCGGAACTTACTTGCGGATATTCCTTAGATTGCCTCCAAACGTAATGAGCTGAGAAATCTCCTTAGAAACGCGCACCATAACCTCGGAGAACACTATCTGGTGCTTACTTGGATTCTACTTCCTACGAAGAAATACTTATCTCTCGATCTTCCAACAATAACTAAAAGGAATACTGCTATATACTCTCTGCTCTAATCAAGGGTCCACACTCGGGTTCTATGAGTGGGAGCAAGATAAAACGAATGCCTCTGAGTGAGGACTTTATCTTGATCAATAATTCCTTAACAAAGTCAAAAGCTAGAAACAATATAACACTTGGTTATATATGCCAAAAATATTATCTTTTCAAAGGACTTATAAACTTAAAGGGTTTTTGCATATAATAAAGATATGGAAGAAATCAACGGTTAGCAATTGGAAACCGTGCTGAAATATTTTCACAAAGGTGACAGCATAGCCTAACAAGGTAGTGCTATTACTGATTTTTAATGATCAAGGACTATCATCCAAAAAGATTTCAAATTATCCAAGAGGATATAATTGAAGAATTTCAAATGATATAAAGATATTGAAGAGCAATTGATTCAATTGACGAGAATAAATAAATTGATTCCAAAAGAGAATGAATAAATCGATTCTATTGACACAAAAATAAATAGACTCAACAAAACTTCTTATCATACTGAAACTCTCAATCTATCGAACACTAGGTCTATTTTCTTAACGATCTTCTTCAGGTTCTCTCTTTCTTTCTTGAGCATCACATACCTTCTTCTTACGAGGTTGCTATGAACTAGCACGAGTCGAATGGACCTCAATTGGCTGCACTTGGCCGGGAAAGCAACATCCGGGGATCTCTTCCTATCTATCAAAATGGGATACGATAAAGCGACTTGATCTATGGCACCTCCTAGACTCAAATGATCCGACTTCAACTTCTCCTGGAAACACCGATAAATGTGTCTTCAAACTATCTTGGCTACAGTCATGACGACAATCTTCATCTTCATTAATCGGCTTGAAACAAGTGACAACTCGGGGCATCGAACACGACATGACCTTGGATGTCCCTCCATTGAATTAACGAGCCTTTATCGAAAGAAACAAATCTTCATTCCTTGCGAACGCGATTAGATCTTCAGATGAGACTTCTCTTGAGTTGAAAGCTATTGTGTGGGGATTCCTTGAACTTGCGTTAAATTCGCAATCTGATAACTTACCTTTAACTCGACTGCTCATCTTCTTGCTCCTTGCTCGAAACGGAACTTCATAACCTTTTTCCTAGTTCTACTATAATCTCAGAATCCTTCTTAACCTCCTCATAAATGCCCATACGATAAAATGTTCTTTCGAATAGCTCTACTTAACTCTATCTACTTGAGAGGGAACTTATTCAATCTAGGGTTCTTTAAGAGAACCTAAAGGGAATCCTAGAATTCTCCTTAATTCAAGCTTGCTATAGTCTATGTTCTAACTATATTCTCTATGCCTCATTTATCCTCAACTCTTGCTCAAATCTTTTTCTCATGGGCAGTAGATAAGCCTTTATCAAAAGGAGATTTTTAAATCAACTTTCAAACTTTATAACTTTTACTCAAAAATTTTAACGGTCCAAAAATGACCGAAATAGTTTGAGTACAATTAAATCATAATTTAGACCAAACTCATGCTATACTTTTCTTTAAGGTTACATACATATTCTTATACACAACCATGGATATACAAACTCACAATATGATTTTAGACTCAAAATACACATTAAAACTTGTTGAGACATTTAATCGAACACGTTACGTGCACACATTTAAACCACATGATCATGACTCAATTTAAATCCTTTAAACCCAATATGTCAAATACAAACACCTTCATCCTAGGGCTCTAACGTAAAAGAAAATCAAGTTCATAAAACCACTACAACACCTCCAACCAAACATCAACAAAACAAGGGGAAATTAGGGCAAAAATCTCAACTCTAGCAACAATGAACCATAGGAATTCGATATAACTTCACATATAGGTTCAAGGAGGTAAATAAATATGTTCAAGATATCTAGGCAAGAGGATCAATAAAATCAAAAACCCTAATTTTTGGGTATGAACCCCAGATTCAAATCAACAAGAATGGAGCTTAATTATCAAGAGGGAAGTGGTATTAGATTACCTTAGATGATGGATGATGATGGTATAATCCCCTTCCAGAAGTTGAAGGATTTCTTGAGAGAGAGATGGAGGAAAAATCGCCCAAAAGGAAAGAGAAATGAAGAGGAATGAAATAAGAGTGATATTTAAAGATAGAAATCCGGACAGAAAAATCGTCCCAACCTGCGCGACTGCGTGTCTCCCATGGCCGCGCACTAGAGCTCTCGGCCAAACACTCCCCGCGAGCACGCAGGGTTGCGTTGGCGCGCGCCTCGCTCGCCTCAAGGGCGCGCAACTTCCCGCAGCCGCGCACCGCCCCGCGGGCGCGCGACGCTCAAATCAACTCTCTTATTTAAATCGACTCCCAGACATTTCCAACTCTATTTAACTTTAAATTTTTTGAAGTACTTTTCATACACACCGAAAAAGCAGTGGGCGTTGCCCCCTAGCCCCCATCAGGGCGCTTCACCCCCTGAACCCCCGACTCGCTGACCGGGGTGTTCAAGGTATGGAAAAACAGAATTAAATATAAACACACTCATTCATTATCATATAACTCGACAAATTTTAATATTAAATGTTAACATGTATTACACACTTAGTATAATACCACCGTGCTATGACGTATCGGCTCTAGTGAGCCAACCTGCACAAAACAACGGCATAATACATACATACACACATGATTAATATTCAACAATATTAATTCAACTTCATTTACTAAAATTATAATTTATAATTTAGCAAAAAGGGTTGGGGTATCACAATCTCCCCAACTTTTAAAAAATTTCGTTCTCGAAATTAGCCTAACATTTCTGTTACATTTGGATATTGAGCTACGATATCAGCTTCTTTCTCCCAAGTGGCCTCTTCAAGTCCGTGCTGACTCCATTGCACTTTTATTAAAGGAACCTCACGGGTTCGAAGAGTATGACCTCTTCTATCTAACACAGCAACTGAGACTTCTTCATACGTCAAGTCCTTAGAAACTTGCACCGTGTCATATGAAATGACATGACCAGGGTCCGACACATATCGTCTAAGCAACGACACATGGAAAATATCGTGCACACCCGTCAAATCCAGAGGTAGTGCTAGGCGATAGGCAACATCACCTATTTTCTCTAGAATCTCGAACGGTCCCACATAACGTGGCTGCAACTTACCCTTCTTCCCAAATCTAACCACTCCTCTCATTGGTGCAATCTTTAAGAACACTTTGTCACCAATCTCAAAGCTCATGTCTTTTCTCTTCACGTCGGCATAGGATTTCTGACGATCTTGAGCTACCTTGATTCTTCTTCTTATCTTCTCAATTACTTCCACCGTCTTCTCAATGATCTCGGGGCCTAAGAGTCGACGCTCTCCCACTTGATCCCAATGAATAGGAGATCTATACTTCCCCCCGTACAATGCCTCATACGGAGCCATTCCAATAGACACTTGGAAACTATTATTGTAAGCAAACTCCACAAGTGGCAAGTGGCTCTCCCAACTTCCACCAAAATCGAGAACACATGCACAGAGCATGTCCTCCAACGTCTGAATGGTCCGCTCAGATTGACCATCGGATTGAGAATGATACGCCGTGCTAAACTTCAACTAAGGCCCCATAGCCTCTTGCAAACTTTGCCAAAATTTGGACGTAAACCTTGTGTCACGATCTGACACTATCGACACAGGAATGCGGTGAAGACGTACTATCTCATTGATATATCTCTGAGCTAATTGATCCATGCTAAATGTCATTTTCACCGGAAGAAAAGGAGCAGACTTGGTCAACCTATCGACAGCAACCCAAATTGCATAACGACCTCTAACTGACGGAGGTAATCCAACCACGAAGTCCATTGCAATGTGCTCCCACTTCCACTCAGGAATCTCGAGTGGGTTCAACAATCCAGAAGGGCGTTGATGCTCGGCTTTCACTTGTTGACAAGTGATACACTTCAATATGAATTGGCCAATCGACCTCTTCATATTTCTCCACCAGAAAACCATCTTCAAGTCCTTGAACATCTTCGTGCCTCCTGGGTGGACAGAATACGGAGTATTATTATGGGCTTCTTCAAGAATCTTCCTTCTGAGCTCTTCGTTCTTCGGCACACACAACCTTCCTTCGAATAATAGTGTACCATCACTTGCAACGGTAAATCCCTGAATGGAACCCTCTAATGCCCTTTTGTTCATTTTTCATAAGAAAGGGTCATCGACTTGTGCTTCACGAACTCGATCACGAATTAGTGGTTGAACCACTAAGGCTACTAAAATCCCTTTAGTGGTGTTGGAAGGATCCACCACCTCTAAGTTCATCTTCTCAAACTCCTTGATCAACTTCTCTTGCTTGGTTGGAAGATAGATCTTTCGGCTTAAGACATCAGCTACGACATTCACCTTTCCAGGGTGTTATAAGATCGTAGAGTCGTAATCCATTACCAACTCTAACCAACTTCTTTGACGTAGATTCAACTTTTTCTGGCTGAAGAAGTACTTCAAGCTTTTGTGATCGGTATGGATCTCGCACTTCCTCCCATAGAGATAGTGCCGCCAAATCTTAAATGCATAAACCACGGTTGCTAACTCAAGATCATGCGTCGCATAATTATACTCGTGCACCTTCAACTGTCTTGATGCGTACGCTACTACCTTTCCATACTGCATCAAAACACAACCAAGTCCTTGTTTCGAGGCGTCAATGTAGATGACAAAGCCTTCAGTCCCATCAGGAATAGTCAACACTAGGGCTAACACGAGACGTCGCTTTAATTCTTGAAAACTCTGCTCACATTTCTCACTCCATTGGAACTTCTCATCCTTCCTTGTTAATCTCGTCAAAGGACTCGATATCTTGGAAAACCCCTCAATAAATCTTCTATAGTAACCCGCCAGTCCTAAGAAACATCGGACTTCATTAACATTCGATGGCGTCTTTCAATTGCTAACAACTTCCACCTTTGACGGATCTACTTCGATTCCATTTGATGTCACCACGTGGCCAAGGAATGCCACTCGCTCTAACTAGAACTCACATTTTGAAAATTTTGCATACAACTCTTCTTTCCTTAGTGTCTCCAATACGATTCTGAGATGCTCAACATGCTGCTCCTTACTTCTTGAATAAATCAAGATATCATCGATAAAGACTATTATGAACTGGTCGAGGTACGGATGGAACACTCGATTCATCAAGTCCATAAAGACTCCAGGTGCGTTGGTCAATCCAAAAGGTACCACCGTGAACTCATAGTGACCATATCGCGTTCTAAATGCCGTCTTTGGGATGTCACTCTCCTTGATCATCAATTGATGATAGTCGGACTTCAAGTCTATCTTTAAAAACACACCAGCTCCCTTCAGTTGATCAAACAAATCTTCAATTCTCGGCAGCGGGTACTTGTTCTTGATCGTTAACCGGTTCAACTCTCTATAATCGATGCACATTCGCATTGATCCATCCTTTTTCTTCACGAATAGCACAGGTGCTCCCCATGGTGAAACACTTGGTCAGATTAGTTTGTTGTCAAGTAACTCCTGAAGTTGAACTTTGAGCTCTTGCAACTCCTTTGGCGTCATTCTATACAAAGCTTTAGATATTGGTGCCGCACCTGGCACTAGGTCAATGGTGAACTCGATCTGACGGTCAGAAGGAATCCCTGGAAACTCGTTTGGAAATACGTCGGGAAATTCGTTGACCACTGGCATGTCTGACACTTGCACTTTAATGGACCTTGACTCCACTATGCTAACGAGAAATCCCTGACATCCTCTTTTCTTCAACAACTTCACTGCCTTCATTGCTATAATGATTCTCTTAGTTGACCCCGTTCTTGCACGATAGAAGATTAACTTAGGCTCACACGGAAAATCAAATTCGACCTCATAGTCACGACATAGAATCATGGCATGAGTCCCACTCAACCAATCCATACCAAGGATTACGTCGAAATCACGCATCTCCAAGACATAGAGATCTGCTTTCAGCACTCTATCATTGATTTATAGCTTCAGGCCATATGCCATCTTGCTAGAAGAAACCTTCTTTCCCGAAGGAATACTGATCTTTAACAATTCACGACTATCTTTGCATAAAACACCAAGCTTCGAACAGAAACTTGCAGATATAAAGGAATGTGATGCACCAGAATCGAATAACACTAAAGTTGGAACATCTGATACTCGAAGAATACCTGACATAGTATCCTTACCTGAATTAGGGTTTTTTTCCTCGCCCTCCAAAGAAAACAGTCGGGGCTTCACCTTTCTTTCTGGCTCCTTCTTATTCTTCGGGCAGTCATAGGACATGTGGCTTGGGTCCCCACACGTAAAGCAAACCCTCTGCCCGACACGACACTCTCCTAGATGGAACTTTTGGCATTTAGGGCAAGGAGCCCTATCATTGCTTCCTCTCTACGGGCCTGGTCTCTACTGCCACAGCGTGTTTTGCATATGAGCTTTCCCTTTTCCTTTGTCCTGTGGCTCCCATTTTCTCTTGCCAAAGGCCTCACGCTTCCTTTGGTCCTTCAGGTCCAACTGGAGCCCATGAGAGATGGCTTGGGCTCTCTCAATTACTTCACCATAGGTCCTCAACCTTTGGCCCAACAGAATTCTTGCAATTTCGGGACGCAAACCACGCTCAAAATATCGAGCCTTCTTTTCATCCATATCCACGATGTACGGAGCATAGCGGGAGAGACGGTTGAACCGCCTTTCATATTCGATCACCGTCATTCCTCCTTACCTTAGATTGAGGAATTCGGTCTCCATCTTAGTCTTGAAAGACTCGGGAAAATATCGGGTGAGGATCAACTCTTTCAAATCAGTCCACACCAAAGCTTGGCGTTGCTCGGACGTCAAAGTTCGGGAATGGGTTTTCCACCAAAAGCTCACCTCTTCCGCAAACTGGAAGATAGCACAGGAGGCTTTCTGCACCTCAGTGCACTGAATGTACTCGAAGATCCACTCCATTTCCTGGATCCACTCCTCTGTCGCTTCAGGACCTTCACTTCCTTTAAGCCTAGATGGCCCCATCCTTCTAAACTGTTCGACTACATCGAACGCCTCTTTCTGGAGCCTTTCTCCTTCAGTCACTCCTCCTCATCCCGTTTGCTGGGCTATGAGACCCTGGAGCGTCTCTAGAAAACCTCGGGCAAAGTCGGACCCGTTCTCTCATGGTGGGGGATCATAGAGACCACCCCCTTCATTACTTGATTCCTCTACTTCATGCGGAGCAGGAGCACGATGCGGCGGCATCCTAAATCTTTTAGGCACACTTGCCCATTAGGTTAATGTCATTCTTAAAGCTAATTCGAGGACTATTTAAACACTTTTCATCATTTCATAATCAAGAAAGCACACAACTTCCAAGATTTCATTTCTTTAAAATGTGTATCGGGAATTTTAAAACATCATAGTTGATCGCGACAACAGATACATTTCATTCATCTTTATTGTCCAACTTCGGACCATTCTTTTCTTCTTTATCATGCTATCACGATTATTCAACTCTTTAACTTATTTCCCGACACACTCTATGTATACACCCCCATTTCATATTACTCATACTTGAAAATCTTTAAGAGTACATACCTTACGATCGGAGTAAAGCCGAGTAGCCATCGTGAACAACCACCCACATTTCTCACACATAAATCAAACACATACATAACAAGTCTACATGAGCGTAGACTTGCTCTGATACCAATTTGTAACGCCCCAAACCACTCCGTTTGGCCACGTCACATAACATACAATTTACTTACTTATTTTTGTGTGCTTAGTTTAATAGGAGCGGATGCTAAGGTCAAAAACATGATAATAGCATAATAAGGTAAGACATCATAATTTTCAATATAAATTTTTCACAATTAAGCATGCAATCTATCATATCTATTATGTCACACAACATGGTTTTAAGTAGAAGCATCGTGTAAGCCCATCCACAAAATCATACAATCATCTAACCTATCGGGCTCATAGGTCTTACATAACCCGCCCGTCTAACACCCTAATTTAACATACATAATACAGGGTTCAACAATACAGTTCACACCAAGAAGACTCTAAGGTCGAACGACCCGCCTTTAAATTGTTTTACATAATATCAAGTTATATACATCATGGCCTACAAAAGATCGGGCTATTCCCATCCCCAATAACCATTGATCATAAGGTAAAAAGGATGATCAAAATAATAATAATAATAATAATAATAATAATAATAATAATAATAATAATAATAATAATAATGTGAGTATTTTCAAAAGAAGAGCATGCAAAAAGATAAACACAAGCTTGTGGGGTTCTCTTGTGTTCACAATGCCCCTACCTAGGCCTCGACTCATCAACCTAAAATTCATTGAATGAATAGGGTGAGTATTTAACAACATACTTAGTGGGGAACACTGTAAACAGTTATAGCCAATTGCACAAGTGAAAATATAACATATGGATACTTTTTTTCTTTTGTGGAGACTAGTCTCAATCCCGTAGGGCCCAAACATCATGATGCCCCCGTTAATGAACGTCTTTATCCCTGTAGGGATGTCCGCAAGCTTATTATCCCCCAGGAAGGACATTAACGAGTCTATTATCGATCCCGAAGGATCTCTTTATCGACCCCGAAGAATCTCTTTTGTCGATCCCGAAGGATCTCTGTTCTGCCCCGAAGGGTCTCATTCATACTTATACAATCAAAGCACAACAATAACTATAACCTTACACGTGTTCACAGTTTAGAGTTACCCCACCTTATGAGACACTTTAAAATCCTTTGCCATGCACAAGTTGTCCTCCTCGAGCCCCAATACGTCGCCTAGCACATTTAAATCCCTTTTTCATTTTAGATGTCGAGTCATACAATTAAATCATAATTTAGACCAAACTCATGCTATACTTTTCATTAAGGTTTCATACATATCCTTATACACAACCATGGTTATACAAGCTCACAACATGATTTTAGACTCAAAATACATATTAAACTCCTTGAGACATTTAATCGAACACGTTACGTGCACACATTTAAACCACATGATCGTGACTCAATTTAAATCCTTTAAACCCAATATTTCAAATAAAAAGACCTTCATCCTAGGGCTTTAACGTATAAGAAAATCAAGTTCATAAAACCACTACAACACCTCCAACCAAACATCAACAAAACAAGGGGAAATTAGGGCAAAAATCTCAACTCTAGCAACAATAAACCATAGGAATTCGATATAACTTTACATATAGCTTCAAGAAGGTAAATAAACCATATGTTCAAGATATCTAGGCAAGAGGATCAATAAAATCGAAAACCCTAATTTTTGGGTATGAACCCTAGATTCAAATCAATAAGAATGGAGCTTAATCATCAAGAGGGAAGTAGTATTAGATTACCTTAGATGATGGATGATGATGGTAGAATCCCCTTCCAGAAGTTGAAGGATTTCTTGAGAGAGAGATGGAGGAAAAATCGCCCAAAAGGAAAGAGAAATGAAGAGGAATGAAATAAGAGTGATATTTAAAGATACAAATCCGAACAGAAAAATCGTCCCAGCCCGCGCGACTGCGTGTCTCCCATGGCCACGCACCAGAGCTCTCGGCCAAACGCTCCCCATGAGCGCGCAGGGCTGCGCCGGTGCGCAACGTCCCGTGGCCGCGCACGACCCCGCGGGCGCACGACGCTCAAATCAACTCTCTTATTTAAATCAACTCCCGGACATTTCCAACTCCATTTCAAGCGAGACCCTCGATCAACTCAGCGTTAGGGTATTCAAGGTATGGAAAAACAAAATTAAATATAAACACACTCATTCATTATCATATAACTCGATAAATTTTAATATTAAATGTTAACATGTATTATACACTTAGTATAATACCACCGTGCTATGACGTATCGGCTCGAGTGAGACAACCTGCACAAAACAATGGCATAATACATACATACACACATGATTAATATTCAACAATATTAATTCAACTTCATTTTCTAAAATTATAATTTATAATTTAGCAAAAAGGGTTGGGGTATCACAATTTCAAATGGTACAAATGGAGAATTTCAATTGATACGAAGGTATTGAAGGGCAATTGATTCAATTAACAAGAGAATAAACCGATTCGAAAAGAGAATGAACAAATCGATTCTATTGACACGAGAATGAATGAATAGACTCAACAACAAAAAAAACCTCTATCATACTGAAACTCTCAATCTACCGAATACTAGGTCTATCTTCTTAACGATCTTCTTCTTCGGGTCTTCTCTTTCTTGAGCACCACGTACCTTCTTCTTGGTGAGGTTGCTATAGAATAACACAAGTCGGTTGAACTTCAGATGGCTTCGCTTGGTTGGAAGATAGCTCTTTCGGCTGAAAGCATCGGCTACAACATTCGGCTTTCAAGGGTGATATAAGATCGTACCATCAAAATCCTTCACCAATTCTAGCCATCTTCTTTGACGGAAATTCAACTCCTTCTGGGTGAAGAAGTACTTCAGCTTTTGAGATCGGTGTAGATCTCGCACTTGCTCCCATAGAGATAGTGCCTCCAAATCTTTAATGCATAAACCACGGTTGCTAACTCAAGATCATGCGTCGCATAATTATGCTCATGCGTCTTCAACTATCTTGATGCGTACGCCACTACCCTTCCATGTTGCATCAAAACACACCCAAGTCCTTGCTTCGAGGCGTCACTGTAGATGACAAAGTCTTTAGTCCCATCAGGAATAGTCAACACTGGGGCTGACATGAGACGTCGCTTTAATTCTTGAAAACTCTGCTCACACTTCTCACTCTATTGGAGCTTCTCATCCTTCCTTGTTAATCTCGTCAAAGGACTCGATATCTTGGAAAACCCCTCAATAAATCTTCTATAGTAGCCCGCCAGTCCTAAGAAACTTCGGACTTCATTAACATTCGACCGCGTCTTTCAATTGCTAACAGTTTCCACCTTTAACGGATCTACCTCAATTCCATTTGATGTCACCACGTGGCCAAGGAATGCCACTCGCTCCAACCAGAACTCGCATTTTGAAAATTTTGCATACAACTCTTCTTTCCTTAGCGTCTCCAACACGATTCTGAGATGCTCAGCATGTTGCTCCTTGCTTCTTGAATAAATCAAGATGTCGTCGATGAAGACTATCACGAATTGGTTGAGGTACAGATGGAACACTTGATTTATTAAGTCTATGAAGACTCCCGGTGCACTGGACAATCCAAAAGGCACCACCGTGAACTCATAATGCCCATAATGCATTCTAAATGCCGTCTTTAGCATGTCACTCTCCTTGATCTTCAGTTGATGATAGCCGAATCTCAAATCGATCTTCGAAAACACACCAGCTCCCTTCAATTGATCGAACAAATCTTCAATTCTCGGCAGCGGATACTTGTTCTTGATTGTCAACCGGTTCAATTCTCTATAATTAATGCACATTCGCATTGACCCATCCTTTTTCTTCACAATTAGCACAGGTGCTCCCCTTGGTGAAACACTTGGTTGGATTAATTTGTTGTCAAGCAACTCCTGAAGTTGAACTTTGAGCTCTTGCAGCTCCTTTGGCGCCATTCTATACGGAGCTTTAGATATTGGTATCGCACCTGGCACTAGGTCGATGGTGAACTCGATCTGGCAGTCAGGAGGAATCCCTGGCAACTCATCTGGAAATACATCAGGAAATTCATTCACCACTAGCACATCAGACACCTGGACTTTAGTGGACTTTAACTCCGCTATACTAACGAGAAATCCCAGACATCCTCTTTTCTTCAACAACTTCATTGCCTTCATTGATGTAATGATTCTTTGAGTTGATCTCGTTTTTGCACCATAGAAGATTAACTTAGGTACACCCAGAAAAATCAAATTCGACCTCACGATTACCACATCGAATCAGGGCCTGATTCTCTCTCAACCAATCCATACCTAGGATTACGTCAAAATCACTCATCTCCAAGATATGAAGATCTGCTCTCAGCATTCTATTATTGATTTCTAGCTTCAGGGCATACGCCATCTTACTAGAAGAAACTTTCTTTCCCGAAAGAATATTAATCTCTTAACAATTGACCACTATCTTTGCATGAAATGCCAAGCTCGGAATAGCTTTTTGGCACAATAGCTCGTTAGGTCTATGTCATTCTTAAGGCTAATTTGAGGAATACGAAAGCACTTTTCATTATTTCATAATCAAGAAAGCACACAACTTTCAAGATTTCATTTCTTTAAAGCGTGTATCGGGAATTTAAAACATCATAGCTGATCGTGACAACAGATACATTTCATTCATCTATATTGTCCAACTTCGGACCATTCATTCTTTTATTTATCATGCTATCACGATTTATTCAACTCTTTAAGTTCTTTAACTTCTTTCCCGACACACTCTATAATACACACCCCCATTTCATATTACTCATACTTGAAAATCTTTAAAAGTACATACCTTAGGATCGGAGTCAAGCCGAGTAGCCGTCGTGAACAACCACCCACATTTCTCACACATAAATTAAACACATACAGAACAAGTCTAAAGGAGTGTAGACCTGCTCTGATACCACTTTGTAACGCCCCAAACTACTCTATTTGGCCACGTCACTTAACATACTTGTAACGCCCCAAACTACTTCGTTTGGGCACGTCACTTAACAAATAATTTATTTACTCATTTTGGAGTGCTTATTTGAAATTGAGCGGAAGCTAAGGTCAAGTTTCATTATGAGGAACAAAATCATAATTTCCAATACAAATTTTTTCACAATTATAACATACAACCTACCGGATCTAATTTGTCACATGACATAGTATTTAATGGAAGCATTGCATAGGCACTTAATTTTATGCACTTATAATAAAATGGGCGGAAGCTTAGCTCAACAAGCATGAATAGGCATGACGTCATAATTCTCAATGTAAATTTTTCATGAATTAGCATGCAATCTATCGAATCTATACTAACACACAACATAGCAGTTGATGGAAGCATTGTATAAGCCCATCTACGTCATCCATACAATCATCTAGCCTATCAGGCTCATAGGTTGACACAACCCGTCCGTCTAGCACCCTAAATCAACATACATAATATAGGGTTCAATAACATACTTCACGCATAGAAGGCTCCAAGGTCGAATGACCCGCCTTAAAATGTTTTGCATAATATCAAGTTATATACATCATGACTACAAATTAGGGCTAGTCCCATCCCCAACAATCATTGCTCATAAAAATAAAAAGAGAATGATCAATGTAATATTAATAGTGCAAATATTTCAAAGAAGGAGCATGCAAAAGTAAACACAAGCTTGTGGGGTTCTCTTGTGTTCACAACGCTCCTACCCAGGCCTCGACTCCTCAACCTGAAATTCATTGAATGAATGGGGTGAGTATTTAACAACATACTTAGTGGGGAAGACTGTAAACAGTTATAGCCAATTGCACAAGTGAAAATATAACATATGGATACTTCTTTACTTTTGTAGAGACTAGCCTCAACCCCGTAGGGCCCAAACATCATGATGCCCCGTTAATGAACGTCTTTATCCCTGTAGGGATGTCTGCATGCCTATTATCCCCTAGGGAGGGCATTAATGAGTCCATTATCGATCCCGAAGGATCTCCTTTGTCGACCCCGAAGGATCTCTTTTGTCGACCCTGAAGGATCTCTGTTCTGCCCCGAAGGGTCTCATTCATACGTATACAATCAAAGCACAACAATAACTATAACTTTACACGTGTTCACAGTTTGGAGTTATCCCACCTTATGAGACGCTTTAGAATCCTTTCAACCTTGAAATACTCCTTTGTCGTGCACAAGTTGTCCTCCTCGAGCCCAAATACGTCGCCTAGTACCTTTAAATCCCTTTTTTCATTTTAGATGTCGAGTTATTCAATTAAATCATAATTTGACCAAACACATGCTATACTTTGCTTTAAGGTCTTCATACATATCCATATATACAATCATGGATATACAAATTCATAACATGATTTTGGACTCAAAATACACATTAAATCTCCTTGAAGCATTTAATCGAACACGTTACATGCAGTCATTTAAACCACAAGATCAAGACTCAATTTAAATCCTTTAAACCCAATATTTCAAATATAAACACCTTCATCCTATGACTCTAACATACATGAAAATCAATTTCATAAAACCATTACAACACCTCCAACCAAACATCAACAAAACAAGGGGAAATTAGTGCAAAAATCTCAACTCTCGCAACAATGAACCATATGAATTCGATATAACTTCACATATAGCTTCAAGGAGGTACATAAACCATATGGTCAAGATATCAAGGCAAGAGGATCAATAGAATCAAAAATCCTAATTTTTGGGTATGAACCCTAGATTGAAATCAACATAAAATTGGTGTTTAATCACAAGAAGAAGAGGTATGAGGTTACCTTAGATGATGGATGATGTTGGTAGAATACACTCCAAAAGTTGAAGAATTTGTAGAGAGAAATGGAAGAAATATCGCCCAACAAGAGAGGAGAAATGAAGATGAAATGAATAAGTGTGGTATTTATAGATAGAAATCCGGATAGAAAAGTCATCCAGCCCGCGCGACCGCGTGTCTCCCCGCGACCGCACACCAGTGCTCTCGGCCAAACGCTCCCCGCGAGCACGCAGGGCCGCGCCGGCGCGCGCCTCGCCCGCTCCGCGAGCACGCAACGTCCCGCGGGCGCGCACCACCTCTCGGGCGCGCGACGCTCAAATGAACTCCCTTATTTAAATCGACTTCCGGACATTTCCAACTCCATTTAACTTTAAATTTTTCAAAGTACTTTTAATACACAGCGAGACCCCCGATCAACTCAGCGTTAGGGTGTTCAAGATATGGCAAAACAAAATTAATATAAACACACTCATTCATTATCATATAACTCGATAATTTTTAATATTAAATGTTAACATGTATTATACACTTAGTATAATACCACCATGCTATGACGTATCGGCTCGAGTGAGACAACCTGCACCAAAAACAACGGCATAAAATATGAAAATACCATCATAATTAATATTCGAAGAATATTAATCCAACTTCATTTTCCAAAATTATAGTTTATAATTTAGCAAAAAGGGTCGGGGTATCACATTAACTGTTGGAAGTCGGTTCAGTCGGAGTGGAGGGGCCTTCTTCAATAGTGCGCTACCTTCTCGATCGCTTGCCAAAAGGCTTCAGGTTTCTTCTTCTTTTGACAAAAATTATGGGGAGATAGTCTCTCATATCCAGCAACTCACCTCTTTGATGGAGAATTTGGATCTAATCACTGATGATCATGCTAATCCGGTTGAGAAACCCTAATTTCTCCGTGAATGTTCCAGTTTGATGGTTAAAACTGACTTTGCGAACATTCTGTCGCAGTTGTGATAGCACATACGATGCCCAGTGAACTCTGCATCGGTTGTAGATAAGTGCCATCAGATGAGCACGTTCGACACTAAAGCAAGTATAGTCCAAATTGCCTCTCAGGCAGTGGGTGACTATATCTTGGAGTTGGATGAACACCGACCGAAGACTATCTTTCAGTCTGTGTGAGTAATCATTGTGCTCAACTCTTGGTTTCGTCCATTGACTCCACAATTCTACTTAGTTAGGCATGACTATTGAGCCTACCTGTTCACCTGCTCCGGGAAGATGGAGGGTTTCCATTAATGTTTCCTTAGAGATCACGATCGGATATCTTCTGACTGTTGAAATGATGTTGCCATTTTCCTGCGACTTGGGAAAAGATGTAGAACTCGGCAACTAACTCCGGAAAGCATCGTCCAAAGTGAAGACCTTGTGTGAGAAATTGAAAGAGTTCAATTTCCTCTGCTGCTGAGACTAAGCGATGGAACTCATCAACTTTAAGTCTCTTCATCATGAAGTCCAGTTCTATCAACTTGTCTCTTTTCAGATTAAGAGCACGTCTAGCTGGATCGATGTATTGAGCGGGCGATTCCATTCTGCAAGAAAGAGAGTATTTTAGAGAGATTGAATGGATTATAGAGAGAGAGATTCAAAGCAATGCAATGAGACTTTAGATAGATATGTGATCTTTTCATCGATATCTCCTTAGCATTTAAAACAAGATTTACATGCATATACTTTGAGTTGCAATCGAGTACTCCTCAGCTGATCAATTTAATAGATTTGACCCCTGAGATGCTTTCTGTCATCCATTAAGGGTTCGTTGAGGTGAGGTAAAGAAAAGAGTCCTCAATTGTCAGGGGTTTTGAGGTATATAGAACGTCTATGGCTTGGTGAAGAAGGGTTTGGAGTATATAGGATATGTTAATGATAGAATGAACTTATGTGTTGAATGGACTTGGTGTGGAACTCAAACTTGTGGCTTGAACGATGTGGCGGATGTTGGTGTTGTTGATGGTAGACGTCGAGTATGGCTTGTGAAAGATGGATACGTCGATGTGAATCACAACCCGATAGTCTCTTCGAATCTCCAACGTACTCAAAGTTAAAATCTATAAGTTGCTCTTCAGGTAGCGAATACCTGTTAATCCTTCTTGTGGATTAAGGGATACCCTTGAATAAGATTTAAAGTTGCTAGCTCTAAGAATATTGTTTTATATCTAAAACAACAAATGATTTAAATTTGGTTGAGACACAATTGGATGCAAAGGCAAAAATCTTCAATAATGTCTAAAGAATAATGTTCAACAATGGATCCCTATTTATAAGAGATAGGGCACGAAATTATGTGCCTAATGGACTTAAAAATCTGATCCAAATAGTTCTCCAATTAAGCTAGGAAATTACCTAAGCTAGAATTCTATTCAAGATGGGAAATTACCTTAAATAAAACCTAGTCAACCTATGACTCAATAAATTCAAAAATTACATTATTTAAATACCAAAAATGACTCAAAATAAATAAATACTATAGTATAAAATAATACTATAGCATAGGTATGAAAAACCCGAATATAATGAAACGGGTATGGAAATAACCTTGCGCACGGCCCTACGATCGTGGATAACTTAGGCACGGGCCGTGCCTATGTCTCTGGTCAGATTTCTTCATGTTGGCCTTCATCTCGCACGACCGTGTCTCTAGTTTCAGTCCTCCGCACGATCGCGCCATGTCTTGGTGACTCTTTTTCATCTTCAAACTTCAATATGGTCACCAATGTCGAGCTATCTTGGCTTGGTTCTTTCTTGACTTTCTTACGAACCATTGCTTGAAAATAATCTTGCAATCTCTTAGCTTGAAGCCTCGTAACTGGACCTCACATTTGTAACTCCGGATTTAACTCATTGTTGCTACACGCGGTCTCATTAGTAAATTTCCAGTTCATGACGTTTAAGACGACCCAATGGATGCTAACGAGTAAGTTCAGAGCTTGAGATAAAATTCGAGATGTGCGATCTTTATACATGCAAGCGATGGTGATAACTAGTGGGAGCAGGACAGTCAGACTAGCACCTTGAAGAAAATAGAATAGTACAAGGAATACTTGCAAGCACGAAAAGGTCGAACCTAAAAGAATTTAAAGAAGAAGACATAGTAGGCTTCCAACCTGATAGAGAGTGTAAGGAAACTGCCCGAAAAGTGCCTATTCGAATGCGATATCATTAGCAGATTATATGAAATGGTGCATCGCGATAGCTCTCTTAAAGGGTAAAGAGAGGTGCTAACGTTCAAGCTTTCAGGAAGATAAATCTGTCAGCAAAAGCAGAACGAGTATAGAATATTCAAAGAAGTATTTTAGCTAGAAAGAGAACGGAAAGAGGGCTAGAGGTTGAGAATTAACCTAAAGGATCAAAGAACCATATTGGTTCCAGGAAGGCAAGGGCAGAAAGTAAGGTTTTAAACCCTGAGGACATACTTTGATACACCTTCTCAAGGATAAGGAAATTTCGGGATGAAATTTATTGAAGGGAGGTAGAATGTAACAACCCTGATTTTCAAAATATGATTAAGGAGTTCCTGATTAAGATTAGGAATTAGTAAGAGGAAATTTGAGCATAATTAAAGGAAGCGGATGTAAGTAACGACTTCAGGAGCCCTTTTTGTAAAAATCATCTATTTGAATTTTGTTTCGAAAATTGGGATATAATCGTGTAACACCCCAGATTTTCAGACTATGATTAGAGGATTCTTAATAGTAATTAAATAGTTAAGGAAGAAATTTTAATAAGGTTTAAGTGAAGTCAGATGTCAATCACGACTTTAGGGGTCAGTTTTCGTGAAAACGTCTTTTCTGAAATTCTAATCTTAATTCTGTTTTGGCCGATCTTGGTCTCATTAGAAAGGTTTTAACTCAAGGAGTGTGTCAGTGTTCACAGAATTTTATTCTGAAGTCATTTGAGTTCCCGGTGATGAAAAACGTATTTAAAGGGTGAATGAATAGTAACTTTTACGTGCGTTCGTGTTTTGAGAAATTTACGAAATCCTCCTCGTTGATCCGGGTCTTGTTCTGTCAGGCCTCTCTTATGAGAAATTACTCAAGGAATCCATTCGCGTTCACGGATTTCCATTCTGAGGTCAATCGAACGCTCGGGCGCAAAATCTATCAGTCTGAATGAATAGTAAAAAGTAATTCTGAAAAAGGAATCTTGGCTCATTTTTCTTCTGATGACCCCGTCTTCATCTTGAGTCAGGTTGGTTCACTACTATTCAAGCTAACGAGTCTCTCGGTATTTTCAGATATTGTTAGATATTGTTTAATTTCTTGTTAGTAGTTAGAAATATTTGAAGGAGGCCGCTAAGTCGATGATTTAACTTTTGTAGGAGGAAATGAGCCTCGTGGGAATTCGAAGAAGGATCACCAGCTCGTTACTTCATCTTCTGCTCAGTGATCGAGATGGGTGAATCTATACTCATCTAAAAGTTCGAGCTAATGAGCTCTAGAAGCATGTTAGGGCAAATGAGATATCCAATAAAATAGTTTGCTCTGCCTAATTGATCTCTGTACAAGGAAGGAAGGAAAGGAAAATATTATGTGTGAATTGAGCTCTCAAGCATGTTTAGAAATGCTAGAATTGTTAAGTATTGATTTTGCTTAGAATGAGATATTAAAATTGTCTTTAGTTGCAATTCGTGTTTATATACGTTCATTTCATCATATTTGAATGTTGCTATTTTGCTAAGATTCGTATAGTTAAAGGACTGCCTTCTAGGGTTATAGATAAAATCCCGCATAGGCTGAGATCATGTTAAAGTAAAGGATTAGCCCCTAGACGTTGCTCTAGGTTTGGTTTTGCTAGCAAGGTTAAGAAAGAAAGGAACTTAGTATTTTTCTTAAGCAGGATTTGAGCTCAGAGGACTTTGAACTTTGATCGTTAAGTGAGTCACTGTTGGGTTTATCCCTCGCAAACTCATAAGGATATTCGAGGTAACCCCTCTTGTGTCCTAAGGCATGCCTAAGGGTGCAGTTAACATCAGGTTTGAGCCAGGATGGTCCCAAAAGAAAAGAAAAGGTTTTACAGTTATAGAGAGGACTTTTACATTTTGCTCTCCATATACCATCAGTGATTATTAGATATCTTGAAGTTTATTTAAGTGTTTTTATTAAAACCCACTGAGTACATTAGTGCTCACGCCCCCTCTTTTTCAAATGTTTTGAGGTTGAGATACTGAGGATGTTGGTTGGCTGCCAAGATTGTTTTGCTACAGTATAAGTTTCTTTTGAAATCTCATGATATTTCTGCTACTCTAATACACTCTTTATAATTCCTAAGTTATATTATGTTTATCGAGATTCTAGGAATATTCCCCAGATATGATTATATATATAAGTGATGCATATTAAAGTTCTATTCCTGCTTTTCGAGTATATTTTCCTTTCGCCTATGAAAAAGCTTGTGCACGTTGATATCTGTTTATTCGCTTTGACCTATGAATGGGTCTATGCTTGTTGGTATATGATTAGTTAGTCTTTTCATTTCGCTAAGCATGTTTCCTTCTTAATCAAGTAAACCAGAGTATCATCGCCCATCTTTTGAAAGTAAGCCTTTATTCGTAAACCTTCTTTGTTAATCTTCCATTAATCCCTTAATTAACACCGCGTCCCCATTCGTTAATTCTCCTCTTGGGACCGGGCTGCTACAAATCGATATTAGACTCTTTAAAAGATAACGATCTAAGGAGTTTTCCAATGTTTTCACAATTTTAATCTGAGTTCTATGAGAGTCCCGGTGTTGAAAAATGTAAAGGATTAACTTGTGAATAGTAATTTTCCATAATGACGCGATTTTTGGATTTTTTATGAAATCTTGTGTGTTGACTTAGATCTTATTTTGACAAGCCATCCTCATGGAATATAGCCCAAGAAATCCATTCGTATTTTTAGATTTTTAATCAGAAGTCAAATGAACACTCGATAGCATTTTTAGCAAAAAGTACGAAATAGTAAATTTTCATTTTAAAAAGCCAATCCTTTTTCGATTTTCTTCAAACGACCTTTTAATCTTTCTTCGATGGGTTGGTTCAATAATACTCGAGCGAACGAGTCTCCTGATATTTTTCAATTTTGTGTTGGAGGTCATTCGGACCTCGCCATTGAATAAAGAAATTTTAATTAAATCTGGAAAATATTTTATCAGTATTTTATATCCGGATTTTATACCCGATATTTTCCACTTTTTCCCTTATATATAGCTGATTCCCCAACCCTTATTTCTCCATTTAACTCCTCACAACCAAACTTGCGGCCAGAGAAAGAAGGAGAGAGATTAGAGTGAGAGAGAGGTAAGAGAGGGGGAAAGAGAGAGAGATCGAGAGTGAGATCGAGAGAGAGAGTCGAGGTGGCGTGAGTTTGGGTTGAGAGAGTACGGCGAGGAGTCACCCAGCAGCCGATCGACTGCCGGAGCCACCGTCGGAGTCCGGCCGCCGTCGCCGGAGTAGCCGCCACCGCCGGCCAGCACGCCTCCACCGCACAGCTACTGCCTTCCGATATCTGGTTCCGATTCGTTTCTTCTCCCTTGGAGCTGAAATTTTCATATGTCGTGTATCTTTAAGTGCTATACGTTTCGTCTTTTGATGTCAATGTCAACCGATGGCCGAAAATTGGCCAGATCGCAGGAAAATTGAACCTGCTCCAGTTACCGATCAGTTTCAGTATTTTGGAGTTTTGGGGGCTTTCGAGGTCACGAATCGAAAAAGTTTCAACTGGAAAGTTGTTTGGAGTATTATTTTGCGTTGAGATAGCCTGTCGTTGAATTTTATTTTTGAATATCCCGTCGTTTGGATTTTTGCCTAAAACATTAGAGTTATTCGGGTTTTATTTTGAAATCCAAAGTCATCGGAAAAATCTCGAATTTAGATATTTGGTCGCTATTATGAAATAGGATATACTCAATTTATTTCATAATTTTTGGATAATTATAAGGTGGCGTTGGATATTTGGTAAAAATGTCAAAAACGGGTAAAAATAGCGGGGCATCATCTTTTATCAATCTTTTGATTGGGAAGATCTTAAATTGTTGTTTTAATGATGTTTCATGTTTCGACCGATTCGATTAGAGGTGTCTAAAGTCGTGCAATCCGTGATAGGGTCGTAGTCAAGGAATTCGGTTTGTGTGATTTGGGGTTCTAGGATATTTGAATAGATCGCTAAGTTGATAGTAGAATTTTGTAGGAGAAGCCGAACTCCGAAGGAATCAAGGAGGGAGTTGCAGCTCGTTGCTTCATATAAAGAATAACGATCAAGGTGGGTGATTCTATACCTAATCTATGATTTGAGCTAGTGAGCTCTAGAAGCATGTTAGGACAAGTTGAAATATCCAATAAAATATTTTATGCTCTGCCTGAATAGTCTCTGTACAAGAAATTTTTTATGTTATTGGATATGATGGTTTGAATTGTTGTTTGAGCTCTTAAGTTGGTATGTTATCGATGCTAGCATAATGTGTTATGATATAAGATGGTTGATATGAGATATAGATGATCATGATCATAACTTAACTTTGGTATTGATATTGTTGATGAGGATATGATTTTTAGAAGAATGATGCCTTTTAGGTTGATTATAGTATCTCTGATAGGCATTGAGGCTATGGAATTGATTGAGGAATTAGACCTAGATGATTCATTCTAGGTTATGATCTATGCTAGCATGATTGAATGTTGAGGATTGAATATTGATGATTGAGTATTGAGGATTGAATATTGATGATTGAATGTTGAGATTAAATGATTGTTAAACAGGATATTGAGCTCAATGAACGATGATTATTATCATGTTCTAACCTTCGGGTTACTAGGCTGTGGTCTTTGGATCACTAGGGAGTCACTGTTGGGTAACCCCCTCATATACTCATGGATTGTAACCTTCGGGTTACCAGGTTGTGGCTTTTGGGTCACCAAGTTGTGATCTTTTTATCACTAGGGAGTCACTGCTGGGTAACCCCCTCGCATACTCAGTGGGATATTTCAGGTAACCCCTTTCTAATCCTAAGGCATGCCTCAAGGTGCAGTAGACATCAGGTTTGAGCCAGAATGGGCCCATGGGAAGTAAAATATTTTGCAAATATGGGAGAGGTTTTCGCGTTTTGCTTCCCATATGCTGCCAGTTATTGTTGGATATTTCTAAAGTTTTTCAGAGTTTTCTTATAAAACCCTATTGTTAGGAAAAACTATCAAGGAACCTCTAGATAAGGTTTTGATGAGATGTCAAAACTATTTATGAAAAACTGACTAAAATCCAAGCTACAGATCTGAGCTGACCAATCCAGAACATCAAAAAGGAACTCAATTAAAGCTGAAGTTAACCAAACTGGAGTATGCTCTACCAGCTGGAAGGATATGTCAATCAGTCAAAACTCAATTCAACTAAGGATTCGAAGAGACGTACCAGTCAAAACAAACTGACAGCTTAGTCAGTTAAGCTGAAAGAAAAATCATCAAGACTGAAGAAACTAATGAGAGATCAGTTTAAACTAAAAGCTGGAAGTATCCAACTGATGGCCAAACTTAACTTCAGCCAAACTGAAGTAAACAGACAAAACAGCTAAAGGCCAGAACTGATGTCAGCGAGCTTGTGATTAGTCAAGCTGACAAGAAAGCTCAAGAAAGAGCAGTCAAACTGACAAGGTAGTCAAAATCTTGTGAACAGTCAAAGCTGACAAGAAAGCTCAAGAAAGAACAATAGAACTAACAAAACCATTCATCTACTTGAGATCAGTCAAATAGGAGGAAGAAGCTCAAAACTGCCAACTAGAGTAATAACCAAACTGAGCTAACAAGCTCAAAACTGCCATTTGGGGTAATAGCCAAACTGAGCTGACAAGCTCGGAACTGCCAACTGGAGTAAGAGCCGAACTGAGCAGACAAGTTCAAAAGTAATAACCAAACTGAGCTGACAAACTCAAAACTGCCAACTGGAGTAATAGCCAAACTGAGCTGATAAGCTCGGAACTGCCAACTGGAGTAAGAGCCGAACTGAGCAGACAAGTTCAGAACTGCCAACTGGAACTCAAATTTGCTAAAACTGGAGTTCAGAATAGCCAGCCAGAGAGTCCTGGAGTTATTGCTCTAAGTGAAGATCTTGGAATAAATGCGTCAACTGAGATCCTGGAATTTAATATCCAATAGATCGATTGGCAAAACAACAGCTACTGTAATCAAAATCGATTGGCAAAGCAACGGCTACTTCAACCAAAAGCTCCAGCGATCATAAAGACCATCTGCCATTGATAAGCCATCAGCGCTACCGATCAATGGAACTCAACGGTCATAAAATCACTCCTCTATAAAAGACGAGTGAATCAGACTTTCGAAAGGACTTTCGACTTAAGACTTATCGCAATACTCATTCATTCAAGCAGAGCTTTCTTTCTCCCTCCATTACAGCTCAAGGTCAACATTTGTTAAACTGCGAGAGTCCGACTGAGAAGAAGAGTCCACCAAATCAAAGAATTCAGCTAGCTATTGATAATCCAACCAGAGCAATCTTCTCAGTTTCAGCAATACATCGATCAACTATCCAGCTCAATTGAAGGAGCACATTAGTTGATACCCCCTTGTTCAAGACTAACCTCTTGAAGATCGAAAGAGATCTAAAATCTTGTAAAGACGTCAATAGCACCTACCTTCCTAGCGAGCAGTTAGAGACTTCAAGTGTGAGCCGTCGACGCGCTGAGGTAGCGAGTAGTTACCAGATTCAGCCAATTGTCTTTCATTGTGTAATTTGTAAAGAAACTCAGGTTATATAGTGAAGCTTCCCTTCTGCGGAAGGAAGAGAGGACGTAGGAGTTTGAGACTTCAAACCTTTATAAATCATCTGTGTGCTATACTGTTTTGATTATTTGCATATCTTTGAAACTGTACATAAGCTCACACAATCTGCACTCAAGCTGTCATAAGTACTTAACTAAACTGTGCATAGATAAGTTACTAAGCGAGTCAAGGGCCCTTATCATTCCGCAATTAAAGTAAAAGTTTTTAATCTGTTTATTCACCCCCCCTCTAAACTGATATCGACTCACCCGAGACCAACAAGTGGTATTAGAGCGGTTGATTCTAAGGATGAGCCGTTTCTGCAGATCAACTGAATTAGATCTACTTATATGTGCTAACATTTCAAGCTATGGGAAACCATAAGCTACCTTTGTTTTCAGTTGAAAATTATGATAATTGGAGCAGGAGAATGAAGGCGCATCTCTACTCGATCCATGAGAATATGTGGGAAGTTATTGAAGATGGTCCAATCATTATCATAATGGACAATGACGCTCACATAGTTGATATCAATCAACCAGCCAGGATCCCAAAACCAACTAATCTTCTCACCGGTGAAGAGAAGAAGTTGAAGAATCTAGAGTTCGTTGCTCAAGCTGCACTATTTCAAACTCTAGATGAGGACAGAATAAAGGACACAAAGAACTGCACAACTGCCAAGGAGATATGGGACTTACTAGCAGATCTATGCCAAGAGTTTGAAGCCATCAAAGGAAACAAGCTCCAACTGACAGTCGACAGATATGAATCCTTCAAAATGCAGCCAGAAGAGTCCATCTCAAGCCTTGAAACCAGATTTCTAGGTATCATCAGTGAGATGACCAACCTGGGGAGAAGTTATCCCCATTCTGAGATGAACTCCAAAATATTGGATAATCTCATCGAAGAATGGGACATGAAAGTGATAGCTACAAAAGAATCAAGAAATCTAAATAGCATCACTCCCGTAGAACTGTTTGGTTCACTCAAAGCTCACCAGTACAGTTTAAACCGGAAGAAGGAAGCATCAACATCATCAGCTCAAGATGCAACCTTCTATGGTGAAAGGAACTGGTTTAGAGACACTGAAGGAAGGAACAACTTCCGACCTAGGAGCTTACCGGCCAGAGAGAATCAAGGCGGATCTTCATCCGAACGAAAAAGAGAAACAACTGAAAAGAAGGAAAACTTGACTGAAGACATCAATGATCAAATTCAGTCAGTTACTAGGTTGTTAGAAAAGCTGAAGAAAGTCAGAGACAAACAATCAGTTTCACCTCAAACTAATGAAGTCTAAAAGATGAGAGAACTCATCAAACAGCTGAACGATCAGCTGAACCGTTCAGGGGTGGCAATCGAAATCTAGGAGAATGTTTTCACTGCCACAAACAAGGACATTACAGATATGAATGTCCGGAACTCCCTGAAGACAAGAAAGCCAAAGTGAGGATAAGCTTCTTCAAAAGGAAAGTAATGATTACAAATTACGAGAATGCCGTCCTAGACGATTCAGACTATCCATCTGGAATTGATTCTGACGGTTATAGCTCAAATGATGAAGCGCTCTTTTGCCTCATGGCTGACAATGATGAAGAGGTTAGTACAGCTGATTCTCAAACCTCCTTCTATCATATTAATGAAGCAACTGTCTCTAGCAATGAACTTAATATGAAACTTATGATGCTAGAAGATCAATTGGCTTCAATATCCTGCTTACATATTGAACTGAAAGATGAAAATGATGAACTGAGAAATAGAGTTAGAAAACTGAGCATTGATCATGAAAGAATGAATTATCTTAAGTCTCAGTTTGTGGAATTTGAAAAGTTGAAACTAAGAACTGTCGATCTAGAAGCTAAGAATCAAAAACTCAAGCAAGAGATCTATGAGAGAGAAAAAGTAACTCTGAAGTTCAAAAAGGGATCTCAAACTCTAGATGAGATATGAAATCATCAGAGAACTGGAACCAGCAGCACAGGGTTAGGATATAGCAAGTTCACTGCCTTAGAGAAAGGAAAGACAATTGCTCAACCTAGTGATAGAGGAATCCTAAAAGGATTCACCAGGTCAACTCATGATCAGCTAGCTGAGCCAACTAAAGGCAAAGGAATATTGAGAAATCCTCAAACTCAGCCCAGGCAATTCAGTCAGTTCTCCCAACCAAAAACACCAATTCAACTGACGCTAAAATTCCAGCCAAGACCATCAGTTCACTCAAACCAATCCATTCATTCAAAGCCTTCAGTTCAACAGAGACACCAGCTCAGCACAGAATGCCTTCAAGGCAAACTGATAGATCAGCTCACTTTAGAAAGAAAAACCAGTTTGGATCTCAAGCCTATCCTGCCAAGAAGTTCAATCAGAACACCTATAGGACAGATCAAAGAAACTCATTTCAACTCTATCATCACTATAACGAGTACCTGGATTCTAGAAATGAATCAAGAACTGATCCAAAAGGGTTCAATCTAGCAAACTAGAAACACACAAGGCATTGGCCTGATCGAAAGGTTCAAAGGTCTTGAGATAACAACATTTTAGTTGAATTATTTTACCTACTAGCTTTCAACGCAGGTACCATTTAACTGATTCAACTCAAAACAGAAGAGTTGTAAGAAAATTTAAAATGATCAAGCGATCCAAATTAGTTGGATCTCTGAATGATAAAAAGCCAAAAGTTTGGCAAGTTTGGATTCCAAAGAACTTGATGTATCAACAAGGACCCGATATGAAACGGGTCCCTAAATGATAGTCCTTGTTTTTGCAGGATAAGAGCATCCTATCTATGAAGAAAACCAAAGATATCTGGTATCTAGATAGCGGGTGCTCCAAGCACATGACCGGAGGTAGAGAAGATCTCGACGGTTATGAAGAAGTCAAAGGTCCACTTGTCACATTTGGAGACAATTCCAAAAGCCGAACCATTGGAGAAGGGTTCGTGGTCAAGGGAAAAGTTGTAGTAAATGCAGTTGTTCCTGCTCAGCATCAGCCAGCTGTGCGACAATGGCTACTCAGTTGACTTCACCAAAAACTCCTGCAACATAAGAGACAAGTCAACTGGAGTAATTCTTCTCACTGGTATAAGGAGAGGAAACATGTATATTGTTGACTAGTCAACCGGCAACTCAGAAGCTTGCTTTCTTTCAAAGGGATCAACTGAAATAAGCTGGCTATGGCATCGACGATTGAACCACCTCAACTTCAAAATAATCAACTATCTAGCCAAGAAAGAGCTAGTTGAGGGGCTTCCCAAGGGGATTTATAAGAAAACAGGTGTGTGTGGACCATGTCAAAAAGGGAAGCAAGTGAAGTCATCTTTCAAGAATAGGAGCCATCCACCAGGAACAACTGATTGCCTCCAACTGCTACATATGGATTTGTTTGGTCCAGTCAGACCACAGACCCTAAAAGGTAAAAGATTCACTCTTGTAGTAGTTGATGATTTCTCGAGATATACGTGGGTGGAATTCTTGAGAAGCAAAGATGAAACTTACGACAAGCTAACGACGCTGATCAGAAGGTTGCAAACTGAAAAAGAAAGATCAGTTCAAAGGATTCGTTCCAACAATGGAACTGAATTTGTGAATCAGCAAATGATCAGTTTTCTAAGTCAACTTAGAATCACTCATAAACACTCAGCTGCAAGAACTCCACAACAAAACGGTGTAGCTAAACGGCAAAACCGGACGCTTAAAGAAGCAGGTCGAGCAATGATAGCTGATGCCAACATAGCTGAAAGTTATTGGGTTGAAGCAGTCAACACAGCTTGCCACACTCAAAATCGAAGTGCAATCGTCGCCGCACATGACAAAATACCCTATGAGCTGTATAAGGGTCGTCGTAAGCCTTCCATCTCATACTTTAAAATATTTGGCTGTAAATGTTATATTCACAACAATGGCAAGACTCAACTGAAAGCCTTCAGTGCTAAAGCTGATGAGGGAATATTTCTTGGGTATAATTCGCCTCACGCACAAGCTTACAGAGTGTTCAATAAACAAACTCTTGTTGTGGAAATAACATGTCATGTTGTATTTGATGAATTTGATAATGAGTATAGGAACAAAGAAATAATAGACACATCAGTTCAAGTACTATCTAGTGAAACTGAGAACTCACAGGACTATGTGGATCACATTGTTCCAGAGCGGCTTGAAGTTTCACTAGAAGAAGACAATGAAACTGGTACTAAACTAGTTGCGAACAATATGGTCAATGAAGACACAAATCGTGCTGAGACCATAAACCCCACAACTGAAACGGGAGGAAGAACTGATGAAGATGCTGAACTAACTGATGAAAGGGTGACTGATGACATCACCACAGTAGAACCAGCTGAAGCTATCTTGCCCAAATGGCTCCGAAGCCATCCAACTAAGAAGATAGTTGGTGATCCTCCAAGAAGTTGAGTCCAAACCAGGAGTTCAACTGAGCATGCATTATCAAATATCTCAAAAGAATCATAAATCTTGGACTATGGTATCCCAGAGATGACAGTTTGAGTCTAATTGGTTATTCAGATTCAGACTTTGGTGGATGCAAAATTGACAAAAAAAGCACCAGTGGAACATGTCAGTTTCTTGGAAGCAAACTGATATCCTGGTTTAGCAAGAAGCAGCACTCAGTTGCCACTTCAACAACTGAAGCAGAATATGTAGCTGCTGGAAGCTGCTGTGCTCAGATACTCTGGATGAAACAACAGTTGAATGACTACAAAGTCGAAACTGAAGAAGTACCTATATTTTGTGACAACAATAGTGCAATTGCAATATCTTAGAATCCAATTCTGCATTCAAGAACTAAGCACGTTGACATAAGACATCACTTCATCAGAGATCACATCGAGAAAAATGATATATGCATCAAATATGTTAACACTGAGAAGCAGATAGTTGAAATCTTCACCAAACCATTGCCTGAAGCAAGGTTTATGGAGCCATGCATACAACTGGGACTACTTGAACTAGCATCAAAGGATGAAGATGGTCAATTGGATGAAAAAGGCCAAGAAACCTTTCTAGCTGAGGAGAGAAACTGAACCGAAAGGCTTCAACTCAATAGAATGAGTAGTTCATAACTGAAAAAGTCGTTAAACTGATCAGTTGGACACATAAGCTATCAGTTTGAAATGAAGCGAGAAGCTGTGCAAAGAAAGTAAACTGAAGCTGATCAGTCTACCCCATTAGCTCAACTGAGTCATCAATTCATTTGCTCAAACTGAGGCAAGAAGCAAGGCAAAGTTGGTCAAATGATCTCAACTGATGATCCAGTAAGTCAAGTAGAACGTACCAACTGCAAAATGATCAAACTGATGAAGAAATCAAAGGAACTGGAATCAAATCAATGAGACATCAGTTCAAAAGTCAGCTGAAGGAAAGCAGCAAAACTGATGAACAGCTGAACTGAGAAACAGCTGAATTAAAGTTCCAGCAGTCAACGCCAGTAAGGAACTGATGAGGAAACGTCTCAGTTGGAGCTGATCAACATGGAGGTCATCAACTACAGTCGAAGCCAATTGATGACGTAATCAGTTTTAAGCCAAGAAGAAACTGCTAGAGAGAAAAGATAAGTTCAAAACTTCAATAGTGGAAACGGTAAAACACGTGTCACTCAAATATTACTATTGAACTCTCTCTCTCTCCCCTCATTTATCCCCAATGGATAGAATCGAAAGGCCAATCGATGGATCGATTGAAGTAATCCTACCGTTAAGATCTAGACATACGAAACGTCCCAACCATTGGATGAGCCTCATTTCTCAATACAAATAAGTCGGCTGAATATTTGAGATAAGCTTTACACTTTTACTGTCGACTTACCTCTCTCTCTTCTCTGACTGAAAGCAAAACTCTTCAACCTTTGAAGATCAAATCTTTACTTTTCAAGATCAATCCCTATACCAAAAATCTTTCATCAAATTATCATGGCTAGAAACTCCACCGGTCGTATTCGCAAGAGATTTAACTTTTGTCAATCTGGAGAGAAGACTCCATAGTGTTCTGGGAAAAACTCGACAGAGATAAGTTCTTCAATCCAGCCGGATTCATTCAAGCCTGTAATGCTTCCTCTCTGAGTGGAATAATCATCGAAAAGCTTTCTCAAGCCAAGCTGAAGACATTTCTGGAAGATTTTCCAGAATGCATTTATCCAGAACCAGTTGCTGAATTTTTCTTAAATTCAAATGGTTCCTCAAATCCTAAAGAGATCAGATCTGAAGTAAGAGGACATGAGATTATCATGACAGCTGAATATCTAAGCAACATGTTCGATCTACCCAACAAAGGACTCAAGTTGGAAGACGTTCAAATCAACTTCCAAGAAGCTTATGATTTCTGGAAAAAGGAAAGCGAGACTCAACCATATAAAAACAACCATCTCATCTCAAGGTTTCAAGATGAATATCAAGTGCTAGCTGCTATCGCCTCAAAAATAATGGTAGGAACAACTGGCAGCCAATGTGAAATGTCAGAAACTAAATACAAAATCTGCGCTGCCATTACAACCGAATGGAGATTAACTGGGCCCAGTACTTCTTCGATCAACTAAAGAGATACGTGGATATAATCGAGAGCCGTGGGATGATAAAAAGTTCCCTCAAAGGATTGGGTACATTAGTCGAGTTAGTGTAATTCTGGAGAAACAGTTCTCCTGGATAACTGAAGAAACAAAATTTAAAAGCATAGTCAGCAATGATTTCATCTCAAAACCACTCCAAATCGTAGAAATCGATCTTGAGCAAGCTGACTAGCCAAAAAGGAAGAAGCCTGCAGCTGAAGGCAAGGGAAAGAAACAGGTTACTGGCACATCTCAGGATGACTCTGATGATGATATTCCTCTGGCTCAGAGATATAGGTCCCCAGTCGGTTCCTTGACAATGAGACAGCAAACTGGGTCAAGCTCAATTACAGCTGGAACCGGCACATCAGCTCAACTGAGATCATTCACCAGGCAACAGAGCTCAGTTGCAATTAGAGCTGACACTGCTGGGCAATCAGCCAGACAAGCAGCTGCCAGATCAGCTCCGAAGAAGCAAGCTGGTCAAACAAAAAGGAAAATGATCTTACTTTCTCAATCCAAGACCAGAAAGGAATCAAGCCCCATTCCAGATCCAACAGTTCCGCCAAATCTAACTGTTGAAGATATGGCTCCTTGTGAAAACCCAGAAGACATCATCCCTGCAAGAGGGATTCCTCACGACGGAGCTGGGGCAGATTACTTTCAAATGACATGCCCCCCAATGGCTCAAGTTGAAGGGAACATAAGAGCCTACTCGAAAGGAGAATCTGTGAAGAAATGGGCTGATGAGACAACACAGAAGCATATGGCTCAACACTATGCCCATGAACTAACTGGTCATGAAGAACTATTTTACACTTTGACCAGGTACATCTACTGGTTTTTGTGGAGACATGTGTATCTCTCAGAACCCTTCCTCTCATTGCTTGCTTTCCATGGGATGAGCTTCTGGAAGTGAGAAGAAGAATGGAGTCTATGGTGGACGGACAGTGAGAATGCGGAATCACTAAGGGCAAACATCTTATGAGGCAGCTACAGCTGAGAAAAGAATGCTCAAACCCATCAAAAGGCTCGATGAAAGATGTTTTTCATGAACTGTGCAAGCTCCAAGGCTTAAAACCGCCCACCATCACCACAGAGAGAGAACGAGAAAGATGGACGCACTTTCATGTTCAACACAAATGGCTATTCAATGAATTGACGAAGAAATCACAAAGCCATCAGTCTGGACAACCGTCAATTGCAGATAGAGATCAAACATTCGCCCCAGTGGATGATCTCATTGATGAAGTAATAAGAGAACTCAACTCTGAGAAAGCTCCTCACTCAGCTGAAGTTGAAATCAACATAATTCCCAAAGAGTCAGAAGAGTCAGCTGAGAAAACTCAACAGTCTGAGGAGCCAGCTGAACCCCAAACCGCTCCTTCCCAAGAGCCAACTGCTGACAAAGGAGCCACCTCATCTATTCCTCCAGCTGATCCAGAGCCAGCTGAGACTGACCAGTCAGCTGATCAGTCAGCTCAAAAGGATGATCAACTTGCCTACCAAGACAACATGGAGAAGAATGAGCTAACCCACACTGTTCCTTGTGAGGAACTAATTGGAGCTGAGGCAGGAGAAGAAGCTGACCCAAGAGCAGTTCAACTCAATGATCAACTAAGCAGTTCGACAGTTCAGCTCCCGGCTTACTATGTAGAACTGATCCACAGCCTGCAGCAACAGGTTAAACTGCACACGGAGCAAATCCAGCGGTTGCAAGCTCATCCAAGACTCTAGTCAGCTGAAACTGAGTCATCAAGCAACGATGAGGATGAGGAAGGTGACGTCACAGAACCGCTTGCCAAGAGGAGGAAAACTGATCACAAGAAGGACTAGTGGCTGATCAAGTTCAAACTGATTAGAAAAGCCCTTAGTTTACTTCTTGTAATTCAGTTTGTCATTATTTATTTTTGATATATAAAAAGATTATCTTTTTATTTTCAAATAAATGTCGAACTTCACATTTATTTTTGAATATTTTGACCATTGCAAAATAATGACACTTCTCAAAGTCATTAAATGCCAACAACCAAAAGAGGTCAGGGACTAGTATCATTCCAACCATTAGATCTATGAGCCTGCCCAAACACTCATAAAAAGCCCTTTCTTTCAAGCCTCTTAGAAATACTCCTCCTTCGCTCTCAAAAATTCTCTCTCTCTCTCTCAAAGCTCTTGAAATCCCTCCAAATATCAGCCAATCCCAAAGACGGCCAAATTATCCAGATCTCTAAATTCCTTCAAAGAGCAACTTATGAGAGACAAATTCCTTGATAGGAAAAAATTTCAATTGATTCTAAATGAATCAAACAATCCAACCATTCTGTCAAATCTTCACAAAACAGGAATTCTTCACTACCTGGAAACACCACCAAAGTTCTTTAGATAAAATGTGGTGAGTGAATTTTTGCTTCAAGAAAAATTGTCTGCAGATGGAAAGACAGTATCATTAGTGATTTAAGGACGGCTACTTCAAATCACTGAGAGAACGATTGCAGAAGTGTTCGAGCTTCCACAAGAAGATTCATTAGTTCAAGAACTAAAGGAATCTGCAGAGTCATATTGGAGAGAATGGAAAGCTTCAACCTGCAACAAGCAATTCAGTTTTACAACAGCTAAAACTGATCTGAAGCCCGAGTATGGCGTTCTACTTGATATAATGAACAAGATGATGTTCGGGGCAATTGAAAGTCTGAGTCAACTCACCCAAGAGAGATACAAGGTTATGAGTCACCTTGCTGAAGGGCGACAAACAAACTGGGCAGAATTTGTCTTCCAACAATTCAAGCATCAAGTCGTCAAGGCCGTTAACTCAAAGAAATCTGGAAAATTTGAGTCTAAGGTAGGACTTGTTCTAAGAATGAGCAAGATGATTAAAGATCTGCTTAATCTTCCAAATGATGAATCACTACTAGTCCTTATCTCTGACTGGATTCCCAAGAAGGGAACTGCTCATCTTCAGTCACTAAGAAAGAAATGAAGAACCAAGGCCAAGACGAGCAACAACACCTTGAGCAACTCAACTGCCAATGTCGTTCATTCTCCAAGATCAAAGAACGGATCACCAGTTGATTTCCAGGTTTGCTCTGATCCAGATGAGCTTATTCCATTCATCAGAATCCCTCATCCAAACTATGGAGTGAACTACTTCAGAAGCACATGCCCTCCTCTCCAGCTGACTGAAGAAAATATTCGCACTTTCTATAGTGGTGAATATGCAGTCAAAAGTGCACAAAAGGAAGTGACTAATCTCCTTCTCACTCACTTTGCTTTTGTTGCTCAACGTGACCAAGAGTTGTTGAAACAACTCTATCGGTATTTCTATTGGTACAACTGGAGACATTCGATGTCCATCCAGTCTCATTTTTTACTAACTGCCTTTCATGGCATGAGCTACTAGCAACGTGAAGAAACTTGGAGCATTAAATGGATAGAATCGTCAAATCCATTCCCTCTAACCATTGTGCAAGTCCAGCACATCATGAATCACCGGCTTGTCAACAAAATTCCAGCAACCGCCTTGTTGGCTGAATTCAAAACCAGCATCATGCCTCAAGGAGCTATGGTTGCAAATCAATCAGTCAACTGCCCAACTGGCTCGCTTTGCTGAAAACTGAACTTTGATAATTTATCAAGTCAGTCAGCTGAGCCATCACGACGAACTCCAACTGCCACAGAGAGAATAGAACCACACCTATCACATACTGAAGTCGTGGCTCCTCAGAAGAATCTAAGGCATGATGAGAGCGACAGTGATGATGAGGATACTGCCACATCACCAAGTCTCCTATCCAACAGCTATGTTACTCCACTACTCACATCCAGCTCAAAAGGCATGCACTTGATTATAAAAAATGATCAGTTCAGATCGTCGCCAAAGGGAACTTCACAATCCCTCAATCAAGGGATGAAAAACTCATCAATTTCCATTCAGCAGTTTCACCAAGCCCGGAAGACAGTAAGGCCTGAACTGCCAAAGAATAGAACTGGATCTGTATCAACGACAAAGCGATCAAACTGCTCGAATGGAAGCAGTGGAACTAGTCCAGCTCGGCCCTTCAAAAAGAGGAAACTGACTCAAGAAAGTCAAGCAGCTGACCAAACGAACTGACCAGTTCGGTTCAGTTAGAGCTTCAGTCAGCCCATCAGCGATGACTGAAAACATGACGAAACTGATCATCCAACCGCTGAATTGACAAACCAATCAGTTGGACTATATCCCAACTGACTCCGGATAAGTTTCTCTTAATCCTCATGATTATCGTAACTTAATTATTACCGTTGTGATTATAAAATTACTTATATTATATTCAACAACTACAATTTGAAAATAGGGTTTTCTCTCACAAGTTGCCATTAATATCTCTGCATTGATATTAAATCAACTCTTCAAAGAAGAAAAGAGAAATATATTTTTCTAATGAGATATAAATAGCAAAATCTGTAGAAAATATTTTGCTATTTATGGCAACTACCCCATTTTCAAAATAACTCCATCTCAGCCACATGATCATAAAGTTGTTTCACGATCGAACGGCTAAGAAGCATGCATCATTAATTCAGCTAATCATCCATCAAATCGGATAGTTGATCAGCTAATAGAAGCAACCGAGTGTCCTCGATCAATGCATGCAAAGCTGAATATATATATGCAAGGAAATGAAGGCTCCGATCATCTGCAAACTCTCTCTCATCCTTGCTTTGATCACCTGCAAACTCTCTCTCTCAACACACTTGCATATCTAACAACACCATCTCTTTGTAGAAATGAAGCCTTCATTTCAGATAGTAGATGCCAAATCACTCATAAACAAGCTCAAGAAAAATAAGACTCTTAATCTAGAGCTTCTTAACGCACGTCTCGGCCCAGACAATTTCCAAAGAATCATTCGGCCATTGGAGGAAACTGGGTTGTTGCCATTCTTGACAATCATGCCCGTCAAGAATATACCTACCCATGTTGTGGAGTTCTACCACAACACGATTATCTCCAGCAACAACATCATCTCCACCATTTAGAATAGAGTGATCACGGTGACAAAAGAGATTATGATGTCTACACTTCTCCTCCCCGGTGAAGGCCCAGACGTGATGGAACTGGAACTACCGTGCAAATATGCACTGTGGGGTCTTTGGAAACATCCTCACGTGCACCATCATGACTGCTCACACAAGCTGAAGGAAAGCTTGCCCAGTGAGATCATCCAACTCCTGGATATCACCGATCATATCCTGCATGGGAACTTTGAGACGGTCCAATTCTCCGAGATCAAAGCTCATCTAATGGCCGCTCTATACTTCGGTTGTAAAGCCGACTGGGCCTCCTTCATTCTTGCTCTACTACGAGCAAATGTCGAGCGAGTAGAATATGATCCATCAACTGGCTCATTCTGAGAAAATATTGGGTTTATGGGTCGTATAAGCCACATCATTCTAAGCTAGTTTCATGAGGTCATTCCAACTGGCGAACCGATCGGACAAAGGGACATACTCTCGACCATCTACTGTCATCCGATCCCGAAGAGATCACGCCAACCGTTGGTAGCCAATGCCAGCTCCTCAGAAGAAAGACAGCTAATGATTGAGAATGAGTCCCTCTCTAGACTGAGTGAATACCAGCCAACTCACAACCTCTCACCTTAGTCCATCGTGACTCAATTGAGGTTGAGTTTGAGGCAGTTCTAGACCATCAGCTAAGAAGCTGCTTCGATATCATTGAGGGCACCGATCCCTCCTTATTCGAGCAACTGAAACGGTACCTCCAATACCACATCTGGCGATTTCAACTCGATGAGGCCATAATGTTCCACCTCATCCGCACTCGTGGATCCCTCTTCTGGATGAACGAAGGAAAATGGAGTAGACATTGGATGAACCATCCACTCTGCTCACCGCCAATGCTCTCGGAGATAATGGATTCGATGATCAAACGAATCCAGCTCAGTGTACCAATCGATGATACAGCCAACTCCTCCTGCACCCCATTCCTCGAAGATATGCCAATCACATCAACCGATGAGATCTTCACCTGCTTGGCTTCCATGGACTTCAGAGAGTAAGAAGTCTCTCTCACCACTGCTCGTGGTCAGTTCATGACGACTGAAGAAGCATATGCATGGTTCTCCTCGCCCATGCCCATTCCTTCAGTTCTCTCGGTCCATGATGACAACTTGGCAACTACTTTCACCCTCTTGCCAAATCTCTCAATCCCATCATGCGATCCACCCCAGCTTACCCTTTTGGATGATGCCAAAAAGGGGGAAGGTGAAAAGTATGATGATGAAAACTTAACTCTTTGGGATCAGATCCAAAGAGAAATACATCATAAGGGGGAAGCCCAGCTTCAGGGGGAAGCTTGGAGAACATAAGGGTTCTAAGAAAAAGGAGAATCAAGCAGGAAGCAGCTAATGAAGTAAAATAGTAGTCCTAACTACTATTGAGAATCGAAAGTTGATTCAATATGCTTTGATTGAATATATATAATACATGCTTAATACATGTTTTAATTCTCTAAATATCATGCTTCAACTTCATATCAAACCTTGATCATGCTTATAAACATTCTCTGATACTCTGATGATCATGCCAATAAGCTTTGCTCTGATATTTGGATAAGCTTTGCTAAGCCTTGCTCTGATCATGCTTATAATCATACTCTAATAAAATAAAAGCATGTCTAAAATGAAAGTATACTCTGAATGCTCTGATACTTGAATTTTATGCTCTAACTTGCTTTGATATCAAGACTTGCCTAAGCAAATGACAGCATGTCTATCAAACGAACAGTTACAGTTTTTCCATCATCATTAACAAGGTTTTTACATCATCAAAAAGGGGGAAATTGTTAGGAAAAACTATCAAAGAACCTCTAGATAAGGTTTTGATGAGATGTCAAAACTATTTATGAAAAACTGACTAAAATCTAAGCTGCAGATTTGAGCTGACCAATCCAGAGCATCAAAAAGGAACTCAATTAAAGCTGAAGTCAACCAAACTGGAGTATGGTCTACCAGATGGAAGGATATGTCAACCAGTCAGAACTCAATTCAACTAAGGATTCAAAGAGACGTACCAGTCGAAACAAACTGACAGCTTAGTCAGTTAAGCTGAAAGAAAAATCATCAAGACTGAAGAAACTGATGAGAGATCAGTTTAAACTAAAAGCTGGAAGTATCCAACTGATGGCCAAACTTAACTTCAGCCAAACTGAAATAAACAGACAAAACAGTGAAAGGCAAAAACTGAAGTCAGCCAGCTTGTGATTAGTCAAGCTGACAAGAAAGCTCAAGAAAGAACAGTGAAAGCTGACAAGAAAGGTTAAGAAAGAAAAATAGAACTAACAAAACCATTCAACTACTTGAGATCAGTCAAACAGGTGGAAAAAGCTCACAACTGCCAACTGGAGTAATAACCAAACTGAGCTGACAAGCTCGGAACCGCCAACTGGAGTAAGAGCCGAACTGAGCAGACAAGTTCAAAATTGCCAACTAGAGTAATAACCTAACTGAGCTGACAAGCTCAAAACTGCCAACTGGAGTAATAGCCAAACTGAGCTGACAAGCTCGGAACTGCCAACTGGAGTAAGAGCCGAACTGATCAGACAAGTTCAGAACTGCCAACTGGAACTCAAATTTGCTAAAAGTGGAGTTCAGAACAGCCAGCCAGAGACTCCTGGAGTTATTGATCAAAGTGAAGATCTTGGAATAAATGCTTCAATTGGCATCCTGGAATTAAATATCTAATAGATCGATTGGCAAAACAACGGCTACTGCAATCAAAATCGATTGGCAAAGCAACGGCTACTTCAACCAAAAGCTCCAGCGATCATAAAGACCATATGAAAGACCAGTGAATCAGACTTTCAAAAGGACTTTCGACTTAAGACTTATCACAATACTCATTCATTCAAGCAGAGCTTTCTTTCTCCTTCCATTACAGCTCAAGCTCAACATTTGTTAAACTGCGAGAGTCCGACTGAGAAGAAGAGTCCACCAAATCAAAGAATTCAGCTAGCTGTTGATAATCCAGCCAGAGCAATCTTCTCAGTTTCAGCAATACATCGATCAACTATCCAGCTCAATTGAAGGAGCACATCAGTTGATACTTCCTTGTTTAAGACTAACCTCTTGAAGATCGAAAGAGATCTAAAACCTTGTAAAGACGTCAATAGCACCTACCTTCCTAGCGAGCAGTTAGGGACTTCAAGTGTGAGTCGTCGACCCGCTGAGGTAACGAGCAGTTACTAGGTTCAGCCAACTGTCCTACATTGTGTAATTTGTAAAGAAACTCAGGTTGTATAGTGAAGTTTCCCTTTTGCGGTTGGAAGAGAGGGCGTAGGGGTTTGAGACTTCGAACCTCTATAAATCATCTGTGTATTGTACTGTTTTGATTATTTGCATATCTTTGAAACTGTACACAAGCTCACACAATCTGCACTCAAGCTGTCATAAGTACTCAACCAAACTATGCATAGATAAGTTACTAAGCGAGTCAAGGGCCCTTATCATTCCGCAATTAAAGTAAAAGTTTTTAATTAGTTTATTCACCCCCCTCTAAACTGATATCGACTCACCCGGGACCAACACCTATTGAGTACATTAATACTCACGCCCTCTTTTTCAAATGATTTCAGGTTGAGATACAGAGGTTGGTGGTGAATGTGAAGTGGGTTAGCTGCTAATCATGATTTAACAATATAGTATTATTAATTCCCACTATGTTTCTTGCTACTCTGATAACTTATAGTATTTTCTTGATATGATTCCGCTTCTCTGATTATGAACCATGTTGATGTCTAGTTATAGCATGTCTTTATGCTTTAACTATATGTTTCCTTTATGATTGATCTAAAAAAAGATAGCCTCATTGTTTGTTATGCCTACTTGATTCTTCGTTTTGGCCTATCGAAGGGCTTCTTTTGTTCAACATATTGGTATCTATTTCTTTTGTCGACCTATGAATGGGTCTATTGACTATTGGTATCTATTTACTTTCTTTCGTATGGACTATGAAAGGGCTTATTCATTATTACAGCCTCATTTACTCTCTTATAAACCGTTTATAAATGGGGATTTACTCTAGTTACAGAGGGTATGCTGTCCGATTTTCCGGATAGTATATCCTATCCTTGGCATATTCGTTTGTTAAATTGTATTCCAACCATTAATTCATTTTGGATTAACACCCCGTCCCCACTTAATTACCCTTTTCGGGACCGGGCTATTTTCACAGGGTTGAATAAATCTCTGTGTGCTAGATTGAGAATAATGACATGTGTGAAGAACCGACCGTAGTGAAGTGCATGCTCATTATATCTATGTTATGCTTTATGCCTTTAAAAGTAGTCTGATAATAAACTAGTGATTCCCACCATTGATAGATTAAAGACAAAAGTCGGGTTGCATGAATTAATAAATATTGATAATTGATATAATAATCCAGTTTCCCTAAAGCCTGGGTTTCCCTTTATTTGATAGTCCAGTATTTTATTCCCCGCATTTAGTTGTGTTATTTTATTTATTTCCATTTTACCTGCTTATTAAGTGTCTAGATATTAATCAGGTACTTGTGTTTGAGAACGTGAAAATAGCAGTCCTTGTAGGATACGATACTCTTGCTTACCTAAGTATTTCAATAACACCATGCATTCGCGGTTCACTTATTTGTAAATAAATAACGTGTCAGTTATACTAAAGATTATTTATAGATTAAATACTTACAACAAGGCTCTCTCTGTTCTTATCAGTGAAGACTCAGTTCTTATCATAGTGGAGTCTCAAAACCAATTCCCACCCAACCTGCTCGTCTGGAAGTCCCTGAGTCTGCGACTGCTCAATTAACATAAACGAAAAGTAAACAGTTAAACGAAAAACGTTAACGAGGGCCAAACCATCGTTAGTCCGTCGTTAGGGGCAACGAATACTAATCCGTCACTACAGTCCGTCGCTAAATCCCAATTTTTTTGTATTGACTTAATAATTCTCACTTGTACCATAACACACCTACACACGCATATATATAGGATTTAATTCAAATGAATACTAGACACTGAGTTTGGTGTGAGAGCCTAGACATTATACTTATTATCCATAATTTTATTGCGAGTAGCACTTACGTGAACCAACCCTTAAGTGCCCCTATTTACGGCAAGTGCATGAGCCGCCCACACGCGCGCCCATTTTCTTTTTTCTTTTTTCAATTTTTTTAATATTTTTTGAATTTCTATTTTTTTTTGTTGCTCTAAAAATTTTCATACCCTAAAATAAAATTTGTCAACCCTAAAATTAAATTGAATTAATTTAATTTGTTTGTAATAAATATAAATTTATATCTTAAAATGGAATTCATAAACTTTAAAAAATACAAAATAAATCCCTAAAAAATACAAAATAAACCCCTATAAAACTCTAAAAAAACACAAAATAAACCTCTATAAAAACCCTAACAAACACAAAATAAACACCTAAAAAAACCAAAATAAAACCCTAAAAAAAACCTAAAAACACAAAATGAACCCAGAAAAAAACCCTAAAAAACAAAATAAACTCCTAAAGAAACTCAAAAAACACAATATAAATCACGAACCCTAAAAAAAAATTTGAATTCATAAACTCTAAGCATTAATTGTAATGGAAAAAAATCACAATTTGAACTAAATAAACTAGCCAGTACAAGATAGCTAGCAGACGGCTTACTTTTTAATGATACATGTGATACTTTTCGAATATTGAGTGATATTTTTTGGCGTTACTATTGATATTGATTTTGTCTGGATGTTTCTTTTACGGGTTAACTCACGTTGACCCAGGTAAAAGTGGGTTGACCTATGAATTTGACCCGCCCACCTGAAATAAGGTGTATATACACCATGTGCATGCAAGTATTTACCTTTTATTACTTTTAATTATATTTTATGGTTAATTTTTTATTTTTATTGCTTATCTTATTATATTTATACAAGGATGAATTATAATGTGCACTGTTCTTGATGTGAGAACTATGCACTGTGCTTATTTACTATAATTTTTATTACTTATCTTAGTGTATTTTAGTGCCAATTAATTATCATTAATACAATTAGCAATTAAATACAATAAAATAAACATTAAAATTATAGTAAATAAGTATACTTGACACTTACACACTACTCATTATAACTTACTCTATATATAGATATAAATTTGTATGCATACATTATAACTATTATAATCTAATAGTTACATCCATTTAATTGCAGTTGAAATTTCATGTGTTTCACTATAAAATTTATGATTTTAATAATACTTATTATAAAATAAAAATTAATTGTAACACAAACAATCATAGTCAACATTTATCAATAAACAAATGAAATAAAAAGTTATTAAATTTAATTTTGAATTAATCAAGCATAATTATGAATTGTTAATTGATAATTGAAAATTAAATAATAACAAAATAATTATAAACCCTAATTGGGTGGGGTGAATCCTAAAAATATCGTAAAATTAAACTAAATTACAAGAAAAATATAATTGAAGAAAAAATATATAAAAAATACATAACTTAAAAATGTAACACGGAATGTAACACAGAGAGTGTAATAGAAAATCTGAAGTGATTTAATTAATTAACCCTGCAGAACAAACTCAGGTTCAAATTACCTATTACACTTCTATGTATTTCACTCGGCATTTCACAATAAAATTTATGATTTTAATTATATTTATTATAAAATAAAAATCAATTCTAATATTAATAATCATAATCAACATTTATGAACAAAAAAATGAATTTAAAAAAATTATAAAATTTAATTTTGAATTAATCTACCATAATAATGAATTATTAATTGAAAATTAAATACTAAAAAATAATTATAAATCCTAATTGGGTGGGGTGAACCCTAAAAAAAATTTAAAAATAAATTAAATAAAAAAATGAAGAAAAAAATATATAAAATGAGCAAACTCGGTCTTGTAAAACTCAATCGGCAAAATTGAGAAATTGTAACTTTGGAGGCTATTTTTTGCAATTTACTAACCAAGGACACACATGCAATGTTGAATTCTATTGTTACCCCAATTGTGTTTCTATATTTCATCTCCTGTGTTTACTTGTATGTTAATATATGAAAATATAATTTTTTTTTATAGAGAGGAACCTGCGTACATTCCTCTAGGCTTATTTTGTTGATATGAATGGAGAAATGTTCATTGAAAAATTTCTCCTCCCACTCCAAGTACATATGCATCATTTGATAAAAAAAGGTAAATTACATTTTGATACCTACATTTTGAGTTCTTTTAAAAAAAAACCCGATTTTAAAAAAATTAACAAAACAATACCTATTTTTTCAAAAAATAAAAATAAAAATCACATCTAACATTTGATCAATTTTTCAACACGCGGAAATTCTAAGTCATTGATTGTATTTTAGCATTCCTATTTCACCAACTACATAAAAAGAAATTATCCAATCAAAAAATCTTAAAATACAATCAATTATGTACGTTTTTCGAGACATAAAATTGATCAAATGTTTGATTTGTAAAATTTTCAAAAAAGTAGGTATTGTTATGCTAATTTTAAAAAAGTGAACTATTTTTTAAACATAATCCAAAATATAGGTATCCAAATATAATTTAAAAAAAAAAAAAACCAAAAACAAAAATGAAACACTCAACAGAAAGATTTAATTACCATGAGCGGTGCATGACTCAAATGCTACCCAACATATGATTGTCAGTGGTGCAATGACAACGCCGAGGTTGAACCGCCGGAAATGGTATATTCAACTCGGCGTTCTACCATTGCACCACAAACAAACAATGTTGCGCAATGTTTCAATATCGCTTTGTGTACAAACCTCACATGTTTGATCGATGAAAATTTAGAAGTGAACTAGGGCTTAAATAGAGAATGGGATTGGTTGCCAATAAAACTAAGAAAGAAATTAAACTGGGAAAAAGAAAACTAGGACCTGATTCTTGTTCCGCTATCGTGCGGTGATTCTTTCCAAACTTTTGGGGGAATCTGATTCAAACTTTGCATATGAAGCTGCAAAAAAAGAAGTGATGTTCTTTTGTTTGCGGGTCGCTATCTACAAATATTTTGTTTTCTTAAAATAGGAAAGCTTAAACGAATTTGATTCTCCTACGGAAATAATTTGGAAATAAGAGCGATAACATCTGTTTTTGCAGTTAACGCGCATGATATTTTAATTTTATTTGATTTTTTTTCTTAAAGTTCAAGTGTCACCTAACTATAGTAGCTAGCTAGGTTGAGCTATGATATTTATGATATCGTAGAACTATGTAGCTAGTTCAACCATGAGGTTAGCGTGGAACCATCTAGTTGAGCAGTCTCTACATTACTACATATACTGCAAGTAGAGGAAGCCATATTGTAATACAATAACCAAGAAATTAAGAAAATTATGTTAGTGCAATTGGTGTGCAGTATTATATTAATTGTCATTTAGTCATGGTCTTTGCAAAGTACGAAGCCACGACCCTTATCTACTGTGCTACTTAAGGAACATTCGAACCAAGGTTTTAAATTTGGAGAGAATGTTGTTCCTGATGATGATCCTAGAGATGTATCTAACCAATGCTTATGACAGTTTTCTTCTGGGGAACAGACCTTGTGCTTCCAATTCCTTAGGGATCAAACTGTGTTTTTTACTGCGGCCTTTGAAGAGATTTACTTTGACGATTGACCCTAATCATCAAAGGAAGACTCTCACTCAAACATGTAATTAACAAATCCTCTCAACATGGAATCAAGCTTCATAAGGAAAAAACTTGAAGATTGAAGGCAATTCAAACTCCTATATGAAGACCATTCGATTTCTATTGAATGGTGTGCGATCTGAATTTTGTTTAGAATTTCTAAGTGTCTTGAATTGTAATACGTGATAGAATATTATTGTGTCTAGTAGTATTGTTCATCATAGAATTCAACGTGAAGTTCTAGTAGTTTAGTTTATCGTGTACAAACACTTTTGGGTATGAAGTTGATGTTGAAGATCATGATCTTGCAGAGGTTGCAAGAGAGATTAAGTGTAGGAACTTGGGACATAGGTGCTTCTTACATTTTTAGTATATTGAAGAAAGGGTAGTGTTCGAAAGGTTGTTCAGATAGCTAGGTGGTCCTGTTATACAAGTCCTTCTATAAACTAACTTTGAAGGACTGCATTGGTTCTCTAATGCGCAAGTACTCTAGATGTAGGTGTGTGCACTGAACTGGGTAGTCATATCTTGTGTCATTTATATTTACTTTGATTATGTTCTTATTATCTGCTGGATCATACAACATTAACATCGTAAAGAACAACAAGATATTTAAAAACATAGATTACATTATCTCAAATTCAAATCAAGAAAATCAATCCAAGAACTCTATAGAGGTCTCCTAATCACTATTGCATGTCTGACCCGTATATGCCTTCATTTACCATTATAAATACTTTTTTTGGCAAGTCCAATAGCAGTCTGCGAGTCACAATGCAATGAAACAGGAGCAGAAGAATCTCCCCATAGTGGTATTTCGGCCAAAAGATTTCATTGCCACTTAGCTTCTCGACCTGTCAATTCTAAAGCAATGAACTCAGATTCCATAGTGCAATTAGCATATACAAGATTATTTAATAGATTTTCACGACGATATTGTTCCCCCACCCAAGGTAAAAACATATCTGCTAGTAGAACTCACACCATCATGATCAGAAACCCAATTCACATTACAATATCCTTCTAAATATAGCAGGAAACTTATTAAAATGCAAACTCCAATCGCAAGTTCCTTTCAGATATTTCAAAAGGCGATAAAGAGCACTCCAATGTTCATTATTTGGATTATGTGTATAACGACTTAATCGACTAACAACATAAGCAATATGAGGTCGAGTGCAATTCATCAGGTACATAACACTTCCCATTATTTTACTATTAATATTATTAATATCATTTTATTATTAATATTTATATGCCCCCATTCTATTTTTTGTTAGATTTTTAGTTAGATAGAAATATTTTATTTTTAGTCACCTCTTCGTTTCCATCTTTATCTTGTTCCTTGTAAAGGAATGAAGGACACACTTTTGTACCTCTCAAATTCTACTACACATCTCTATAAGAGATTGTTCAAAGTTTCAGATTCGTGTACTGCAAATTCAGGAGAAAAATTCTGAAGATAAACAAGATCGAGTTGTTGGTTGTGTTGAATGTCAGTCGTCTTTTGTCTAATAACCCGTCCAACGTTTGTTTGCATCTGAAATTTTGTTCTCTAGAGTAGTTCTGGGAATGTTGATTTTGGTGTTTTCCTATGTTCAAAATATTGTTTAGGATCTATTTTTTGTAGTCGATGTTTTAATATTTTGTACATATTTTCGTATTCGATGAAGACATATCGATCTACAGGGAGATTTATGTATGCTACAAATACCCTACATTGTACACTTTATAATTCACCTTATATTTAGTGATGTTTTCAACATCAACATATGTGTTAACATATACACATATTTATAGAAGATTAAATACAATTTTCAAGCATATTTAATTTCGGTTGCATGTTAAATCTGATGTTGGGATCTGTATTTTCACATTGAACTCAACATTTACTCTGTTTTGTTAAGTTTTATGTAAATATTTTTCAGCAAAATAACCCATCTAAACCCTTTTAATTAATTGCCACAGGTTTCCATTTCTATCAATGCCTGCAACTATAGCAAAAATGCAAAATCAAGAATATTTTTGAGAGGCTAATAAAGCAAATTACTATTTCAAATGGTGGGTTACAAGATTTTATTTTAAATTTAATTAGATACAAACTGATGACTATCCAAATAGCAAATTGAAGTCCAGAAAAAAAAAATTGAATCAACTTGAATTCAAACTGACTAAGAAAACAAATTAAGAGTAATTGATCTCCAATGCTATAGATAGAATCTATAAACTCTAGAATACACGACATATATATTTATACAAATATTGAAGAACATATGAGGGCTCAAAAATATAAAATCATCTATTCCGATCCAGCTAGCCACTAAGATTAAATTAAATTTCCTTCCATTCAGTTCTACCTTTTTAAAATTTTTTAGAACAGTAACCACTATTTGGTTGTTGGACCTATATTTGGGCACATCTGATTTTTAAACCACAAAAATTTGAAATAGTAATGAAAGCAGAATTACATTTATATAACAATTTAATAACTCTAACATACCATTACAATGATCAGCTGCTGCTTGTTAAGCGAAATAGACCTAAACAGTGCTTTAGAAAAACTTAATGTTTACAAAAAGAATATTCTTACATTACAGAAGAAAAACAATTATACCTATGGTAAAACATTACAGTGTCTGACATTCCTACAAAACTAAACTATGATAATGCATTAGAACAAGAGCTGCAAAATTATGTAAAGAGAGCATTTGATACTCTCTTTCACCAAATAAAGACGAAAGCCCGAAATCGAGAACAAAGGCACCTGATCATTATTTGTTATGACTAGGATTTGGAGAAGTTGGGGGCTTTCTCCTGAGTCCATTCAGCACTGCTTTCTGAGGCTCAACCACCAATCCACTCACCCTCCCTTCATTTACAGCAACAAGCAGCTTTCTCGACCCGATCTCGTAGTGGGAGATCATGTAACGACCAGAACAACTGTGTAAATGCAGCATGAGTAGAATGAGTGAGACTAGAACAAGAACTCTTGTTTTATGAATACTGTTTAGCATATTTCATACGTGATTTGTGGGATAAATGGAATTAGTGAAGAATGGATCGAGCAATGTTGATTGTCCTCTCGGATTGCTGCTAATTATAATGTGATGATTTATTGATATTCTAATTAAGTATAAGTAAAGATCGATGGTGAGGCGAGATTTCCTGGTTTGCATTAAGCTCGTGCTTTAGCCTGACATGACATGTGTATTATGCCCAAGTTTTCAACAAGCTGAATATAGAATAATGCAGTCAAATTAAAACAGTGTTGAAGATTTTTGGCATCTGATCACACTGGATTTCAGTTTCAAGAAGATTTTTAATTTTTTGAAGAAAATTGTTAAGGGAAATTGCACTTTAGAGTTGGCGGGTTTTAAAAAATAATCGAAATGAAAACTATTAACATATTATAACAATATTCAATTTTTCATAGTTGTTGCAAATACACTCGATAATTGATTTTTCAGCAACGAAAGTAACATGTGGCATGGCCGGATGCGTGCGTGAAATTTTTAGTCAAAATAATGAAAATAATTAATGATACGTCGGCCAATCAAACAACGACGTTTACATTTTTACTTGCTTATTTTTGTTTTCTAATCAAAACGCATCATTTTGGTCTTACGTATGCCTAAGGGTGACTATTTATTTATATCTAATTTTATTTATTGGATTGAAAACTCAACGTACGCACCTAGCGTGCGACGATGTGGTATTTTCGATGCTGAAAACTCGGTCGGAAAATTGTTTTACAACGAAAAATTAAGTATTCTTTTGTAAATAATTTTGATTTGCAACAGTTTGAAAAAACCACACTAATATAGAACTTAGAGTGAAAATTGCCAATTTATTCGTGTGAACGTCAAGAATTGTTGTCAAAATATTTATAGCTGATCCTTTTGAGGATGACCTAATGGTGGAGTAGTGTAAGCTTAAGGCCAAATGTCTCAAGTTCGAATCCCACCAACACCGTACCGCTAAGTGTGAGTCTGTCACACATGGTTTTCAAGTGTGTTTTACTTCTTCTATTTGGTTTGCAAGCTATTACACAGTAGTGAGGTTTACTCAGTGCGCATCACACCTGATTTAATTTCCAAGTGTGTTTTACCTATTTTGTGTGGTTTGCAATTTATTACACTGGAGTGAGGCAATGGGCATCTTGATAGCAGTCACAGATTATCTTCGATATCAAAAGGAATGTCTCTAACCTAATATTCGTATTTTCAACCATAACATGTATTTTGTGCCCGAGAAATGAACACGCACGACCTAAAATTTAATTTTGTCAAAATGGCGCATTTGACATTTCACAATTGAGTTTTCCTTAAAAATTTTACCATTACAAAATATAGGATAGGAATAATTTTTCTAAGTGAATTTTTTTTCTTAAACAAATATTAATAAGGTCGAAGATGGTCCTCCAAGAATTTTACTATATATTCTGATCTCGGCTCATTCAACCATGTGAAAGGGCTGTCGTTAAAAATAAAATATATTCCATTATTCCATATTTTCATGTGAGGCTTTGTTTTGACTATTATAGATCATGTGTGATCATGTGACATATCACTGAACACCACCTTCTTCACCCCTTTATCTATTTTCTTTTCGTCGTTACGCTGATCCTAAATTATAGGTTTTAGCATGCATCTTCAATTAATTATTGCAACAAAGGGACCATCACGTTAGGCTGATGTTTATCAGCTATCTTAATTTATTGATAATCTTTACATTTCATAGTTTTCAGATATTTAATATAGTTGAATTTTATATATTTTAAATATCTTTGATATATATTGAATATTTATTTTGATATCTAATTGTTGGTGTTGGCTCAATTGTTATTTCTGGCCCAATTCCTATTATTTAATTTCTGCGGCCCAAGCCCCAAACCCTTAACCCTATCCGGCGGTCCACTTACTTATTAATTGTGCTTCAATGATGTTGCTTATTCTCGATACTCTCGAAGCCTCTATAACACCTGATGGATCCGCCTTCTTCCTCACCGCTCATCTCACAGAAAACCCTAATCTACTCTCTCTCTCTCTTCTGGCTCTTATCAGCTTGCTCCCTCGGTTTCTCTGGCCGGAATCTGGTGTTGTGATTCCTGTTTGGCTGACGAGTGTTGGGGAGAAGCTTGTGCTGAGAGAGATAGCCTAAGAAATTCCGCCCCCTTCCAAACCCTAGCCACCGCTTCCTCTTCCCATTCCCTGGTCTGGGCATTTCCCTGTCGCCGGAGTTGCCACCGCCACCTCCAGTGGGAAAATATGAGCCACACCGTGCCCCGCGCACACTTTTCCCACCATCGATCACACTCTGTCTTTTCTTGTCACTTTGATTGGGGCTTTAACTCTTATCTCACTAATCTATCTCCTTCTTGTGCAGATCTGTTGGTGACGAAGCCAAAGCCGGTGAAGATCTCTAAAGATCCATTCGATCTTCCTGTCTGAGGCTGTGAAGACGAAGTCCTAGAAACCCTAGGAGTTCACTGTTTTGTAAAAGTTGAGTAAATTGAAATTTTCTAGTCTTGCTACTTGAGTAGCTTGTGAGTTAGACCGAAAGGGGTAGGGAATCAAAAAGGTGTAATCCCTAGCTAGGCCTGTACCACAACAGTGGTATCAAAGCCAGGTTTGGTCTTGCCGGAGGCACTCTCCTGCCTCCATCTAACTCACCCCGCTGCCGGTAAGGGCTGCGCCTACTTCGCCCCCCTTAGGCTCATCTTCTGGTAAGTCCCACTCTCCCCTGCCTGGGAGAGTTGGCTCTGGTATCGTCTCTAAACCCTAAAACTTCCTCCTTGTGGTATCTGTAGATCCTGGTATTATCTGTGCTTTCGCTCTTTCTCTTTTCTTGTGAACACCTTAGCATTCAAGGCTAACCCCTTAGGCTTCTGCTTACGGTCGGGACCGTCTGGATTCCCCTGTGGGTCTCCTCAAAGTGGGTTGCCCCGATAGCAGACCTGAGAAAGGTGTTGCAGTGGGAGTTAGGGTTTCCTGTGTTGGTTGTTGTGGGTTTCTTTGTATCCCTGTTTATCTTGTTTTGGTTGTGAAACTCTTCCTATAAGAGTTTCTGTGTGTGACTTATTGGTTATAAGTCTATTTTTTCTGTGGCTGATTTGGGTTTCGGGATTGACCAGAGTGAATCCTTGCTCCACAGATTAATCTGTGCTGAGATCTGGGCTAGCCTCTGTTCTAGATTCCCCGGGTGTACCCATTTCTGTGCTTGTGGATGCTTTGGCCTCCTGAAATTGGTGCTTGTTACCCTTCTGTGGTGTGATCTCTGTTCTTAAAGTGGAATTGTTTTCTTTGAATTCTTGAGTCTTATCTTTCTGTGAAATCTTGTGCATCAAAATGAATCATCTAAATGCTGTTCCCTTCAATGGAAAAGATGATTTTGGAGATTGGCAAACAAGGGTTTAATGTATTTTAACTAAAGAGAATCTCCAGGATGCCATTTTTGAAAGGATTGATGAAAATGAAGCAGATAAAACTTTGGTTAAAATGAATGCTAGTGCTAGGGCTACTATTTTGTTAAATCTGAGTAGCTCTGTGGTTAGGCAAGTTTCTCATCATAGATGTGCAAAAGATTTATGGGATGCCTTAACTGCTTTGTTTGTTGCTACTTCTGAGGAATCATCATATTCTCTGCAAAACCAGATTATGACTTTTCAAATGGATACATCAAAAGATGTTGACTCAAATATGCATGATTTTTTCAAACTGTTAAAAGACTTAAAACTTGCTGGTGACACTTTGGAAAAATATGCTCCTCAGATTTTGCTTGGTGCTATTCCTGAAGTATTTTCTGAAGTAAAATCTGCTCTTAAATATAGTGGTGCTAAACTGACATGTGATATGATTGTTTCTGGGTTGAAAGCAAAAGAAAATGAACTAAAAAAGCAAAATTCCCAACCCTTGAAAAATGAAATCATGTATGTCAACAAAAAGTTTAAAGAAAAGCTTTTTTTAAACCCTGAAAACCCCAGTGTTCTTGCAGCAGAAAGACACAGAACAGAATCCAACAACTATGCCCAAAACAGACCTTCCTTTGATGATATTCCATTCCCTCCTAACCCCAGAAACCAAAAATTTCCCAGAAACCAACCTTCACAAAGTTTCCATCCTCAAGATCCCTCTCAGAAACCTAGGAAAACTTGCTGGAACTGTGGAAAACCTGGCCAGTTTGTAAACAGATGTAAACGACCTAAAAAGGGGAATGGTTATGGGAGAAATCAGGCCAATAATGTGATGCAATATCAAAATTATGAAGGTTTTGGCTTTGATAATAATGAACCTGAATATCATGATAGGGGAGAAATGTATATGGTTCAAACTGAAACTGATTTTCAATTTATTAATTTCTCAAACTCTGTGTCTGACTCTGTGCATGAATCTGAGTGGCTAATTGATTCTGGATGCACCTTCCATGTCACTCCTCATAAGCATTTATTTCATAATTTGCATCTCACTAAAACTGGCTCTGTTGCTCTTGCTGATGGACAAAAATGTGAAATAGCTGGTAAAGGTGATGTATGCTTGAGGTTTGAGAATGATAGCATGTTGATTATGCATGATGTGAGATATGTCCCTAAATTGAAATTCAATCTTATGTCTGTCTCAAAATTGGCTGATCAAATGCTATTTGGATCTGTGAATAAAGCATGCTTCCAATTCAGTTTGAATTCTAAGGTCTATTTTGATGCTCCTAGAAGAGGTGATCTTTATGTTGTCCATGCTTTCTCTGTGCCTGTTGAGTCTGCTAATATGGTTCAATCTGATAAAACTACACTCTGGCATGCTAGACTAGGGCACATGAGCAATAAAGGCCTTGAGATTCTAAATAAATCTGGTGCATTTAAGCATGACAAAGTGACAAGTATGCCATTTTGTGAGCCCTGTCTGATGGGAAAGCAACACAAACAACCTTTTCCTATGTCTGGATCCTACCCTAAGCCCCCTTTAAGTTCTGAAATCCTTGAGTATGTGCATGCTGATGTATAGGGACCTGCAAAGGTTCCAACCTATGGTGAAAACATGTTCTTTTTATCTGTTATTGATGATTATTCAAGAAAAACATGAGTTTTCTTAATGAAGTAAAAATCTGATGTATTCCAGAACTTTTCTAAATGGGTTTCAGAAATTCAAAACCAAACAAACAAAAGAATCAAGTGTCTTAGAACAGATAATGGGCTTGAATGGGAATCAAGTGTCTGTAATTTTTCCATGGATAATCTATGTACTCAAATGGGAATTAAAAGGCACAAGTCTGTGCCCTACAACCCCCAGCAAAATAGGGTTGTGGAAAGAATGAATATGACCCTTCTAGAGAGGGTTAAGAGTCTCTTAGCTGGTTCTGGTCTTGACAAAAAACTTTGGGGGGAAGCTTTGATGACCTCATGCTATATTATAAATAGATCTCCCTCTGTTCCCTTAAAAGGTAACTTGCCAGAATTTGTTTTTTGGAATAAACCTGTTTGTCTGTTGATAATCGGTATTTTTGTGCTTCTTTTGACTGCAACTTGGGGCTATTTCAATACCATTTTGCAAACCAATTGTATATTTTTGATGTCCAAACCCATATTTTAATCCAAGTGCAAATTCTAGGTGTGTTATTGAAGAATCATCGAGTTCGAGGAACCGGCGCGACTCACAGCACGGTCGGAGGCGCGACCGCGTCGCTCGCGCCCAAACGTGGCTTTCCACGCGTCTATGGCGCGATCGACAGCTCGAGTGGAGGTGCGACTAGCTCGGGTCATGCCAAGCCAGGCTTTCCACATGTCTCTAGCGCGACCCACAACGCGATCAATGGCGCGACCGCGCTCCCGCGCCCAGACACTCCTTCGCGCCCTTTTCTGGCGTGATCTATAGCACGAATAGGGCGCGACCGAGCCCGTGTCGCGCCCAGAAGCCCTGTTTTGCGTGCCTTATCCGCTCCCTTCCCTCTAATATTTGAGGGGGCGATTTTTGAAGAACCATATACACGATTTTTACCACAAGAACACATAAAAATTCCAAAAGCTCTCCAATACCATATACCCCTTTTCCCTTAGAAAATCAAGGATAGAACCATACAAATTAGAGGAGAAAGAGGGCTTGGGCTTGTAAGGGGAGTTCTTAAAGTTTGAAGAGTTGAAGTGGAAGGATCTTGTGGAATTTGTGTACATTCTATTGGTTTTATCTAAACTTTATCTATGTTTTACATACAAGTTTGTTATTTTGATCTCTTAAGCATGAGTAGCTAATATATTTAGGTTTTGGGGTGTTGGATCAATTGATGAATGGTGTTTGATTTGAATGATTAATGAATGTACCTTTTCCTTGTTTTAAGTATTGTGGATCAAGGGGTTGATTGTTGAATGTATATGGGTGGCCTCCATTTAGATTCATATGCTACTTAATGTGTGATTAGGTTTGCTCATTTTGTATGTGATCTTGATCCATGAGACCTTTTATTTGTATCTTGAGATGGGTATAAGTATTAGGAGGGTTAATGATGATTTGGGGATCTTGGAAGGCTTGAGTGATTCATTTGCTAGAGATAGTAATGGTTTGCACTTGCTTGTAGACTAGGTGTTTGAGAAAATGTCTAGGTGAACCTTTCCCAAATCATGATTGTTGAAGGGAGAGTTATGTGATTCATTTGGTTTGTAGAATACCTTAATCAATGATCTAACACCCTAGAACCTCTTGCTTTTATTACTCTTTAAATCTTTTTTTGGAATTATTTACTAATCTACATTGAAGAGTGAAGTTGGTAATTGTTAATGGTTTGGAACACAACATTTCTTTAAAAATGATGTTTGTCTAAATAGTGGTTATAACTTGAGTCAACATTACTTGCATTGTTAAGATCATAATTTCTATTTCCTTGTAGTTCGACTCGTATCATTGCTTGCTACATCCGTGTACACTTGCACTTGACACGATCTATAATTTGAGGTATAAACCACGTCATCAAGTTTTTGGCGCCGTTGCCGGAGAATTTAGAATGTTATGTTTTAAAGATTATGCAATATTGTTTCAAATGGTTACTTTTCTAATTTAGATGTTTTGATTTTTGTTCTTATTTGTGTTTGAGTGGCTCACATTTTGTCCATTTATAGGTAGTGTATGCACACCAGGTCACAAGGAGAGCCACCTAATAATTTGGATTTGGAAATCGAAGCGACGGTGCGCCAGAACAACGCACGGCGAAGGAGGAGAATGGCTAACAATCCTCCACCGGTGCAAGATCCTCTAATTGGCCAACTTCAAAGGCAATTAGAGGTAATGCAACAACAATTAAGGGCCCAAGAAAAAGCACGACTTGCTGCAGAAGAGGCCCCAATCAGAAATCTTTTTCAACCCATTATAAATCAAGGGGTAGCAAATGGGCCACCTATTCAAGCAAACAATTTTGAGCTCAAGACTTCGCTCATCCTCATGCTCCAACAACATCCGTTCAAAGGAACGGCTATGAAGGATCCAAATGAGCACATTCGTAAATTCCTTGAGTATAGTGGGACTGTGAAAGTGAATGGAGTCCCAGAAGATGGTATTCGACTTAGGCTCTTCCCGTTTTCCTTGGGAGACAAGGCGGAAACATGGTGGTTTAGCCAAGCTGAAGGATCTTTCCAAACTTGGGACGCATTAGTGACTAAGTTCCTCCAAAAGTTTTTCCCACCCGGAAAAACTCTCAAGTTAAAAGGAGACATCACCGTTTTCAAACAATGGGATGATGAGAACATGTATGAGGGGTGGGAATGATTTAGAGAAATGCTAAGAAAATGTCCGGGACATGGATTTGGCACCGACCATCAAGTGTGCATCTTCTATGCCGGGTGTAAACCCGAGGTGAGGACACTTATGGACGCTGCTGCAGGAGGATCTTTGTTAGCAAGAGGCTCGGAAGAGGCCATGCGAATTATCGAGGAGATGGCCTCTAATTCATCTCAATGGCCGGTGGCAAGAGAGAACGTCCAAATTATGAAGAAAGTTGCATCCACTTCTAATTCGGATGCATTGGGATTATTGGCGGCTCAGATGTCTACATTGAACTCAAAGATCGAAGCCTTCACCGCTCCAAAACCCGAAAGTTCACAAGCCTCTTTCGAAGAAGCGAATTATGTTAATCAAGGGGGTTATCAAAACCAACAACGACCGTTCAACCAAGGGTACAACAAGCCGTAATATGGAAATCAATACGGAGGAAATCAAAATTTCCAAAATAGGGTGCAACACCCGAATCTCTCCTATAGAAATCCAAACAGTGGTATTGTTCCACCTCCTGGCTTCTCTGTGACCAATGGCATCATTGACGAAGAAAAGAAGCCGAAAATGGATGAGTTGTTGATGGCATTTATAAACAAGACAGAGAAATACATGGCAGATTCACAAGTCCGTGTGGGGAAATTAGAAAACAATGTCGCGGCTATGGGGATTCAAGTGAATCAATTGGAGAAACAGATGAGCCAACTAGCCACGATCATTGGTGGTCAACACCAACAAGAGAAATTTCTGAGTAATAAGACCATCAACCCGAAAGATCAATGCAAGGCTATCACCTTGAGAAGTGGAACTGCCTACGAAGGCCCGGAAATGCCTAGAGATGATGAAGATGTTGGTGAAGGAAGTTCAAAGAAAAAGGAAAAACAAAATGAACAAAATGAAGAATGTGAAGAGATCGAGCATGCCCAGGAGAAAGAGGGCTCGATCAAAGAAAAGGTGGAAACACCACCCAAAGGAAATGAAGAACCAAGAGTGCACGTGCCATATCCCCAACGCCTACAAAAGAAAAAGAACGAGGAACAATTCTCAAGGTTCCTCAATATTTTTCGGAAGGTCCAAGTTAACATTCCATTGGTAGAAGCTTTGCAACAAATGCCAAACTATGCAAAGTTTCTGAGAGATGTGATTTTGAAGAAGAGAAGGTTGGGAGATTTTGAGACGGTGAATCTCACGGAAGAGTGTAGTGCACTCATACAAAGAAAGCTACCCGCTAAGTTGAAAGACCCCGGAAGTTTCACCATCATTGTTACTATTGGGGATAGCCTCATGGGGAAGGCACTATTCGATTTGGGAGCTAGCATCAACTTGATGCCGCTCTCCTTCTTCTTGAAGTTGAATATTGGATAAATTAAGCCGACTACCATCTGTTTACAAATGGCCGATCGATCCATGACCTATCTTAAAGAAGTGGTGGAAGATGTGTTAGTTAAAGTCAATGACTTTAGTTTCCCGGTTGACTTTGTGTTTTTGGATATGGAAGAAGATAAAGATGTTCCCCTTATTCTTGGGTGACCATTCTTGAATACGGGGAAGGTGTAGATTGACGTTGAAAAAGGAGAGTTAACATTAAGGGTTAATGATGAGAAGGTGATCTTCTCTCTCCAAAATGCTATGAGGCACAAAGAGGAAGACATAAAACGTGAAGAAGAGTGCAAGGTCCTCGAAATGGTGGACTCGTGCATGAAGTTGGAGCACATCCTGGAACACATCTTAGGCATAAGAGATCCACTTGAGATTTGCATTTCTAAATCTCTTTTTAATTCATCATCTGGTGATTTCTATCCTTTAGATGTTGCTCTTATTGATACTGTTTCTTTGATAAATTCTTTGCAAGAGGAATACCTAAGGAAGCCTAAGTTTCTCCCATTGAAGAACGAGGAACAAACATAAACTACGGAAGAGACAAAGAATGGCAAGATGGAATTAAAGCTACTTCCACCTCACTTAAGGTATGCGTACCTTGAAGATGGTGAGATCAAATCGGTAATAGTTTCATCCTTTTTAAATGACGAGCAACTTGACAAATTGCTAAGGGTGGGGATGAAATATAAGAGCACTATAGGTTGGTCTATATCGGATCTAAAAGGGATTAGCCCCTCGATTTGCATGCATAGAATCCTTTTAGAAGAAGATTACAAACCAAAAGTGCAACCTCAAAGAAGATTGAACCCAATTATGCAAGAAGTGGTTAGAAAGGAAGTGTTGAAACTATTAGATGCCGGCATAATTTTTGCAATTTCTGATAGCGAGTGGCTGAGTCCTACTCAAGTAGTAGCAAAGAAAGGGGGTACAACCCTAGTAGAAAATAAAAATAATGAGATAATAGCTACTAGGTTGGTCACGGGGTGGAGAATGTGCATTGACTATAGAGCTTTGAATGTTTACACTAGAAAGGACTATTTTCCCATCCCCTTTATTGATCAAATGCTTGACAGGCTAGCAGGGCACGAATTCTATTATTTCTTGGATGGATACTCGGGGTAAAATCAGATAATGATTGCCCCCGAAGATCAAGAAAAAAAAGCTTTTACTTGTCCATATGGAATCTTTGCATATCGATGGATGTCTTTTGGGTTGTGTAATGCACCCGCCACCTTTCAAAGGTGTATGATGTCTATATTTCATGGTTTGATTGAAAACATAATGGAAGTATTCATGGATGATTTCTCTGTTTTTGGAGATTCGTTTGATATTTGCCTTGATAACTGTTGGTTTTATATACTAGAAGACTTGTCTTTGTATACTTTTCTGATGATATGATGATATGAAATGAAAGTTATTGCAGTCACTGTTTGCATTTAGATTATGTTCTATAATTGTTCTATGCAATGTTCCATATACTTACATTGTAGATCATATGGTGTGGGGAGTCACACAGTAAGATCATATCATTAGAACCTTGTATTGTATTAAAGAGCTCACGGCTTAGATGGTCCTGAACACATCATCGGTACACCGCAGAATAATCTGATAAGTTTGTTTATCTTGATTAACTGATTATTCTAGTACACTCATTGCGTATTGAGAAGGATCACGATAGGATACTATTCTCTGTCTCTGGCCCAGTTACTGAGAAAATAAAGATCCACAGAGTTCGGGTTCTGAACTCATGTGATATTGGCGAGCATATGTGTGTGTTGTTTATTACTTTGATTTATCAATGAGTAAGATCGAGTTCGATATCTTAGGTAATAACAATGTATACATGATGTCTCGAGCAGTGTGCATGAGCACCGTGTCCTGGTGCGCCAGGTTGATGATGTTCTCTTGAGGAAACGCAAGTTCATGTTGAAACCCTGCAGGTGGAATTTAATCTTTACATGGTAAAGCTTGTGTGGTACTACACAAGGATTTAGATGTTAATTAATTATAGCTGTCAGAGGCTGACATAATTAATTAATGAACATTATATCTTAAACACGGAGAATGGCTGGACTAATGGAGAAAACATATTCGCAAATATGTATTAAATTGGTAGGTCAGTTTTACTTCTTTAGTGGAATAAAAGTAAAACTTAATTTATTTAATTATATCCTAACTTTATTGGATATTAGATATTAAATAAATTAGTGGGCCAATTTAATATTCTTCTAGATCCCTGTTGTAGCCCAATATGACTGAAAGTGGACTGGATATAGAACTTGAGATAGAGGCCCGGCCCAGTAGGGCTGGAACATGAAATTTCACCCCTCTCTATATATAAGGGGATGGGGGCACGAAATTTTAAGGATAATAATTATAAGAAATCAGCCCTTCTTTGTCTCTCAAAGTTATCCACAGATTTCACAATTCTATCTAGTAGATTTCAGCCCACTCTGAATCTAGATACAGTTCGGGAATACAACAGAAGATCTTGGAGTGGAATTGTGCAGTGTCCGTGTGTGACATAAGTGGTGCCATTATCATTGTTCATTCAACAGCAAGATTAGATCTATAATCTTGTCCACAGACCGTCTGTCGATTTGTAAGTAAATTCGTTTTCTATGTCTTCCGCTTTATTAGAATCGAATCTGTTTTACATGCTATTTCATTAGACTATGATAAACATGCATGTTACATAAAATTATGATTTGCATGAACATGGATTAATGAACAACCAAATAGATCCTGCGGTGGTTTAATTCGAAAAAACCCCAACAGTGGTATCAGAGCCAGGTTTTGGCACTGTTCTAGAATTAATTCGAGCATGAATTCGATATATATATTTAAATTTGATGTTAAATTTATAGTTCTTAAATTTTCAGATTTAAATATGCATATATGTCGATTTTTATGGTATTCAAGACTTGAAAGAATTTTGGATTGAATTTGAAAATTCTAGTTTTGAATTGTTGAAATTTTCGAACATGATGAGATATAGATTTGGGATGATATTTGATGTCTTCAAATTTCCAGATTTGTGTCTCATTATTTTTGAAAATTTGGTGATCAAATTTTCGAATTTGATGTGTTAAAAATTCCCTAATTTTGTGTTAAAATTTTCGAACACTATAATTAAATTTGGATGGATTTTTTATCAACATCAAAATTTCCAGATTTAATTTGGATAGGGTTCGAAATTTTTGGTGATTAGAATTGGATTTGGTGATTTTTGATGTATATCAAAAGTTACAAAATTCTAATCTAGATAGGTTTGAAATTAGAATTTTAAATTTGATAATTTTTGAAGTGGATCAAAATTTTCAGATTTTAATTCTTGAAAATTCCCAAATGTGAAATATAGTGTATTTTTCGATTTTTAATAAATTAATTTGGAGAAGATTTTGATGAAAATCAAATTTTCAGATTTATTTATTAGGATGGATCGAAATTTATGTATATTGGATTTAGATTTGATGTTATTTGATGTATATCTTGATTTACCTAATATTAATCTAGATAGATTTGAAAATATAATTTTAAAATTGGAAGAATTTGAAATGCATCAAATCTCCAATTTATTATTTGGATAATTTAGAAATCTATGGGATTAAATATTGGATAAGGTGGTTTTTGGATATATACAAATAATTATCAAAATCCAATTATGATAAGAATTTGATTTTGGATAGGATTTGGAATATTTTGAAGAGGATCAAATCTTCAAACCTTATCCTTAAAGATTTAGATTCTTATGGATAATATTTGGATTAGATTTTTTATATATATCAATATATCCAATTATTATTTAATTAGGGTGGCTTGAAAATATTAAATAAATTTGGTGGATAATTATAAATAATTTCCATATTTATTTTAAGATATATTTTCGAAAATATCATGATTTAAATTGGTGGATAATTATTTTAATTTCCAATTTTTATCTTGTGCATAATATTGAATTAATTAATTTAATTAATTGTTAAATTCGATTATTATTTAATATTCATGCATAGATATCATATGTTATTTTATGTGGATCATTTAATAAATGATTGTTGGATTTGTAGACTGTGTTTGTTTGCAGGTTTACCAACTATCATGGCTCCTTTATTTTATGTGATGTATGTTTATGTTGAATGAATGTTGGCCGTATGCCGGTTTGGCTACGTGATTTTTATCCATGAGAAAATCCATGGATTAGGTCTAAGTTTTATTTTACGCTGTTTTAATGTAATAGATATAAAACTGTTAGGCCGAGTTTTGAGTTGTAATTTTTATTCTAGCAATATTAGATTTTTCCTTTCGGAATAGATAGTCTTTATTGAATAAAGATCAGAGATCAACTCAAAGAAGGAAAGTAGTTCAGCACCAAAGTTCACCGGTTCACGTCCCGAAACCCTAAATGGAGCTAGGGTTTTCGGCGAGGCGCGGTGAAGGGACAGCGGCCACAAGCCTGTTCCGGAGCTGACTTTCCAGTTTTATCTCATCAATCAACATGAGATATAAGCCATGATAGTTGGATTATTATTATTGCTTATTATGTTGAAGCATGCAATGGATGTTTATCATTTTATGTGATGTTTGTATGTTCGTAAATGGGATAAAATGAAACCTCAAACATAAATAACTAAGTGGGAGAGATTCATACCAAAGTATGTAGAAATCTCATACGGTCTCCATTAATATCTGGTTTAATTGAGAAGTGATGGGTATGCGCGTTGACATCGGTCTTCCTCCATATCGGATGTGTCATATCATAGATTTCTCTAGAAATTAAATCTCCTAAATGGATAGCTGTAGAACACTATTAGAACTAACTGACTCCTCCATCTGGAGCGGTTAAATTCGAATAGTGATCTTGGTGCGAAGATAATGGTATGCACACTTAGATGTAATTTATTGATAAACGTCCACACGATTGTGGCTTATCAGTTAGACGATTACATGACCGTGTTTTTATCCGGCTATTAATTTGCTTGTTGTAAGGAAATTCAACTGGAGGCAAATTAAAGGTTTAACCTATTTAAAAATGAGATTTATAAACGTCCACACGATCATGGCTTATAGAAATTGTTTTTAAAGTGTCGGTGGAAAAGTATATAATTTTTGTGAGGTTTTCGATTATATACTGTTTATCTTAATCGTGTTTTATGACTGTACTGCATGTTTTAATTTCAGTTATTTCATATCATCAATGGCACTCTCCAATCTGTCCTCAATCCTCAAAGAAAACAAACTTGTCGGTGAAAACTATAATGACTGGATTCGTAACCTTAACTTAGTACTTGTTGCTGAGGGACACAAGTTTGTACTTGAAGAGGTTTGTCCTCAGATGCCAGATGAGGGTTCTGACGAAGCCCAAAAGGTTGCATATGATAAGTGGGTTAGGTCTAATGAGATAGCGCGCTGTTACATCTTGGCATCTATGTCAAGTGTGTTGCAATATCAGCATGAGCCTATGAAAACCGCTTATGATATCATGTACAACCTTAGGCAGCTATTCGGTCATCAGAACCGCTTGGCATGCCATTTGGCAATAAAGAAACCAATGGATGCGAGAATGTCTGACTCCACACCTGTTAGGGATCATGTTCTCATGATGATGGGGAATTTATCTGAGATCGAGACCTTGGGTGGAGAGCTAGATGGCGATTCTCAAATCGACATTGTTCTTCATAGCTTGTCCTCGAAGTTTGAGCAGTTTAGGCTGAATTTTAACATGATTAAAAGGGATGTCAGCCTGACTGAACTGCTCAAAGACCTTCGGGCGGCTGAATTGCTCCAAAAGAGCAGTCCTGAGGCCCACATAGCTGAAAAAGGAGCGTCTTCTTTTGGTGGAAAAAGGAAGAAGAGAAACGCACCTAAGAACGCTGCAGATGAGGCGCCTAAGGCAAAGAAGCCAAAGTCGAAGATTCCTCCCGAGGAATTCAAGTCGAAGACTAAGTGCTTCAACTGCGGCCAACTAGGTCACTGGAAGGCGGCGTGTCCTAACAAGAAGAAGAATAGAGGTATATCTCACACTCTGGTTCTAGAAACATGTTTAGCAACTTGTTCTACCCAGTCATGGCTAGTAGATACTGGAGCTACTGATCATGTTTGCATGTCTTTACAGGGGTTCCTGGTAAAAAGACAGTTGAGTGAGAATGAGATCACAGTCTACATGGGCAGTGCTACAAGAGTGGCGGCTATTGCAGTGGGAGACGTTGTTTTACCTTTCAGTAGTGATAGAACTTTGGTTTTGAAAGATTCTCTTTATGTGCCTGGTTTTAGGCGAAACTTAATTTCAGTTTCTAAATTGATTATGGATGGATATTCTATTTCTTTTGATAACAAAGTAGTTATCTTTAGTGGTAAAAATTTTATCTATTCTGGCACATTGGATAGACAGTTATACTTTCTTAAACCAATTGAAAACACTATGCAAAGACAACTATTGAATACATCGATCATAAACCCTAACAAGAGAAAAGAACCTTCAGAATTGAATCAAACCTATCTTTGGCATCGAAGGCTAGGTCATATTAACCTTAAGAGGATACAAAGGCTTGTAAATGATGGACCATTGTCTTCTTTGGTACTGGAATCATTTCCTTTATGTGAATCCTGTTTGGAAGGTAAAATGACCAAGCGTCCTTTCCAGTAAAAAGGAAATAGATCCGAAGGGATATTAGATTTGATTCACTCTGACCTGTGCGGCCCTATGTCAGTTCAAGCTCGAGGAAGGTTCGAGTATTTCATCACTCTCATTGATGATTACTCTAGATACAGTTATATCTATCTGTTACGTCGGAAGTCTGAATGCTTTGAGAAATTCAAAGTGTTTAAGGCAGAAGCGGAGAAACGAATAGGCAGAAGTATGAAGTCACTACGTTCTGATCATGGTGGCGAGTACCTCTCGAGTGAATTTAGGGATTACTTGGCAGAGAATGGGATTACCTCCCAGTTGACTGCGCTGGGAACACCACAACAGAATGCTGTGGCGGAAAGAAGGAATCGTACACTGTTAGAGATGGTTAGATCAATGATGAGTTATTCTGAGTTGCCCATTTCATTCTGGGGATATGCCCTGGAAACAGCAGCTTATATTCTTAACTTGGTTCCGTCAAAATCAGTTCCTTCTACGCCCACAGAATTATGGACTGGACGAAAGCCCAGTTTGAACCATATTCGGATTTGGGGTAGCCCTGCACATGTGTTGGATAAGGAAGCTGATAAGCTGGCTCCTCGTACTGATGTAAGGCTATTCGTTGGATATCCTAGAGGAATGAAAGGTGGTTTATAGTCCTAAGGATCAGAAGATCATTGTTAGCACCAATGCTCGATTCTTAGAGAAAGACTATGTGATAAACCACAAACCAAGGAGTCAAATCATCCTTGAGGAGTTAAAGGAAGGATCGAATCATACACCAGTTGTACAAGAAGAGGAACCACCAAACACTGCACAACGTGTCACGGAAGTACATGAATTGTCTCGTCGTAGTGGGAGGGTTGTACACCAACCTGATAGATTCATTGGTCTGGGAGAGGCTTCAGATTTCCCAGATGGACTAAATGAATTGGATCCCAGGACCTATGACGAGGCAATTCGAGATAAAGATGCAGATTCTTGGAAAACTGCAATGGAATCTGAGATTGGATCTATGGATCACAATCAAGTCTGGGAGCTCGTAGAACCACAAGATGGGATTAAACCCATTGGGTGTAAGTGGATCTACAAGCACAAGAGAGGAGCTGACGGGAAGGTTGAAACCTTCAAAGCTAGATTGGTGGTGAAAAGGTACACTCAGAAAGAAGGGATCGATTATGAGGAAACCTTTTCGCCGGTAGCCATGCTTAAGTTAATCCAGATTCTCTTGTTAATTTCCGCTCATTTAGATTATGAGATCTGACAGATGGATGTCAAGATAGCTTTCCTAAATGGAAGTCTTGAAGAAAACATTCACATGAGACAACCAGAGGGATTTATTGCTGAAGGCCAAGAGCACTTGGTGTGCAAGCTTAAAAGATCCATTTATGGACTTAAGCAGGCATCGAGATCTTGCAATATCTGATTTGACGAGGTTATCCAGTCATATGGATTTCTTGCAAAGTCCGGATGAGAGCTGTTTGTACAAGAAATGTGATAGAAATGTGGTGTCATTCCTCGTACTTTATGTTGATGACATCTTGCTTATTGGAAATAGTAAGAAGGAGTTATCTAACATTAGGGTGTGGTTGTCCAAGCAGTTCGATATGAAGGATCTGGGTGAAGCCGGAGATGTCCTTGGCATCAAGATCATTCGAGATCGCCAGAAAAGGATGTTATGTCTGTCCCAGGCGACTTATATCGATACAGTGCTAGCTAGGTTTAGCATGCAAGATTCCAAGAAAGGTTTTATACCTTACAGGTATGGAATTCATCTATCCAAGAAAATGTGTCCCCAAACACAGTCTGAGGTACAGGAAATGAAGAAAGTACCATACGCTTCGGCTGTGGAAAGTTTGATGTATGCTATGCTATGCACTAGGCCTGATATATGCTATGCCGTTGGCATGGTAAGCAGATATCAGTCTAACCCTGGACAAGGTCATTGGACTGCGGTCAAAAACATTCTCAAGTATCTTAAAAGGACTCGAGACTATATGTTGGTTTTCCGCTCTGATAGTCTAGTACCTTTGGGTTATACGGACTCAGATTTTTAAACTGACAAAGATCAGAGTAAGTCTACCTCAGGCTATGTGTTTACATTAGGAGGTGGAGCCATTGCATGGAGGAGCATTAAGCAGAAATGCATTGCGGATTCCACCATAGAAGCTGAATATGTAGCTGCCTTTGAGGCTGCAAAAGAGGCTGTCTGGCTCCGTGGGTTCCTATTGGGCTTGGGCGTGGTTCCTGGTTTGCCTAAGACTATCACGATATACTGTGATAATTTTGGTGCAGTGGCAAACTCGAAGGAACCCAGAGCTCACAATGCAAGTAAGCACATAGAGAGAAAGTACCATCTTATACGAGAAATCATTAAGAGAGGAGACGTGGCGGTGGTCAAGATTGCATCGGAGGACAACCTGGCTGATCCATTCACGAAGAGCCTACCGGCTAAGACCTTTGATGGTCACATGGAGAAAATGGGAGTGAGATGCAGACCTAGGGGCGCAGTTTGAGTCGATAGTTTTGATTGGAGAGTTAGCCTGTTAGTTTTTATGCTTGAAAGACATGCTTCAAGTATAAGTGGGAGATTGTTGGTTTTATATACTAGAAGACTTGTCTTTGTATACTTTTCTGATGATATGATGATATGAAATGAAAGCTATTGCAGTCACTGTTTGCATTTAGATTATGTTCTATAATTGTTCTACGCAATGTTCCATATACTTACATTGTAGATGATATGTTGTGGGGAGTCACACGGTAAGATCATATCATTAGAACCTTGTATTATATTAAAGAGCTCACGGCTTAGATGGTCCTGAACACATCATCGGTACACCGTAGAATAATCTGATAAGTTAGTTTATCTTGATTAACTGATTATTCTAGTAAACTCGTTGTGTATTGAGGAGGATCACGATAGGATACTATTCTCTGTCTCTGACCCAGTTACTTAGAGAATAAAGATCCACAGAGTTCGGGTTCTGAACTCATGTGATATTGGCAAGCATATGTGTGGGTTGTTTATTACTTTAATTTATCAATGAGTAAGATCTTTTCATAGATCGAGTTTGATATCTTATGTAATAACAATGTATACATGATGTCTCGAGTAGTGTGCATGAGCACCGTGTCCTGGTGCGCCAGGTTGATGATGTTCTCTTAAGGAAACGCAAGTTCATGTTGAAACCCTGCAGGTAGAATTTATTCCTTACATGGTAAAGCTTGTGTGGTACTACACAAGGATTTAGATGTTAATTAATTATAGCTGTCAGAGGCTGACATAATTAATTAATGAACATTATATCTTAAACACGGGGAATGGCTGGACTAAAGGAGAAAGCATATTCGCAAATATGTATTAAATTGGTAGGTCAGTTTTACTTCTTTAGTGGAATAAAAGTAAAACTTAATTTATTTAATTATATCCTAAGTTTATTGGATATTAGATATTAAATAAATTAGTGGGCCAATTTAATATTCTTCTAGATCCCTGTTGTAGCCCAATATGACTGAAAGTGGACTGGATATAGAACTTGAGATAGAGGCCTGGCCCAGTAGGGCTGGAACATGAAATTTCGCCCCTCCCTATATATAAGGGGAGGGGGGCATGAAATTTTAAGGATAATAATCATAAGAAATCAGCCCTTCTTTGTCTGTCAAAGTTATCCACAGATTTCACAATTCTATCTAGTAGATTTCAGCCCTCTCTGAATCTAGATACAGTTCGGGAATACAACAGAAGATCTTGGAGTGGAATTGTGCAGTGGCCGTGTGTGACATAAGTGGTGCCATTATCATTGTTCATTCAACAGCAAGATTAGATCTATAATCTTGTCACAGACCGTCTGTCTATTTGTAAGTAGATTCGTTTTCTATGTCTTCCGCTTTATTAGAATCAAATCTGTTTTACATGCTATTTGATTATACTATGATAAACATGCATGTTACATAAAATTATGATTTGCATGAACATGGATTAATGAACAACCAAATAGATCCTGCGCTGGTTTAATTCGAAAAAACCCCAACAATAACTTGTCTCAAGTATTGTAGAGGTGTGAGGACACCAATTTAGTGCTAAATTGGGAAAAATGTCACTTCATGGTTCGAGATGGTATCGTGTTGGGACACAGGGTGTTCGGAGGAGGGCTTGAAGTGGATCGAGCCAAGATCGTAGCCATCGAGAAATTACCACCCACGACGAATGAAAAGGGAGTTAGAAGTTTTCTAGGACACGCTGGGTTTTATAGGCGTTTCATTAAGGATTTTTCTAAAATCTCTAAGCCTCTGTGTCGCCTTTTAGAAAAAGCGTTTGATTTTGATTTTGATAATGATTGTTTGCAGGCTTTCGAGACCCTCAAGGTGGCCCTTATCACAGCACCTGTGCTCATTTCACCAGACTGGAGCCAGCCATTCGAATTAATATGTGATGCAAGTGAAATAGCCGTGGTAGCCGCTTTGGGCCAAAAGCGTGATAAGCTTTTTCGAGTCATCTATTACGGGAGTAAGACCCTAGATCCGGCTCAGACAAACTACACCACCATGGAGAGAGAGCTACTTGCTGTGGTGTATGCATTCGATAAATTCAGGCCTTATCTCGTTGGGGCCCAGACCATTGTGCACACCGATCATGCCGCTCTAAGGTATCTTTTTGCCAAGAAGGATGCAAAACCCCGGCTCATCAGATGGATCTTGCTGCTCCAAGAATTCGATGTTGAGATTCGGGATAGAAAAGGGTGTGAGAACGTGGTAGCAGACCACCTTTCCCGCCTTGAGCATGTAAACGATGAAGTGGGGGCACAGAAGGCCTATAAATGAGCTCTTTCCCGACGAAAACATCCTAGAAATCAAATCTCATGTGCCTTGGTTTGCTGACATTGTGAACTTTTTAGTGGCAAGGGTGAAACCGATGGAGTTAGAGGCTTACCAAAGAAAAAAGTTCTTCCACGACCTGAAATACTATGTGTGGGATGAACCATACCTTTTCAGAAGATGTGCAGATTTGGTGCTTAGGCGATGCGTGCCGGAAGAAGAATGGGAAGAAATTCTTGAGGCATGCCACACTTCTTCCACGGGAGGACATTTCGCCTCTATTAGAACCGCAAGAAAAGTGTTGCAAAGCGGTTTCTATTGGCCTTCAATATTCAAGGATTGTGTTGAATATGTGAAGAGATGCGAGAAGTGTCAAAGAATGGGGTCTATTTCAAAAAGAGACGAGATGGCAATGAAGAACATAATCGAAGTGGAGTTATTTGATATATGGGGCATCGATTTCATGGGCCCTTTCGTTACTTCAAATGGTTTCCAATATATCTTGTTGGCGGTTACTACGTCTCAAGGTGGATTGAAGCCGTGCTTACCACAACCAATAATGCAAGTGTAGTGTTGAAGTTCTTGAAAAAGAATGTGTTAACACGATTCGGGGTATCAAGAGCTCTCATCATTGATGGAGGACGTCATTTTTGCAATAAGTGGTTAGCCGCATTGCTTGCAAAATATGGAGTTCGACACAACATCACCACTGCCTACCATCCTCAAGCAAATGGCCAAGCCGAGTTGGCCAATCGAGAAGTGAAGCAGATTTTTTAAAAGGTTGTAAAAACAAATGGCAAGGATTGGTCCAATATGTTAGACGATGCATTGTGGGCTTATAGGACGGCATACAAGACCCCGTTGGGCATGTCGCCTTATCAATTGGTTTTCGGGAAATCATGTCATCTTCCCATCGAGCTGTCACATAAGGCTTATTGGGCCACAAAAAAGCTCAATATGGATTTCATGATGTCGGGGGGTGAAAGAATTTTTCGGTTGAATGAATTGGATGAATTTCGACTGGAATCTTTTGAGAATTCATCAATTTATAAAATGCGGACAAAGCTCTATCATGACAAGCTGTTGAGAAAAAAGGAGCTATCACCGGGTGATGCCGTTCTTTTGTTCAATTCACGGTTGAAGTTATTCCCTGGAAAATTGAAAACCAAATGGAGTGGCCTGTTTGAAATCACAAGAATGTTTAGTGGTGGCGCTATCGAGCTTAAGGGAAAGGATGGGAATCTATTTGTTGTCAATGGCCAAAGGGTCAAACGATTTTATGTACCGGAGATGAAGAACGACAATGGTTCCGACAATCCCACCTCTTCATGAAGATTGAGACCACGTCGAGCTACCGACAATAAATGAAGTGCTCGTTGGGAGGCAACCCAACCTCGTAATTTTGTACATTTTCTTTTATTTTATGTTTCAATTCCTTTTCGTTTATGTTTATCTCTTTATTAGATTTGATATGCTGCTTTGAGTGTTTGTATAGTTTTGGAATCAGACAACAGGGTACACGGAGAAAACAAGCTCAACATATCAAAACATGAAGGCTCGGGCGCGATTCACAGAATGCTCGGAGGCGCGACCGCGAGTCGCGCGACCTACAGCGCGACTCCCAACGCGGTTGATCCCGCTCGCGCCCAAGCACGCGTGGAAATGCCTCTCTGGCGCGACCGACAGGGTGAGTGGCCACGCGACTGAGCCCGCTCGCGCTGAAAACAGAGCAGTTCTGAATGGGTTTTAAACTTCCCCTTTTCATTTTTCACTCATTTTTCACACACCTCTCACTCAAAACATGCGCCCACACAAAAATTTCTCCCTTCAAACAAAAATTTAAGGTAAAATCCCTCGCCATCTTCTACATTTTTAGTTTGCCCATGATTATCTCTTCAATTTACATGTGATTTTGAGGATTTATGGTTGAAATTGAAGATATCTCAAACTAGGGTTGATATTAGGGAAAAATTACATGAAATGAGTTTTTGTTTGGATTTGTTGCTTCTACTTTGTTCCTTGAGCATTGATTTTAGAAATTTATGGTTGGAATTGTAGAAAAGGCAAATGTGGGGCTAAAATTTGAGAAAAATTGCTTGGATAAATTTTTGGCTTGGTTTTGTGACTCATAAATTTCTCTTTGAGCATGATAGGACCTTTTCTACAAGGATTGAAGTTCATTTGGAGATGCTTGTTCATATGTTGTATGGAATAGGAATTAGGGCTTTTGTAAATTTGAGATTTTTAAATCCTTGGCCTTGCTCTTTGCTCATTATAAGTATATGCATCCTTTTTGTGAATTTTACAAGTGTTGAGGGATTAATGTTAGTTGGAGGTGTTTGTTCATGAATTCTTGTTGATGGGGAACTAGAGCTTAGTAAATTTGGGATTTTTCCTTCCATTTCTTTGTTTTGTTCTTTCATTCTTTGCCTACTATAGTTTATTGATTCATGTTGGTGAATTATGCAAGTGATGAAAGTGGTTAAAAGTGCATATGTTGAATTTGTGTATGGTGAAAGGTGAAGTTTGAAGATCATTTGGTCATGATGATTAAATTGGTGAATAATGATGTGAAAATGTGTTTGTTAGGACTTTCCTTAATGTTGTTGTTCTAGCTTGTTGATGCCAAATGTAGTTGGCTTTTGTTGTGAATTGGGGGGTAATTATGTGCATCCCCGACCCTGTTTTTATAATCCGTTATGGAGATTGTAGTGCCTACTTTGGAAATGCTTTTTGTTTTTGTTTAAGATTATGCTAAGGCTTGCAAGTGTGAATAGTTTTTGTTATATTTTGCTATGAATGGGCTAAAATTCTATTTGTTGTTTTGGTTTGTTGTTTACATTTAGACCCTCACTTTTTGTTGTTTTTATCCTTTGCAAGATCTTGTGCTTTTTAAAGAAATCATACATTAAGAATGGCACGACCAAGCAGAGGACAAGCTTCTAGGAGATATGTGGTAGAAGAATCTGAGGAGGAAGAATCCAGTGTCGATCTCTCCGAAGAAGAAGAAGAAAAAGAAGTGGAAGAAGAAGAAGAAGACCAAGGGGAGGAGGAAGAAGAGGAGTTTGTGCAACCCGAGCCCTTGCCGGATTTTCCCGACAGTGGCCCAAATGACCCTGCAAGAGCGGGTGTTTTCTTCCGTACCCAAGAGGAACGGGACTGCTGGGAGAAGTTGACGGGATCTTTCAACATACTCCCCACCAAGTATTCATGTGACTCAGCCACTCAAGCAATGGGAATCCACGATGATGTGTGGAGAATGTTCACTCGAATTGGGTGGGCAAATGCAATGCAAGGAAGATGGCTAACCTGTCATGTGTTGGTCAAAGAGTTCCTATCCTCTCTTAAGGTCTACAAACTCCCTAGCAGAAAGCCGATCGGGTGCACCTTTCGATTGGGGAATCGTGATCACGAGCTCACGATGGCCCAACTTAACCAAATTTTTCAAACACTGACAAATGGATACTATTACTACCACATCAATTTCAATGCTGAGACATTTTGGAGATTGATCCTAGACCCGGATGAGAGGATGTTCCAGTATGACTCGAGCTTGGCCAAGGCTTCGCAAATCCAAAATCCGATATTTCGATACCTCCACAGGATCCTTTCTTCCACTGTCCTTGCTCGACACGAGAAAAGTGAACTTCAAAAGGATGAGCTCTACATCTTGTGGAGTATGCTCCAAGCGATATACGTAGATTTTGGGGTAATGCTTTTGGATCAATTTAAAAGACAAGTACAGCCGAGCAAAGGCACAATCAGTATCGGAGGCATGATCACTCCTATTGCCATGGCCTTGGACGTGAATCTTGCTAACTATCAGCCACTCCCGGGACCTCGAGCTCTCAACCTCGCCCATCTTCAGAATGTCCGCATGATTAGCCCGAATGCCGCCCCCATTAAGCTCATAATAAAGGATAGAAGGAAGTTTCTACTACCAAACCCAGCACTCACATCCATAACCAATTTCGAGGATCAACGAAATTGGTTGATGAACACTCCCGAGCATAATGCTTTGATGATTGCTTCGGAACCCATGGGAGTGCATCTACAAAGAGAGAATGCGCCACCAAGAGCACCTCGTGGGCAGAGAAGAAATAGAGGGGACGTGGCGGATGAACGACTTGAATCCCTTGAAGGTATGATGACAACTATGAATCAAAATTTTACTAACTTTCAAGGCAATGACTTTACCCAGTTCACGGACATGCGGGCGGATCTTGATGCACGACTCACGGACATGAAAGAGAATGTGGACAATCGGTTCACAAATATACAGGTGGACATTGACGAGAGATTCCAAGGCCTGCAGAGTCATATGGATGGCCGGTTTTCCGGCATGAGGACAGAGTTCCAGGGACTGCAGAGCAATCACTCAAATCTGCATGGGGATTACTCTAACTTGAGGTCGGACGTCTCAGATATTGTCACCATGATTAGGCAATGGGGTGGCATTGGATCTTCTTCACAGAACCCGTCCCAGACCTACACGCCCCCATTCCCGCCGTTCCAGCAGTACCCCTATCCGTACTCCGGGCTGTTCCAATTCCCACAGAACCCCCGTCCACGGCCGCCCCCTGATGCTGATGCATGATGCCGGGTTAGTCGATCGACGATACCACAAACCTACCCCCCTAAACTTATTCTTCCTTAGATTGTGAATAAGTTTGGGGGTGGGGGGTGAATATGTGTGTATCGTTGATCTCTTTTAACTCGTTGATCTCTTTTAACTCCAGTATTATCTATCTTTTTAAAACGCTTTTTATTTAGAATTGTTAAAACTCTTTTCACATGGATGCTTTTATGTATTTATGTATTGTTGGGATTTGCTACTTCAAATTCGGATAATTTTTAGTTAATTGCATGGGTTTTTCGATATTTTATAGTTTTATATTTTTTTGTTAATACGTATGATTGGTTTAATGATAAGGTAATAGCCTTGATGATAAGCAGGTTTAGCCTTGATCTCATGTTTCAACTCCTCTATTACTTATGGACTTAAGTTTGTCATGCTCACTTTTGGGAAATCTTGATTTGCCTATGATGTTGTTTTTGGTAAAAATAAATGCATGCATAAGAATATGAGTTGATAGAACACTTGATTGGATTGTGGAAATATTGGCATTAGCTTGTAACCATCTTGTGAGATTTGAGCCTTGATCTTGTTCTTCATGTGTGAATCATCAATAATATTGGTATCTCTAAAACTTGCCCTTTTGAACTCTCTTGATTTTACAAGTTGTGCTTAGAATAAGGAGATGACCTAAGGCTTTCTTTGATAAATCTGTGCCAAAAAAATTTCCTACAAATACAACCCTTACTAGCTCCTTTGTGCTTGTTATTGATTTTATTTGAAACCAAGGGGTAGAAGAAATATGGGAATCAAGTAAGCTTGAAAATAAAATTAATGGGAATTAATGGTGGATTGAACACAAATTTTATTTTGTTGAATAACCTTTTTGATCAAACACATATGCAAGCCTTGCAAAGTGAAATAAAAATAAATTGTAAATTGTTGAAGAACACTCATGAAAATCAAAATAAATAGAGGAGCATTAATGTTTTGTTGGCTATAGACTTTTAGATCCAATTAAATATTCCAAAGCAATGTGCTGGATAGAAGAGAACTCAAAATAGTTTTGCTTATCTTGAAATACAAAATAGGTTACGGGGATTGATTTTGAAGTCACTTTTAGCCTATATTTTTCCTACCTCGTCGAAAGAGCCTGACGTTGCAACCCTTAAGACCAATGTGATCCTTATTTTGAGCACACTTGTGGGAAGAGATGAGTTATTTTGCAAGCCTATGGTGGTATACTAGCATTATTTGATGTCGAGTGTATACACGTCCCTTTTCTCCTTGAGAGGTTAAGTTGAGCGTTGATATTACTGAAAGCAAGAAAAGCCGTATTTTTACATGTTCATTTCTTGTGTATCAGAACTTCATATACTTGTGTATGATAATATGCTTTTTGTTCTTCTTCTGAGGCATTCTTGATCTTGATTTCCCATGTTCTCTTTTTCTTTGAAAACTTGTTTGAGGACAAACAAGAACTTAAGTTTGGGGGAGTTGATAATCAGTATTTTTGTGCTTCTGTTGACTGCAACTTGGGGCTATTTCAATACCATTTTGTAAACCAATTGTATATTTTTGATGTCCAAACCCATATTTTAATCCAAGTGCAAATTCTAAGTGTGTTATTGAAGAATTATCGAGTTCGAGGAACCGACGCGACTCATAGCATGGTCGGAGGAGCGACCGCGTCGCTCGCGCCCACAAGTGGCTTTCCACGCATCTCTGGCGTGACCGACAGTGCGGGTGTAGGCGCGACTGGCTCGGGTCGCGCCAAGCCAGGCTTTCCACATATCTCTGGTGCGATCCACAGCGCGATCAATGGCGCTCCCGCGCCCAGACACTTCTTCGCGCCCTTCTCTGGCGCGATCTACAGCACGACCTGGGCGCGACCGAGCCCGTGTCGTACCCAGATGCCCTGTTTTGCGTGCCTTATCCGCTTCCTTCCCTCTAATATTTGAGAGGGAGATTTTTGAAGAACCATATACACGATTTTTACCACAAGAACACATAAAAATTCCAAAAGCTCTCCAATACCATATACCCCTTTTCCCCTAGAAAATCAAGGATAGAACCATACAAATTAGAGGAGAAAGAGGGCTTGGGCTTGTAAGAGGAGTTCTTGAAGTTTGAAGAGTTGAAGTGGAAGGATCTTGTGGAATTTGTGTACATTCTATTGGTTTATTCTAAACTTTATCTATGTTTTACATACAAGTTTGTTATTTTGATCTCTTAAGCATGAGTAGCTAATCTTTTTAGGTTTTGGGGTGTTGGATCAATTGATGAATGGTGTTTGATTTGAATGATTGATGAATGTACCTTTCCCTTGTTTTAAGTATTGTGGATCAAGGGGTTGATTGTTGAATGTATGTGGGTGGCCTCCATTTAGATTTATATGCTACTTAATGTGTGATTAGGTTTGCTCATTTTGTATGTAATCTTGATCCATGAGACCTTTTATTTGTATCTTTAGATAGGTATAAGTATTAGGAGGGTTAATGATGATTTGGGGATCTTGGAAGGCTTGAGTGATTAATTTGCTAGAGATAGTAATGGTTTGCACTTGCTTGTAGGCTAGGTGTTTGAGAAAATGTCTAGGTGAACCTTTCCCAAATCATGATTGTTGAAGGGAGAGTTATGTGATTCATTTGGTTTGTAGAATAGCTTAATCAATGATCTAACACCCTAGAACCTCTTGCTTTTATTACTCTTTAAATCTTCTTTTGGAATTATTTACTAATCTACATTGAAGAGCGAAGTTGGTAATTGTTAATGGTTTGGAACACAACATTTCTTTAAAAACGATGTTTGTCTAAATAGTGATTATAACTTGAGTCAACATTACTTGCATTGTTAAGATCATAATTTCTATTTCCTTGTGGTTCAACTCGTATCATTGCTTGCTACATCCGTGTACAGTTACACTTGACACGATCTATAATTTGAGGTATAAACCACGTCATCATCTGTCCAACCTGAGGGTCTTTGGTTGCAGTGCATATGTCCACCAAAAGCTAAGTAAACTTGAACCTAGAGCTAGGAAGTGTATCTTCCTAGGTTACCCTGAAGGGGTAAAAGGCTAGAGACTGTGGGATAGAACCTTACCTGGCTTCAAAACATGTATCAGTAGAGATGTCTCTTTTAATGAGTCTAACTTTCCTTATTTAAATGAATCCTCACACTCTGCTAATCCCTGTGAGGTGGAGCCTGCTTCAGTGCCTTTATTTGTTCCTAATCTGTCTAAGGTGGACCCTTCTCCACCCATCTTGCCTGAAGTGAATATGCCTAATGAAAACATGCATGATCACATCACTCCTAATGATTCTGCATCTAATCATGAATCTGAGCATGCATCATCTGAGCATATGAATGTGTCTGATCATGAGACTTCTGAAAATGAAAATGAAAATCAATCTGAAAACTTGTCTGAGCATGTAAACCTGGATAACTATAAACTGACAAGAGATAGGCCTAGAAGAACCATTAAGTCCCCTGCTAGATATGATGGGTGTAATCTGTCTCATTATGCCTTTAATGTTTTTTCCAATATTGATAAACATGAGCCTACCTCTTATAAAGAAGTTGTTGCATATGAAAATTCTGATAAATGGATTGATGCAATGAAAAGTGAAATGAAATCACTGCATGATAACAAAACCTGGGTACTTGTTGAGAAACCTAAAAACTGCTCATTGATTGAATGCAAATGGTTGTTCAAGATAAAGTAAGAAATTGATAGTGTAAGATATAAAGCAAGACTGGTTGCTAAAGGCTTCACACAAAAAGAAGGAATTGACTATAATGAAATATTTGCTCCTGTTGTGAAGTTTACTACTGTGAGAATTATGCTTGCTTTAACTGCTCACTTCAACTGGGAATTAAAACAAATAGATGTTACTACTGCTTTTCTGCATGGTGAGCTTGAAAATGACATTTACATGCATCAACCTGAAGGCTTTGCTGATAAAACTCATCCTAATCATGTGTGCTTATTAAAGAAATCTCTGTATGGTCTGAAGCAATCCCCCAGGCAGTGGAATATTAAATTTGATAATTGCATGAAGAGCATGAATTTCTGTAGGAGCCAATTTGATCAGTGCCTATATTTCATGAAATCAGATGTGCCTATGTTTCTCCTTTTATATGTTGATGATATGCTCTTGATAAGTCCTTGCTTGAAGACTGTGAAGTATGTGCAAGCATGCCTAAGTGAGAACTTCAACATGAAAGATCTGGGGGATGCCAAGAAAATCTTAGGTATGAACATTGATAGAAATAGAAATAAGCATTCTCTTGTCTTGCACCAGTCATCTTATGTTGAACAAGTGTTAAAGAAATTTAACATGGATCAATGTAAGGCTGTTTCTATCCCTCTTGCATCACACTTTCTGTTAAGTAGAGATCAATGTCCAAAAAGTGATCTTGATATTAGGGAAATGTCTGAAATTCCCTATGCAAATGCCATTGGTTCTGTAATGTACCTAATGATCTGCACTAGGCCTGATATAGCCTATGCAGTCTCATGTCTGAGCAGGTACGTGGCAAACCCTGGTTTCCCTCACTGGGAAGCCCTGAAATGGCTTCTGAGGTATCTTAAATCAACCTCCTCTCATGGTATGTCTTTCTCTAAGTCTCCTGATGGTGTCAAATGCATTGGCTTCATGGATTCTAATTATGCATATGACAAGGATAATAGAAAATCTACCACATCGTATGTGTTCACCCTCTGTGGTTCTTGTATTAGCTAGAAGTCCCAATTACAAAGTATTGTTGCTCTCTCTTCCACTGAATCAGAATATATTGCAGCTACTGAAGCTGTAAAAGAGGGAATTTGGTTAAATGGTCTCCTATCAGAGATTAATGTCATTGATGATAAACCCCTTCTATATTCTGATAGTCAGTCAGCCATACAGCTTTGTAAGAACCCTATGTTCCATGACAGAACAAAACACATAGATGTCAGATACCATTTCATTAGAGATGTTGTGGAGAAAGGAGACATTTTGTTGGACAAAATTTCCTTTGAACTCAACCCTGCAGAGCCGGTTGCAAAGCTGGAACTCTGCAAGAAATCTCTTAACATGGATTTTGGTTGAATTTAATGAAATTATGATGAGTTCTTCAGAAGCCCTTGATGTTTCTGATGCTCATCTTTGTCCTGAGGCAGTTGAGCCTCTTTCTGGTGATATTTTTTCCTTGGTACAATAAGCTAGATATATTCAAGTTAATGATGGTCAATGATCCTGTGAGACCAGAGACTTGTATCTTAATTTTGGGTTGGTCTCTCGTATTGAGACTGGATTGAACATGCATAGTGTTCCTTCCTCCCTCTCTTTGTCTGTCTTTGTGATAAACATAGAGTAAAAATTATTTGGCGATGATGATAATCTCTTATGTTTTATTTTGGCAGGTGACTCCTTGGTGACAGAAAATACCAATAGGGCCAAAGGTGGAAATGTTGGTGTTGGCCCAATTGTTATTTCTGGCCCAGTTCCTATTATTTAATTTCAGCGGCCCAAGCCCCAAACCCTTAACCCTACCCGGCAGTCCACTTACTTATTAATTGTGCTTCAATGATGTTGCTTATTCTCGATGCTCTAGAAGCTCTATAACACCCGATGGATCTGTCTTCTTCCTCACCGCTCATCTCACAGAAAACCCTAATCTACTCTCTCTCTCTTTCTGGGTCTTATCAGCTTGCTCCCTCGGTTTCTCTGGCCGGAATCTGGTGTTGTGATTCCTGTTTGGCTGACGAGTGTTGGGGAGAAGCTTGTGCTGAGAGAGAGAGCCTGAGAAATTCCGCCCCCTTCCAAACCCTAGCCACCGCTTCCTCTTCCCCTTCGCCAGGCATTTCCCTATCGCCAGAGTTGCCACCGCCGCCTCCAGTGGGAAAATCTGAGCCACATCGTGCCCCGCGCACACTTTTCCCACCATCGATCACACTTTGTCTTTTCTTGTCACTTTCATTAGGGCTTTAACTCTTATCTCACTAATCTATCTCCTTCTTGTGCAGATCTGTTGGTGACGAAGCCAAAGCTGGTGAAGATCTCTGAAGATCCATTCGATCTTCCTATCTGAGGCTGTGAAGACTAAGTCCTAGAAACCCTAGGAGTTCACTGCTCTGTAATAGTTGAGTAAATTGAAATTTTCTGGTCTTGCTACTTGAGTAGCTTGTGAGTTAGACCGAAAGGGGTAGGGAATCAAGAAGGTGTAATCCTTAGCTAGGCATGTACCACAAAACTAATAATAACAAGATAAACAAATATTGAATGTTTGGTTGTTGTTGCTCAGTTTCCATCTTCGTATTCCTTTCTTTTGTAGCAAGGAAGACCATAAATTTGTATCTTATCAAACCCTTATATAAATCTATATAAAATGAGTTTCAAAGTTTTGGATTATTAATGAGAAAAAAATATGTACATTACATCTTTTATAAAAACACGTGTTGCTGGTGACTTTAATGTTGTTATGAGTGTTGGGCGTAGGTTGCTGAACATCCCATCTTTGATCATTGGCATTTGAAGTTTTCAGATTAGTTTATTTATGATTGTTACTGTTAGACAAAATAATCAAGTGATCAAGTTTTGATGAGATGTAAAAACGTTATAGATGATGTATCAAAACACTCGAATTGAAGTCAAACTGAGCTCAAGCCCTCCCTGGAACTAAACCAAAGATGATGAAGACTCAAGATGAACTCCATGTAAAGTTCTCACCCTGAAGGATAAAATGATATATGAGTTCCCATTAAGCTAATGAAGCTAAGCCCACACCAGTGCTTAATTCACAAAAGGGATGACAATCAACTTTAGTTTGAAGATACTGAAGGCCAACTCAACCAAATTGAAGGCCAAGTCAATCGAACTGAAGGCCAAGTCAATTAAACTGACGAGCCGTTCGAGCAATGAAGAGATGAATGACTCTCAAAACCCAAACTAAGGTATTAACTGAACTAAATAGCTCAGCCTGAATCCAAGGCCACTGAGTACTGCACGAGTAACTGAGTTAATTCACCCCAAAAGTCAACCATGAAGCAACGACTATAACAAATTTACAACGGATATCTAAACCAACAAGTCTGTGGATCTCTGTGGGGCCAGCCACAACCAATGGGCAAATTATACTCCTCTCTATAAGAAGAGTAGAACTAAGAGACAAAGGACTTTTGTGCTCTAAGACCTTCTCGATCAAACATTTGCTCTCTTAGACCTTTCAATCTTCAAATCTCAAAGCTAAATGAGATTCTACTGAAAATTTAAAAGAAAGATTGAACTCAGTATAAGTTTGACAAGGCAAACTATCACATTACAAAGTCCACCTAAGGACAAAAGTGATACATATCCACGAGCACATTCAATCTGCAGCTATAGTCTAGTTGAATGCAGCCTCAACAAAGTACGATAAAGTATCAACACTAGCTCAGTTCAGGAGCTCAATCAGTTGATAACCTCAGTTCAAGATCAACCATCTTGAAGATCAAAAGAGATCTAAAACCTTGAAAAGATGACAATGGCACCTACCTCTTCGACAACGTGTGAGCCGCCAGTTAAAGAAACTACCACTGTAATAACTACATGTCAGAGACTGCAAGTGTGAACCATCGACCTAACTGAGGTAACCTTGTAAAGAAACTCATTTTTACCAAGTTCAGCTAACTTTTATTCATTATATAATTTGTAAAGTAAACTCAAGTTAATAGTAGATTTATTCCTTCTGCGGAAAGAAGAGACAACGTAGAAGTTTTAAGGCTTCGAACCTCTATAAAACTGATTGTGTGATGTATTACTTTTTCATTCTTTTCGTGTTTATTTTTAAAGTTTACACACACAAGCTCACACAACTTATATCTATTTAAATCAAACTGAAAATAGATAAACTGCTAAAGTCAAACGAGTCAAAGGGCCCTTGAATTTTTTCGCAATTATTTACAAGTTTTGAATTCAGTTTATTCACCCCCGCTCTAAACTGAACATGACTAGTTCGGGACCAACAAGTGGTATCAAAGAGGTTGATTCTAAGGATCAGTCATGTCTGTAGATCAACTGAATCAGATCTATCAATTTGTGCTAACATCTTAAGCTATGAGAAACCATAATCTACCTCTATTTTCAGTTGAGAATTATGATAACTGGAGAAGAACGATGAATGCTCACTTGTGCTCAATATATGAAAATATGTGGGAAATCATAGAAGATGGTCCAATCACAATAATGACGGATAGTGAGGCCCATATCGTTGATGTCAATCAACCAACAAGGATTCCAAAGCCAACCCATCTTCTCACCAGTGAATAAAAGAAGCTAAAAAATCTAGAGTTCGTAGGTCAAGCAGCACTCTTCCGAACTCTAGATGAAGATCAAATGAAAGACACCAAGAATTGCAAAATCGCCAAGGAAATTTAGGACTTATTGGCAGATCTATGTCAAGAATCAGAAGCCATCAAAGAGAACAAAATCCAACTTGCGGTTGACAAGTAAGAATCCTTCAAAATGTAGTCGAAAGAATCTATCTCAAGTCTGGAAGCTAGATTCTTAGGCATAATCAGTGAAATGAAAAATTTGGGAAGAAGTTATCACAACTGCGAGATGAACTCCAAGATCTTAGATAATCTCACAGAAGAGTGGGATATGAAAGTGATTGTTACCAAAGAGTTAAGAAATCTCAATAGCATCACTTCCAGAGAACTATTCGGTTCTCTCAAAGTGCATGAATACAGCCTCAACCAGAAGAAAGAAAGCTTCAACTTCCTCAGTTCAGGATGCAGTCTTTTATGGTGAGAGAAACCGATTTTTAGACATTCGTGGAAGGAACAAATTCTGACCAAGAAGATCACCAGTCAAAGAAAACCAACACGAATCCTCAATTGACTGGAGAAGAGACACAACTGAGAAAAAGGAAAACATGACTGATGACATCAATAAGTAAATTTAGGTAATGACCAAACTGCTGGAGAAACTAAAGAAAATCAGAGACAAGCAATCAGTTTCACCTCAACTTGAAGAATCTCCAAAAGCCGATAGAAATCATCATCAAACTGAAAGATCAGCTAAACCGGCAAGAGAAGACAGTCAAAGTCTGGGTGAGTGCTTTCACTATCACAAACAAGGACACTACAGATATGAATGTCCTGACCTTCCAGAGGAAAAAAGAGCAAAAGTAAGAAAAAGCTTCTTCAAAAGAAAATCAATGATGGCAAGTTCAGAGAACACCGTACTGGACGACTATGACTATCCATCTGGAATCGATTTTGATGGCTACAACTCAGATGATGAAGCTTTATTCTATCTCATGGCTGATAACGAAGATGAGGTTAGTTCAGGCGAATCTCAAGCTTCTTTCCATCACATAAATGAAGCAACTGTTTCTAATATGGAACTTGATGAAAAGCTCATATTCTTAGAGAATCAGTTAGCCTCAATATCATGTATGCATGTCAAACTGAGGGATGAAAATGATGAACTTAGAAATGAGGTTAGAAAACTGAACATTGATCATAAAAGAATGAGCTATCTTGAATCGCAACTACAAGAATTTAAGAAACTGAAACTGAAAGCTACTGACTTAGAAACTAAAAATCAGAAGCTTAAAAAAGAGATACTTGAGAAAGAAGAAGTCTCCATTAGGTTCAAAAATGGATCTCAAACTCTAGATAAAATTTTAAACAATCAAAGAACCCGAAACTGGAAGTACTAGTCTAGGGTACAACAAGTTCACGACTTTAGAAGAAGGAAAGAATATTGTGCATAGTAATGAAAGGGGTATTCTAAAGGGATTTACTAGACCTACTCAACCTCAGTCTGTTGAACCATCAAAAGGAAAAGGTCTACTCAAAACTCCTCAAATTCAGGCTAGACAAACCAGTCACTTCTCTCAACCAAGACCATCTATAAACCAAACTGAGAGATCAGTTGAACCCAAAAGAAATACCTTTTTCTAGATCTCAAGCCTACCCTACTCAACATCAAAGGTTCAACCAATACACCTATAGAGATTATCAGAGTACTCATAGGAGAAATCAAAGAAACACATTTGAACATAGAAACCAATATGATGTTTACTTAAACTTTAGGAATGAACAAATAATTAATCCAAGAGTGTTTAGTCCTTCAAACTGGAAACACACAAGGCATTAGTCTGATCGAAAGCTTAAAAATATCAAATCCAAAGAGGATCGGTTAAACTATTTTATCCTACTAAATCTCACTGTAGGTAGCATTCAACTGAGTCATCTCAGAGAACGAAAGCAGAAAACAAAACAAAAAATGATCAGTCGATCTAAATCTGATGGATCTTTGAATGTTGAAAAGCCAAAAGTTTGGCAAATTCGGATCCCAAAAAACTTACTCAATCAATAAGGACTCGATGTGAAATAGGTACCTAAAAAATAATCATTGTTTTTGCAGGAAAAGGGCATCATATCTGGAAGAAAAATCAAGGATGTCGAATATCTAGATAGCGGGTGTTCAAAACACATGATTAGTGATAGAAAAGATCTGCAAGGCTACAAAGAAGTTAAAGGTTCACTTGTCACATTTGGGGATAACTCCAAGAGCTAAACCATTGGCAAATGGTTCATGGTGAAGGGCAAGGTGGTAGTCAATGGAATTTCTCATGTTGACGAATTAAAACACAAGCTTTTAAGCATCAGTCATTTATGTGACAACGGCTATTCAGTTGACTTTAACACAATCACCTGCGATATAAAAGACAAGTCAATTGGAGCAATTCTCCTAACTGGTGTGAAAAGAGGAAACATGTACGTAGTTGACCGGTCAACCGGTTACTCAGAAGCTTGCTTTCTATCCAAAGGGACAACTGAAACAAGCTGGCTATGGCATTAATGGTTAAATCATATCAATTTCAAAAGCATCAACTATTTCGCCAAGAAAGGTCTGGTCAAGGGACTATCAAAAGAAATCTATAAGAAAACTAGCACCTGTGGACCATGTCAAAAAGGAAAGCAGGTGAAGTCGTCATAAAAAACAAGAGTCATCCCCCAGGAACAATTAAATGTCTTCAACTGCTACACATGGACTTGTTTGGACCAGTTAAACCATAGAGTCCAAAAGGCAAAAGATTCACATTAGTAGTGGTTGATGATTTTTCATGATATACTTGGGTAGAATTCCTACGGAGGAAAGATGAAACTTATGCCAAGTTATCAACACTGATCAGAAGACTTCAAATTAAAAAGGAAAGTTTAGTAAAGAGAATACAATCAGGTAATGGAACTGAGTTTGTCAATAAGGAAATGATCAGTCTATATAGTGAGCTTGGAATAACTTGTGAACACTCAGCTGCAAGAACTCCTCAACAAAATGGTGTAGCTGAAAGGCGAAACTAAACACTTAAAGAAGCAGCTCGAACAATGATTATTGATGCCAACATAGCTGAAAACTACCGGGCTGAAGCAGTCAACATAGCTTTCCACATTCAAAACCGAAGTGCAATTGTCAGTTTACAAGATAAAATACCTTATGAATTATATAAGGGTCGTAAGCCTTCTATCTCTTACTTTAAAATCTTTGGTTGTAAATGTTATATTCACAACAATGGGAATATTTCTTGGATATAATTCTCCTCATTCTCAAGCTTACAGAGTGTTCAATAAATGAACTCTTATTATGGAAATAACATGTCATGTGGTATTTGATGAGTTTGCTAATAAGTACAGGAAGAAAGACATGTCATGTGGTATTTGATACATCAGTTCATGTACAACCCAGTGAAACTGAGAACTCGTAGGACTATGTTGACCAGTAGTTCTAGAGCGGTTCGAAAATTCACTTGAGGAAAGTAATGGAACTGATGCTAGGCCAACTGAAACTAACTTGGTCAATAAGGACATAAACTATGTTGAGACCATTAACCCCACAACTGAAACAGTGGGAAAAACTGGTGAAAAAGCTGAACCAACTGAAGAAAAGACAACCGATAGAGTTAACAACAATGAACTGACTAAAGAGACACCAGAAACTAGCTCACCAAGATGGCTCCGAAGCCATCCAACAGACAAGATCGTGGGTGATCCAAAAAGCCATGTACAAACTAGAAGCTCAACTGAACATGCCCTGTTCATATGCTTCATCTCTCAAATTGAGCCGACAATTATCAAAGAAGCTCTAGAAGACTCAGACTGAATCATGGCAATGCAAGAAGAACTAAACTAGTTCACAAGAAATGATGTATGATTTCTTGTTGATAGACCAAAAACCCAAAAGGTAATTGGTACAAATGGGTCTTTCGCAACAAGATGGACGAACAAGACATAATTATAAGAAACAAATCAAGATTGGTAGCTAAGGGATATTGTCAAAGTGAAGGGATCAACTTTGATGAAACTTTTACACCAGTTGCAAGACTAGAGGTATTCAGACTATTCCTAGCCTATGCAGCTCATTTCAACTTCAGAATCTACCAAATGGATGTCAAGAGTGCATTTCTTCAAGGAATGCTCAAAGAAGATGTGTATGTCGAGCAATCTCTAGGTTTTGAAATTAGAGATCAAGTCTACAAGTTGAAGAAGGCTCTCTATGGACTAAAACAAGCTCCTCGAGCCTGGTATGAAACTCTCACTACATTCTTGCTGAAAAATGGATTTAAAAAAAGGACCATTGATCGGACTCTATTTCAAACAGAGCGGTCAACTGATATATTAATGGTTCAAATCTATGTTGATGACATCATATTTGGATCAAAAAGCAAAAATCTATGCACAAGATTCGCTCAATTGATGCAAAGCGAATTCGAGATGAGCATAATGGGAGAAATGACATTCTTCCTAGGACTTCAAGTAAAGCAACTATAACACCCCAATTTCAGATAATTAAGATGCTAACAAAAGGTTAAAATAAATTTCCTAATTTTACAAAAATTAAGTATTTAGAGAAATTATTTACACAATAAGTATTCCCTAATTTTAAAACCAACCAATCACGACTTGAGAAGACTATTCAAACAGCCAATCACATACAAATTCAATTCACGACTAGTCAACGTTAACAGTCTACTATTTTCAAAGTTCAAAATAGCGGCGGAATAAAATAAGATTTTTAGGATATTTTAATATAATCCAAAATAGTAAGCGGAAGCATAGCATGATCTAATATTGACCATAGTCAATATTCAACATTCAAAAATCAAAATACATATTATTGACACAGTCCAAAATAAACCAAAAATCATGTGTCTATGTCAGCAGCCTCCATCACTTCATACCTAAAAAACATTTTAGAAACGTGGGCTAAGTGTCAGAAAACACTCAGTGGGCATGCTTATCTTGTTCGTCCAAGCACATATAAACATTTTTCATCTCATGTGGCCAAACAATTTATCATTCATTTGAGATCAATGCGCTCAATTAATCATGCGTAGAGACAGACCCTATGTGATCACATAACTATATTTTAATAGAATTAACAATGCCTGAATTTATCATGCAGTTCAAATCACATCCACGAAAAGCGAAAACATTGTATTCACATTGAGTAAAATTTTAATACATTTAAGCATGGACGAAAACATTTAAAACATATTCGTAAAGTTTTGGTTAGCAAAACCGACCTTGTAGCTAGTATATAGCTGAAGCTTTAGTCGACTATCCTGATGATCCCTCTACGTCTATTGTCTCGGGTTTGGGCCTATAAAATGGTAAACTTCTTATTAATATCATGCTAGGCCTTAGATTATAATGCAAAATAAATTTGGGCCTAGGAAACGAGCTCTCGAAAGTTTTAGGCCAGAATGGATAAACTGGAAGTGCTTATTGGATATATATTTTTTTACAATAATCCAAGTGGTCCACTTATAATTTTATTTGATCATAAAATATTTTAATAATAGATCCTTCGTAATTTAATTTAATTTACTCAATTAATTAACTAGAAAGTAATTGTTACTGTTTTAATATAAGTTTACGGGAGTTATTTTCATAACATCCATTAATCGACTAAATAAATAAAAGGAAAGAAAATTCAAAGAAATTTAATGTAAATAAAAGGAACAAAATAAATTCAACACACCTGCACCACTATATATATGCACACATATTACAGTATCATATAGCTTGCTTTAAATTATAATTTGATATCAACAATATTATTTCCTTTCCTTTATTTTGTCAAATTCACGTCTATACACATCTTAACAATCTTATATATATATATATATATATATATATATATATATATATATATATATATAATTGTTTTAACAGTTAACTCTCTCTCTCTCTCTCTCTCTCTCTACTATATGCTACTCCATTTGTAAAAAAATAAACAAAACATTTCTCTCTCCACTCACCCCATTTTTGTACACTAAACTAAGCAACACCTTTTTACTTTACAGATTTAAAAGTCAAAGCACCCTTAATTTCCCTTTCTCTCTCTAAGCATACATGTATACAGACACATGCACAAAAACCCACCCATTATTTTCTCTCTCTATTGTAATTTTTGAAACCCATGAACATTAAAATTTCAAAATGAAATATTAATACTTCACCTCTCCAATTTACCGTCCTCTCAACACACATGCGTGATTTAAATATTTTTCTTTCATCATTTCTATATACATGCATCAACACCCTCTTACATATAACATGAATAAAATAACTTTTCTAAAGAATTAAGGTGAAACTAAAAGAAACAGTAGATTAACATATAAATGGAGGTTTAAGAGGTTTTCTTATCATTAGAGTTTCTTGTGTTTTATATTCAAATTTTGGCCTCCTAACCTACAAAGATCTTAAAATAAAATAGAGGAATGGGTAGAGGAAGAAGAGAGGAATTCATTGTATGATTGCATGTTGGATCCGGCCACCGAAAAAAGTTGCCGGAAAAACTCCGACTTGCGGCCATGGTGGCCTTTTTTTGGCCATTACAGTCTTCATCTCCTCACCAAACATGTTCCAAAGTACTTAAGAAGCAAAAATGAGTTGAAAAATGGGTTTTTGATGAAATTTGACCGGAATTGAAATTTTCCCATGGCGGCGGCGGCGCTCGGCAGAGCTCTGCCTCCGGCCACCATGCCGGAAATCACTTAGAAGGTAGAAGAAGAAGGAGAAGAGAAATCACCTTTGGAGTGAAGAAGAAGAATGATCCTTTAACTCGATTAAAACATGTATTTATATTTAATTAAATTGGGCTAAAATGGCCAGAGTTTTGTTTTCATTTAGTATGAGCCTGCTTTTAATAAATTCTAGTTAAGCCCACTAAGCTAGGTTGGACTCTAAAATAAAATCACGTCTTCTAATTAATTTGGCCCAACCGTATAGTGATCCAAATTATAATATTTTGGGGTATTACATCCTTACCCCCTTAAAAGAATTCCGTCCCGAAATTCACATACCTGGAAATGGTAAGTTAGGATACCATTCCCTGATTTCAGTTTCTATTTCCCACGTAGCTTCATCTTTTCCATGATAGCTCCATTGAACCTTTACTAACATTAGATCTTTATTTCTCAACTTATGGATTTTAGAGCAAGGATCGCCTCTGGTACTTCCTGATAAGTAAGATCTAAATTCACTTCTATGTCTTCATCATAAATTTTATGACTTGGGTCAAACTCATATTTTCGAAGCATCGACACGTGAAACATGTCATGTATTCCACTTAATTTTGGTGGTAAAGTGAGCCTATATGCAACTGGCCCAATTGGATCAAAGATTTCATATAGTCTGATAAACCGAGGTCTTAATTTCCCCCTCTTGCCAAATCGAACTATCCTCCGGGATGGGGATAACTTAAGAAAAACCTTATCAGCAATTTCAAACTGTAAATTCATTCGGCGTTTATCTGCATATGATTTTTGTCTATCTTGAGCTTCTTTAATTCTCCCTCTTATTTTGTTAGCAGCTTCTTCTGTGGTTCATACCATTTCGGGTCCTAAAATTTTTCTTTCCCCGACTTCATCCCAGTAAAGAGGTGATCTATACTTTTAACTATATAAGGCCTCATAAGGTGCCATTCTAATGTTAGCTTGGTAGTTGCTATTGTATGCAAATTCTACCAATGGCAAGTAATCTTCCCAACTTCCACCTTTATCCATGACTACAACTCTAAGCATATCTTCTAGGATTTGAATTATTCTTTCTAACTGTCCATCAGTTTGAGGGTGAAATATTGTGCTGAAGTTCAATCTAGTTCCCATCACCTCTTGTAAGCTTCCCTAAAACTTTGATGTAAATCGAGTATCGCGATCAGAAGTTATTGACACGGGAACTCCATGTAAGTGAAAAATTTCTTTGACATAGATTTGAGCTAACTTGTCTAGCCCTAGAATCATCCTTACTAGCAGGAAATGTGTTGACTTAGTTAATCGGTCTACAACAACCCATACTACCTAATTATTGCATAATATCTTTGGTAATCCTACCACAAAATCCATGGTGATGTGTTTCCATTTCCATTTAGGGATTTCGAGTGGATATAAAGGTCTAGCTGGTCACTGATGTTCCGTCTTCACTTGTTGATAAGTCAAACATTGTTCCACAAAAGTTGCAATGTCCCTTTTCATATCTCTCCACCAAAAAGTTTCCTTCAAGTCCCGATACATTTTTGTGCCCCCCGAATGTGCTGTATATGGTGCATAGTGAGCTTTCTTCAAAATTTCATTCTTCAGATCCTCATTCTGGGGTAAGCATAGCCTATCCCCAAATGTTAGCATGATTATCCATCATTGCAAACCCCTGGTTATCCTTGGTATTGGCTTACTATCGTATTTTCCTAAGAAATTCATCTTGTTGTTGTGCTTCAATGATACGAGCTCACATATTTGGTTTTACTACTAAAGTCGCACTTCGAGCTTTCGTATTTTCTGGAGGTATAATTACTTCCAAATTTAACTTAGCAAAATCATTAATCAGTTGATCTTGTTGAGTGAGGGCACAATCTATGTGTCGATCTGTTTTTCTACTCAATGTGTATCTGCTGCAACATTTGCCTTTCCAGGGTGATAGAGAATGGTACAATCATAGTCCTTTACCAACTCTAACCATCTTTTTTGCCTCATGTTGAGCTCATTTTGTGATCTATGTAAATTTCATACTTACCTCCAAATAGGCGGTGTTGCCAAATTTTCAACGCGTGAACCACTGCAGCTAATTCTAGGTCATGAGAAGGACAGTTGATTTCATGAGGTCTCAATTGTCATGACACATAAGCACTGACCTTACCATTTTGTATCAAGACACATCCTAAACCTAACTTAGATGTGTCAGTGTAGACAACAAATCCTTCTGCTCCATCTGGTACAGTTAGCACTGAAGTAGTAACCAATCACCTCTTGAGTTCTTAGAAACTCTCTTCACAATCTTTTGTCCATTGACATTTCACTCCTTTCTACAACAGTTAAGTCATTAGTTTTGTAATTTTGGAAAATCCTTGTATGAATTGTCTGTAATATCAAGCTAGGCCTAATGTTGGTCCCGGGATAAGTCAGAATCAGTTTAGAGGGGGGTGAATAAATTGATTACAAAACTGAACTAGATGCGGAATATTGGCCTATTTTGACTCGCAAATATCATCCATGCTATGTAGAGATCAGTTGAGAAGATCTGCTAGCTCGGAGTGCTATGTGTGCTTATAGTGTGCAGTTAAAAACATATAACTGAACTAAAAATTAAAGCAGAGCACACAAGCAGTTTATAGAGGTTCGAAGGTCAACTTCTACATCTACTCTTCCTTCTGCAGAAGGGCAATTCACTATGCAAGTGTAAAGTTCCTTTATTACAGTTACACAGTGAAGATAGTTGTTGTCTCGGAAGCTGCACTCTCAACTTCCTCGGCCAGTAGGTCGACAGCTCACACTTGCAATCCCCAACTGCTCGTCGGAGAGATAAGGTGCTATTGCCAGTCTTTTCACGATTTTAGATCTCACTCGATCTTCAAGAGTATAGTCTTGAAACTGGTATCAACTGATTTACTCCTTTGCGCGTTTGTGTCTAAGCTGGGGTGGTTAATCACTTAAGCATAGTGACTGAGAGAACAACTCTGGTTGGAAATCTTCAACAGCTAGCTCGAAGAGCGTTGAGGCTCATTCTCATCAGTTGGAAATTTTGATTTTCTGTGTTCTTTGAGCATGAGGTTTTAGTGGTTCCGCGAACGTCGTCGCGGAAAGACTTAACTAAAGTGCTCTCCAAATTCTTAAAAGGTATGTGGTCTTCACTTGGGTAGCTCACCTTTTAAAGACAAGTGAGTTGGTGACCGGTGGTGATCACTGTTGGATCATAAATAAAAAAGCCAGTTGCAAGACATTCATTTAATGGGGTCGTTGAGTTGCCATTGCTCTTCTAACGAGCTTTTGCTTCAAAATCTCGGTTTCATTAACTTCAAGATCTTCTTTGGCTTATCTGAATTTCAGTTACGACTCCCTTCATGATCTTCAGTTCTGAGCTTCGTTTGGTAGTTGGAATCTTCAGTTCCTTTATCTGTCAGTTCTGCATGTCACTTGGCAGTTTGAAAAGCTTCAGTTGAGATCATCTTCAGCTGGCGTTTCTGGGCTTAGGCTTGATACCTTCTGAGCTCCAGTTTGCTTCTGCTTCAGCTGGCAGTTTGAACCAGTGTTCTTTAGCTGGTATTTTGGACTTGTGTCCCTTCAGCTAGAACTTTCATGGACTGGTCTTCAGTTCGGTTGCTGGCGTTTTATTAGTTGCACTTCAGAACTGATGCGTCTTCAGCTGGTGTTCTTCGAACTGGTGCTTCATCAGCTAGAACTTCATTCTGCAGCTGGTATTCTTTGAGCTGGCATTTTCCATCAGCTTATACCTTGGTCTTCTCTTTAGTTGGTATGGTCCTTCAACTGGAATATCCTAAGCCGATATATCCTTCAACATGGATCTTTAGACTTGGTACATTTCTTCAGCTGGAATATCTTGAGCTGGTATTTTCTTCAGCTCGTGATTGTCATCTCTTTGGGTAGTAGGTTTCATCAGTTGATGTCATCATGGACTGGTATGTTCATCAGTTCAAACTGATGTGCTCTTCAACTGGTATTTCTTCAGTCGGGAATGATCTAGAACTGGTATGTCCATCAGTTCTTCTCTTTCAGCTGGTACCCCCTTCAGCTGGGATCTTTCTTTGACTGGAAGATTTTTTCAGCCGGTATTGGACTAGAACTGGTATGTTCTTCAGTTCTCTTCAGCTGGTGATGGCCTGGAACTGGTATATACTCCAGTTCCCTTTAGCTGGTGGCGGCCTAGAACTGGTATGTGCTTTAGTTCTCTTCAGCTGGAACATCTCTTCAGCTGGTGGTGGCCTAGAACTAGTATGTGCTTCAGTTCTCTTCAGCTGGAATATCTCTTCAGCTGGTGGGGGCCTAGAACTGGTATGAGCTTCAGCTAGAACATCTCTTCAGCTGGTGGCGACCTTGAACTGGAATTGGTCATCAGTTCATTACTGTAGACTGGTGGCAGTTTGATACCTTCTCTCGCTGGTACCTGCAACTTCCAGTTTGTCTTGCTAATTATTCTAGCAAGCTACAGTCTTCTTTATCTCTCTATTCTTCTCTCCTCTTTTACACGAATTGATCATATCTGTTGGCTTTAACAGCTTCACCTTTGTATGATCATCTTAGTTTTCTGCTTGATTTCTTTTCAGTTCTTTCAAAGCTCTTTTCATATTTTGACATATTTTCACATCTCATAAAAAGCCCCCTTTTAAGAAAAACGTTGATATTTTTTCCTAACAATTTTCCCCTTTTTAATGATGTCCAAAACATGGCAAAATTGAGCAATGATGGAAGAACTGGTTGAGAAATTTTTGAGCCGTATAGCAAATACACAATCAAGCAAGAACACTTGTAGTTAAGAAACTGCTTATGTAAACTAATTAGATATGTTTCAATCTACAACAGTTTGTTTTTTCATTTCCTTTTTTTTATTTCTAGCTCTTCAGCTGCTGCACTTCTTCAGCTGGTATCTCATCTTCTTCTTCACCGATTCCCCCAATTGCTAGGCTCTCCTCTTTCTCTGGCACTAGTATTTTTCCAGACTTCTCCCCAGACTTCCTCCTGAGACAAATGTCCCTGGACAGCTCCCCAATCTTCCCCTGAGGCTGATGCCTCTCTTCTCAAGCAGTTTCTACAGTCCTCACTACTTCCCCCTGAGTCTGTACTTTCGCTTGAAACTGCGAGGGTTCCCTTTGAATCTCATCCCAGAGACTCAAGAACTGTCTTCCATCATTTTTCTCCTTATTTTCTTTCTCCTCAATTTCTTCAATATCTTCCCCCTTTTTGGCATCATCCAAAAGGGTGTGCATGTGTAGATCGAAGGATGCAATGGAAACATGAGGTAACAAGTTAAAGGTTGTAGCTAAATTACCTTCAATTAGGGAAGGGAATGGTTGTTCTCTTGGTGGTAAAGGTAGCCCATTTGAGGCTTCTTCAGTTGGCATGAACTGCCGTAGATCTGGCAGTGGAGGTTGAACTTGATGTTCGGTTGTCATCATGGCCAATCTTGGGATGAATTCTTCAGTCGGAGGTGGGTGGTTGAACATCATAGGTGTGGAGGATGAGTTGGATGGCTCTATAAATGGAAGTGGAGCTACGGTAGGTGCTCCATTTTGGATTCGGTTGATCATTTAATCCATTATCTCTGAGAGAGTGAGAGTGGTCGTCGATGGATGATTCATCTAGTTTCTGCTCCAGTGTCCTTCTTGACTCCAGAAGAATCATCCCTTCTTGTCAAGCAGTGTAAACATAACTGCTTCATCAACATGATATCTCTAGAGTGACCATTTGAGATATCTTCTCAGTTGATTGAAGAGATCGGAGTTTTATCTCTCGATAAGCTGAAAACTGCTGAGTAGATCAGTGAGAGAGTTGTTGAAGCTTTCTTCAACACTATCCATGTAGTTGGTTTGAGCTGATGTAGAATCAGCTGATGCAGTTAATTCTATGGTCATGTCTTCATCTGACATGTGCTGCTTTCCTCGACTATTTGAAGTCGGTTCAGTCAGAGTGGAGAGGCCTTCTTCTGTAGTGCGCTGCCTCCTTTATCGCGGGCCAAAAGGTTTGAGATTCTTTCTCCTTTTGACAAAGATTTTAGGGAGATAATCTCTCATGTCCATCAACTAACCTCTCTGATTGAGAAGTTGGATCGGATCAGTGATGATCATGCTGATCCTGTTGAGAAACCTCAGTTTCTCTATAAATGTTCCAGTTTGATGGTCAAAGTTGATCCTAAGAATATTTTGGCAAACTTGGGATAGCACATACGATGCCCAGTCAACTCTGCATCGATGGTAAATGAGTGCCATCGGGTGAGCATTGTCGGTGCTGAAGTGAGTATAGTCGATATTGTCTATCAGGTAATAGATGACTATATCTTGGAGTTGAATGAACTTCGGCCGAAGACTATCCTTCAGTCTGTGAGAGTGGTCATTATGCTCGACTCCTGGATTCATCAATTAACACCACAAATATGTATGGTTTGGCATGACTATTGCGTCTGCCTGTTCACCTATTCCAGGAAGATGGAGTGACTCAATCACAACTTCATTGGTGATCACGATCAGATTTGCTCTGACTGTTGAGATTATGTTGCCATCTTCTGCGATGTCGGAGAAGATATAGAATTCGACAGCTGCCTCAAGAAAGCATCGTCCAAATCTTAGACCTCGTGTCAAAAACTGAAAGAGTCCAGTTTCCTTCGCTGCTGAGATTAAGCGATGAAATAAATCTGGCTTAAGTCTCTCCATCATGTAGTCCAGTTCTATGAACTTGTCTCTTTTGAGGTTGAGAGCAAGCCTAGCTGGGTCGATGTATTGAGCGGGTAGTTCCATTGTTTGATAGAATGTTTGAGAGAGAATGAATGTATTAGAGAGAAAGGATACAAAGCAAATGCAGAAAGGGTTTGAGTTTGATCTGAAGCTTGGATCACTATCCCCTTGGCATTTAAAGAAGTTTTGCATGCATTTACTTCGAATTTTACTCGAGTAGGCATCAGCTGATCAGTTTAAATAGATTTGACTGATTTGCAGCTGGCATAAATGAGATGACCATCTCAGCCGTCAACAAGATTAGCTTCAACTTGTAGATCAGCAGTTAAGATTTCATCCATTTGAAAATGGGGTAGTTGCCATAAATAGCAAATATTTTGTGCAGGATTTTGCTATTTATATCCCTCAGGCTATCAACTCACTTTCCACTTTAGTGATTGATTTTGCTCAGTAGCATTAAAGACTTGCTATTTTGAGAGATCTCCCATTTGAAAATAATGTCCGTTAGATCACGATGGCATTAATGTGATGAGGAATAAGTTTAAAGATTCTGGTCAATTTAAACTTTCCTTGGCAGTTGGGCTACCCCGTCCAACTGATGAATTTTTGGTGAACTGATGATGTGGCAACTGATCGATCAGTTCTAGTCATATCTTCTTCTTGGCCCTTGGAACTGATTCATCACTGAATTGATGAGATCAGTTGTTGAACTGCTGGATCATATCTCAGTCAGTTTTCTCTTCTTGAGAGGCCGAACTTGATACTCTTCACTGCTCTCATCAGGGCAGTTTGACCTCTTTATCTTGGAGGTGGATCCAGTTTCTTTAGCAGGCGTCTCTGGTCTTGCTTTCTTCACGGATTGATTCTGGTGCTTAGCTTCAACGGATGTGACCCTTCGCCTTATGTTCAAGTTCCTTCTTGAGGATAACTTATGCTGAACTTCCTGTAGGTTCAGTTGGGCGGCTATTTTGTGGCTTGAAGTAATCAGTGGGGGTGACATATCTCTTTGATAAAAGATTAGGTGATGTGGAAGTGTCTTCATTATCACACCATCGACTCACTACAACTGGGTTGAGAGGTGGTTCTTGCTGCTGCTGTGCAGTTGCAGGTTCAGTTGGTCGAGTAGGCTCAGCTAACTGATGTGGCAGACATCCAAAATTCAGTTTTCTGCGGACAGGGCTGATTGTGCAGATCTCTTGTTACTTGGCTCCTACTTCTTCATGAGCCTTGATGTCACTTCCTAATTTGGCAAGTAGGGCAGTTGGAGTTATTTTCTTGGTCAATCTGTGACTCATAATTCTCTGTACTTGCATGATAGTTGGAGGGAATGGATTTGCAGACCCTATCCATTTCAAACTCCAAACTTCTTCTCTTTGTCAAAAACTCATACCGTGATAAACAGTGATAAGAAATAAGACTAGATGGATATTGACTGTCTTCAGTTGTACAAGTAGAAGTACCGGTGTAGCAACTTAAAAAGCTCTTGATCTTGCTTGGCCACAAATGTAAATTGCGTAAGAAATAAATTTGTTACCTCTTTTCGTGCATTTTTGGTTGCATATTCTCCACTATAAAAAGTGCAAATATCTTCTTCCATCAATTAGAGAGGGGGACAAGTTCTCCTGAAATAGTTAGCTCCATAGTTTGAATGAGGAATTCCAATGAAAGGAATAAGCTCATCTAGATCAGAACAGTCTTGTAAGTCCGTTGTTGATCCATTCTTAGAGACTAATGATGGAACAACATTGGCAGTCAAGGTATTTGAGGTTGTAGCATTTGTGTTGCCATTTCCTAGCCTTTTCTTCTTGAGTGAGTGCAAATGAATGCTTTCTCTCTTGGGAATCCAGTCTGAGATGAGTACTGGTAATGCATCATCATTTGGCAACTTCAAGATCTCTTCAATCATCTTGCTCATTCTGAGAACAAGTCCTACCAAGGACTCAAACTTTCGTGTTCTCTTTGAGTTGAAAGCCTTGAGAACTTAACGCTTGAGTTGTGAGAATACAAACTCTGCCCAGTTTGTCACGTCATTCAGCTAGGTGTATCATCACCTTGTACCTCTCTCCTAGATAAGCTGGCTTAGGCTTCCAATTTCTCCGAACATCATCTTGTTTGTGATGTTGAGCAGAACTCCATACTCTAGTCTTAGATCAGTTTTAGCTATGTAAAAACTGAATACCTTTTGGTAGGAGGGGGTCTTTCAACTTTTCCAGTATGGTTCAGTTGCTTCACTCAACTCTTGAACGGTTGCACCTTGCCTTGGAAGTTGAAAAACTTCAGCAACTGTTCTTTCAGTTATCTTAATTGGTCAGTCCTAGATAACTGATGTTATCTCCTTACCATCAGCACTGATTTGTGCTTAGAGAGGAAATTTACACACCTGACTTTGTCTAAAGAATCTGGGTGGTGTTTCTAGGTAGTGAAGAATCCATATCTTGTGAAGAGAAATAAGCAGGTTCTGGCCGTTTGAATTTTGAAGAATATCTTGGAATTTTTTCTTTTCAAGGAATTTGTCTCTCATCATTTATTTCTTGAAAAAGCTAGGAGAACTAAGTAATTCTGCCATTTGAAGAAGGTTTGGCTAGAATTCTTGAAAGAGATGAGAGAGAGAGAGACTCTTTGAATGAGATTGGGAAATAAGTGTGTCTCTTCTCTTTTTGCAAGGGAGGGGGACTAGATCTGAATTGATATATGAGCAATGAATGAGTACTCATATATCTTTGAGAAATTTGGTCCCTTGCTTTAGTTTCTTTACCTTAAATGTATTTGTCAGACTTACGATAGCGGGAAGGGTACGAAGTAAATGCTTGACAAGACATTTTGAAATTTTAAGGCAAATTGGCTTTATTTGGAAAGATAAGTTGAAATACAAGATTGTCTCCCTTTTTTACCAGTGGACTTGTTGGACTGTCAGTTTTTCTTCTGTTCTATTTTTCTCTTCTTAGGGACTGGCTAACCGGGACTATTTGGTTCTTCCTTGATTCCTTCAGATGTTTTGAGTCCTCTGAGAGTTTGCAACTCCTTTAGTGAATCAGTTAGCGATTTTACCTGCTCTTGTAGGTGTTTGATCGGTTCTTCGTGATGCTTTGTGAATTGCACTGATGTACTATTGGGGTACATGCCAGGCTGATTGCAGTTAGTTATCTTGCCCTGTCCTTTGTTCTCAAGTTTTGATGACGTGACCTTTGAAATGCCATCCTCCGAATCTGATGACTATTCTTTAATTTGATCAGTTACCTTGGCTTTTCCTTTTCCTTTATCATCTGGTGTCCTGATAGTTTTCTACCTCGCGTGATGATCCTCGATCTGAACTGGCAGTTCTATTGCTCTTCTAAATGACTTTGGTACAAAGTTATTTGGGTTTACTTATGAAAATGCTCTTTCTATTTCCATTACTCTTGGAAGTAATTTCTCTAGAATTAGGCTGATCCTATTCAGAAATGGCATCTTCTGTGGAAATTTTCTGTCGTTGTACTGTCTCTTTCAATGATTTCCACATATTTCTTCAGTTGATCAAAGAAATATTAAGCCCAATTCACTTGAATTCCCTCGCATATGTCTTTGTAGATTTGGTATCCGGATTCTATCATTTCAGAGTTTTCTTCAGTTGCTCCTGTTAGCATTCTTATGGCAATTGTTGCTAACACTTGGTATTTTTCTTTGAATATGGTTGTAGTGTAGCTGTCGTGATACCTCTAAATAACTGTATCCTTTTTCCATCTGCTGTAGTGTGTCTCAGGATTTACCCAGACATCTTCGAGCTTGGAGCTGGAGCTTGAGAATTTGAAAATTTGTCACAGAACTATAGGAGTGATGATGATCCTCCTGCCTCATACTTCAGTGATAATTTCTTAGGAACCTCCTTCATATTTTGAATTCAGATAGAATTCTACCACCGCTTCAGGGTGGACTTTAGAAGGAACTTTTTCAGCAAATATCTTGAGTTTCGCCTTCTCAATTAGTGTGATAATTCTTTCACACAATTCTGAGTTTCTGCAGACCTCTCTAAAAGCCATGAGACTTAGAAATTTTTCATGATAGAGGTCTTGTCTGAAGGTTGTTGAATCTTCAAGAAATAATTTGAAGTTGTATTTTCTGTGGTGAATGTTAGCAGAAAATTGAGCCATTTGAGAGTTTGAAAAGAGTTTTCTGAGGCTTTTGAGGGAATGAAAACTCTGTGTATTAGGCTCTTTAAGTGAATTCTTGAAGGCTTGTTGGCTTTTGAGTGGGCTAAAAAGAGGCTCAGCCAATCTATTTATAGCCTTCAAAATTCATGGTAAATCCAACGGTAATAAGAATTTAAGGGGAACTTATTTTGAACGGCTCCGATTAATCCGTCGATTAATTCTCAAATTTATCCATTGTGATTTAATTGAAGAGAGATAATGGGTCTAACGGTAATAATGGTATAACACGTCATTTTACTGTTCCACTAAAAAAGTAAATTCAAACTTATCTGTTTCAAGTTCTCTCTTCTGGTGCTTCCGCGTGGCTTTAAGCTGCTGACATCATCAGATGACTTGGGTACATCTGGCAATCTTCAGTTGGCATGATCGGCTTCAATTGAGATACTTTTAGTTCAGCTCTTCATTTTACTGAGTTGGCTTTCAGCTCTCTTTCTAGTGCAGCTGCTTGCTCCAGCTGATCATGAGTTGTTTTCTCCATTGCGAACTGATTGAGCATCTGATCAGTTCTGGCCTTTTGAGTTCTCAGCTTCCACGCTTTTCATCAATTTGCAAACTTTTCAGCTTACTTTTCATTTCAACTAATGATATAAGCAGTTTTGACTTCTCTTGTCGACTGAACTGATGCACCTTCAGTTTCAGTTTCTGCTCTCTTTTTCTTATCGGTTGGGATTGCTCTTTACATTCTCTCATTTTGATCATCTTCATCTTCTGATGCTAGTTCCAACAGCCCTAATTGGATACATAGTTCTATAAATCTTGCCTCTGGCAAAGGCTTTGTGAAGATGTCAGCAATCTGCTTCTCTGTGTTAACATATTCGATGCATATGTTCTTCTTTTCAATGTGATCTATGATGAAGTGGTGCCTGATGTCAATGTGCTTTGTTCTCAAATGCAAAATTGGATTCTGATAAATAGCAATGGCACTATTGTTGTCGTAGAAGATAGTTACTTCGTCCATTTCGACCTTGTAATCCTTCAACTACTGCTTCATCCAGAGTATATGTGCACTGCAGCTACCAGCAGCTACATATTCTATTTCAGTTGTCGACGTTGCAACTGAGTGCTGCTATTTGCTGAACCAGGATATCAGTTTGTGACCAAGAAACTAACATGTTCCACTGGTACTCTTCCGATCAATCTTGCATCCACCAAAGTCTGAGTCTGAGTAGCTAGTTAGACTCAAGTTGTCATCTCTGGGATACCATAATCCAAGATTTATGGTTCCTCTAAGGTATTTGATAATCCACTTTGCTGCTTTAAGATGACTTTTCTTCGGATTGGCTTGGAAGCATGCACATAAGCCGACTGAGTATGAAATTCCTGGTCGACTTGCTGTTAGGTAGAGAAGCGAACTGATGATGCCTCTGTACTGAGTTTGGCTAATTGATTCTCCTTCTTCTTCGAGAGTCAGTTGAACTAATGTGTTCATGGGAATCTTGATAGTTTTTTCCTTATCAGTTCCAAATTTCTTGACCAGGTCCTTTGTGTACTTGGCTTCACTGATGAATATCCCATCTTGCAGCTGCTTTACTTGGAGTCTTAGGAAGAAGGTCATTTCTCCCATCATGCTCATCTTGAATTCACTTTGCATCAGTTGTGCGAATCGAGTGCAGAGATCCTTACTCTTTGATCCAAATATTATGTCATCTATATGAATTTGAACTATTAAGATATCCGATGATCGCTCTATTCTGAATAGAGTGTAATCAATGACTCTTTTTTAAAACCTTTTCTTGAGTAAGAATGTAGTGAGGGTTTCATAGCAGGCTCTGGGTGCTTACTTTAGCCCATAGAGTGCTTTCTTTAGTTTGAAGAGTTGGTCTCCAATCTCAACTCCTGGGGGTTGCTCGACGTATACGTCTTCCTTGAGCATCCCTTGAAGAAAGGCACTTTTCACATCCATTTGATAGACCGTGAAATTGTTGTGAGCCGCATAGGCAAGGAACAATCTGATAGCCTGCAATCTTGCAACTGGTGCAAATGTCTCATCAAAATCGATTCCTTCACTTTGAGAGTATGCCTTGGCTACCAATCTTGCCTTGTTCCTTGTGATGACGCTTTGTTCGTCCAATTTGTTGCGAAAAACCCACTTGGTTCCGATGACTTTCTAGGTTTTTGTCCTATCAATAAGAAACCACACATTATTTCTTGTAAACTAGTTAAGCTCTTTCTGCATGGCAATTATCCAATCTGCATCTTCAAGAGCTTCATTTATGTTTGTCGGTTCAGTTTGGGATATAAAGCATGTGAAGAGAGCATGCTCAGTTGAACTTCTGGTCTGAACCTGACTTCTTGGATCTCCAACTATTCTGTCAGCTAGGTGGCTTCTAAGCCATTTTGGTAGGCTCTCCTCAGCTAGATGTTCAGTTGGGCACTCTTCATTAACATCTTCTGATGTCTTGTCTTCAGTTTGCCCTTCTTCCCCATCAGTTCTTCCCCCTGCTTCAGTTGTGGGGTTGAAGGTCTCAGCACGATCATTTTCTCTATTGGCTTGATCACCCTCAGCTGGTCTGATGCTACATTTATTTCCTTCTTCTTCAAGCCCAACTTCAAACTCCTCTGGGACTGTGTGATTTACATAGTCCTGTGAGTTATTGGTTTTGCTTATTTGAACTGATGGATTGAGTACCTCCCTACTCCTGTACTCGTTGGCAAACTCATCAAAAACAACATGACAAGTTATTTCCACTACTAGTGATTATTTATTGAACACTCTGTAAGCTTAACCATGTGAGGAATTGTAACTAAGAAATATTCCATCATCAGCTTTGGCACTGAAAGTCTTCAGTTGACGTTTTCCATTGTTGTGAATATACCATTTACAGTCAAATACTTTGAAGTATGAGATAGATGGCTTACGACCCTTATAGAGCTCATAGGGTGTTTTGTCATGTGCGCTAACCATAGCGCTTCTATTTTGAGTATTTCACGCAGTATTGACTGCCTCTACCCAGTATCCCTCTGCTATGTTGGCATCAGCTATCATTGCTCGAGCTGCTTTCTTGAGTATGCGGTTTCTCCTTTCAGCAACACCATTTTATTGTGGACTTATGGCAGCTGAGTGCTCGTGAGTTATTTCCAGTTCACTGAAAAAACTGATGATCTGCTGGTTAACGAATTCAGTTCCATTATCTGAATGAATTCATTGAACCGATTTCTCCTTTCAGTTTGCAGCCTCCTGATCATCATTGATAGCTTGGCGTAGATTTCATCCTTGCTTCTGAGAAACTCTACCCATGTGTATCTTGAGAAGTCATCGACTTCTACCAGAGTGAATTTTTTTCTTTGGGCGTTGGTGGTCTGACTGGCCCAAATAGATCCATGTGTAGTAGCTGAAGGGGAGCAGTTCTCCATGGAGGATGACTTCTATTTTTGAATGACGATCTCACCTACTTCCCTTTCTGGCATGGTCCGTAGACGCTAGCTTTCTTGAAAATTTCCATCGAAAGTCCATCTACTAGCTCTTTCTTGGCTAGATGATTGATGGTTCTGAAGTTGAGATGGTTGAGTCATCGATGCCATAGCCAGCTTGCTTCTGTTGAGCTCTTTGATAGAAAGTGAGCTTCTCCATATCCAATTAACCAGTCGACAATATACATGTTACCTCTCCTTACTCTAGTTAGGAGGATTGCTCCGGTGGACTTATCCTTTATGTTACACGAGCTTCGACTGAAATCAACGGTATATCCATTGTCACACAGTTGACTGATGCTAAGCAGTTTGTGCTTTAGTCCTTCCACGTGGGAGACTCCACTAACTATCACCTTTCCTTTGACCACAAACCCTTCTCCAATGGTTCGGCTTCTGGAGTTGTCTTCAAATGTGACTAATGGGCCTTTCTTCTCCTTGTATCCTTCTAGATCCTCCTTATCACCCATCATGTATTTTGAGCACTCACTATCTAGGTACCAAACCTATTTGGTCTTCTTCTTTAATAGGATGCTCTTTTCCTGCAAGAGAGACGATTAGTTTTTAGGAACCCGCATAACATTGGATCCTTCTTTACTAATCAGATGTTTTGGGATCTAGATTTGCCAAACTTTTCGCTTTATGACAGGTAGAGAGTTTTCAGACTTTGATCGTCTGATTAGTTTCACTCTCTTTTCAGCTCTCCTCTTCTGAGCTCAGTCATTTGACTTGTACCTGCGTCGAGAGTTATTAGGATAGATCACTTCGATCATAACTTAATTATTTCAAGCTTGTCTAGCTCTTCTTTGTGGCTAATAACTTTTAGCACTAGGAGTTCTGTCGCTCTTATGGTATGGCCAGTTGGCAAACCAGTTATAGTGAGGGTTGATTCTCAGTTTATCCTTTGAGTCTAGGTACTCACTATACTATGTTGTGAGATCCATTGGAGTGAACTTCTCCAGAGGGATCTGAGAATATTGACGTGTTTGATGTGGTATTGTGAGTACATTTCTTCTTGGGTCAACTTCTCTTCCAGGTTGACTTCCTGGATGTCCTCGAGGATGGGCTGACTGACCAGTTCTCTCCTGAACTAATGCCCTTTCTCGATGAGACTGCGGTCCAAACTGAGTATTTCTCCTTACTTCAGTTGGCCGGTCAGTTCTGTTCACTATAGGCCATTTTTGAGGTTTGGGCCTTTGAAAAATTGGTAATTTTTGTTGAACTGACTATCTCTGATGAGCTGGAGGTCTTGGCTAAACTGACGACCTCTGTTGAAAGGCTAGATACCTTTGCTGAGCTGGTGGCCTTTGCTGATAGGCGCACTGCCTATTTTTAGCTTGTGACCTTCTTTGTGATGGCTTCCTCTGCCAAACTGATGGCTGGACTGCGTCTTTCAGTTAGGAGGATTGGCTGGACCTTCTAGGCGGATCTGTAGGGATATCTTCAGTTGTCCCACCTTCGGTCTCTTCAACTGATTGGGTTGGTGCAGGTCTCACAAAACTAGGAAGTGTTCCTTCTTGACTGTTTTGGATAATTATCTTTCCCTTCTTCGAGGCAGTGTACCTGTTGTATCATAACCCTGTACTACCAGTTTTAACTCTTTGATGGCTTAGAATCTCATCAAGAGTTTGAGATCCCTTTTTGAATTTGAGAGAAATCTTCTCTCTCTCATTGATCTCTTGCCATAGACTATCATTCTCAGCTCTTAGCTCACCAAAACTAAGTTTCAACTTATCACATTCAGGTGACTGAGCTTCAAGTGATTCAGTTCTATCATGATCACTTCTCAGCCCTTTGACCTCATCTCTTAGGTTATCATTTTCTTCCCTCAGTTGTAAATACCTGCTTAAAATAGCAGCTAACTGGTCCTCTAGCATTCTTAATTGTTCATTTATTTCATTGCTAGTAGTAATGGAAGATTCATGAATGTGATAAAAAGAGGTTAAGGAGTCGCTGGTGCTAACCTTTTCTTCGTTGTCAGCCATGAGACAGAACAATGCCTCTTCTTCAGAGCTATAGCCGTCGGAGTCGATTCCGGATGGATAATCTGAGTTATCTAGCACAGCATTCTCTGAGTTGGCTATCATAGCTTTTCTTTTGAAAAAGCTTCTTTTCACTTTGGCCTTCTTGTCTTCAGGGAGCTCTGGACACTCATATCTGTAGTGTCCTTGCTTGTGGTAATGGAAGCATTCTCCTATGCTTCTATTGGCTGCCCTGGGTTGTTCAGCAGTTGGTTGATTTCTCTCACCTCTGGGCTCATCATCAGTTTGAAGCATAATTGATGGTTGATCTCTGATCCGCTTGAGCTTTTCTAGCAGCTTGGCAACTAACTGGATTTGATCATTGATATCTTCAGTCAGGCTGTCCTTCTTCTCTACTACTTCTCTTCTGTGATCAGTTGAGCCGCTTGGTTGTTCTCTGGCTGGAGAACTTCTAAGCCGTAAGATATTTCATCCTCGAGTTTCTCTAAATCGATTTATTTTATCGTAGAAGGATGTATCCTAGGCTGATGATGTAGATGCTTCTCTTTTTCGGTTTAGACTATACTCGTGGGCCTTAAGAGAACCAAAGAGTTCTCTTGGGGTCATGCTGGTCAAATCTCTTGACTCTTTTATAGCAATCACCTTCATATCCCATTCCTTAGTGAGATTATTCAAAATTTTGGAGTTTATCTCACTATTGGCATATGTTCTTCCCAGATTATTCATCTCACTGATGATGCCAAGAAATCATGTTTCAAGGCTAGAGATGGTCTCATCTGAGTGCATCTTGAAGGATTCAGACTTGTTGACTCCTAGCTGGAGCTTGTTTCTTTTGATAGCTTCGGACTCTTTGCACAGATATTCAAGTAAGTCCCATATCTCCTTGGCAGTTCTGCAATTCTTCGTGCCCTTCATGCGATCTTCATCTAGAGTTTGGAACAACATAGCTTGGGCCATGAACTCTAGGTTCTTCAATTTCTTCTCTTCACCCATGAGAAGATGAGTTAGCTTCGGGATCCGTGCCGGTTGGTTGACATCAGCAACATGTGCTTCATTGTCCATCATAATCGTGATTGGACCATCCTTGATAACTTCCCACATATTCTCATGGATTGAGCAGAGATGCACCCTCATTCTCCTGCTCCAGTTATCGTAGTTCTGAACTGAAAAGATAGGTAGCTTATGGTTTTCCATAGCTTACAGATTAGCACAAATGACTAGATCTGATTCAGTTGATCTGCCAAAACGGATGATCTTTAGAATCAACCGCCCTAATACCACTTGTTAGTCCCGGGGTGAGTCAGAATCAGTTTAAAGGCCGGGGGATGAATAAACTGATTACAAAACTGAATTAGATGCAGAATATTAAGGGTCCCTTTTGACTTGCAAATATCATCCGTGCTATGTAGAGATCAGTTGAGAAGATTTGCTATCTTGGAGTGCTATGTGTGCTTATAGTGTGTAGTTAAAAACATGCAATTGAACTGAAAATTAAAGCAGAGCACACAAGCAGTTTATAGAGGTTCGAAGCTCAACTTCTACGCCCTCTCTTCCTTCCGCAGAAGGGCAATTCACTATGCAAGTGTAAAGTTCCTTTATTACAGTTACACAGTGAAGACAGTTGCTATCCCAGAAGCTGCACTCTCAACTTCCTTAGCCGGTAGGGACAGTTCACACTTGTTATCCCCAACTGCTCGCTGGAGAGATAAGGTGTTATTCCCATCTTTTTATGATTTTAGATCTCACTCGATCTTTAAGAGTATAGTCTTGAAACTGGTATCAACTAGGTTGTTCATTTGCCCATCTGCGTCTGAGCTGGAGTAGTTGATCACTTAAGCGTGGTGACTAAGAGAACAGCTCTGGCTGGAAATCTTCAACAGCTAGCTCAAAGAACGTTAAAGCTTATTCTCATCAATTGGAACTTTTCATTTTCTGAGCTCTTTGAGCGTGAGGCTTTAGTGCTTCGACGAACGTCTTCGCATAAAGACTTAACTAAAGTGCTCTCCAAATTCTCAAAAGTTCTGTGGTCTTCACTAGAGTAGCTGACCTTTTAAAGACAGGTGAGTTGTTGATCGATGGTGATCACTGTTGGATCATAAATGAAAAGGCCAGTTGCAAGGCTTTCATTTAATGGGGTTGTTGAGTTTCCATTGCTCTTTTGACAAGCTTTTGCTTCAAGATCTCGGTTGTATTAACTTCAAGATCTTCTTTGGCTTATCTGAAATTCAGTTACGACTCCCTTTATGATCTTCAGTTCTGAGCTTCGTCTGGCAGCTGGAATCTTCAGTTCCTTTATCTGTCTGTTTTATGTGTCCCTTGGCAGTTTGGAAAGCTTCAGTTGAGATCATCTTCAGCTGGCATTTCTGGGCTTGGGCTTGATGCCTTCTGAGCTCCAGTTTGCTTCTGCGTCAGCTGGTAATTTGAACAAGTGTTCTTTAGCTGGTATTTTAGACTTATGTCCCTTCAGCTAGAACTTTCATGGACTGGTCTTTAGTTCGGTTGCTGGTGCTTTATCAGTTGGACTTCAGAACTGATGCGTCTTCAGCCGGTGTTCTTCAAACTGGTGCTTCATCAGCTGGAACTTCATTCTTTAGCTGGCATTTTCCATTAGCTTGTACCTTGGTCTTCTCTTCAGTTGGTATGGTCCTTTAACTGGAATATCCTAATATGGTATTTCCTTCATCATGGATCTTTAGACTTGGTACATTTTTTCAGCTGGAATATCTTGAGTTGGTATTTTCTTCAGCTCGTGATTGTCCTCTCTTCAGCTGGCAGGTTTCATCAGTTGATGTCATTGTGGACTGTCATGTTCATCAGTTTAAACTGATGTGCTCTTCACCTGGTATTTCTTCAGTCGGGAATGATCTAGAACTGGCATGTCCCTCAGTTCTTCTCTTTCAGCTAGTACCCCTTTAGCTGGGATCTTCATTTGACTGGAACATTTCTTCAGCCGGTATTGGACTAGAACTGGTGTGTGCTTCAGTTTTCTTCAATTGGAATTTTCCCTTCAGCTGGTGGTGGCCTGGAACTGGTATGTGCGTCAATTCTCTTCAGCCGGGACTTCCCTTCAGCTGGTGGCGGCCTAGAACTAGTATGTGCTTCAGTTTTCTTCAGCTGGTGGCGGCCTAGAACTGGTATGTGCTTCAGTTCTCTTCAGCTGGAACATCTCTTCAGCTGGTGGTGGCCTAGAACTGGTATGTTCTTTAGTTCTTTTCAACTGGAACATCTCTTCAGCTGGTGGCGGTCTTGAACTGGAATTGGTCATCGGTTCATTACTGTAGACTGGTGGCAGTTTGATACCTTCTCTCGCTGGTACCTGCAACTTCCAGTTTGCCTTGCTAATTATTCTAGCAAGTTATTGTCTTCTTTATCTCTCTATTCTTCTCTCCTCTTTCACATGAATTGATCATATATGTTGGCTTTGACAGCTTTGACTTTGTATGATCATCTTAGTTTTCTACTTGATTTCTTTTTAGTTCTTTCAAGGCTCTTTTCATATTTTGACATCTCATCAAAACCTCTTTTAAGAAAAACCTTGATAGTTTTTCCTAACACCTAAGAAACTACAAACTTCTCCCACACTGGTTGGAGATTTCCAATCACTCACGGCTTCCACCTTAGCAGGATCTACTTTAATACCTTGTGATGAAACAATATGTCCTAAGAATATAACTTTGTCTAACTAGAATTTGCACTTGCTGAACTACTCTCAGATGTTCCTCATGTTGCTTCTCATCTTGTGAGTATATCAACACATCGTCAATGAACACTAACACAAAATCTAGATAAGGGTGAATACTCGATTCATTAAATCCATGAACACAGCCGGTGCATTTCTTAGGCATTACTATGAATTCATAGTGACCATAGCGTATTCAAAAGCCGTCTTAGGTACATCTTCTTTCTTGACCTTCAACTGGTAATAATCCAATCTCAAATCTATCTTCGAGAAGACATTGGCTCATTTCAATTGATCAAACAAATCATCAATTCTGGGCAGAGGGTATTTGCTCTTGATTTTCAGCTTGTTCAACTCTCGGTAGTTAATACACATGCGAAGCAATCCATCTTTTTTCTTTACGAACAGAACTGGCGCTCCACATGGTGAAACACTGGGTTGAATAAATTTCTTTTCCAGTAACTCTTGAAGTTGGACTTTTAATTCTTGAAGTTCTTTAGGTTCCATTCGATATAGTGCCATAGAAATTGGTGCAGCTTCGGGAATAAGGTCTACTTGTCTGTTGGGAGCTACGCCTGGCAGATCATCAGGGAATACGTCTTTGAACTCATGAACTATGAAAACGTCATCAATGAGTACGTCTTTGGTTTTATTGTTGATTTTGTATACTGGAAGACTTGTCTTTGTATACTTTTCTGATGATATGATGATATGACATGAAAGTTATTGCAGTCACTGTTTGCATTTAGATTGTGTTCTATAATTGTTCTATGCAATGTTCCATATACTTACACTGTAGATCATATGGTGTAGGGAGTCACACGATAAGATCATATCATTAGAACCTTGTATTGTATCAAAGATCTCACGGCTTAGATGGTCCTGAAACACCATCGGTACACCGTAGAATAATCTGACAAGTTACTTTATCTTGACTAACTAATTATTCTAGTATAATTGTTAGTGTATTGAGGAGGATCATGATAAGATACTATTCTCTGTCTCTGACCCAATTACTCAGAGAATAAAGATCCACAGAGTTCGGGTTCTGAACTCATGTGATATTGGTGAGCTTATGTGGGCGTTGTTTATTACTTTGATTTATCAATGAGTGACATCTTTTCGTAGATCAAACTTGATATCTTAGGTAATAACAATGTATACATGATGTCTCGAGTAGTATGCATGAGCTCTGTGTCCTGGTACCCCAGGTTGATGATGTTTCTCTTGAGGAAACACTAGTTCATGTTGAAACCCTACAGGTGGAATTTATTCCTTACATGATAAAGCTTGTGTGGTACTACTCAAGGTTTTAGATGTTAATTAATTATAGCTATCAGAGGCTGACATAATTAATTAATGAATATTATATATTAAACATGGGGAATGGCTGGACTAAAGGAGAAAGCATATTCGTAAATATGTATTAAATTGGTAGGTCAGTTTTACTTCTTTAGTGGAATAAAAGTAAAACTTAATTTATTTAATTATATCCTAGGTTTACTGGATATTGTATATTAAATAAATTAGTGGGCCAATTTAATATTCTTCTAGATCCCTGTTGTAGCCCAAATTGACTGATAGTGGACTAGATATTGAACTTGAGATAGAGGCCCAAACCCAGTAGGGTTGGGAGACCAATTTTCAGCCACCCCCTATATAAATATAGGAGAAGTGGATGAAAATTAGTTATCAGAAATCAGCCCCTTTTTGTCTCTCAAGATATCCACAGAATTTACAAACCTATCTAGTAGATTTGAGCCCACTCTGAATCTAGATACAGTTCAGGAATACAACAGAAGATCTTGGAGTAGAATTGTGTGGTGGACGATTTTTCTTAGAGAAAAAGGAGGTGCCTATTTTGTTTCATTCAACAGCAAGATTAGATCTTTAATCTTATCCACAGACCGTCTATCGATTTGTAAGTAGATTCATTTTCTATGTCTTCCGCTTTATTAGATTCGAATCTGCTTTGCATGGTTTTTGATTAAACTATGATAAACATGCATGTTACATAAAATTATGATTTGCATGAACATGGATTAATGAACAACCAAATAGATCCTGCGGTGGTTTAATTCGAAAAAACCCCAACAATGGTATCAGAGCCAGGTTTTGGTACTATTCTAGGATTAATCCAAGCATATTTTTGAACTACATATTAAATTTGATGATAAATTTATGGTGTTTAAATTTTCAGATTTAATTGCCATGTATTTCGAATTTTTATTGTATTCAAGACTTGGAAGAATTTTTGGATTGAATTCGAAAATTTTAGTTTTAAATTGTTAAAATTTTCGATCTTGATGAGATATAGATCTGGGATGATATTTGAAGTCTTCAAATTTCCACATTTGTATCTCATAATTTTCGAAAATTTGAGGATCAAATTTTTCAAAATTTCATGTTTAAATATTCCCTAATTTGTTGTTTAAATTTTCAACTACTATGATTAAATGTGGATAGATTTTTGATCAAGATCAAAATTTTCAGATTTAATTAGGATAGGGTTCGAAAATTTTGATGATTAGAAAAAGATTAGGTAATCTTTGATGTATATCAAAAGTTACCTATTTCTAATCTAGATATGTTTGAAAATAGAATTTTAAATTTGGAAGAATTTGAAGTGGATCAATTTTTCAGATTTATTATTTGTGTAATTTTTGAAACTTGTGTATTTTATTTGGAATAGTTTTTTTATTAATGTCAAAATTTCCAAATATGTTAATTTAATGTATTTTTCGATTTTAATAATTTAATTTGCAGTAGTTTTTTATCAAAATTAAATTTTCAGATTTGTTTATTGATGTGGATCGAAAATTACATGTATTGGATTAAGATTTGATATTATTTGATGTATATAGTAATTTACCTAATTTTAATCTAAATAGATTTGAAAATAGAATTTTAGATTTGGAAGAATTTGAAGTGGATCAAATTTTCAAATTTATTATTTGGACTATTTTCGAAAATCTATGTAATTAAAATTGGATAAGGTGATTTTGGATATATATGAATAATTATCAAAATCCAATTGGATAAGAATTTAAATCTGGATAGGATTTGGAAGATTTTGAATTGGATCAAATCTCCAAACTTTATCCTTGAAGATTTAGATTCTTATGGATAATATTTGGCTTAGATTTTTTATTTATATCAATATATCCAATTTTTAATTAGAGTGGCTTGAAAATATTAAATAAATTTGGTGGATAATTTTAAATAATTTCCAGATTTATTTTAGTGATATTTTCGACAATACAAAGTTTAAAATTGGTGGATAATTATTCTAATTTTCAATTTTTATCTTGCGGATAATATCAAATTAATTAATTTAATTAATTGTAAAATTCGATATTTTAATATTCATGCATAGATATCATATGTTATTTTATGAGAAAATCCATGGATTAGGTCTAAGTTTTATTTTACGTTGTTTTAATGTAATAGATATAAAGCTGTTAGGCCGAGTTTTTTTTTTAGTTGTATTTTTTATTCTAGCAATATTAGATTTTTCCTTTTGGAATAGATAGTCTGTATTGAATAAAGATCGGAGATCAACTCAAAGAAGGAAAGTACTTTAGCACCAAGGTTCACTGATTCATGTCCCGAAACCCTAAATGGAGCTAGGATTTTCGGCGAGGTGCGGTGAAGGAGGCGGCAGCCAAGCTTATTTCTGGAGCTGACTTTCTAGATTTATCTCATCAATCAACATGAGATATAAGCCATGATAGTTGGAATATTACTGTTGCTTATTATGTTGAAGCATGCAATGGATGTTTATCATTTTATGTGATGTTTGTATGTTCAAAAATGGGATAAAATGAAACCTCAAACATAAATAATTAAGTGGGAGAGATTCATACCAAAGTATGTAGAAATCTCATACAGTCTCCATTAAAATATGGTTTAATTGAGAAGTGATGGGCATGCGCGTTGACATCGGTCTTCCTCCATATCGGATATGTCATATCACAGATTTCTCTAGAAATTAAATCTCCTAAATAGATAGTTGTAGAACACTATTAGAACTAACTGACTCCTCCATCTGGAGTAGTTAAATTCAAATAGTGATCTTCGTGCGAAGATAATGGTGTGCACACTTAGATGTGATTTATTGATAAACGTCCACACGATCGTGGCCTATCAGTTAGAGATTACATGACCGTGTTTATTATCCGACTATTAATTTTATTGTTGTAAGAAAACTCAACTGGAGGCAAATTAAAGGTTTAACCTATTTAAAAATGATATTTATAAATGTCCACACGATCGTGGCTTATAGAAATCATTTTTAAAGTGTCAGTGGAAAAGTATATAATTTTTATGAGGTTTTCGATTATATACTATTTATTCTAAAAGTTTTATGACTGTACTGCATGTTTTAATTTTAGTTATTTCATATCATCAATGGCACTCTCCAATCTGTCCTCAATCCTTAAAGAAAACAAACTTATTGGTGAAAACTACAATGACTGGCTTCGTAACCTTAACCTAGTTCTTGTTGCTGAGGAACACAAGTTTGTACTTGAAGAGGTTTGTCTTTAGACGCCAGATGAGGGTTCTGATGAACCCCAAAAGGTTGCATATGATAAGTAGGTTAGGTCTAATGAGATAGCGCGCTGTTACATTCTAGCTTTTATGTTGAATGTGTTGCAACATCAGCATGAGCCTATGAAAACCGCTTATGATATCATGTACAACCTTAGGCAGCTATTCGGTCAATAGAACCGCTCGGCACGCCATTTGGCAATGAAGAAGCTAATGGATGCGAGAATGACTGACTCCACGCCTGTTAGGGATCACATTATCATGATGATGGGGTATTTATCTGAGATCGAGACCTTGGGTGGAGAGCTAGATGCCGATTCTCAAATTGACATTGTTCTTCATAGCTTGTTCTCGAAGTTTGAGCAGTTCAGGCTGAACTTTAACATCATTAAAAGGGATGTCAGCTTGACTGAACTGCTCATAGATCTTCAGACGGCTGAATTGCTCCAAAAGAGCGATCCTCAGGCCCACATTGCTGAGAAAGTGGCGTCTTCTTCTAGTAGAAAAAGGAAGAAGAGAAACGCACCTAAAAAGGCTGCAGATGAGGCGCCTAAGGTGAAGAAGCCAACGGCAAAGATTACTCCTGAGGAGTTCAAGTCGAACACTAAGTGCTTCAAGTGCGGCCAACCAGGTCGCTGGAAGGTGGCGTGTCCTAACAAGAAGAAGAGAGGTACATCTCATACTCTAGTTCGGGAAACATGTTTAGCAACTTGTTCTACCCAGTCATGGGTAGTAGATACTGGAGCTACTGATCATGTTTGCATGTCTTTGCAGGGGTTCCTGGTAAAAAGACAGCTGAGTGAAGATGAGATCACCGTCTAGATAGGTAATGCTACGAGAGTGGCGGCTGTTGCAGTGGGAGACGTTGTTTTACCTTTTAGTAGTGATAGAACTTTGGTTTTGAAAGATTGTCTTTATGTGCCTGGTTTTAGGCGAAACTTGATTTCAGTTTCTAAATTGATTATGGATGGATATTATGTTTCTTTTGATAACAAAGTAGTTATCTTTAGTAGTAAACAATTTATCTATTCTGGCACAATGGATGGACACTTATACTTTCTTAAACCAATTGAAAACACTACTGTGATACCCCGATCCTTTTTGCTAAATTATAATTTATAATTCTAGTAAAAATGATTTCGAATTGATATTGTTGAATTATAATCATGTGGTATGTTTATATATTGTGCCGTTGTTTTAATGCAGGTTGTCTCACTTGAGCCGATACATCATAGCACGGTGGTATTATACTAAGTGTATAATATATGATAACATTTAATATTAAAATTTGTCGAGTTATATGATGATGAAGTGGGGGTGATTATATTTGATTATGTGTTTTGCCATACCTTGAACACCCTAACGCTGAGTTGATCGGGGGTCTCGCTGGGGGCTAGGGGGCAACGCCCCCTGCTTTTTCGGCATGTATTAGAAGTGTTTTGAAAATCTAAGTCGTTTTAAAAAAAAATAGAGTTAAAAATGTCCGGGAGTCGTTTGAGATAAAGGGGATGATTTTGGCACGCCGCGCGCCCGCGGGGTGGTGCGCGCCCGAGGGGTTGGCGTGAGACGCGCGCCCGCGGGGGGCTGCGCGCTCGCGGGGAGCGTTGGCCGAGAGAGTGGTTCCGCGGTCGCGGGGGCTGCGCGGTCGCGCGGGTCCGGAGATTCTCTACCTATAAATACAACACTTGTTCATTTCCTTCTCACTTTCTTTTCATTTGGGCGATTCTCCTCTCCATTTCTCTCTACAAATCCTTCATCTTTTTGGAGTAGATTCTTCCATCATCCTCCATCAACAAAGGTAACCTCTACACCTCTCCTTCATGGGGATTAAACACCCTTTTCTTGTTGTTTTGGAAACTAGGGTTTGTATCCAAATTTGAGGATTCTCGATTTTGTTGATTTCCTTGCTTTGATATCTTGAACATATGGTTTATTTATCTCCTTGAAGCTATATGTGAAGTTATATCAAATTCCTATGGTTCTTTGATGCTAGGGTTTAGAGTTTTTGCCCTAATTTCCCCTTATTTTGATGATGTGGTTTGGAGGTGTTGTGATTTTTGTTTGGAGTTGAATTTCAAGTATGTTAGAGCCTTAGGGTGAAGGTGTTTGTATTTGAAATGTTGGTTCTAAAGGATTTAAAATGAGTTATGAGCATGTGGTATAAATGTTTGCCCGTAACGTGTTCGATTAAATGCTTCAAAGAGTTTTAATGCGTATTTTGAGTCCAAAATCGTAGTATGAGCTTGTATATCCATGATTGTGTATATGGATATGTTTGAAGACCTTAAAGTAAAGTATAGCATGAGTTTAATCAAAGTTATGATTTATTTGTATAACTCGACATCTAAATTGAAAAGAGAATAAAAGGTGCTAGGTGACGTGTTGGAGCTCGAGGAGGACAACTTGTGCACGGCCAAGAAGTATTTCAAGGTTGAGAAATTATGAAAGCGTCTCATAAGGTGGGGTAACTCTAAACTGTGAACACGTGTAATGTTATAGTTATTATTGTGCTTTGATTGTATAAATATGAAGGGTCTTCGGACCGGTGAATGAAAGAGATCCTTCGGGGTCGACAAAGAGACCCTTCGGGGCGGAGATCCTTGTGATCGAATATAGACCTGTTAATGTCCTCCCTGGGGGTAGTATGTCTGCGGGCATCCCTACAGGGCCAAAGATGTTCATTAACGGGGGCATCATGATGTTTAGGCCCTACGGGGTTGAGACTACTCTCCACAAAGTAAAGAAAAGTCCATATGTTATATTTTCACTTGTGCAATTAGCTATAACTGTTTTCAGTGTTCCCCACTGAGTATTTTGTTAAATACTCACCCCATTCATTCAATGAATTTCAGGTTGAGGAGTCGGAGCCCGAGTAGGAGCGTTGTGAACACAAGAGAACTCCACAAGCTTGTGTTTATCTTTTGCATGCTCTTCTTTTGAAAAATACTTACATTACTATCATTATAACATTGATCACTCTTTTTGCTTTATGATCAATGATTATTGGGTATGGGAATAGCCCGATCTTTTGTAGGTTATGATGTATATAATTTGATAACTATGCCAAACAACTTAAAGGCGGGTCGTTTGACCTTGGCGCCTTCTATGTGCGAATTATGTTGATGAATCCCTATATTATGTTTGTTAATTTAGGGTGCTAGACGGGCGGGTTGTGTAAGCCTATGAGCCCGATAGGTTAGATGATTGCATGGTTCATAGGACAAAATTTATATTGTAAATTATGATGCCTTACCTCATCGTGCTATGTATAGTATCATATTTTCACCTAAGCTTCCGTTCATATTAAAATAAGTACACAAAATATGTATGTAAATTGTATGTTAAGTGACGTGGCCAAACGGAGTAGTTTGGGGCGTTACAAATTGGTATCAGAGCAGGTCTACGCTCCTGTAGACTTGTTCTGTATGTGTTTGATTTATGTGTGAGAAATGTGGGTGGTTGTTCACAACGGCTACTCGGCTTGACTCCGATCCTAAGGTATTTACTCTTAAAGATTTTCAAGTATGAGTTTTATGGAATGGGGGTTTGTATATAGAGTGTGTCGGGAAGAAGTTAAAGAAGTTAAAGAGTTGAATAAATCGTGATAGCATGATAAAGAAAAGAAAGAATGGTCCGAAGTTGGACAATAAAGATGAATGAAATGTATCTGTTGTCACGATCAACTATGATGTTTTAAATTCCCGATGCATGCTTTAAAGAAATGAATTCTTGGAAGTTGCGTGCTTTCTTGATTATGAAATGATGAAAAGTGCTTTAAGTAGTCCTCGAATTAGCTTTAAGAATGACATTAACCTAACGAGCAAGTGTGCCTAAAGGGTTTAGGATGCCTCCGCGTCGTACTCCTGCTCCGCAAGATGCAGAGGAATCGAGTAATGAAGGGGGCGGTCTCCATGACCCTCCACCACGAGAGAACGGGCCCAACTTTGCCCGAGGTTTCCTAGAGACGCTCCAGGGTCTCATGGCCCAACAAATGGGGCGAGGAGGAGTGAATGAAGGAGAAAGGCTCCAAAGAGAGGCGTTCGACGTTGTCGAGCAGTTTAGAAGAATGGGGCCGTCTAGGCTCAAAGGAAGTAAAGGTCCTGAAGCGACAGAGGAGTGGATCCGGGAAATGGAACGGATCTTCGAGCACATTCAGTGCACCGAGGTGCAGAAAGCCTCATGTGCTATCTTCCAATTTGCAGAAGAGGCGAGCTTTTGGTGGGAAACCCATTCCCGAACTATGATGCCCGAGCAACGCCAAGCTTTGGTGTGGACCGACTTGAAAGAGTTGATCCTCACTCGATACTTCCCGGAGTCTTTCAAGACTAAGATGGAGACCGAATTCCTCAATCTAAGGCAAGGAGGAATGACTGTGATCGAATACGAAAGACGATTCAATCGTCTCTCCGGTTATGCTCCGTACATCGTGGATACGGATGAGAAGAAGGCTCGACGTTTTGAGCGTGGGTTGTGTCCCGAAATTGCAGGGATCCTGTTAGGCCAAAGGTTGAGAACCTATGGTGAGGTGATCGAGAGAGCCTAAACCATCTCTCATGGGCTCCAGTTGGACCTGAAGGACCAAAGGCAGCGTAAGGCCTTTGGCAAAAGGAAATGGGAGCCGCAGGACAAAGGAAAAGCGAAAGCTCCTATGCAAAACAAGCCATGGTAGCAGAGGCCTGTCCCATAGAGAGGAAGCAACGATAGGGCTCCTTGCCCTAAGTGCCAAAAGTTCCATCCAGGAGAGTGCCATGCGGGACAGAGGGTTTGCTTTACATGTGGGGACCCGAGCCACCTGTCCTATGACTACCCGAAGAAGAAGAAGGAGCAAGAAAGAAAGGTGAAGCCTCGACTGTTCGCCTTGAAGGGCGAGGAAAAGAACCCTAAGTCAGGTGAGGATACTATGTCAGGTATTCTTCGAGTATCAGATGTTCCAGCTTTAATATTATTCGATTCCGGTGCATCTCATTCCTTTATATCTGCAACTTTCTGTTCCAAGCTTGGTGTTTTATGCAAAGATAGTGGTGAATTTCTAGAGATCAGTATTCCTTCGGGAGAGAGTTTCATCTAGCAAGATGGCGTATGGCCTAAAGCTAGAAATCAATGATAGAGTGCTGAGAGCATATCTCCATGTCTTGGAGATGCGTGATTTTGACGTAATCCTAGGTATGGATTGGTTGAGTGGAAATCATGCCACGATTCGATGTCGTGATCGTGAGGTCGAATTTAATTTTCCATGTGAGCCTAAGCTCATCTTCTATGGTACAAGAACGAGGTCAACTAAGAGGATCATTACAGCAATGAAGGCAATGAAGTTATTGAAGAAAAGAGGGTGTCAGGGATTTCTCGTTAGCATTGTGGAGTCAACGTCCACTAAAGTCCAGGTGTCAGATGTACCAGTGGTGAACGAATTTCCCGATGTATTTCCAGACGAGTTGCTAGGGATTCCTCCTGACCGTCAGATCGAGTTCACCATCGACCTAGTGCCAGGTGCGGCACCAATATCTAAAGCTCCGTATAGGATGGCGCCAAAGGAGTTGCAAGAGCTCAAAGTTCAACTTCAGGAGTTGCTCGACAACAAACTAATCCGACCAAGTTTTCACCATGGGGAGCACCTATGCTATTCGTGAAGAAAAAGGATGGATCGATGCGGATGTGCATTGATTATAGAGAGTTGAACCGATTAACGATCAAGAACAAATATCCGCTGCCGAGAATTGAAGATTTATTTGATCAACTGAAGGGAGCTGGTGTGTTTTCAAAGATCGACTTGAAGTCCGGCTATCATCAATTAAAGATCAAGGAGAGTGACATCCCAAAGACGGCATTTAGAACGCGATATGGTCACTATGAGTTCACAGTGGTACCTTTTGGATTAACCAATGCGTCTGGAGTCTTCATGGACTTGATGAATCGAGTTTTCCATCCGTACCTCGACCAGTTCGTAATAGTCTTCATCGATGATATCTTGATTTATTCAAGAAGCAAGGAGCAGCACGCTGAGCATCTCAGAATCGTATTGGAGACGCTAAGGAAAGAAGAGTTGTATGCAAAATTTTCAAAATGCGAGTTTTGGTTGGAACGAGTGGCATTCCTTGGCCACGTGGTGACATCAAATGCAATCGAAGTAGATCTGTTAAAGGTGGAAGCTGTTAGTAATTGGAAGACGCCATCAAATGTTAATGAAGTCCGAAGCTTCTTAGGACTAGCGGGTTATTATAGAAGATTTATTGAGGGGTTTTCCAAGATATCGAGTCCTTTGACGAGGTTAACAAGGAAGGATGAGAAGTTCAAATGGAGTGAAAAGTGTGAGCAGAGTTTTCAAGAATTGAAGCGACGTCTCGTGTCAGCCCCAGTGTTGACTATTCCTGATGGGACGGAAGGTTTTGTCATCTACAGTGACGCCTCGAAACAAGGGCTTGATTGTGTTTTGATGCAGCATGGGAAGGTAGTAGCGTACGCATCAAGACAGTTGAAGGCGCACGAGTATAATTATCCAACACATGATCTTGAATTAGCAGCCGTGGTTTATGCATTGAAGATTTGGAGGCATTATCTCTATGGAAGCAAGTGCGAGATCTACACCGACCACAAAAGCTTGAAGTATTTCTTCACCCAGAAGGAGTTGAATCTACGTCAAAGAAGATGGTTGGAGTTGGTGAAGGATTACGATTGTACGATCTTATATCATCCTGGAAAGGCGAATGTCGTAGCTGATGCCTTAAGCCGAAAGATCTATCTTCCAACCAAGCAAGAGCAATTGATCAAGGAGTTTGAGAAGATGAACTTAGAGGTGGTGGATCCTTCCAACACCACTCAAGGGATTCTAGCAGCCTTAGTGGTTCGACCACAAATTCGTGATCGAGATCGTGAAGCACAAGTCGATGATCCTTTCTTGTGCAAAATGAAGAAAAGAGCATTGGAGGGTTCTATTCAGGGATTTGCCGTTGCAAGTGATGGCACGTTACTCTTCGAGGGAAGATTGTGTGTACCGAAGAACGAAGAGCTCAGAAAGGAGATTCTTGAAGAAGCTCATAATACTCCGTATTCTGTGCACCCAGGAGGCACGAAGATGTTCAAGGACTTGAAGATGGTTTTCTGGTGGAGAAATATGAAGAGGTCAATTGGCCAATTCGTATCAAAATGTATCACTTGTCAACAAGTGAAGGCTGAGCATCAACGCCCTTCTGGATTGTTGAACCCACTCGAGATTCCCGAGTGGAAGTGGGAACACATTGCAATGGACTTCGTGGTAGGAATACCTCCGTCAGTTAGAGGTCACCATGCAATTTGGGTTGTTGTCGATAGGTTGACCAAGTCTTCTCATTTTCTTCCGGTAAAAATGACGTTTAGCATGGATCGATTAGCCCAGATTTATATCGATGAGAGAGTACGTCTTCACGGCATTCCTGTGTCGATAGTGTCAGATCGTGACACAAGGTTTACGTCCAAATTTTGGCAAAGTCTGCAAGAAGCTATGGGAACTCAGTTGAAGTTTAGCACAGCGTATCATCCTCAATCCGATGGCCAGTCTGAGCGAACCATTCAAACATTGGAGGACATGCTTCATGCATGTGTTCTCGATTTTGGTGGAAGTTGGGAGAGCCACTTGCCACTTGTGGAGTTTGCTTACAATAACAGTTTCCAAGCATCTATTGGAATGGCACCGTACGAGGCATTGTACGGGAGGAAGTGCAGATCTCCTATTCATTGGGATGAAATGGGTGAGCGTCGACTCTTAGGTCTTGAGATCGTTGAGAAGACGGTAGAAGTAATTGAGAAGATAAGAGGAAGAATCAAAGTAGCTCAAGATCGTCAGAAATCTTATGCCGACGCAAAGAGAAAAGACGTGAGCTTTGAGATTGGTGACAAGGTATTTTTGAAGATTGCACCAATGAGAGGAGTGGTTAGATTTGGGAAAAAGGGGAAGTTGCAGCCACGATATGTGGGACCGTTCGAGATTCTAGAGAAAGTAGGTGATGTTGCCTATCGCCTAGCACTACCTCCGGATTTGGCGGGTGTGCACGATGTTTTCCATGTGTCGTTGCTAAGACGATACGTGTCTGATCCTAGTCATGTCATTTCTTATGACACGGTGCAAGTTTCCAAGGACTTGTCGTATGAAGAAGTCCCAGTTGTTGTGTTAGATAGAAGAGTTCATACTCTTCGAACCCGTGAGGTTCCTTTAATAAAAGTGCAGTGGAGTCGGCACGGACCCGAAGAGGCCACTTGGGAGAAAGAAGTTGATGTCTTAGCTCGATATCCTAATGTAACAGAAATGTTAGGCTAATTTCGAGGACGAAATTTTTAAAAGTTGGGGAGATTGTGATACCCCGATCCTTTTTGCTAAATTATAATTTATAATTCTAGTAAAAATGATTTTGAATTGATATTGTTGAATTATAATCATGTGGTATGTTTGTATATTGTGCCGTTGTTTTAATGCAGGTTGTCTCACTTGAGCCGATACGTCATAGCACGGTGGTATTATACTAAGTGTATAATATATGATAACATTTAATATTAAAATTTGTCGAGTTATATGATGATGAAGTGGGGGTGATTATATTTGATTATGTGTTTTGCCATACCTTGAACACCCTAACGCTGAGTTGATCGGGGGTCTCGCTGACCGGTCAGCGAGTCGGGGGTTCAGGGGGCGAAGACCTTGGGTGGAGAGCTAGATGCCGATTCTCAAATTGACATTGTTCTTCATAGCTTGTTCTCGAAGTTTGAGCAGTTCAGGCTGAACTTTAACATCATTAAAAGGGATGTCAGCTTGACTGAACTGCTCATAGATCTTCAGACGGCTGAATTGCTCCAAAAGAGCGATCCTTAGGCCCACATTGCTGAGAAAGTGGCGTCTTCTTCTAGTAGAAAAGGGAAGAAGAGAAACGCACCTAAAAAGGCTGCAGATGAGGCGCCTAAGGTAAAGAAGCCAACGGCAAAGATTACTCCTGAGGAGTTCAAGTCGAACACTAAGTGCTTCAAGTGCGGCCAACCAGGTCGCTGGAAGACGGCGTGTCCTAACAAGAAGAAGAGAGGTACATCTCATACTCTAGTTCGGGAAACATGTTTAGCAACTTGTTCTACCCAGTCATGGGTAGTAGATACTGGAGCTACTGATCATGTTTGCATGTCTTTGCAGGGGTTCCTGGTAAAAAGACAGCTGAGTGAAGATGAGATCACCGTCTAGATAGGTAATGCTACGAGAGTGGCGGCTGTTGCAGTGGAGACGTTGTTTTACCTTTTAGTAGTGATAGAACTTTGGTTTTGAAAGATTGTCTTTATGTGCCTGGTTTTAGGCGAAACTTGATTTCAGTTTCTAAATTGATTATGGATGGATATTATGTTTCTTTTGATAACAAAGTAGTTATCTTTAGTAGTAAACATTTTATCTATTCTGGCACAATGGATGGACACTTATACTTTCTTAAACCAATTGAAAACACTACTGTGATACCCCGATCTTTTTTGCTAAATTATAATTTATAATTCTAGTAAAAATGATTTCGAATTGATATTGTTGAATTATAATCATGTGGTATGTTTGTATATTGTGCCGTTGTTTTAATGCAGGTTGTCTCACTTGAGCCGATACATTATAGCACGGTGGTATTATACTAAGTGTATAATATATGATAACATTTAATATTAAAATTTGTCGAGTTATATGATGATGAAGTGGGGGTGATTATATTTGATTATGTGTTTTGCCATACCTTGAACACCCTAACGCTAAGTTGATCGGCGGTCTCGCTGGGGGCTAGGGGGCAACGCCCCCTGCTTTTTCGGCATGTATTAGAAGTGTTTTGAAAATCTAAGTCGTTTTAAAAAAAAATAGAGTTAAAAATGTCCGGGAGTCGTTTGAGATAAAGGGGACCATTTTGGCACGCCGCGTGCCCGCGGGGTGGTGCCCGCCCGCGGGGCTAGCGAGGGAAGCGCGCCCGCGGGGGGCTGCGCGCTCGCAGGGAGCGTTGGCCGAGAGAGGGGTTCCGCGGTCGCGAGGGCTGCGCGGTCACGCGGGTCCGGGGATTCTCTACCTATAAATACAACATTGTTCATTTCCTTCTCACTTTCTTTTCATTTGGGCGATTCTCCTCTCCATTTCTCTCTACAAATCCTTCATCTTTTTGGAGTAGATTCTTCCATCATCCTCCATCAACAAAGGTAACCTCTACACCTCTCCTTCATGGGGATTAAACACCCTTTTCTTGTTGTTTTGGAAACTAGGGTTTGTATCCAAATTTGAGGATTCTCGATTTTGTTGATTTCCTTGCTTTGATTTCTTGAACATATGGTTTATTTATCTCCTTGAAGCTATATGTGAAGTTATATCAAATTCCTATGGTTCTTTGATGCTAGGGTTTAGAGTTTTTGCCCTAATTTCCCCTTATTTTGATGATGTGGTTTGGAGGTGTTGTGATTTTTGTTTGGAGTTGAATTTCAAGTATGTTAGAGCCTTAGGGTGAAGGTGTTTGTATTTGAAATGTTGGGTCTAAAGGATTTAAAATGAGTTATGAGCATGTGGTATAAATGTGTGCCCGTAACGTGTTCGATTAAATGCTTCAAAGAGTTTTAATGCGTATTTTGAGTCCAAAATCGTAGTATGAGCTTGTATATCCATGATTGTGTATATGGATATGTTTGAAGACCTTAAAGTAAAGTATAGCATGAGTTTAATCAAAGTTATGATTTATTTGTATAACTCGACATCTAAATTGAAAAGAGAATAAAAGGTGCTAGGTGACGTGTTGGAGCTCGAGGAGGACAACTTGTGCACGGCCAAGAAGTATTTCAAGGTTGAGAAATTATGAAAGCGTCTCATAAGGTGGGGTAACTCTAAACTGTGAACACGTGTAATGTTATAGTTATTGTTGTGCTTTGATTGTATAAATATGAAGGGTCTTCGGACCGGTGAATGAAAGAGATCCTTCGGGGTCGACAAAGAGACCCTTCGGGGCGGAGATCCTTGTGATCGAATATAGACCTGTTAATGTCCTCCCTGGGGGTAGTATGTCTGCGGGCATCCCTACAGGGCCAAAGATGTTCATTAACGGGGGCATCATGATGTTTAGGCCCTACGGGGTTGAGACTACTCTCCACAAAGTAAAGAAAAGTCCATATGTTATATTTTCACTTGTGCAATTAGCTATAACTGTTTTCAGTGTTCCCCACTGAGTATTTTGTTAAATACTCACCCCATTCATTCAATGAATTTCAGGTTGAGGAGTCGGAGCCCGAGTAGGAGCGTTGTGAACACAAGAGAACCCCACAAGCTTGTGTTTATCTTTTGCATGCTCTTCTTTTGAAAAATACTTACATTACAATCATTATTACATTGATCACTCTTTTTGCTTTATGATCAATGATTATTGGGGATGGGAATAGCCCGATCTTTTGTAGGTTATGATGTATATAATTTGATAACTATGCCAAACAACTTAAAAGCGGGTCGTTTGACCTTGGAGCCTTCTATGTGCGAATTATGTTGATGAATCCCTATATTATGTTTGTTAATTTAGGGTGCTAGACGGGCAGGTTGTGTAAGCCTATGAGCCCGATAGGTTAGATGATTGCATGCTTCATAGGACAAAATTTATATTGTAAATTATGATGCCTTACCTCATTGTGCTATGTATAGTATCATATTTTGACCTAAGCTTCCGCTCATATTAAAATAAGTACACAAAATATGTAAGTAAATTGTACGTTAAGTGACGTGGCCAAACGGAGTATTTTGGAGCGTTACAACTACGCATAGACAACTGTTGAATACATCGATCATAAACCCTAACAAGAGAAAAGAACCTTCAGATTTGAATCAAACCTATCTTTAACATCTAAGGCTAGGTCATATTAACCTTAAGAGGATACAAAGGCTTGTAAATGATAGACCATTGTCTTCTTTGGTACTGGAATCATTTCCTTTGTGTGAATCCTGTTTGGAAGGTAAAATGACCAAGCGTCATTTCCAGTCAAAAGGAAATAGATCCGAAGGGATATTAGATTTGATTCACTCTGACCTGTGCGGCCCTATGTCAGTTCAAGCTCAATGAGGGTTTGAGTATTTCATCACTCTCATTGATGATTACTTTAGATACGATTATATCTACCTGCTGCGTTGCAAGTCTGAATGTTTTGAGAAATTCAAAGAGTTTAAGGTGGAAACGGAGAAACAAATAGCAGAAGTATCAAGTCACTACATTCTGATCGTGGTGGCGAGTACCTCTCAAGCGAATTTAGGGATTATATGGCAGAAAATGGAATTACCTCCCAGTTGACTGCGCCTGGAACGCCACAGCAGAATGGCGTGGCGGAAAGAAGGAATCGTACACTGTTAGAGATGGTTAGATCGATGATGAGTTATTCTGAGTTGCCTATTTCGTTCTGGGGATATGCCCTGGACACGGCAGCCTATATTCTTAACTTGGTTCCATCAAAATCAGTTTCTTCTACACCCACAGAACTATGGACTGGACGAAAGCCCGGTTTGAACCATATTCAGATTTGGGGTAGTCCAGCATATGTGTTGGATAAGGAAGCTGATAAGCTTGCTCCTCATACTGATATAAGGATGTTCGTTGGATATCCTAGAGGAACAAAATGTGGTTTATTTTATAGTCCTAAGGATCAGAAGATCATTGTCAGCACCAATGCTCGATTCTTAGAGGAAGACTAGAAGGAGTCAAATCATACTTGAGGAGTTAAGAGGAGGATCAAATCTGTAACACCCCGTATTTTTGAATTTCAGATAAAGAAGTTTTCTAATTATATTAGAAGACTAAAGAATTATTTTGGAGCTAAATAAAGTAAAATCGATGTAAGACGCAACTCTAGGTGTCGTTTTCATGAAAAATGTGATCAAACAAAATTCAGGTTATGGTCAATATTGGACTCCATTGAAAGGGGTCGACCCGAGGAATCCGCCGGTACTCCCAGAATTTTAATTCGAGGTAAATAGAGTTCCCAGCGGTTAAAAAGGTAAAAAGTGAAAAGGATGAATAGTAATTTTTGACTCATTTTTAATTTCGATCTTTTTCGAAATTCCGATCGTTATCCCGAGAAATTGTTTGGCAAGATTCCTCAATAGGAAACAAGCCAACGAATCCACCGGTGTTGCCAAATTTTTAATCTGAGGTCAAATGAGCAAACGGTAGTGTACGGAGCGTCGTGAATAGTGATTTCCAGATGGCCGAAAAAAGGAATCTTTCTTCGTTCGTGTATCGAACGACCATATCGGCCGACCGTTTTTGGTCGACTTGATAGGAAATAAATCAAGGAATCTCCCGGTGTCCTTACTTTTTGTGTACGAGGTCAAATGAACTTTCCGCGCAATAAAGCAACTTATGAATAGTGTTTTTGAAAAAGTAATCGCGTTCAAACTAACTTTATCAGTATTTTATATCCGAAAAAGCAATACCCGACCCCCAAGCTTTTCCTATAAAAGGATCAGCCCCCTTTCATTATTTTCCATCCCAAATCGAGTTAGCAACTCTAATTAGAAAGTGAGTCGAGCGTTCTTCGATTTCTTCGTGTTCTTCGAGTGTTCTTGAGCGGAGTCGAGGTTCGAGTGGACTTTTGAGGTACGACTCGAGTCGGGAAGGAGCCGGGGAGGAGGGACTGCCGCCAGGGAGCAGCCACTAGTTGACGGCCGCCGGCGCTGCCGCCGGAAATCGCCGCCGCCGCTGGGGTCGCCGCCCGCCGCTAGCTGCCACCTTCAAGGAGCTCGTTTCGGTCCATTTCTCGTCCTTTTAATCTGAAATTTTAGTATGTCGTGTATTTAAGTGTGTTCTACGTTTCGTCTTTTGACGTCGTCTCCATCCCATGGCCGGAAACCGGCGAAATTTCCGGAAAACGTGACTGGGTCATGAAAAACCGACCAGAATCAGTTTTTCGCCGTTTTCACCCATTTTTGCTTGTCGAATCGAAAAAGTTTGAGCATGAAAGTTGCTCGAAAAATTATTCTCAGATTAATTTCATAATTTTTGAACGGTTAAAAAGTGCCTTGGTATGTGTAGGATCATCCCAGATTAATTTCATAATTTTTGAACGGTTAAAAAGTGTCCTGGCGGATTTTCGATGTTAATCGAGTAAAATGGCAAATTTTAGAAAGAGACCTCTGTCAAATATTTTTAGTCCAATAAATCAAAAATATTATTTTGGAATTTTCATCCTTGTGTGTCGAGTTTATACGAGGTCGTTAGAGTCACGCAATCTATTTTTGAATAGAATAATATTAAATATATATAGATAAATGCTCCAAATATAGTAGATAAATTCCGAAAATTATAGTAGTTGTTCTAAGGCATGCACCAACATTGTAGGACCCGTGGAGCCCGTTGGAAGGAAGGAAGCAAACCCGGAAGCTGTCGTACCGCCGCCTGCTCGTCAGCAAGGTGGGTTTATTTTAAAGCATAAATACAATTTAAGAGTAATAACTCTTTAGAAGCATGATAGATAACTTAGAAATATCCAAATAAATATTTTATGCTCTATCTGTTTAACGTCGCTGTTATAGGATGAATTATAGAATATTATTACGCTATGAGATAGGATATTATTGAAATACTGTTGAAACATTGTTAGAATATTATTGGAATATTGTTGGGATACTGTGACTAGGATATGAGAATACTTGTGGAATAGTTGTATAAGCATGATTAAGCCATGATTTAATTGCTAAGTTTTATGAGGTATTATTGAATGATGTTGAACTTAGCTGAGATAGGCTTGTGCTATAATCTTAGATTTTGTAGTGCAAGTAATATTTAAACATAGGCAGGACTCTACACCCTTGCAACTGTGATGATTATCACTAAAGGTGTCACCGTGAGGTAATCCCACACATACACTGTGATCGGATGTCACTATAAGGAGTCACTGCTAGGTGACCCCTAGCACTCAGGGTCAATACTAGGTAACCCCTAGTATACTCTCCTCGGATTAGCGAGGTAACCCCTCCCTTTTCCTACCAGCAGCATGCTACATAGTGCAGTAGACGACAGACTGAGCAAAAGGGATCCCAAAGGAGAAGAAAAGGTTTACAGATATGGGAAGGGCTTTTGCGTTTTGCTTCCTATATGATGTGTATTATTTTTGGATATTTCATATTGTAAATTGAGTTCGAAACTTACCCACTGAGTGCATTAGTACTCATACCCAACTCTTTCAAAATGTTTTCAGGTTGAAATGCTGAGGTTGGTGATATGAGCTGATGGCGGGGTTGACTGAGATGCCTCTTATCTGGTTATCTGAATAAATTACTTCCGCTCTGTTTTCTGCTGAATACTCTGATAATCATATTTAGTACTTGAAATTCGAACTTGATTATAGCATGTCCAGAAACTACTAGTACAATGATGCCTATTCTAAATAAATAATTGCTTAAGGGAGGAAGCCCTTTTTATTGAAATACCAACTGTTCCTTTATTCGCTTTGACCTATGAAGAGGTCCCACTGAATCGCATGTTGGTATCTGTTTACTTTTCTGTCGACCTATGAATGGGTCTTACTTGTTTTTAACTCCTTCCTATGAAAAGGACATTCTTAGTCAACTCTGATGAATAGATCATTACTTGTTGGTATCTGTTTATTGCTTTACTCTGTCCATGTACAGACTATTGAATGTCGTGTCATCTCAAAATACACTCTTATAAACCGTTATTAAACGGGGATTTGCTCTAGTTACAGAGGTTATGCTGCCCAAATTTCTGGTGAATATAACCTATTCTTGCTTCCAATAACTATTTTATTTAACTAATAATTATTCCAAATCCTATTCTTTTTAAGTGACACCCCCGTCCTCCATTTATTATCCTTTTCAGGACCGGGGCGTTACAGAATGGTATCAGAGCCAGGCTGCAATTCTGCAGACCTGTCTCTTTATTGAATACTTGTCTATATGCCTATTTTAATTTATTGGTTCTAAAGGATCTCACTCAAGAACCCACAACCCATCATCACCTCGCATCCTCAACAAAACCGAGGTATGATAGAATAGAAAATTTTTGGTTGTGGCTATAACTTTCGAAATACAGGAAGAGGTGGAAAATTTTTGAGGCAAGCAAGAGGAATTGGTATGAGGAATACCGTGAAATTCAAAGTGAAATTTACTCGGGTAAGCATAAGTTTAGTGGTTAAAAACATGAGGTCGACAGGACCAGTCAAAAAGACAAAGTTAAAATAACTCCCAAAATATTTCCCAGGTTCTTTTAAATACAGTATTGAAAATTTCACTTCCAAAAGCATGAATAAAACATTTGTATGGATTTGAAACCTGAACACAAGTTCAGAGAAAACTTCTCTATTTGGAAAGAATAAGTCTACTGCAAGCATGATGTTATTGAATGTAGTAGGACATAGCCTATAGCATGCTAAAACTCAGGATGACTTTTAAGTCTCCCATAAGTCGATCAGACTTAGACTGATTAAGTTATCCCTTTTCAGATGGCCGGTAGGCATACCACCCCCTGTAAGAGTACGAATGTTCGTCAGCAACTCCGCGATAGAGTCGATAGGTTCCGAAAGCTGATAAGGCAAGAGGGAGAGCAACTGCCAGCCTACGTAGGGAGGTTCCTTGTAGCATGGGAATGAGTGGCTGGAGGCCAAGGCGTAGCTGAGCTAGAAGCATGCCACCACCTCATAGAGAATCTGCCAGAGGAATGGGAACCTCTCGCCAGGAGGATCTTGCCGGATACAATCATACGCGACCCTTTGACCTTTGTCGAGTCCGGAAGCTTATCCATGTTCACAGCTGCACTTCTCTCACACTGGATTGATCGCAAGGGATTCATGCCTCCCCTGGCCAACCAAATAGCTGCTGCCCGTGCTGAGCATACCTTTGTGGTGGAGGTTGAGATGGCGGGATCCACGTCTGCATGCCCCCACACCCCGTGTTCATGTTCCAGGAGATCAGGGGGCCGGACCCTCCAACGCCCGCATAGTGGACCTGACTGAGTCCTTGTACTCCAACCACCCGGGATCTCCGGTGTACACCCCTACTGCTTTTGCACTACCTGACCCAGGACCATGCCTGTATCGCACCAGCTTGGATAGCAGTCTTCTGAGGATGCTCGAGGTCCCAAATCTCGATGATCTTGAGGAACATGACCCGTACATTGGGTGGCGCCGTCCGGAGTAGTCGTCTAATGATCTAGTAGTATAGGTCAATGATGTCAGATGTTAGGACATATTGACTAATGTATGTATGTTGATGTATTCTAGTATAGTATAGCTACTCTAGATCAGTAATGGCATTTTCCAATTGGCCATCCTGACTAACTATTTTGGGAAACTATTCATTGAGTTCCCAAAAACGGATGTATAAGTTCCTACCATATTAAAAGCTTAATATTATAAAAGTCCTCCAAAGTGGGGTAATTTTCCCTTATTCGGATATAAGTTCTTTCACATCTCTTTAATTCCTATCTCATAATCCAAATCTCATTCCAAATCAATTTTTTTTCAGAATCTCAACAAACTTCTTTCAAAAGTAAGTAAGCTTGTCACTTCATTACTTCAAACTCAAAGTTTTCCTATATAAACTAACTTTGAGGATAGTAAATATATTAATTCCTTACTTACCTGAAGTTAATGTTTGAAAGACCTCACTTAGAGGCACTTATTTTCTTCAAATAAATGCAACATTGATTGTTAAAGCTGGAATATAAAGACTTATAAAGAAACTTGATGTTTTACAGTATGCCTCTAAGAAGAGCTCAGGCTGTGAATGAGGAACAACAAGGAGAAGTTGTACCTGCTCCTGTCCTTCGAGCAGAAAGCATGTTTCTAAAGCATAACCCTCCATTCTTTAATGGATTAGGCGATCCGATGGACGCAGAAAAATAGGTTCGTTCCCTTGAACGAATCTTCAATTTCATAGCTTGTGAGGATAAGAAAAAGCTCAGTTGTGCTTTGTTCATGCTGATTGAAGATGCCGACTACTGGTGGGAGTCGGTAAGGCGGACTATCTCTCCAGAGCAATGGGAAGACTATGGATGGGAAGACTTCAAGTATGATTTGTATCAAAAGTACATCCCAGAATGCTACAAAGAAGAGAAAGAGATGGAATTCTGGAACCTTAGGCAAGGGAAGAAAACTGTGACTGAATATGACAGGGAATTCAATCAACTGTCAAGGCATGCTCCACATCTGGTGGACACTGACCGAAAGAAAGCCCATAAGTTCAAAAAGGGGCTAAGGTCTGACATTGGAGTGGCCCTTGCAGGCCAGGAAGAAATGACGTATGCTCGAACCTTGGGACGAGCAATGAATATCAAGGCTATTCTTCCGAGGAAAAGGATTCAACCCTCATTGACTGCTGCAGACCCTAAAGGAAAAGGAAAGTGGAATGAAGGAGGTCGACGCGATGATAAGGGAAAAAGGCCTCAATGGCAAGGAGGTGCTCCTTCAGTTCCCCAGAATCGACCTAATCAACCCCTCGGAATGAAACTCTGCCCTAAGTGCAACAGATGGCACTTTGGAGCCTGTCGAGTTGGAGGAACAGGTTGTTACAGTTGTGGAGAAGAAGGGCACTTTGCTAGGGACTGCCCGAGATGGACTGGAGGGAGACTGCAGCAGCAGCAGCAACAACCACAACAACGTCAGCCACAGCGCCAGTAACAGGGGGCCCAGCAGCGGCCATTCCAAGGAAGGCCACAAGGGCCAAATCATGGGAATAACACGAGGCCTAACCAAGGTGGGAACCAAGGACCTAACATGGGGCAGAGACCTCCTCAGCAGGCAAGGACATATGCCCTCAACCAACAGCAGGCTGCCAAAGCACCGGGTAACTTGGCAGGTATGATTGCAATATCAGATATCCCTGTGCTAGCCCTATTTGATACTGGAGCATCACATTCCTTCATATCTGAATCTACTTGTAAGAAGTTAAAGATGAATCAGGATAGAGCTCTTGATCCACTTAAGATTAGCATTCCCTCAGGAAAGAAAATGTTATCTAGAACCATTTGCTCGAACCTAGAACTGAACATAGAAGGCGAATCATTTAAATCCGATCTTTATGTAATAAAGATTCAAGATTTCGACGTAGTCCTAAGAATGGATTGGTTAGCCTCAGTGCATGCAACAATAGATTGTCTGGGAAGAGAGATTGTGTTCCAACCACCAAGAAAACCGGACACGAGAATTTATGGATCAAGGCTTAGAGCAAAGGTTCCAGTTATATCAGCCATGAAGGCAGCAAAGCTTCTAAAAGAAGGAAAATGCCAAGCGTTTTTGGTAAACCTGGCACAAGGTGGAAAGGAAGAGATGACTCTAGAAGAAGTACCAATAGTACGAGAATATCCAGATGTGTTTCCAAAGGATTTACCAGGCTTGCCACCAGACAGGCAAGTAGAGTTTACAATCGATTTAGAGCTTGGAGCCGCTCCAATCTCAAAAGCACCCTACAGAATGGCACCAAAAGAGCTGCAAGAACTCAAGGTACAACTCCAAGAGTTGTTAGATTTAGGTTTTATACAACCCAGTGTGTCACCATGGGGAGCTCCAATCTTGTTTGTGAAGAAGAAGGACGGCACATTGAGAATGTGCATTGATTATAGGGAGCTGAACAAGTTAACCATTAAGAATCGGTATCCCCTCCCAAGAATAGATGATCTCTTCGATCAACTAAAGGGATCAAGAGTGTTCTCAAAGATAGACCTGAGGTCGGGATACCATCAGTTGAAAATTAGAAAACAAGATGTTCCCAAGACAGCATTTCGAACTCGCTATGGACATTACGAGTTCACAGTAATGCCGTTTGGATTGACAAATGCTCCAGCAGTGTTCATGGATTTGATGAACAGAGTATTCCATCCCTACTTAGATAAGTTTGTACTGGTATTTATTGATGATATACTAGTATATTCAAGGAGCGATGAAGAACACCAAGATCACTTAAGGACAGTGCTGGAGACCTTGAGAAAAGAGAGGTTGTATGCCAAATTCAGCAAGTGTGAATTTTAGCTGAAAGAAGTGATGTTTTTGGGACACATAGTATCAGCTGAAGGAATTAAGGTGGATCCAGTCAAGATAGAGGTTGTAAGCAATTGGAAGCGCCCAAGGAACGTGAATGAGATAAGAAGTTTCCTTGGACTAGCTGGATACTATCGAAGATTCATAGAAGGATTCTCAAGGATGTCCAAACCTATGACGCACCTACTCAAGAAAGGAACCAAATTTATTTGGTCGAAAGAGTGTGAAGAAAGTTTCCAAGCTCTCAAGGAAAAATTAACCACAGCCCCTGTACTGGCAATTCCCCAAGGGAATGAGGACTTTGTGGTTTACACTGATGCGTCAAGAATGGGATTGGGATGCGTACTGATGCAAAAAGGGAAAGTGATCGCCTATGCATCACGCTAGCTAAAATTTCATGAGCAAAACTACCCTACCCATGACTTGGAGCTCGCTGCAGTCGTGCATGCGTTAAAAATTTGGAGACATTACCTGTATGGAGCAAAGTGTGAGATATATTCAGATCACAAGAGTCTCAAATATTTCTTTGAGCAAAAAGATCTGAATATGAGGCAAAGAAGATGGTTGGAATTAGTCAAAGACTATGATTGCTCCATTCACTACCACCCCGGCAAGGCTAATGTGGTAGCTAATGCTCTAAGTCGTAAGAATAGAGCCGAGTTGGGTTATGTTCTAACCTAAAAGAAGGAACTCCTTAGGGAATTCAAGAAGGATTGAAGTGTTAGAACCACCCAACACTATTGAAGGACAAATCATGGCTCTGGTAGCCAAACCAGACTTAAGAAAGAGGATCATCGAGGCACAAAGGGGGGATGCACATCTCGAGAAGATGAGAGTGACAGCTCAATCTGAAGATCCAAAGGACTTCACTGAGGCACCGGATAATGCATTACTCTTCAAGGGGAGAGTGTGTGTGCCCAGTAATGAGGAATTGAAAGAAGAAATCATGAGTGAAGCTCATGATACTCCATATACAGCTCATCCAGGAAGTACTAAGATGTACAAGGATCTAAAAGGCAACTTCTGGTGGAGTAATATGAAAAGAGAGATAGCAGCATTTGTGGAGCGATGTTTGAGTTGCCAGCAAGTTAAGGCACTACACCAGAAACCTTCAGGGTTGTTACGACCTTTGGAAATCCCAGAATGGAAATGGGATCACATCAACATGGATTTCATGATTGGATTGCCAAGGTCAACTCGTGGGAACACAGCGATATAGGTAATCGTGGATCGGTTATCCAAGGTAGCACACTTCATAGCAGTAAAGATGACTTCGGGACTAAACTAGCTTGCCCAGATCTATGTAAAGGAGATAGTACGATTGCATGGAGTGCCTGTCTCGATCACTTCTGATCGAGATACCTGGTTTACCTCCCGATTCTGGAAAAGCTTACAAGAAGCCATGGGTACTAAGTTGAATTTTAGTACGGCTTTTCATCCCCAGACAGACGGACAGTCCAAAAGGACCATTCAAATTCTAGAAGACATGCTTAGGGGAATAGTTATCGATCATGGAGGGAGTTAGGAGGAACTACTACCTTTGGTAGAATTCGCCTACAACAATAGTTACCAATCATCGATTGGAATGGCCCCATATGAAGCATTGTACAGAAAGAAATGTAGATCACCCCTGTATTGGGATGAGGTAGGGGAAAGAAAGATGCTTGGGCCAGAAATCGTGCAACAAACGGTCGAGAAGATTGAGCAAATCAGAGGACGGATAAAAGAAGCTCAAGATAGACAAAAGTCCTATGCAGATAACAGAGGGAGTGAGTTGAGCTTTGAGCTAGGCGAAAAGGTCTTCCTGAAGGTATCCCCAACCAGGGGAGTCGTTCGTTTTGGCAAACGAAATAAGCTAAGGCCTAGGTTCATTGGACCCTTTGAAATCCTCGAAAGAATAAATGAAGTGGCTTATAGGTTGGCCTTACCACCCAACCTGAATGATGTACATGACGTATTTCATGTCTCGATGCTAAAGAAGTACGTGTTTAATCCCCAACACGTGATCGGAAAAGAAGACATTATGCTGAACAAAGATCTGGTATACGAAGAGAAGCCCCATGCCATCCTTGATCGAAAAATTCAAAAGTTCAGAAATAAGGAAATTAGCATAGTAAAGGTATTGTGGAATCATCATGGATCAGAAGAAGCCACGTGGGAGCTAGAATCTGAGCTACTCAAGAGATACCCTGATACTCCTTATCAAGGTAAGTAAATTTCGGGATGAAATTTTTTTTAAGGGTGGTAGGATGTAACACCCCGTATTTTTAAATTTCAGATAAAGAAGTTTTCTAATTATATTAGAAGACTAAAGAATTATTTTGGAGCTAAATAAAGTAAAATTGATGTAAGACACAACTCTAGGTGTCGTTTTCATGAAAAATGTGATCAAACAAAATTCGGGTTATGGTCAATATTGGACTCTGTTGAAAGGGGTCGACCCGAGGAATCCGCCGGTACTCCCGGAATTTTAATCCGAGGTAAATCGAGTTCCCGGAAGTTAAAAAGGTAAAAAGTAAAAAGGATGAATAGTGATTTTTGACTCGTTTTTAATTTCGATCTTTTTCGAAATTCCGATCGTTATCCCGATAAATTGTTTGGCAAGGTTCCTCAATAGGAAACAAGCCAACGAATCCGCCGGTGTTCCCAGATTTTTAATCTGAGGTCAAATGAGCAAACGGTAGTGGTGAATAGTGATTTTCAGATGGCCGGAAAAATGAATCTTTCTTCGTTCGTGTATCGAACAACCATATCGGCCGACCTTTTTGGTCGACTTGATAGGAAATAAATCAAGGAATCTCCCCGTGTCCTTACTTTTTGTGTACGAGGTCAAATGAACTTTACGCGCAATAAAGCAACTTATGAATAGTGTTTTTAAAAAGTAATAGCGTTCAAACTAACTTTATCAGTATTTTATATCCGAAAAAGCAATACCCGACCCCCCAAGCTTTTCCTATAAAAGGGGCAGCCCCCTTTCATTATTTTCCATCCCAAATCGAGTTAGCAACTCTAATTAAAAAGTGAGTCGAGCGTTCTTCGAGTCCTTCGTGTTCTTCGAGTGTTCTTGAGCGGAGTCGAGGTTCGAGTGGAGTTTTGAGGTACGAATCGAGACGGAAAGGAGCCGGGGAGGAGGGACTGCCGGCAGGGGGCAGCCACCAGTCGCCGGCCGCTGGCGCCGCCACCGGAAATCGCCGCCGCCACTGGGGTCGCCGCCAGCTGCCACCTTCCAAGAGCTCGTTTTGGTCCATTTCTCGTCCTTTTAATCTGAAATTTTAGTATGTCGTGTATTTAAGTGTGCTCTACGTTTCGTCTTTTGACGTCGTCTCCATCCGGTGGCCGGAAACCGGCGAAATCGCCGGAAAATGTGACTGGGTCATGAAAAACCGGCCAGAATCAGTTTTTCGCCATTTTCACCCATTTTCGCTCGTCGAATCGAAAAAGTTTGAACACGAAAGTTGCTCGAAAAATTATTCTCTATAAAACTGCCAAGTTTCGTAATTTTTCGACGAGGTTTGATGAATCTCGATTTTTAAAAGTAGACAGTTATTTTTATTTTGCAAGCATGTGTTATCGAAAAATTCTAAAACTTCTCAAATATAGCCCTGGCATGTGTAGGATCATGCCAGATTAATTTCATAATTTTTGAACGGTTAAAAAGTGTCCTGGCGGATTTTCGATGTTAATCGAGTAAAATGGCAAATTTTGGAAAGAGACCTCTGTCAAATATTTTTAGTCCAATAAATCAAGAATATTATTTTGGAATTTTCATCCTTGTGTGTCGAGTTTATACGAGGTCCTTAGAGTCGCGCAATCTATTTATGAATAGAATAATATTAAATATATATAGATAAATGCTCCAAATATAGTAGATAAATTATGAAAATTATAGTAGTTGTTCTAAGGCATGCACCAACATTGTAGGACCTGTGGAGCCCATTGGAAGGAAGAAAGCAAACCCGAAAGCTGTCGTACCGCCGCCTGCTCGTCAGCAAGGTGGGTTTATTTTAAAGCATAAATACAATTTAAGAGTAATAACTCTTTAGAAGCATGATAGATAACTTAGAAATATCCAAATAAATATTTTATGCTCTATCTGTTTAACGTCGCTGTTATAGGAGGAATTATAGAATATTGTTAAGCTATGAGATAGGATATTATTGAAATACTGTTGAAACATTGTTAGAATATTATTAGAATATTGTTGGGATACAGTGACTAGAATATGAGAATACTTGTGGAATAGTTGTATAAGCATGATTAAGCCATGATTTAATTGCTAAGTTTTATGAGGTATTATTGAATGATGTTGAACTTAGCTGGGATAGGCTTGTGCTAGAATCTTAGATTTTGTAGTGCAAGTAATATTTAAACATAGGCAGGACTGTACACCCTTGCAACTGTGATGATTATCACTAAAGGTGTCACTATGAGGTAATCCCACACATACACTGTGACCGGATGTCACTATAAGGAGTCACTGCTAGGTGACCCCTAGCACACTCAGGGTCAATGCTAGTTAACCCATGGTATACTCTCCTCAGATTAGCGAGGTAACCCCTCCCTTTTCCTACCAGCAGCATGCTACATAGTGCAGTAGACGACAGACTGAGCAAAAGGGATCCCAAAGAAGAAGAAAAGGTTTGCAGATATGGGAAGGGATTTTGCGTTTTGCTTCCTATATGCTGTGTATTATTTTTGGATATTTCATATTGTAAATTGAGTTCGAAACTTACCCACTGAGTGCATTAGTACTCATACCCAACTCTTTCAAAATGTTTTCAGGTTGAAATGCTGAGGTTGGTGATGTGAGCTGATGGCGGGGTTGACTGAGATGCCTCTTATCTGGTTATCTGAATAAATTTCTTCCGCTCTGTTTTCTGCTGAATACTCAGATAATCGTATTTAGTACTTGAAATTCGAACTTGATTATAGCATGTCCAGAAACTACTAGTACAATGATGCCTATTCTAAATAAATAATTGCTTAAGGGATGAAGCCCTTTTTATTGAAATACCAACTGTTCCTTTACTCGCTTTGAAGAGGTCCCACTGAATCGCATGTTGGTATCTGTTTACTTTTCTGTCGACCTATGAATGGGTCTTACGTGTTTTTAACTCCGTCCTATGAAAATGATATTCTTAGTCAACTCTGATGAATAGATCATTACTTGTTGGTATCTGTTTATTACTTTACTCTGTCCATGTACAGACTATTGAATGTCCTGTCATCTCGAAATACACTCTTATAAACCGTTATTAAATGGGGATTTGCTCTAGTTACAGAGGTTATGCTGCCCAAATTTCTGGTGAATATAACATATTCTTGCTTCCAATAACTATTTTATTTAACTAATAATTATTCCAAATCCTATTCTTTTTAAGTGACACCCCCGTTGTCCTCCATTTATTATCCTTTTCGGGACCGGGGCATTACAAAATCCTACACCAGTTGTATAAGAAGAGGAACCACCAAACAATGCACAACGTGTCACAGAAGTACAGGAATTGTCTCGTCGCAGTGGAAAGGTTGTACGCCAACCTGATAAATTCATTGGTTTGGGAGAGGCTTTAAATTTCCCAGAAGGACCAAATGAATTGGATCCCATGACCTATGATGAGGCAATTTGAGATAAAGATGCAGATTCTTAGAAAACTGCAATGGAATCTGAGATTGGATCTATGGATCACAATCAGCTCTGGGAGATCGTAAAATCACTAGATGGGATTAAACCCATTGGGTGTAAGTGGATCTATAAGTGCAAGAGAGGAGCTAACGGGAAGGTTGAAACCTTCAAAGCTAGATCGGTGGCGAAAGGGTATACTCAGAAAGAAGGGATCGATTATGAGGAAACCTTTTCACCGGTAGCCATGCTTAAGTCAATTCGGATTCTCTTGTCAATTTCCGCTCATTTGGATTATGAGATCTGGCAGATGGATGTCAAGACAGCTTTCCTAAATTGAAGTCTTGAAGAAAACATTCACATGAAACAACCAGAGGGATTAATTGCTAAAGGCCAGAAGCACTTGGTGTGTAAGCTTAAGAGATCCATTTATGGACATAAGCAGGCATCGAGATCTTCGAGCATCCAATTTGACGAGGTTATCCAGTCATATGGATTCGTGTAAAGTCCGAATAAGAGTTGTGTGTACAAGAAATGTGATGGAGACGTGATGGAATTCCTCATACTTTATGTTGATGACATCTTGCTTATTGGAAATAGTAAGAAGGCGTTGTCAAACATTAGGGTGTGGTTGTCCAAGCAGTTCGATATGAAAGATCTAGGTGAAGCCGGACATGTCCTTGGCATCAAGATCATTCGAGATCGCCAGAAAAAGATGTTATGTCTGTCCCAAGCGACTTATATTGATACACTGCTAGCTAGGTTTAGCATGTAAGATTCCAAGAAAGGTTTTATACCTTACAGGTATGGAATTTATCTATCTAAGGAAATGTGTCCCCAAACACAGTCTGAGATAGAAGAAATGAAGAAAGTACCATATGCTTTCGCTGTGGGAAGTTTGATGTATGCTATGTTATGCACTGGGCCTGATATATGCTATGTCGTAGGCATGGTAAGTAGATATCAGTCTAACCCTGGACAAGGTCACTAGACTGCGGTCAAAAACATTCTCAAGTACCTTAAAAGGACTCGAGACTACATGTTGGTTTTCCGCTCTAATAGTCTAGTGCCTTTAGGTTATACGGACTCAGATTTTCAAACTAACAAAGATCAAAATAAGTCTACCTCGGGCTATGTGTTTACATTAGGAGGTGGAGCCATTGCATGGAGGAGCATTAAGCAGAAATGCATTGCGGATTCCACCATGGAAGCTAAATATGTAGTTGCCTCTGAGGCTACAAAAGAGGCTATCTGGCTCCGCGGGTTCCTAATGGGCTTGGGCGTGGTTTCTGGATTGCCTAAGACTATCACGATATACTGTGATAATTATGGTGCAGTGGCAAACTCTAAGGAACCCAGAGCTCACAATGTGAGTAAACATATAGAGGGAAAGTACCATCTTATATGAGAAATCATTAAAAGATGAGACGTGGCGGTGGTTAAGATTGTATCGGAGGATAACTTGGCTAATCCATTCACGAAGAGCCTGCCAGCTAAGACCTTTGATGGTCACGTGGAGAAAATGGGAGTGAGATACATACCTGGTAGCACAATTTGAGTTGATAGTTTTGATTGGGGAGTTAGCCAGTTAGTTTTTATGCTTGAAAGACATGCTTCAAGTATAAGTATTGTTGGTTTTGTATACTGGAAGATTTGTCTTTGTATACTTTTCTGATGATATGAAATGAAAGTTATTGTAGTCACTGTTTGTATTTAGATTATGTTCTATAATTGATCTATGTAATGTTCCATATACTTACACTGTAGATGATATGGTGTGGGGAGTCACACGGTAAGATCATATCATTAGAACCTTGTATTGTATTAAAGATCTCACGACTTAGATGGTCCTGAACACACCATCGGTACACCGTAGAATAATCTGACAAGTTAGTTTATCTTGACTAACTGAGTATTCTAGTACACTTGTTAGTGTATTGAGGAAGATCATGATAGGATACTATTCTCCTTCTCTGACCTAGTTACTGAGAGAATAAAGATTCACAGAGTTCGGGTTCTGAACTCATGTGATATTGGCGAGCTTATGTGGGCGTTGTTTATTACTTTGATTTATCAATGAGTGAGATCTTTTCGTAGATCAAACTCGATATCTTGGGTAATAACAATGTATACATGATGTCTCGAGCAGTATGCATGAGCACCGTGTTGTGGTGCACCAAGTTGATGATGTTCTCTTGAGAAAACACAAATTCATGTTGAAATCCTGCAGGTGGAATTTATTCCTTACATGGTAAAGCTTGTGTAGTACTACTCAAGGTTTTAGATGGTAATTAATTATAGCTGTCAGAGGCTAACATAATTAATTAATGAACATTATATCTTAAACACGGGGAATGGCTGGACTAAAGGAGAAAGCATATTCGTAAATATGTATTAAATTGGTAGGTCAGTTTTACTTCTTTAGTGGAATAAAAGTAAAACTTAATTTATTTAATTATATCCTAGGTTTATTGGATATTGGATATTAAATAAATTAGTGGGCTAATTTAATATTCTTCTAGATCCCTGTTGTAGCCCAAATTGACTGATAGTGGATTGGATATTGAACTTGAGATAGAGGCCCAAACCCACTAGGGTTGGGAGACCAATTTTGGGCCAACCCTATATAAATATAGAAGAGGTGGATGAAAATTAGTGATCAGAAATCAGCCCTTCTTTGCCTCTCAAGATATCCATAAAATTCACAAACCTATCTAGTAGATTTCAGCCTACTCTGAATCTAGATACAGTTCGAGAATACAACAGAAGATCTTGGAGTAGAATTGTGTGGTGGATGATTTTTCTGAGAGAAAAAAGAGGTGCGTATTTTGTTTCATTCAACAGCAAGATTAGATCTTTAATCTTGTCCACAGACCGTCTATCAATTTGTAAGTAGATTCATTTTCTATGTCTTCCGCTTTAATAGATTCGAATCTGCTTTGCATGGTTTTTGATTAGACTGTGATAAACATGCATGTTACATAAAATTATGATTTTCATGAACATGGATTAATGAACAACCAAATAGATCATGCGGTGGTTTAATTCGAAAAAATCCCAACATTTACCCCTTGCCAAGCTTACAAGAAAAGCTTGATATCCTTTCTTTTTAATCATCTTCATCGCCTTCAAAGATGATATTACGGGTATCATGGATCTGACCCGTGCTCCAAAAAATGTAAACTTGTTTCTTCCAGGTGGTTAGAGTGTCATCTCCTTCTCACCGCATCTTATTACAGCATGATTATCCCTATGCCAATCCATTCCTAGAATAACGTCGAAATCGTTCATCTCAAGAATGTGTAAATTCACTTTAACACTCTCATCATCAAGTTTTAACTCTAACTCAGTTGAAATTTTATTGGTAACCAATGTTCTTCCTAACGGCATACTTACTTCCAAACAATCACTCATGATGTCACCACAAATTCTCAACTTCTCACAAGCTCTTACAGATATAAAAGAATGCGTGGCTCCAGTATAAAAAAGGGCAAATATTGGAATCTCATGAATTTTAATCATATTTGCTATGTTTCCAGGTTCCCGTGCTGCTTGTTGTTGATTCATGCCAAAAGCTCTTGCATTTCTCGGTTGTTGCTGTCCTGTATCATTCTCCAAATTGTTCCTCGGATAGTTCCTTGGAAGAATAGGATTGTTTCCTCCATAGTTCCCTGGACAATTTCCCTGGTTGCCCCGATCTCTAGAATAGTTGTTGGCATGATAGCCTGGTTGTTTGCACCTAAAGTAAGCATCTTTCCTGAAAAGACATGGTCCACTATGTCCTTTGCCACAAGTCTGGCAAGTGGGTCTTCCCTGATATTGTCCTCCAGAGTTAGGTTCTAGTCCGACCCTTACTTGTTTATCATTCTTATTTTCCCACTGGCCCTTATTCTCAAATTTCCTCTTCTCTTTTGAGTTGTTATTCTTTCTATCCTCAGACAAGAGTAGTGACTCAATATCATGTGCCCGTTCAAGTGTCTCTGCATAAGTAGTAGTCTCTCCTCCAGCAATAAAAATGGCAATTTCAGCTCTCAACCCTCTTCTGAAATGAAGTGCCTTCTTTTCATCAGTATAAGCCAACTAAGGTGCGTATCAAGATAGTTGGTTAAATTTCTTGTCATATTCATCCATTGTGAGGTTTCTTTGATTCAAGTAACTAAACTCATTTTCTTTGCGCTCACGATAGCAGCTTAGTATGTATTTCTCCATCACAGCTTGTTTAAATTCTTCCCAAGTGAGAGCAACTATTTACTCAGGTGTCATCGATCTAGTGTGAGCTTCCCACCAATAGTCAGCATCTTCAGTGAGTTGGAAGACAACATATGAAACATGATGTGCATCTTCGCATCCAATATGAGTAAATATTCATTCAATTTTACGCAACCATTGTTCGGCCTCAAGCGGCTCTCCTTGGCCACTGAACTTTGGTGGCTAATAACATCTAAATTGCTCAAAACTTGACCTATATCATTTTCATGTTGATTTTCTGCTGGTGCTTGGCGCCTTCTTAGTGGCATCCTAATCGCATACATATTTCATATAAGAATTAGTAATGTATTGACATTATGTTATAAAACAAGTTTTGTTAATATCATATCATTCCCTTAACATAAAGTCATCATCATATATCCACAAAATGTACCTCCAAAAGAGGACTCTTGAATTTACAATAATATACCATATTTGACTGTCTACTAGTCAGATCATCATGAACTATCCATCAAGGAGTTACATACTAGGCCAAATACAAACCTATCTCACAAGGTGGCGTACAAAAAGAATTTCCAACTAAAAAAGGCCAGATAGACTCCTAGGTAAAAATACATAGTACTAAGACTATATAGACAAAAGGTGCTGACATCTAGACTCAGAAAGCAGCAGAACCATCGATATCCTCCTCCAGGTCCTCCTCGGGATCCTTCTCGGAATCCTCATTATCATCCTCAACCAACCATCTATTACTATGTCTCTGCGAATGAAGAATATAAGTAGGTGCAGGAGCTGGAACTCGGTCTGGCACTGGGATTGGAGCTGGAGCTCGAACTGAAATAGGAGCTGGTGCTTGGACTAGTACCGGTATAGGTCCAGGTGCTGGCTGCATAGCCATCCAACCTACAGGAGCTGGAGCATGCAAATAAGGTAGCACATAATGAGGATGTACATAGCTCAATCCAAGAACCAGAGCTAGTGCCTGTACATATGCTGAGGGAGCACGCCACAGTGCCCACCTCTAGTAGAGATGTGATGAAAAGCTCGGATAGTCTGTAATATACAAAAGAGTCGTAGAATGGCTCTCTGTATAGATCCCCAAAACCTGAGCGGCGTAGGGAACCCACTCAGCTGGTAGAGTATGTATCAGTCGGTTGGCAGCCTCCCAACCTGTGACTCCGGCTAGTATGTCACCAACGTCCATCCACATCTCTGTCATACGAGTGATGTACCGGTCTATACTATCCGTCGGGTGGTGAACGTACTCGCGGTACTCTATCTGGCGCAAAGCTGGCACAAGAATATATCATGCCCTCATCCTAGGTCCGTGATTAGGATATGCTATCTGCAAGAGAATATAATGTCAATCTAAGATTCAACTTGATCTCTAAATAATGTTTAGAGGTCATCTTATAGTTCATACTATTGAGAATGAACTTTATGGCATACTGTGTTCTATTAAATTCTTCTAGGTTCAAGCTCATAGAAGAATAAGTACACATATCATAATCATTTAAAGTAGAATCACTTCTTAAATATTTTTTTATACATGCTTTCCAAATGGCTCATGTCATACTTTTCTATAACTAGAAAATATAAAACTTTTATACCTATGATGGCGGGGCATGACGTGGACGTTGGACATCGGGTTAAATAAAATATGACACACGATATTTTTTTGTTTCTGAAAATGTTCCCAAAAATTTACACTGTAGGCCTACAGATTCGTAGACCCGCTCTGATACCATACTGTAACACCCCAATTCTAGAGAATTAAGATGCTAACAAAAGGTTAAAATAAATTTCCTAATTTTATAAAAATTACGTATTTAGAGAAAATATTTATATAATAAGTATTTCCTAATTTTAAAACCAACAAATCACGACTTGAGAAGACTATTCAAACAGCCAATCACATGCAAGTTCAATTCACGACTAGTCAACGTTGATAGTCTACTATTTTCAAAGTCCAAAATAGCGGCGGAATAAAATAAGATTTTTAGGATATTTTAATATAATCCAACATAGTAAGCGGAAGCAAACTGCACACAATAGTACACAAGTTGCACTGACAAGAAAAGCCTTCAGGTTATCAGTCTCAACTGATTAAGTGCACGAATAAATTGTCATAAGCAAGTCAGGGCCCTATATTCCGCACAAAGCTTAAAGTTTTTGAGTTAGTTTATTCACCCCCCCTCTAAACTGACATAGACTCGCACCGGGACTAATAGTGGGCGTAGAAGGAACTAATTTCGATAGAACCAAGTTAAGAATGTAGGCTACTGTTTCTAGGGCATATCCCCAGAACGAAATAGACAACTCCAAATAACTCATCATCGATCTAACCATCTCTGTTCCTTCTCTCATCCACGCCATTCTGCTATGGCATTCCTGGCGCAGTTAACTGGGAAGTAATCTCATTCTTTGCTAAGTAGTCTCTAAATTCGCTTGAGAGATACTTGCCCCCGTGATCAGAACGCAGTGACTTGATACTTCTACCTGTAAGTTTCTCCACTTCTGCCCTAAATTCCTTGAATTTATCAAAGCATTCGGACTTGCGACGTAATAGATAGATATATCAATATCTTGAGTGATCATCAATGAGTGTGATGAAATACTTGTACCCTCCTCGAGCTTGAACTGACATAGAGCCACACAAGTTAGAGTGAATCAAATCTAGTAACCCTTCGGATTGATTTCCTTTTGATTCAAAAGGACGCTTGGTCATTTTCCCTTCCAAACAGGATTCACATAGAGGGAACTATTCTAGGACCAATGAAGACAGAGGTCCATTATTTACTAGCCTTTATATCCTTTTAAGGTTGATATGGCTGAGTCTTAGATGCCAAAGATAGGTTTGATTTAATTCTGAAGGTTCTTTTCTTTTATTAGGGTTTGTGATCGATGTATTCAGTAATTGCTTTTGCGTAGTGTTTTGCATAGGATTAAGTAAATAAAGATGTCCATCCAATGTGCCAGAATAGATAAAACGTTTACCATTAAAGATAACAACCTTGTTATAAAAAAAACTGAATATCTATCCATAAAAAGTTTAGAAACTGAAACAAGGTTTCGCCTAAAACCAGGCATATAAAGATAATCGTTTAAAACTAAACTCCTATCACTACTAAAAGATAAGGTGATGTCTCCCACTGCAACAGCCGCCACTTTCGTAGCATTGTCCATGTAGATAATGATCTCCCCATCACTCAGCTGCCTTTTAACCCTTGTAAAGACATGCAAACATGATCAGTAGCTCCAGTATCTACTACCCATGACTGAATAGAACAAGTTGCTAAACATGTTTCAGCAACAAGAGTGTGAGATATACCTTTCTTCTTCTTGTTCGGACACACCACCTTTCAGTGACCTGGCTGGCCGCACTTGAAGCACTTTGTCTTTGACTTAAATTCCTCGGGATGAATCTTTATCTTGGGCTTCTTCACCTTATGTGCCCCCTCTGCATCTTTCTTTGGCGTGTTCCTCTTCTTCTTTTTATTACCAGAAGAAGACGCCCTATTTTTAGCTAGGTGTGTCTCCGGATTTTCCTTCTGAAGTAACTCAGCCGCCTGAAGATCTATGAGCAGTTCAGATAAGATAACGTTCTTCTTTATCATGTTGAAGTTCAATCTAAACTGCTCAAACTTCGGGGACAAGCTGTGAAGCACGATATCTATCTAAGACTCAGTGTCCAGATCTCCACCCAAGGTCTCAATCTTAGCCAGATAACTCATCATACTGAGAACGTGATCCCTAACAGGTATGGAGTCAGATATTCTTGTGCTCATCAGTTTCTTCATTGCCAAATGGCGTACTGAGTGGTTCTGGTAACTGAAGAGCTCCTTAAGGTTGACCATTACATCAGAAGTAGTCATCATAGACTAATGTTGAAGTTGCAGCACATTTGACATAGAAGTCAAAATGTAACAACATGCAATCTCATCAGACTTGACCCACTTAGCATTGGCCACCCTTTGCGCTTTGCCAGAATTCTCATCTAGCTTTTGAGGACATTCCTCTTCAAGTACAAATTTGTGTCCTTCAACAGTTAGGACGAGGTTAAGGTTATGAATCCAGTCATTGTAGTTTTCACCGATTAACTTGTGTTCTTTAAGTATCGAGGACAGATTTGAGAATGCCATGATGATATAGAATAACTGAAAAATAAACATGCAGTACAGTCACAAACTTTAGGATAAACAGTATATAATCAAAAACCTCATAAAAATTATATACTTTTCCACCAATATTTTAAAAATATTTTCTATAAGCCACAATAGTGTCGACGTTTATAAAATTCATTTCTAAACAGGTTATTAAACCTTTAATTTGCCACCAATTGAATTTCCTTACAACAAGCAAATTAAGAGCCGGAAACCAACACGGTCATGTAATCTTCTAATTAATAAGCTACGATCGTGTGGACATTTATTAATAAATTATATCTAAGTGTGAACACCATCATCTTTGCCCCAAGAACTCTAGTTTCGAATTTAACTGCTGCAGATGGAAGAGTCAGTTAGTTCTAACAGTGTTGTACAGCTATCTTTATAAAGAGGTTTAATTTCTTGAGAATTCTATGATATGATACATTCAATATGGAGGAAGACCTATTGTCAATGCACATGCCCATCATTTCTCACTTAAACCATATTAATGAAGACTGTACGAGATTTCTACATACTTAGGTATGAATCTCTCCCACTTAGTTATTTATGATTGAGGTTTCATTTTATCCCATTATAAAACATGCAAACATCACATAAAATGATAAAACACCATTACATGCTTCAAACAACATAATAAGCAATAATAAACCAACTACCATGGCTTATATCTCATGTTGATCAATGAGACAAAATTGGAAAGTCAGCTTCGGAACTTCGAACAGAGTCGTCGTCCCCATCACTGTGCCTTGCCTAAAATCCTAGCTCCAATTAGGGTTTTGGGAAGTGAATCAGTGATACTTCCTTTCTTGAGCTACACTACTTTCCTTCTTTGAGTTAATCTTCAAACTTTATTCCATATAGAATATCTATTCCTTAAAGGAAAAATCCCTAGCTCCAATTAGGGTTTTGGGACGTGAATCAGTGATACTTCCTTTCTTGAGCTACACTACTTTCCTTCTTTGAGTTAATCTTCAAACTTTATTCCATATAGAATATCTATTCCTTAAAGGAAAAATCTAATATATCTAGAATAAAATTACAACTCAATAACTTAGTGATTTTCAAAAAATCACTTACTAGGTCTAAACAATTTTATCCTTCCTATTACATTGGAACAAAATAATAAAATAAAATTCTTAGACATAATCCATGGATTTTCTCATGGATTAAAATCACATGGCCAAACCGGCATACGACACATCATACATTCAACATAATTAAAACATACATCACATAATTAAGGAGCCATGATAATCGATAAACCTGCAAACGTGTCAGTCTACAAATCCAACAATCATAATTACATAATTAGCATAAAATAACATATGATATCCATGCATGACATGATTTTCGAAATTATCATTTAATTAAATTAAATATTTCAAAATTACCTACAAGATATAATTTGGAAATTAATTAATTATCTACCAAATTAAATCTTGATATAGTCGAAAATTCCATAAGAATAAATCTAGAAATTTGTTAAAATTATCCACCAAATTTATTTCTTAATTTTCGGATAAACCCTAATTAATTAATATTTGGAAATCTTGATATAGATCAAAATTCTATTCCAAATATATAGCTAGGATCAAAAATATCAAAGATAAAATCTGAAAATTTGATCCACTTCAAATTCCTTCCAAATTTAAATCTTATTTTCAACCCTATCTAGATTAGAATTAAGTAATTTATTATATACACCAAAAAAAATACTTTTCCAATTCTTATCTACATAATTTTCAAAAATACCAAGAATAAGAATCTAGAAATTTGATCCACTTCAAACTCTTTCCAAATTTTAATTCTATTTTCAAATCTTTTGGGATTAGAATTTGGTAACTATTGATATATATCAAAGATTACCTTATCCAACTCTAATGTTTGTAGATTTCAAAAATTACAAGAAGATTAAACCTGGAAATTTGATCAACTTCAAATTCCTTCCAAATTTAATATTCTATTTTCAAATCTATTCAGATTAGAATTTGGTAACTTATGATATACATCAAAAATTACCATCTCCAATTTTAATAACATAATTTTCGAAAACTCCACCAAATAAATCTGGAGATTTGATTTCATCAAAAACTTTTCCAAATTAATTAGTTAGAATCGAAAATTACAACAATAAAAATTAGGGAATTTAAAACTCAAAAATTCAAATATTTTGGAGATCAAATTTTCGCACATAAAATTTAATAAATTTGGAAATTTTGACATGATCAAAAAACTATTCCAAATCCAATAACATCATGACCGAAAATTTCATAGATTGTCACAAATTTGAATTTTCGATAAAAATCAAAATTACATCCGAATTTGAATCTCTAATTTTTGAACCTACACCTAATTAAATCTAAAAATTTTGACAGGATAAAAAACTATTCCAAATCTAATATGGTATTGATTGAAAATTACAAGGATAATCAAAACTAGAATTTTCGAAACACATCAAAAATTCTTTCAAGTTTTGAACACCTCAAAATCGAAATACATACACATTTAAATCTGAAAATTTAAGCACCATAAATTTATCATCAAATTTAAACATATATTTCGAATTCATCCTAGGATTAAATCTAGAGCAGTGCCAAAACCCACTCTGATACTAATTGTTGGGGTTTTTTCGAATTAAACCACTGCAGGATCTCTTTAGTTGTTCTTTAATCCTAATGTCATGTATGTCATATATTTATGCACCTCATATGTTTTAATAAACCGAGTTCAATTAAACATGCAATCCGATTTTTCGATTCTCCTAAAGATGGAAACATAGAATACCAAAAAATACTTACAAATGAACGTCGGGTTGAGAACAAGATTAAAGGTCTAATCTTGTTGTTGTATGTATGAAAAACGGTGCCTCCCACTGTATCTGGCCTGACGGCCCGACGGGTAGCCCATGGGCAGGGTTAGGCTTAGAAAATTACAGCCTGAAATATTTCGGGCTAGGCTGACCCTACCCGAATTTTGGTCGGTGGCCCGATAGGCTCGGGCTGAGCCGGCCCGGCACAACGTTTGACAGCTCTACTCATAATTAAACAAGTGGATAAAAATAATCCAATAGAAAACATTGTTTGGGACACGATAAATTCTAGAGGATGAATCTTGATCTTGATCTGCAATTTCTTTTTGCTATTCAAAATCTGTCTTTAGGGGAAGAATATGGTGTGTGTTGTTGTGGTTTTTGATGTTATGATAGGGTTTGTAGTGACTAATTTTCTTACTTGAAGAGGTATATATAGTGTAAGAAGTATCCCAGTCAAATAAGGAAAAAAATCGGACTCTCATGTGTCATTCGCGACCTCGCTCGCGACCAGGTTGGTTACGAGTCCACTTGATGTCCAGGTTGAATTCGAAGATTTTTTGCGACCATGTCACCATTCTTGAGTGGTGTCATGAATAAATCAAATGCAAACCCCCCCCCCCCCAATAGCAAGCGTATACAAAGTTGTCCAGAAGGCAATTCACGAGTGGATTCGCGACTCCTCTTGCAAGTCCGCTCGCGACTCGGCAGCCTTTCACTATTTTTCTTCGTTCTCACTCGTTTCTCGTGATTGACCCTATTATTTTTTGCAACACATTCATTACTTGATTTTCTATCTTTCTAGGCTATTCCCAATCTCATTTGAAGTTCACACTAAAAATGACATTAAATCTCTTCACAACAAATAAACACATGATGTTGCACAAAATATAAAAAACTATACAAAACTTATCACTTTATGCATATAATGCACATCAAATACAACTTAAATGAACCTTGAAAAACATGTAAAACACAACGTTATCATATATTATATTATATTATATTATATTATATATAAATAAGTCGACTTATTATGCTTAATGGACTTTTTAATGTAGGCTTTTAAAAATGCCTAAGCCTAACCTTTATATTATATAGGTCAAGCCCTGGCCCATTTCCACCCCTAGTTATAGGTTAAAAATTTGTCCAAGAGTGATTAAAAAACTAATGTTCGAACACCATGTATGTGCTCAAACTGAATTTTTCGAACAAAACGTGACTACAACTCCGAAAAATATGCGAAATTTAAAAAATTAATCAATACAAATGGCATAAAATGACTTGCATTGCTCGGTTTTCTTCATTTTTCTTTAGCGTTGCTCTTTTCCACTTAAAATAGCCAAGTTCAATTAGGTTTAATGAGTTAAATCTTGTAGATGTGAAGAATTATGAGAGAATAGTATAATAAATGTTTTATAATATATTTTCATTTTTATTTTATGTAATTTTATTTTATTTTTAATTCATGTTGCATTGAGAAATTTGTATGATGTAGAAAAATAATTAAAAGAGTATTTAAATAAATTTTAAATTATTCCATCTTTCATTTTCTCCCCATTTCCCATTTATATTGCAAAGAGTAAATTTTACAATGCAAATAACAACTTCATCTTGATACTATTCATAATTTTATAGAAATCACACTTAGAAATTTTAGTAGGTGCAATAGGGTATAAATGGGGCAATAAATGCTAGGTTTAGAACTGGTCAAACTAACATCATCAGCTAGATAAGAAGTGAACTGCTTAGGAAACTTGGAATTCAATCCTAGCCCTCTGGCTACCACTCACACACATGCCACAGCACACAGTTAGCTACTGAAGATTATACATTTTTCACGCTGCGCTCACTGAATCTGCAAAACCACTTCACTCGTCGTCTTCTACTTCTTGGTGCTGCCCCTTTTCCGGATTGATTTTCTTTCATCCTTCATTCCTTTTAATCACTTTCTTCTTGATTTCAGATTTTTTTTTATTTGATTTTTCCACACTGCCAAAGCACTCGTTTCACTGATTAGCTTATTTTCAGAATGTTGTAATTGAACATTTTGTTCTGGGCTTTAGCGGTTTTGAGTTTTGTGCTTATAAATCTCGCGGTATAGTCGTGGTAAGTGTAATATCATGTCTATTTCTTTTTCCTCATTTCGTGAGGTCTGGTTCTATGATGTTACGCAGTCATCAGAAGAGAAGGGAATGTAAAAAATCTTGAATTTCATGCCGATTTTTAGTTGTGAGAATATGAGGATTTGTCTTCATTTTGTTTCATCGGTTGTTTTGCATGCATTTTTTTACAATGAGAGTTGGGATGCCATTCTCTTGGTTATTTTTAAACTGAATTTTCATGTTCCTGATTGTAGCTTTCTTGGGTTTTTTTTGATGAGTTGATTCTTAAGTTATATCTGTGTTTATTTGTTTGTGACTACGTTGATGTCTAATGAAGACTGTGTATAAATAGGTAAATGAACTGATTACTATGTTAATGCCTACTGTTAGCATGATTAGGATGGAGAAGAAAGCATATTTGTTTTGGATCAAGCAGTGTTAGAAGTTTGGGCCACTACAATGTTGATTTGTGTGCTGTGTCATGGTCATCCTCCATCAGGGTTTATTTGCTAACCCTTGTTGTTATTAGTTCAGAAAAAGACTCGCTCAATGATATAGTTGATTAATGTTTCCTAGATGATTCAATTCAATAATTTGTAATGCTGTATTTTCATTGAGTTTCAATTAGGTAGATACTAGAAATTTGATTTTTGTTGTGTTAGAAAATTGCAATAACATGTAGGAGTCTCTAAAATCTCTAGTCATTTATGGCTTGTTTGATCAATGACTTATTGTTTTGTTTAGTATATCCAAGTAGTTCTGCCTAATGTGGTTGCTTAGATTTTCTCCTTTGTGGATGTCTTTAAATGTTGACTGAAAAGCTAGTGACACGATTTGTTACTTTCCTTGCTAGTCGAACGTTATCATGATCTCCAGCTCTTTTCACTTAACATTTGACGTTTGAAGTCCTCACCTGGTCACTGATAGAGTCCCTAATTTTGCAAGGGGATGGGGATCTGTAAAAACATACATATTTGTAGATCAAAAGGAGTGTACAGGTATGCTGGGCATACATAGAAGTGCATAGAATTCGAACTGCAAAACAATGAGTAGAGCACAAGATGGCATGAGCAAATAGGTGTCTCTTGTTTTTAGTTGTATTTAGAGTTGTCGTTCTTTGTTATATGATGCTTCTTACATTTCACTTCACCATTGTGACATCCGTACATAAGAGTCAAACATCATGAGCTTGGTTTTTCTGGGACACATAATAATTTGGATGCTGGTTATTGGAAAACTTGTATGTCTATGTGTTGCATTCCAGGCTTTCTTTTTTCACGAGTATGTTTTTTATTTTATTTATGTAGTAATGTAACAGATTTATTGGTTTCTGTTTGCTGATTATATCAGGAAATTTGAGGCTTTAGATAATGGGCAGGGTTAGAGCAAAGGGAAAGAAGCTTGCTTCAGCTAACCAAGATGATCCCGGTAGTGGTGACGAAGTAAAAGTTCTTGCACAAAAGAGAAGGGGAAGACCACAGAAACCACTTAAAGATGAGATAGATGAGGATGAATCTCAGAAAATAGAAGAAGACAGTGAGGACTCTGCTGACTTAGCGAATAGCACAATAAAAGGCGTGCAGCAGACTGGGAAAAAGCAAAAAATGAATGCCCAAGTGAAGGAGAGAGCTGACTCAGTGAAAGAGGAAAATGGAAATGGAATGAAATCAAACACAGAGGAGACAAAACAATCAAATGGTTTTCATTCGAATAGGAATAGGCGGAAGAGCAAACCTCGTCGAGCTGCTGAGGCAACTGTTGAGTGCAACTGACACTGTGATTAGCTGATAACATGGATCTTTTTTCTGTAATAGCACTTGCAAGTGGAAGTGACTATCCATTCTTATATCAGAGCTTTACTTTTTCTTCTTATTTTCCTTAGAATTCATTATCTATTCTGCAAATTTTTTGGTTGGTTATACTCCTAATGATCATTTATGTAGTGATTATTGACAAGACAGCAGCAGCAGTATGTGGTTACAAATATATTTTTTGGTGTTCAGATCATTGCTTGTTTACTCTTTTCAAAAATCCTAGTAATGCAACTCAAGCACGGCGTTGTCTGATCTCTCTGTCATAAAGATCTCTTGATGTGAGGTTCACTCTTCTATAATATGACATACTCTTGATTCTCTACTTGAATGTGCATTATGAAATGTAAAATAGTTCTGTAAATTCTGCTCATTTTGTTCTTTCATATAATTTTCTTAAAGAAACGGAATTACCTCCTTTCTTGCTTGATGTACTCTCTTCTCTCTTCTTACCCCATGCAATAGTAAGAGAACTTTGTGATTCGGTTTATTTAAATTATCAGCAGGGCCCTCCAGTTCAGTAGAATTATATCAGATTTCTCCTTATGAAGCTTGATTAAAGTTTTGCTTGGAAATGGAGTTCTGTTCATGCAGGTAAGTACATGAGATCATTTCCGGGCGTCTTTTTGGATTTTTGTGTCGAGTTTTTGAAACATAGGATCCACAGTTGATCTGGAAGAACTGATTGAATCATGTGTGTGAAGATTATGGTTTGGTAGGCGATAGCATTGCTTGAATATTCTATGGCTTGCTAGCATATTCAGTGTCTGTTTCTGAAGTGTGTAGGTTTTTTGTGATGTTGAAGATTTCAAGTATCTAATGTAGGGATCTGATACTTCTGCAATTGCTTGTGTTACTTCTCTCTCTACAAAGGATATTGGTTTGGTTATACTAGGAGAAATATATTTTCTGATGAATTGAAATACACTCACATGCAAGCTACAGGTCATCCCTGTTTTATTCAAACTTAAGCAGTCTCCATATTCATACAATATGTATTATATCGATACCTAAATGGATATGCTATTAGGGACACCCTTCCCTGTCACACCAGGTCCAGAATACGGTTTTAGGAGCTCATACGGTACAACTCCAGCTCCCGACCTATTCTTCAGTTCAGTATCTGCATTTCTAGCATCAATGATCCCTTCGATCTCCAGCAATCGCCCGTGGAAACGCTCATATGCAGCATTGATCATTTTATCTTCTTTCCAGTACGGCTCAAGTTTGCCCCCGATATATTCTTCATCCGGAGAATGGTTCGACAGAACATCTAAAATCGACATGATAATCGTTGCCTGAACTTGTGATGGGAAGGATTCTAGTAGGAATGCCTCTGGCCTTTCCAGAAACATTTTCTTTTCTTCGTCGCTTGGTTCTTCAGTCGGCATCTGCACTCGAGCAATGGTAGGCCGGTTCGGAAAGTATGCTCCGTAATCAAATTGGCCGAAGTTTACAGCTGAATGGTGACCAGAGGCAATCCATATAATAGTTGTCAGTATTCCAATCAGATCATCTGCGGTTTTCAGCTCCGGCCACCACGGCTCGTCCTTCTTATCGGCGTGGCCTACTGTTCGTATCTCTGTCCACCATGCCTGGAGCTCCGTGTCCGACTGCACGAGGCTCGGCTCCGGATAGTAATGCGGCACGTAGTCGGAGACCCACTGTTTGATGGCATCCCATATAAGCAAACCATCATTTGCATAAGGGTAATCCTCAATTGTCAGCTTCAGGCCATGGGGTGCAGTTGGATCCTCCACAGCCATTCCTCTGCCCATTGAGACAAAACTTTCTTCAGCTCAGAAATATATAAAAAAAACTCAAAATTGTTTAATCCATGAACACGTTTTATTACCTGTTGATTAAATCTGCAGGCAGTGCCTGTAAGTCGAACTGCCATAGCTGGTCGTAAGCAACAGAGCTCAACTCTATGGAATATTTAAGCGGGCTGAAAGAAGTCTCAATGATGCCGTCAGCATTTATAAGTGCTTCACGCGCCAATGCATTGATCTCCATTGTGTATCGTAGATGAGGGTGCAGGAGTCGATAGATTGGGTGCATTGCGCTTAGTTGCCTATTTGTCGCGATTATGTAAGGCTCTGTGCAGCAATGAGTTCTCAGCCTGCAAATACATATATGCAGCAGATGAGATATATCATATAGATTATTGTTACTCAGTGCAAGAGTGCAAGGTGGACTCTTGCACGCACATCAAAATTTAAAGGGCCAGATTTTTATTTTTAAGTACGTGTATGTTTTAATAATTAATAAAAATAAAAATAAATAATACCCCCCTCTCTCTCCCATAGTACTCTGTATGTTTCCAATTCTGTGTCATTTTGGATATATGTACACAGATTAATAAATTAATTAAATTACCTAGTACACTTTTATGTGAATACATTAATTGGATTCAATACAATCCAATTATGAGGACAAATATGAAAAAAAATATATGAATTTTCTAACTTGAATGTGTAGAATGATCAATTCTGTGTCATTTTGGATATATGTACACAGATTGATAAATTAATTAAATTACCTAGTACACTTTTATGTGAATACATTAATTGGATTCAATACAATCCAATTATGAGGACAAATATGAAAAAAAAATATGAATTTTCTAACTTGAATGTGTAGAATGATACTTTTTCTAAAATAAAATTGAAATCCTAGAGACTTTTACATAGAAACGGAGGGAGTAATAATTAAATAAAGCAATTTGAATTATCCATGTATGAATACATTAATTGAGTTGAATATAGATGTTGAATGCATTAAATGGGGCAAATATGAGAAAAATATGAATTTTCTACCATGCATATGTAGAATGGCACTTTTTGTGAAATAAAATTAAAATGGTAGAATGACATTTTTTCGGAAACGGGGGGAGTATTGGTTAAATAAAGTAATTTGAATTTTTTTGGGTTGAATTTTTGGGGTTGTTTTTGACACACGGAAATTGATGTACCACAAACATCATATCATTTCATAATGATATGGAAAATATTTTTCACTGCATCACAAAACGACATTGTTTATATCTAAATGAAGAATTTGCAATTTTTAACTTTTTACATTTATTTTTTAGGTACAAAACAACATCATTGTGTGATAATGTGAAAAATATTTTCCACCTAATGAAGCACAACATGACTTTTTTTTGTCAAGTTAGTTTTCGGTTCGTCGGAAAATATAAAAATATAAATTGGAACGGTCTATTTTGCAAAAAAAAAACATGCAAGTTTGTGTTTTAATTTTCAAACTTTTAAAATTTGTGTCTAAATTGTAAATTGTATCAAAATTTGAATATTTAATTATAGTTAACCCTTTTGTTTTAATATTAGGCCCCAAATTTTATAATCTGCACAATATTATTATATGATAACCAGATTGAGACAAAATGTGAGTGTATTACCAATGAGAGATCAACTGATGATAACCAGAGTCATGAGCAAGGACGTGAGATTTAGCGAGCCTCCACAACCAGATGCCGGTCGGATCCCAACACGGATCGAACACCTGCTTCCACTGCGGCTTCCCATCAATCGGTGGTCGGGTTAGCTCGATGGCTAACGGCCTCAATGTGCCCGTTGGCATCAAGAAAAACAACGTCCTCGAACCATAAAGAGTCGTCCCCTTGAGCTTTCTTACCTTTTCCACAAAAGGCAAGAGCAGATCATGGTAATCTAAGATGAAGAGCCTCTTCTGTTTCACTGCCTGCAATATGATATATATGTTAATTTTAGAAAAAATTGTTTGAACTGAAAAGATGTAAGTATGCGTACGGGATCCTCTATTTCAACTTGGTATTTAATTTTTTTTTAGTAAACATTTTTTTTAAATACACGTGGCATACATCCAATTAATGATTGAAACATGAGATGGAACACCAAGTTGGAATAGAGGATCTGATCTAGAAAGTGTGTATACAATATATATATATATATATATATATTCATGCATGATGCATATTATTGTTCTTGCCTCCTCGACTGTCATGAATCCTCTGATCTCTTGTTCTACGATCTGCGTGGTGATTGCTGATTCTGCCGGTCCATACACCTCAGGATCAAGATTACTCTTTAGAGGCCATTCCTGTTTTTCATTCCAATATATATTGAGCAATGTGACATGAATTTTGTTGAGGGTGTTATTACTTATAATTTTACATAAAATTATAAATATTAATTTTGATAAAATCGCTATATTAATACAATTAATTTCTTATTTTAAAAAAATGATTACTTAATAGAGGATGTTGTTTTTATCACTCTTGGACTGAAAAAATGTTATGAGTTATGACTCCCAAATCCAGAAACAAACATAACCAATCTTCGAGAAAGAAGGGGGAAAATACTAAAAATAACATTTGACTAGTAAAGAAAGATAGTACAACGTAAGATTGTACTAAAAATACCCCATTTTTAAAAATTTCAGGAGCCCACTATACTTGATATACTTCTATATATTGATCATAATTTTGGGTAAATTACATTCTATAAATAACCAAAATTATTGACAAATTACTAAAGTGGTAATATATAAAACTAGCCGGTCAAACTTTAAAAAAAATTATTTTAACCACTAACTTTTAAACATATTTATATTAGCCAGAATGACAATTTTACCATCGCGTGTTGTGCGAACCCCTAGCGCGCACAGGGGCATTTTCGTTCAAAGTGGCTAAAATAAATATGTTTTAAAGTTAGTGGCTAAAATAAATTTTTTAAAAGTTCAAGTGGCTAAAATAGTTATTGTCTCAATTACTAAATTTATCTCGAGAGTCAAATTTCAGTGACTGAAAATTTAGGGTTGATACTAGTGTTGAGAATGAGAGCTAGAATACGAGGTTTTGATTCCCACATCAATCACCAAATTTTGACTATATATGGATACAAATTTGTTAATTTATCAATAGTTTGTGATATATATAGGGGTAGTTAGCTATGATTCATTCCATATATGTTTTGTTAAAATCTTAGTAGTTGGGACATTTTTTAGAGTAATTTATGTATGCATTTTATCTAGCTAGTTAAAGTAGGAGAGGGGGAAATTCTTTGACGCGTCACATGTAGTGTGTCATGTGCCATAATAGATCTAATCTATTGTGGTACGTGTAAATGTTATATTAGATCTATTACTGCATATGACACACTACGTCCTCACGCGTCATAGAATTTCCGCAGAGGAGGTAATGCATGCACACCGTAACCAATTTGATGGCGCATGGATTCATGCCAGCTAGAGTTTGTCGAGCAAATTCAGCATCCCTAAACCACGCGAGCCTGTCCCCTGCAACAATAATATACCAAGCAATTTATAGATTAATGTTAAACGCCATTAATTCATTAACCCTAGCTAGAATTCGAGATGAAGAAATTAAAGGTACGTACTGTCAACGAACTCCGGGGTCTCGAAGCGCAAGACGCTGTTGCCGGCGTCGGTGATCGCTCTGACAAGCCTAGGTATGATATTGCCGAGGAAGCCGGTGGTCGGAATATCTGGGAGCGCGACTCCTTCGTTGAAGAGAGTGTCGATAGCAGAAAAATATGGAAATCCGAGGTCGGGATCGACGATAGATGTCCTGAGCGACGGCACAAGCGCATGCAGCACTGAGTAGACAGTTTTTGCTTGGAATGTTGCCTCCTTTACTTCCGAAAACACTTCGTCTCGCGGCACGTACACGTTTGAGGCTCTTGACTCCGATAATGGATCTGTTGTGTTGTGTTGTGTTGTGTTTACACAAAAATTAAAATGGAATATATATATACATATATGTATATATATATGTATCACAATTCACAAAGGTATGCATATATATATGTGTGTGTAGAAAATTGTGGACACGTGAAATTTCCTGTTATACTCTCTGTGTTACACTTCGTGTTACATTTTCAAATTACGAATTTTTCTTGTATTTTCTTTTCTTCAATTTTATTTTTATGTGATTTAGTTTAATGTTGTGATTATTTTTAGGGTCCCCAATTAGGGTTTATAATTATGTTTTAATATTTAATTTTCAATTAATAATTCATTATTATGGTTGATTTTTTCAAAATTATGTTTTATAATGTTTTTTATTCATTTTTTTTGTTGATAAATGTTGATTATCGTTATTTATGTTATATATAATTTTTATTTTATAATAAATATTATTAAAATCATAAATCTAATAATGAAATACGAAGTGAAATATGAAATAGTGTAACATAAAATTTCAACCCAATGTGGAACAATTACATGAGTTGTCCAATTCGTGTCAGGCAAAATGTAATGAATAGAGAACCCGATGAATTTCATCAAGATTTGCATGATGTTACAATCTACAAAATTGATTAAATTTGTTTGCACCATTGGATTACCGAACGAGATATGCTAGTCTTAATTTGTATGTGTCAATGTCAAAATTGTATATAGTGTTAATAATGTTTTTAGTGTAATTACAATCTACATGTTATAATTTCATATATTCTGAGAATCTAATTAATTAAGGTGAAATATAAATTATTAGTTCATTTATTTAATTAATTAACAATTCCAACTGAGTAAGGAAAAAAATAATTATTTTTTTAGTGTTCTAGATTTATTTTTAATATTTTATTATTATTATTTTGAGTGCGTTAATCACTTCACGTCACATGTGCGCATGCATGACTCCTTCATTCTAAATTAAATAATTAATTATTAGGATTGATTATATATTTCTCATATTACATTATCTAAATTTGTACCATATCACATATCCAGAAAAAAAAATATTCCGAGTAAAAGTTTCATTCATAATACTAAAATGTATCATGTTGAAACTTGATTTATATTGGATTGTTCCATACCGATTAACGGTTATTGCATCAAAATTATGGAGTTTATTACATCTCAATTAAAATTATTAATAATAACTATAGTTTATTACATCACAATTAATTATGATTTATTAATCTCACTTAGAGTTCATTATATCACAATTATGATTTATAATATCCTAACTATATGTTGTTTATAATTATACCTATATGTTGTTTATAATTATACTTTTAGCTAGATTTCAATTTCATTTAGAGTTCGTACATGCATGAAAAATGAATTTTTTTACGTGAATAGGATGAAAATTATGATGGTTTGAAATTTTGAGAAAATGACCGCGTCTGAGCTTAACAATTTATTTCTTTTTCTGTCTTTTTGTCCTTTTATTTTCTTTGAGTTTGGGCCGTCGATTATGTTATAATTAATTTTTATTTTTATAATATTTATTATTAAAATTGTAAACTCAATCATGGAACACGGATTGAAACATCAAAAGTGGAATAGAGCATCCCGTCCGGTGTGTCAAACCGCCCAACCCTAAGAGGCTAAGACAACAAGTTTCTAATAAGGTGTGTGACCAATTTGCTTGCATGCATGCATAATTATGGCTGACCTTTCTCAGTTCTTGGGCGGCCAGTCCTACAGCGGCGAGGATAGGGATGGTCGGGGCCGCCAAGGACGGGGCGGGCCAACTCCTCGTCTTGGTCTGGGTCACCGATATCGTTGTAGACGTCGTAATCGTAGATTCGATCGGAGATCTTGCGCTCTCCTTGGCCGTCTCCTCGAAGAATTTCCAGCTCTTTCTCCCTCAATCTTTTCAACCCGCTCGGAGTTTGGAATGGCAAGTATGACTGCATGTATGTGCATCATCAATCAACTTATAAATTTGACTTATTTCCACACGAATGAAAAACTATTTTATTTGTAAATTGTTAGATGCTTTTTTAGTGTTAAGTCGTAGTCACTCCTTGTAAATAAGCACATGAAAAATTTCTGTTGCACTCTCTGTGTTACACCTCATGTTGCACTTTCAAATAGTATTTTAAATGTATCTAACAATAAGCTAATAATTAGTTTTAAAAAAATATTATCATATTATAAATGGTGAATTATAATAATAAATTAATCTCAACGTTTTGACATTTTAATATAAATAATCTTTTATTTTAATAATTACAATTTTATTCCCTAGATTTAGACGTTTTAAAATAAATTAACCAACATTTTTAGCAAAAATGTCACTCCGGTCAATTTTAAGCAAAAAAAGCCATTATATTATATTGGTTGGCTACTTTATTTGAGAGTAAAGGTGTCCAAAAATATTGGGCCATTTATGCTAAAATGTCCAAAATTAAAAATTAAATTATAATTATTAAAATGTTTGATAGTCCATTACAATGTCAAAATATTGAAAATAAAATTGTAGTTACTGATTCAGTCATTTGTGTTAAAATGTTTAATCGTCGAGAATGAATTACATTATAATTAATTCTCTTATAAATTATATACTTCAATCATGTTCGTATTTAGTGACGGAGCCACAGGGGCGCCAGAGCGGCCATTGCCCCCGGAATTTTTGAATATCTTAGGAGCAAAATTTCACATTTTAATCACAAAAAATAAAATAAATAAATAAAAAGTAGCCTTTATTTTATTTTAGCCCTTTCCAAGCAGTAGAGACGGCCGGCAGACGGACAATTAGAGTCTTTTTCTTTTTATTTTCTGGTGTCAAAATCCTCTCTTTTTTTTCAAGTTTAATTTTTTTACTATTATATATTAATTTGTTCATTAACTCTATACTTCCACCGGCGCCACCCTTAAATTGAGTGTCTTCTTTCATCGGTTGTTGAATCTAGGATTTATGGTGGTAGTCCTCATATAAAAAAAAATCATTTTTATTCTTTTAAGGTGAAATTATTTTCATCAACTCTTACTAATTTTTTATACATGTTGAATTAGTCTTTTACTACTTGATTTTATTTTGTGGATTATTATATATATCGCAATTGTTAATAATTTAATCAAACATTTATAGTTTTAATAAGTATTAGATTAAAAAAAACTATTTGTTTATGATTGTAATATGTTTTATTTATTGGATAAAGGTTTTAATTTTTTTTAATTCATTGTATTAAATTATTGATGAATATTAATTTTTTTAGTATATATGTGAATGATTCGATGTAGTACGATCATTCTTGCAAAATTGCTACTTGCGCTATATATTGTTCATTTTCTTTTATTTTATTTTTTTCGCCAAATATTTCAATTTATCGAATCATGAACAATTATTTCAATTTTGTTTTTTGTATAATTAAGTTATTAGGCCATGACCATCGTAATTAGATTATATAATATTGAGCTTGCATAATTGCTAGTGCATGTAAATCTGACCCTCTTTTTGTTTCCTATTTAATTATGGACATTTAATTTTATAGAAAAATGCCCCATTTTGTGAATGTGTGACTATGAATAATGTCAGTTTTAACGACCCGTTTTTACGTAATTTGAATTATTTTTATTGTTTAACTGTTTGGAATTGAATTTTAATTTATTTGATGATGTTCGATAGAATTAGACGGACTTGAGAGAATCCGACATTGCACTTCTAGTATAGAAAATAAATTTTAAAACTTAAACTTGAGCCTTATAATTATCATTTGAGCTTGAACTAGTATATTTATTTATATAGTTTTTTCGAGTCTAGAATTATTAGGATAGTCTTATTACTTCAGTAAAAATGTTATCAACTAATTTAAATTTTTTTAAACTTTCTACATAATATTATTATTATTATTATTATTATTATTATAGATCGAGTGTGTCATTCATAATTTTTCTAGTATAATATAGTGTACTTTCGTCATCACTTTTTTTCTATTATTATTATTATTATTATTATTATTATTATTATTATAGATCGAGTGTGTCATTCATAATTTTTCTACTATAATATAGTGTACTTTTGTCATCACTTTTTTTTTCTTATGCTATGACATTATTAGTTTTTTTTTAGCAAATGTGACGTTATAAGTTATATAAGTCGATTAATTAATGTGGAGAAAAGCCAAAGTAATTAAGGATACTATATGAAATTTATTAAATTGTATTATAAAGACTATTATGTGTGGTCCATCTTTGAATAATGGACAAACATAGTATATATCGTACTATACGTAGTACTAAATATGAAATAATAAACAAATTAAGTCATTACAAAATGACATATAATGGACCACCAATAAATGCGGTATGAATATTCTCATTTTTTTTCCTTCTTAAGGGCGTCGGTGACTATGACCATTTTTATATGAAAATTAACTACGGCATCACCTCAATAACTAGCTAAACCAAATTAATGAACTTAATTCTAACCTCATAATCTAGTTTTTTATTTTTTTTCTTTTAAATTAAAGAAATAATTAAATACACAAAACTTGTGTGACATCATTTGACGTGTTAAAACATATAAAATTGTATCCATATTCAGATCTATTTTACACTTCGCACACAATTATATATATAATGTAAAAATCGGGTCAAGATACGGATGATCGTGTAATGAATATTGACCCATCAAATGATCTGATAAGAGGCTACTATACCGGATTAAAATATTAGTATGAAAATGATGTTCCAGTTGAATTAAAGACATGGAAATATGAATAGAGGCACGCGAAAATTTTCATGTTGCACACTGCATTCTGTGCTGCACTTTCAAATAACGAGTTTTTCGTGTATTTCTTTTTCTTCGATTTTATTTTTTTGTGATTTTTAATTTTATGATTGTTTCTTAGGGTTCACCCCACCCAATTAGAGATTATAATTAAATATTTAATATTTAATTTTCCTTTTTCGAATTGGGTCTTGTACTTTCAATTTGGTTAAAATCAAATACATGTACTATCAATTTGGATAAAATTATTAACCAAATTGATAGTACAGAGATCTCATTTTAACAAAATAAAGAAGATGGATCCAATCCGAAAAAAAATTTAAAAGTACAGATACCTAAAACAGTGTTTTGTTATTAATAATTCATTATTATTGCTGTTTTTTTTCAAAATTATGTTTTACAATTTTTAAATTCCTTTTCTTTTTGCCGATAAATGTTGATTGTGATTATTTATGTTATAATTAGTTCTTATTTTACAATAAATATCATTAAAACCATAAATTTGACAGCTACACAGAGTGAAACACGAAAAAATGCAGCATGAAATTTCAACCGAAGCAGAGGTGGGATAATTTATAAGTTACCTTGTTCGAAAAAAACACCCTCTTCTCAGAGTTATCGAATTTGGAATGAATCCATGAGTCACAGTGTATGTTGATAGAGCCAGACGACGAGAATCCATCCAAAACAATGCTCTTTACGAACATTTCTTGATGATGTTCATTCTCAATTATTACAGCACCAATCTCTCCAAAATCCTCAGGAATTTCGAAACTCGACTCGTAGTAGGTTTCGTTCTCGTCATTACCAGATTTACGTGCAAACGATTGGATTGTGGGCTTTTCCACTCCAGATTCTTTAAAAAAAAATGAAATAACAAATAAATAAATTAGAATCAATCAATTATTTGTTGGTGACATGGACTTTGTTCTTTTACACATAGATATATATACTAGAAAGGCAAGTTGGGTACAGGACCATGAAATTGATGTCTGCCTTAATTTTGTTCAAGTAATTAAATTGGCTTTGTCACAAACTGATCACATGATCTAGCTAGGTACGCAGCAAGATACCAAACTATACATGTCAAGTAAGTGTACTAGACAATATCCATGGATGACACGTCTAGTGGTCGCAATTTACTTACTATATGTGTGTGTGTGTGATATATATATATATATATATATATATATATATATATATATATATTTGGTCCATACCTGCATGTGAAATTGGTCCCAAAACGTTTTTATGTCATTCGTTAAGTCTATTTTTAGGGAATTTCGTACTTCCATAAAAATTCTCTTGGTGATATAAAAATTAAATGATGAAATTTATGAAAAGTAATTAATAATTTATAAAAGGTGAAAAAAACAACAATACAACGACTACAACAAGAGATGGCAAAAATAATTCATCAAAGCGATGGAAGAATTAAACATGTAACACTTGCAATAAATTGTACGTAGAATTATGTCATTACTTTATGAGAAAATTTAAAGAACTGCACGTACTAGCTAGATCTTATGAGAAAACTTTATGATAAATATATGAAAGCTCACTAATATATTGGCCACTTTTTTCTGATGAATATTAGTTAACAGATGTTCAATAATTTATAGAAATTTGATAAACAAAAAGATATTAGTAATGATGTTTTTTAAAAAATAATTAATAAAAAACTATAAAATTAATGACGGTGATTCAATAAAATAAATTGAACCCAAAAAAGTTAATTGATATATAATATGTAAATATTAATATAAAAACTTTAAATAGTCAAATTTGTGAAAAACTAAAATTAATGCTCATTTTTTCTATATTATCCTTTTGTAATTATATTTGTCACATATTTTATATGTTTTTAGATCTCTGTTTCAACTTAATTATATGTACTTTTTCAAATTTTCATATGTATGCTTAATATTTAATTCATAACTTAATTATATTATATGTTATGTAACATATTTGATAAAATATTTAATAGTATTCAAATGAACAACAAAAACAATAAAATGTCTATTTAAAAGTAAAAATGATCATTAAACTACTAGGATACTAGCATGTAAGTATGTAACTTAAATGATATTATCACCTTTATAAGGGTCCGTGAGAGATCTAAGTATGAATCCCAAATCCCCCCTTCCCCCAACTTGAAAAATAAAGTAAAAATAATATTATTATTATACAAATTAGTATGTATATAGTTTAGTTACATACTAATAGTACTATAGCACAAAAATTTGGCATGCATCAGTTTGCATAATTCACTACAAAAATAAACAGTAATATGCTAAATCGATCAATATTAGATTTGCTTTAAAATGTCATTTTTTTTTCTTGCTAAAAGATTTGGTATCTAATGGAAATTTTCTACAATTTTATAATGGAAATTAATAGATGATAAATAAAATAAAATTCCAGTTTAGACATATATACAACAATTGTTTAAGTTATAATTACAATACTATCTAGCTACAACACTGTATTTAATTAAAATGAATATGACACAAAAAGTTTTTTCAATTTATAAAATATTAAAAAAAACAAATGAACTAACGTTTTATTTCATTCTTCATTACATTTCAATTATAAAAATTATCAATTCATTCTTCAAATCATTTTATTCCTACCTAATTAATTTAATTCGTTCATATTAATCATCTTGTGATAATTCCATTTGTTAAGCTAACATCATGGGCAAAACTCACAACTTACACATCAGATCTCCTATAACATTTCCTATGTCATTTCTTATTGCAAATCTTTATTTTATTTTATTTATTTTTTAATTTTTAATTTATTATGATTTGATTTAATTTAAAAATTTTATTTACGGTTCATCCTTTTCCAATTAATACATTAAAAAAAATTAAAAAATAAAATTAAAACTAATTATATGGCGCACGAAATATAACACGGTTGGGCACGAGAGATCTGATCCGCAAAACTGCACAACTTAAAACTTAAGACCAGAAGTTAATTACTCATATGGGACCGAAGTTGCCAAAGCCCCTTAAGTTATGAGATTAGTTACGTTTTACCTAGAAGTTAAGTTCAATCTCGATTCTCTTAGAAAAATAGTGTTCATCATATTAAGATTACACATTTCCACGCAGTTACGTTCTTTTTATTTTTAATTAATTTCTCAATCATACAGAAAGAAAATTCCATTAATATATTACTTTTTTTTTTCTTCTGAAGCTAGAAATATTTATTATTATTATTATTATTATTATTATTATTATTATTATTATTGGCTGCCAGCATCTAAAAACAAACAGAAAACAAAAGGAAAGGAAGAGAGAGAGAGAGACGAAATTTGTCTGTCGGGGATTTTGATTCGGGATAAAAACCTCGTACATTCTTTATTTTTCATTATTAAATTTAATATTTTTAATAATATTTATTATAAAAATAAAATTTATTATTGTATAATTAATCAACATTTAGTGCTAAAAATTGAAATTTAAAAAAATTATATATCCTATTTTTGAAATAATCAATTCTATTGATCCATTATATTAATTAAAAATAGAAATTAATTATTAAAATTTAAATATAAACCTTAACTGAGTGGAATAAATCCTAAATAATAATTATAAAATTAAACAAAACCAAAAATAAATTAAAAAATTAAAGAAAATAATGGATGAAAATCTAATAAAAAATAAAATGGACACCAATGGGATAACTGGGGATTTCATTTGTTTTGATTTATGATAGTTATATATTTTCCCTCAAGAAATATAACAGTTCTATTTGTACGTATTATAAGTTAGTAATGGTCTCACGGCGACCTTTTTTACTTGTTTTTCTTTAAAAAAATTATCATTTTTATTTTAAATTTTAGTTTTTTTTCCAAAAAATATAAAAATGTATTTATTGAACCATAAAATTGAAATGTCAACGGCTCGCACAGTGCACTTACTCAGCGCTAACACATGAGTTCATTCACTACGCTCACGTGGTGCATTTACCCACAAAATAGAACTATTGTAATCATAATTGGCAACTCGTGTTGTGCGTTCCGGGGGCTTATATTTTTTTTCGAAACAAATATGTACCATAAAATGGAATTAGTGAATTTAAAATTAAAATAAATAAATTTAATTTTTTACCTAGTGGCTCGTGCAGTGCATGCGCACGACGCTAACGTGTAGGCTTGTGCACTCGCATGACAATTAATTTTTTGAATTAAATATAAATCCTAATTGGGATATAATAGGTCCTAATTGAAATGGATTAAATCATAGTTCGGACAGAATAAATGGTGTTTGAAAAATATTACAAAATAAAATAAAATGAATAAAATAATTATAAAAGTAAAATAATATATTCATTCCTATTAGGACACCTAGCTATGAGGACTCCTAATAGGAGACCGTGTGATGCATCCATGATCTGATACAAGAATTGTTCATCTTATATATTCTAGCATTGTTTAACATTATAATGATTATTTATATTGTACGCAGACTTTACATATTAATTATAAAATTTCAATTCAATTTTAATTTTACTTGTATTTTTCTTTAGCTAATATAATTATCTATTTCAAATCTCTCCACAGTATTTGGGTGATTATTTCCCCCTGTTGATTAAAGTTGAAATTACACAACTATCCTTATCAACTTTAACAATTATCAATGAAAAATTTATATAAAAGTTAATTCAGGTATTCTCCTACATTTTAATTATATCAAATCTAAAGTGAGACAATTAAAACTATAAGAAATTATTGAGGGGTAAAGTCAAATTTGCCCTAAAGCATGTGGTAATCAGCCATTGACAATGGGCTTATTTTCATTAAATTAAGACTAAACAATCAACTCAAATTTATATTCTTTTGTTTTCATTAATTATTTTTCTTTTTTCTTTTCTGACTTGTAGAAGAATTCTGAAAATAAATTTGATCTCTAGCAAATCTCGCTATTTTCCGAAAGAATGTCGTACTTCTTGGGTATTTTGTAGCTAGGCACACGCATCACACCCACTTACATATATAGCAAATCAAATTTTTTAATCCACTTTCTCTATTCCGCTCATACTAATAGATGCAGAAGTCGGTCTAAGTGTTCGACAGCCAATGGCCGAGCCAAAAACCATGTACTTGGTTGCATAAATCGGTTTGACTGCTTAAGCCGCTCAGCCTAGACGGCCTAGGCGCACCTAACTCTATCTTTGCAAGAAGCCATATCAAATTTTTCAATCTATAACTGAATATGTAGGAAACTCAATTAGAAAAATTGATAGGAAACATTTTCTACAACAATTCACATTTATTTTTTTAATCTATAACCGATATGTGAGGTAGGAAATTAGTTGGAAAAAACTAAAATTAAAAATTGAATTATTTGTACACTACGCCTCCCAAGGTTGATCCAAGAACCTCATTGGTGTGGAGGTACTTCAATGTCGATTTCTTTTTATATAGTTTAATTTTAGAATTATCATTTTGGAGTTTATTCCATTTAATCAGAGTTTATTATTGCTTTTAGTATTTATTTTTTTAGTTAATATAATTTATAATACGGGTTGATTATTCCATAATGGAGGTATATAATTTTTTAAATATTAATTCATAGCAATAAATTAAATGTTAAATTTGATCGATTATACTACATAAAATAAATTTTATTTTTATAATAAATATTAAATTTAATATGGGAAACAGAAAATATATAGAAAGTGAACGAGAGGATGTGATTTATCTCACATTAGACTGTAGATGGTGCTTATTTTATCTATAATTGAGATCAGACGTCATAAATCAATTACACAAAAATTTATTTTTAGCATACAAAAATAATTTTACCGTACGAAATTCGAACATGATTTTTATGTATAGTAAAAAAATTTGTAATCTGAACGTGAGGTCAGGATTTTTTATTTTTTTTAATGTACCCGACATCAATAATTTGCGGGAAAAAAAGTAAAATAGAAAAGTCAGATGCAATTATTGTCAATATTTGTAATTTCATGTAGAATTCCCAAAATTTATATATCCTTTTCTTTAAAATATAGTTGTACTTAAAAAATAGTACGAAAGGGACTCATCAGTTAGTTAACGATATTATTTTTTTTTCTTAAGATTAATTGTAATATTGTGAAGAGAAATTAAAAATTAAAATAAAAATTATCCTTCTACTACCACAAAACGCATTATGGGACTATGATCTGTTTATCGCTTTTTCTTTTTCTTTCCTTAATTTTCATAACAATTTCATTCACGCAATATCAGATCTAGCAAGCACTTTCTGCACATATACTTACTAGCATCGAGTCCTGCTGCAACAAGCTCGACTTTTAGGGTTCTACCGAGCAAGTCGGCTATGTCGTCGAGCCCCCGGCTGAACCCAAGGTGGGTGAGGGCGCCCCCCACCGTCTGAAGCACGGTGATGACCGCCTTAATGGAAGTGGACTTCTCGGTGGCCAACACCGCTTTTACTCCGGTGGAGGCTCGCCGGAAACGTAGTTTCCTTTGCTTAGAGGGAGAGTTTCTATGAGGAATTGAAAAGGAAGATGAAACATTGCCTTTGGCAGAGAGAAAATGGTTCTGTGGTAGAGGTATGGCTTGAGTTGTGGAGCAAGACTTGTATAAGCTATGTCTAAGCATTTTCTTTTTTTTTTATAGAAATTTTAGATAGTTGGGGTTTTTTCTTTTTTTGGTTGATGTGAGCAGGATTTTTCGAGCCCTATATATAGAAGCGGGATAGTGGATAGAGAAAAATAACCCTAAACAATCTTGCCAGTAAATTCCACCGTTTGGGGGATGTAATACATCCCCAATTCTGCGGCCCACGCGTGTTTTCGAGCCCGCTAATTTTAATTATTTACACTCTATTTTTTTACTTTGTTCTGTATTTTTTTTAAAGAAACACCCTCAAGGGTGGTACATTCGGCACCATATATGCTCAGTCTATCAATAGACGAAATAAGTCATGCAATGTTTCAAATAGTATATGTCTCAAAAGTAAATATACCCCAAAACTAACACCGTAATTTGTACCAAAAAAACCAACGAAAAAGTGAGAATGCAGTCACAAACCAACTGCTAGGATCTCAAACAAAAAACCTATTTTTTACTTTGTCCAATAACGAGAGTTTCGGCCAGCCGAAAAAATATATTGTGACACTTCAACTACTGATTGTGGTATTTGAATATCTATTGTGACAGTCGAATACCGATACTTATTTTATCAGCTTACGATAAAAATTAAAAATAGCAAAAAATTAAATGATTGGATATAGCAAGTGGGGTATATTACATCCTCACGATGGAATTTACCTTGCGCGTGAAGAAGGAAAATTCAAAGTCCTTTTTTCGTGGTGCAATACAATCAATTCTTTTCAGAAATAAAACCCAAAAAATGTGCAAAATTGAGATGCATGTAATCTTATAATACGACGGGTTCTTCAGAAAAAAACAAAAAAAGAAAAAAAAGATAAGAAACACGTTGCTGTTCAGCAGATTAACCAGAAAATTCGCTGCATGTCCTAGATCATCAAGAATTTGGAATTTAGTTAACAAGAAGTTTTGGTGGGCAGTCAGCATATATGGCATTCAATCAACTCAAACCGCAGCCTTAGATGATTTAGTTTTGTTATTACATGACTGAGAAAGAAAATCTAAAAGCGTGGCAATTTTGGTTTCATTTTAATCTTTACTCCTCTTGATTTTTGAGAAATGAGAATACAAGAATTAATGGATATCTCAACGGGAAACAGCCACTGCACACAGTATACAACTAATTTAAGCCACAAATTTTAATTAAAGAAAAAAAAAGATAAAAATCTATATTATATCTAAAAGTAAGATAGTCGTTCAAAATAGAAATCATAAGTTTTCCCGCCCAAAGTATATTTCTGGATATAGAAATATTTAATATAAAATCAAGAAAAATTATTAGTAAATGATTTTTTAATAATATATAATATAATTTACATAAATAACATGGAATTATTTTCGTATAATATCTACAATATAGTATAATCAATTAAGTATTTTCGTATAACATCTACAATATAGTATAATCAATCTATACACAAAATATTATTCTATATTAATGTTAATAAGAATCTATATAATATATAATAACGACTTCGTGACCGCAAATAGAAAAGAGTAATTTTCCCGCCTAAATGACATTTCCGAATCTAGAAATAAATTTATTTTTTTACAAATATTTAATTACTTATTTTAATATAACTATATTTAATATATATATATATATGTCCCCATAAAATCTACCTAATAAGAATAATGTATCAACTAAATTAGTTTATAATTTGGTATTTTTCTTAATTAATGAGAGACGTAATAGGATATGATATATTGTATCTTAATTATTATTGCATTAAATCCAATATATAATCTATCTTTAAATTAGGAATATATATATATATACACACTTCAAATTGACATGTATAAATGTTATATCCATATTTATATATATGCTATATAATCGGATGCAATTTCAAATCCATGGTATTGTATCTTAATTATAATTGCATTAAATATAATATATAATCTAGCTTTAAATTCGGAATATATATACACACTTTAAATTGATATGTTTAAATGTTATATCCATGTTTATAGATATGATATATATATATATATATAATTCAGAGCACACATGATTTTTCCCGTATATACTAATATATATATATACACACACATATATATATATATAATATGAAAAGATTTGCAATTGATTAATATAATGACTATATATGGATCATATTTAAAGCACACATGATTAAGGTGTAACGATTTAGTTTGATATTTTTTAATTAATACATTTTCTTTTTTCCATAATTAACAATATTTCTTCTAATCCTAATATATTACATCTATATATTTATATTATTACGTAGAGGTGAAGCATAAATCACACCGTATTTTTTATCTATCAATGTTGAAATATACTGAAATTGTGAACTATTTTATTCTCTCTTTTTTTCCATGGCCCCCGTTTACAGTTTGATTAATCGCATTGAAAAGACAGGGCATTCCAGAGGAGATTTGATTTTGAAGCTGCGAGTTATTCGTGTATATGAACAACACGGCTATGGAAAATTCAAGAATAATTCAGCGTATGAATTGGTTTTTCATATATTGCCAAGGTGATTGGATCCACGGGAGCATTCGCCGAGAAAACCTTCCACACATAAAGACGGACTTCAAAGAAGGTGAATTATATGCGTTTTTGTATTTTGACATGCAAATTAATACGATGCGCTACAAAACAACACTTTGTGCGTTTAAATTCTCTTCTTCACTCGATACGCGAGTAGTCCATCTTACTGATGATCCAAATTTTCCATCCTATATGTTTGATTTTCATTCTTTCTCCGCACTAATGAACCCCACACAAGTAGATGAAAGCATGTTATTTGGTAAATATTTTTTTAATTATGCAATTTTATTTGATTATATTTCACTGTCCATGTTCATTACCATATTTTACTTTATTTTAACAGATATTATAGGCTAGGTCGAAAGAATTTTTGATGAGCGAGAATTGATGCTAAACGATCGTCCCGCAAAGTTGGTAGATTCTTATACAATTTCTTCCTAATTAATTAGCAACATGATATGACCACGAAAAGCCTTGAAAAACCAAACCCGGAGCTGCAATTACGAGATCCAATTGCACGACTTCGAGCCATACAATTGCAAGGATATTCCCAAGCATTTGTATGTAAGAAGTTTGAAGATAAAGAAGGAGTTGAGAGCAGCCCCAAGATTGTTGTGTTGTTCAAGATTAAAGATTGGAGATCAAGATTTGAAGAACAAGACAAGAATAAATTCGAACATGATGAGCAGCCCATGGAGTTAATTCATTCAGCCCATGTTTGAATTATTAGAGCCCAAGTTTGAAGGCCCAAAGTGTTGGGTTTTATTTATCCATTAGATAGATTTTTATTATTTTATTTTTGGTCTTTTTGATTTTTACTTTAAATAGAGTTCTAATTAAGGTAGGAATCCTTGTTAGATTAGGAAATCTTTTTATTTTCAATTTCTTAATATTTTAGGACTTTATTTTCGTCCATCCCTTATATCTATATAAAGGGATTAGTTGTGAGTTTTATTTTTCAGACGTTGCATGAAATAAAGAGTTAATTTCTCAATTGTCTCACCGATCCTTTGGTTGATCGACCCATTTATCAAGTTCTTTAGACCTAGCAAATCTAAAGTCCTATTTCAAACTCTTTTCTATTCCATCAAGTCTAGGGGGGAGTGCTATCCAACTTGGAGTTTATGAGATATCGCATTTCGTCTTCACCGCAAGACGGGGTTCGAGTAAGTAATCTTCTTCTACCTTGTTTATTCATCTCCATCGTTTATCTACCTTCATCCCTACATTACGCACGTATCATCATCATCCATAGTCCACAAAATAGCCCAAATCCACTCCATAATTCGATTATCACTTATACGTGCTTATTTCGCCCTGATTAACACGTATAATAAATCTGTCCCAATTCGCATATTTATATATTTATTTGATTGTGTTTTATCTTAGTTGAGTCATATTTCTAAGAGTCCTAGGTTTCGTATTAATACATCATATTTCTAGTCTAATTTTTCGTTTAGTTGAGTTGTAATTTTATTCGTTGTTTCAGTCGTATTGATCCCTTATGCATCCGACGTAGTTTCGTTCCTAGCTTCCGCGTGTTTTGTCTTTGTCATGTCCCATAGGTCCCGGGTCACATCATAAATTGGTATTAAGAGTCACGTCGGTTTCTATCGTTCGTGGTTCAATACGTCCATTTTTGTTCATTTTATTGGTTTGAGTCTTTCGAGTTGTAATACTTGATTGTTCATTGGAAAAAAGAAAGAAAGGAGCAAAGGGTCGAAGCCCTACAGCAAAAAAAAATCTGTTCTGAAAAAAAAAATCCGAAAAAAAAATAAATCTGATTGAATTCGAATTTCATTGATCTTTTCTAGTTGTTTTAGATTCTTTCCTTATATAATAGATATTTTAGATTATTTAGATTGTGTCCACACTTGTGAAACACATCCAAATTCAACCTTCTTTATCTAGTTCCCTTCTTTCCTTATCTTGTTTCTTTCCATCCAAATCCTTTCCTACCCTCCATATACTTCCATTAAACATTAAATTTTCGTCCCCTACACCCCTAGGGTTCGAAAATTTGCTGCACTTTCTCATACACCACTTATCTACACTCGTACACCTTCCGGACCATACACCCATGCACCCCACGGTCCATATACCATACACCACTCATACACCATACACCCGTACACCATATACAACAAATTCTCACCATCTCTGCAACAACAATAAATTGACCGTCCCCGAGTTTGAAGGTCTATACGATCCCAATGCATACCTTGATTGGGAACGAAAAGTAGACAAGGTTTTTGAGTACTACGACTTTCCCGAGCCAAAGAAGGTGAAATTAGTTTTCTTGGAGTTTAGAGGCTACGCAGCAACATGGTGGGAATTACAGCAGAATCGATGCCATCGAGATCACCTTCCAACTATTGACACATGGCGTAAGTTGAAAGATTTGATGCGGAAACGCTTCATTCCAGATCACTACCAATGGGGGTTGGAGGAAAAGCTATACAAGCTTAGACAAAGAGATCGAAGTGTAAATGACTACTACAACAAAATGATTGAAGCCATGAGACTAGCTGATGTAGAAGAATATCCAGAAGATACCATGGATAGATTTCTAGCTGGTCTACGAAGGGCAATCCGAGAAAAGGTAGCATTGTATCACTTCGACAAGTTGAAAGACATGGTGCAATACGCCATTGAGATAGAGAAGTGGTTGGAGAGTCTAAAGATGAGGCAAAATGAAGTGGTTTAAGTAAAGTCGAATGTGGAGTTGTCTCCTAGAGCTCATCGCCAAACAGCCCCGTTTCGTTGGAGTGAACCTGAGTCATTCGAGGAGTTTCTACGTACCTATGTACCACCTACTTGGCTTACATCATCAATGCAGCCCCCGACTGATGCTAAATCCGAGGAAAAGCCAGCCAAAGTCAAGGAAGAAGAGATGAAGATCCACGTTGAGTTACCATCTGAAATCGTTACTATAGAAGAAGATCCTATTCTAGAGGTAACCATTTCCGTTGAAGCCTCTCTTCAAGAATTGATAGAAGTTGCAACTTGTGAAAGCGTTGGAGAAGAAGAAAAAGAGGTTGAGAGTGAGATCAACTTGGAAGTGGTTGAAGATCATGAGGAGCTCGATCAAGCTAGCATGGAGACGCAGTCGAATTCTAACATCATTTGTCAACCATTTTCTTGTGATATCTTTATTTTACAGGTTGCTAAAGATGTGCCCCATGTTATTGATCTTGTGCAAAAAGATATTAATGTTCCTTCCATATTCGTCTTTGATCCCGGAAATTTGAATTCGAGAACGAATTCTTTTCAAGAGGAGGGGAGTGATATGACCACGAAAAGTCTTGAAGAACCAAACCCGGAGCTGCAATTACGAGATCCAATTGCACGACTTCGAGCCATACAATTGCAAGGATATTCCCAAGCATTTGTATGTAAGAAGTTTGAAGATAAAGAAGGAGTTGAGAGCAGCCCCAAGATTGTTGTGTTGTTCAAGATTAAAGATTGGAGATCAAGATTTGAAGAACAAGACAAGAATAAATTCGAACATGATGAGCAGCCCATGGAGTTAATTAATTCAGCCCATGTTTGAATTATTAGAGCCCAAGTTTGAAGGCCCAAAGTGTTGGGTTTTATTTATCCATTAGATAGATTTTTATTATTTTATTTTTGGTCTTTTTGATTTTTACTTTAAATAGAGTTCTAATTAAGGTAGGAATCCTTGTTAGATTAGGAAATATTTTTATTTTCAATTTCTTAATATTTTAGGACTTTTTTTCGTCCATCCCTTATATCTATATAAAGGGATCAGTTGTGAACTTTATTTTTCAGACGTTGCATGAAATAAAGAGTTAATTTCTCAATTGTCTCACCGATCCATTGGTTGATCGACCCATTTATCAAGTTCTTTAGACCTAGCAAATCTAAATTCCTATTTCAAACTCTTTTCTATTACATCAAGTCTAGGGGGGAGTGCTATCCAACTTGGAGTTTACGAGATATCGCGTTTCGTCTTCACCGCAAGACGGGGTTCGAGTAAGTAATCTTCTTCTACCTTGTTTATTCATCTCCATCGTTTATCTACCTTCATCCCTACATTACGCACGTATCATCATCATCCATAGTCCACAAAACAGCCCAAATCCACTCCATAATTCGATTATCACCTATACGTGCTTATTTCGCCCTGATTAACACGTATAATAAATATGTCCCAATTAGCATATTTATATATTTATTTGATTGTGTTTTATCTTAGTTGAGTCATATTTCTTAGAGTCCTAGGTTTTGTATTAATACATCATATTTCTAGTCTAATTGTTCGTTTAGTTGAGTTGTAATTTTATTCGTTGTTTCAGTCGTATTGATCCCTTATGCATCCGACATAGTTTCGTTCCTAGCTTCCGTGTGTTTTGTCTTTGTCGTGTCCCATAGGTCCCGGGTCACATCATAAATTGGTATTAAGAGCCACGTCGGTTTCTATCGTTCGTGGTTCAATACGTCCATTTTTGTTCATTTTATTGGTTTGAGTCTTTCGAGTTGTAATACTTGATTGTTCATTGGAAAAAAGAAAGAAATGAGCAAAGGGTTGAAGCCCTATAGCAAAAAAAAAAAAAATCTATTCTTAAAAAAAAAATCCGAAAAAAAAATAAATCTGATTGAATTCGAATTTCATTGATCTTTTCTAGTTGTTTTAGATTCTTTCCTTATATAATAGATATATTAGATTATTTAGATTGTGTCCACACTTGTGAAACACATCCAAATTCAACCTTCCTTATCTAGTTCTCTTCTTTCCTTATCTTGTTTCTTTCCATCCTAATCCTTTCCTACCCTCCATATACTTCCATTAAACATTAAATTTTCGTTCCCTACACCCCTAGGGTTCGAAAATTTGATGCACTTTCTCATACACCACTTATCTACACCCGTACACCTTCCGGACCATACACCCATGCACCCCACGGTCCATATACCATACACCCGTACACTATATACAACAAATTCTCACCATCTCTACAGCAACAATAAATTGACCGTCCCCGAGTTTGAAGGTCTATACGATCCCAATGCATACCTTGATTGGGAATGAAAAGTAGACAAGGTTTTTGAGTACTACGACTTTCCCGAGCCAAAGAAGGTGAAATTAGTTTTCTTGGAGTTTAGAGGCTACGCAGCAACATGGTGGGAATTACAACAGAACCGATGCCATCGAGATCACCTTCCACCTATTGACACATGGCGTAAGTTGAAAGATTTGATGCGGAAACGCTTCATTCCAGATCACTACCAATGGGAGTTGGAGGAAAAGCTATACAAGCTTAGACAAAGAGATCGAAGAGTAAATGTAACATCCCAGAATTTCAGAATACCTTAGTGAGTTTTCTCAATTTATTTAGAAGACTAAAGAAAATAATTGGAGCTAAAATAAAGTAAAATAGATGTAAGTCGCGACCTTTTTGTGTCTTTTATGTGAAAATTGATTATGAGATTTTGCATGTGTTTTAACCAAGGATTGAAATATCGCGAAATATCGCGGATATTAACATTGCGATACGGATATTGGGGAGAATATCTTTTTTTCCGAGTATCGGCGAAATATCGCAATATATCGCAAAATATCGTAATATATTGCGATTTTTTTATATTTCTATAATATATTTTTATTTTTATTTAATACTATATATTTTAATGGTCTTTTTTAGGTCTTCAATGTAATATTTGAATTGCCATATTCTTTACTTTATAAAGACACTCACTTTGTAAAAAAATATAAGAGAAATAAGACCGGGAAACCAACGGGTGTCTTAGAAAGAAAGTGAGATGCACCGTCTTTATTTTTTTCAGTTAAAGGACATGATGGACAAATCACTAAAAATTTTCTCCCCATATATCATACGAAATTGAAATCTAAGAAATCAAGAAACATATCAAGCGCATGTGCATAATTATATCCATAATTACTCTAATGTGATGAGTTGGTACCAATATTGTTTAGAACAAGATGACATTCCATCTACTATATTTGAACCTCATAGATCCTCATTTTGGTATTAATTGTACTTTATAATGTTTATTTAGTTATTTTATGTTGTATTATGTATTATTTTGTCAAATGTATTGTCTCAGACGGTATTTATATAATGTATTATTCATATGTTTGCTTTCAAAATACAATTCTATCAAAAAATTTAGTGAAATATGTGCATAATAATATGTCATAATAGTTCCTAAAATTTCTTGCTAAATTTCCAAGATTTTAATATGATTTCCGTCATTTTTTTCAATTTTCTGCGATATCGATATATCCGGCGATATATCTGTAAAATTGAAGTTGCGATATATGTTGCGATAGCGATATTTTCATCCTTGGTTTTAACACAATTTGAGCTTTTAACATCCCGATTTGGAAGTTTTATTTCTTGTTTGAGTTGTACAAGAAATGGAGGATAAATTCATGCAAATTTGAAGGATTCAAGACCTTGAGATGATAGAAAAACGAATAAGGGGAGCACCCTGCAAGTTGAATCGCGTCAATCGGATAAGAAACTAGTGAGAACGAAGCGAAATCGTGGAAGCAACTGGAGACGCGCTCCAAGCGTGACTAGTAAACGCGGCCTCCTCGGGTCACGTTTCGGGCTTCTTCCAGACGTGACCCATAAACGCGACCTCCTCGGGTGGGTCGCGTTTCGGGCCTCTTCTAGATGCGATCCGGAAGCGCGACCTCCACCTTGTCATGCCCCGGAGCACCAAAAAAAGCGCAACCCTTTCCCGCATTGCAGAGCCTTCTGAATCTCAAATTTCTTTATCTGGAATGCGACCCCAAAGTGCGACCTCCTTCTGCTCGCGCCCCGAATATTGATTTTACGATTTTGGGTCATTTTTCACGCATTTATTGATTTTCTTCAATTGCATTTTTCTTCCCCCAACTATGTATAATCCCCCATGGACAAAAATTAGAGGAAGAATTGTAATATCCCAAACTTTATAGTATTAAAATAATAGTCTATGATTACTTTAAGGATAAGCTAGGAAGGAACAGAGACCCTTATAAATTTTATATTTTTTTAGGTAAAAAGTGCTTATTGAGTCGGTTAGAGATTCTTTGATACATTCTTGTGTTTTTATTACGAATCCCGATGTCATTTTTTTATAAACTTAAAAGGTGTTTATTATTATTACTTTTGGTGTTAAAAGATATTTTCTCGGATATAATTTATCCCAATCCTAAAAATTATCTTAATCTATATTATGATTTTTTGTAGAAACCAATAAAATTTATATAGCTGTATGTATAAATGAATAGAAGTCAAGACTAGGTATTTAATAACTATATTATATAGAATTTGGAAAGATTAGTTCAAAAGAAAAATAATAATAAAAAAAATGTTGAAGAATACATGCATAGCTCCACATAGGGGAGCACTTTGCCTATGATAATTTCAAATTCTGCAAAGTAAGACTAGGCATAATAGTTTAATGAATAAATAATTAATAATAATAGTGATAATGCTAATAATAATAATAAAATAATTAGAAGTTAGACGGTGACTCATCCATTCATTAGCTATAAATTGCTTAAGGTAGTTCATTAGAAGAAAAAAAAAAAGAACAACGATGAGTTCAAGGAAAAGAAAACAATACAAGGTTAGTTTCTAATTTTTTTTTTCTAAAAAAGAACATGTTCTTATAATTGTAGGTAAATTTTGATATTCTTGATAATGCAATTTATGTAATATTGTATCACAAATTCCATTTTATTATTTAATTTTACACAAGAGATCATAAATATAATATATTATCTAATGTTTGAGATTTTCATATTTTTCTAATACGAAATTACTAGAACTACTAGTTGATTTAATTTCATTCATGCTATTTTTCTTATGAGTTACGAAAAAAAAAGATAAATTAGGACAATGATCAATTTAAAACAAAACATTTCAAGGTGAGATTTCAATATGTGTACGATTAGAATAATCATGTCGAAAATTACTAAAAGTAGTCTTAAATTAGAGAATTAATGATTGAAGCATAACTCCTGATTATTTTATTTTCGGGCAGAAGGTTGCATTTGCTTATATAATAATAATAATAATAATAATAATAATAATAATAATAATAATAATAATAATAATAATAATAAAGTATCAATTAAGGATGAATATGCTATATGATTTGCAATTTTGAGGTTTATGTACATGGGTATATTATACGTTTTATAGTATTGGGTGAAAATCATAATATTAAATTTATATGTGTAGAACATTAATTGTATAACACTACTAGGCTACGAATACAAAGTAAAAAAGAATAAGGGTGGAGAAATTGTAATTACACAAAACAAAGTACAAAAGTTTAATAGAAAACTAAATTAAAAGAAAGCTTAGGGATTAAGTTTTAATTAGGGTTGTTTAACAAAGCTAAGTCAAGGATGGTTGTTGTAGGCCTAGAAGCAGAATCTGAGCATGACCAACCAAGAATTTGAAAGTTTATCTGTGTTACAGATTTGTTATCCTGGCGGGCTATATATCTTTCTCAAATTATGTTCAGCTAATAAGCTCAACTGTTTATCAACTGTGAAGCATGAATATCTGTATCAAAATGATTTAGCTCACTGTTCGCGTTCGCCAGTATCCTACGAAAATATTGAGTGCTTAACTAGACTCAAGTTTGGATCCTTAAAGTTTTGAGACCGTATACACTATCCTTTATTAGACAGCTGGGCTGGAGGGCGTGTATATAAGTTAAGACACTGTAGGAAGGGACAGTTGAGATATAGCGTGCAAGTAAGGTTAAATGAAGCTTTGTATACATGGAATGCTTTTTAGATTTGAAACATTTCCATTGTTATACTTGTGTGGATATGATATTCATATTTATAAAATAATTGTGAACTGTTTATCAAAATTTCCCACTGGGTACACTAGTACTCAGCCCAAATCTTTTCTAAATATTTTCAGGTTGAGAAGCAGGCTGGAAGATAACGGAGTTGAGGCAGGGCTTGCTTGTTGTTATATGCTTGCTCTTTTTGTGTTGTTTAGAGATCCTGTATACTCTAAAACAGTGAAGTAGTTTGAAATAATTTACTTAAAGTTTAATAAAGATGCTATGTGCTTGTTCCATTTACTCTGATATAGCCTGCCTTCAATTGTTTGAACCATATTTATGATTTGTGCTTATTTCTGAGATGTGCCTTTACAATTGGTTGGTGGGATAAGTTCCATTTGATGATTGGTAATTCATTCAAGTTCTTTCTGAACGCCTTAGTGTGTGGTTCTATTACAGTTATAGAGATTATGCTGCCTAAATGATTGAGGCACTAACCCCATTTGTATAATTATTTTTATGCAACAACCCCTTCCCCCTTTTCCCAATAGCGCGCCGGTCCCTTATCACTATTCTTCCGGGATTGGGGAGTTACATAAACCCTCACAACTCACAATCCGTTCCACAAAGCCTCCACACACCCAAAACTCCCTCACAACACAAATCTCTCTTCTCCTGCACAGTCAAAACCCTAGCCTTCCACCCAACCCACACCCTAGCTAGAATTTCCACCTAGCTAGGGTGAATAAAGAGCTAGGGTTTGAAGATTGAGCAAAGAGAAGAAGAGTGGAAGCAATGGTGGAGTCGAGGCTCAACTTCCGGGTTGTACCTAGTTTCTATTCTCGTTTTTATTTTGACTTTTGTTGAGATGATTTAGTCCTTACATTTGTATGATGTTAGGCTAGATTATTTTTCATTGTTGGATTGAGATTATTTGGGTATTTATGCATTTATTTTTCTATTGATTGTTTATGGCCCTATTTCATTCTTGTGCTTATGTTATGTATGAGAGTTAGTTAATTGATCACTAATTGACACAATTTTATCTATTGACTCATAATTCGAGAGGTGAGTCTCAATAGACAAACCCTATGCATGATACATATGTTGATAAATTCGAGAGAATTGAGACTTAGTGCGGGGGCTAGAAATCTTAGGAGCTTTTGGTAAGTACATGTGTAGGATTCAATCAAAGATGGTGAACCTAGTATGTATCCTACAAACTCGAATGTCTCTTGAGAGAGCTTAGAATGCATGAGAGATTGCCCTAGTGAGATTTGACACCACAAATAGACATTCAATATGATCATTAGTGCTAAGTACCCAAAGATATCAGTCCAGTGAGTACCTCTGCCTTCATGTTTTCTTCTCCATTTATTTTTTCCCGTTTATTTATTGCTTTAGATTAGTTAACTTTCTATATACCTCATCGTCTAGATAATGATTGACGTTTGATGTTGTAGTACAGACAGTTATGTGTAATTTAGTCTCTGTGGATACGACACTTTCTCACTGTTGTCTACACAGTCCCATCCTCTTGTGGGTTTTGCAAAAAAAATGATCAATCAATTACTCATCTTTCAGGTCATGAATCAACAATTCTCCTAATTAAAAAAATTAAGAATTAATAGTCTTTTAAATAATATAGAATCATTAATTTATAAATTATTTTAATATATTGAAATATAATATGACTTATGAGTTATGATTTATGATTTATGAAATATGACATACACTCGATAATTAATACACACATATTATATATATAATATGTGTGTGTATATGCGTAGAATAGTAACTAAAAGACATATAGTATATATATATATATATATATATATATATATTTTAGTTTGAGCTCGATTTTGAAATAATCGAGCCGAGCCTGAGCTTGTTTTTTCCTGTTGAGTGGATCTCAAGCTCAAACCCATGAGTACCTAAATGACCCGAGCTCAAGCTCGGTGGTACTCGACTCGGCTCATTTACACCCCCACATATCGCATGTTATGAATTTTATTGAGCTTTGAACAGTAATCTTGTACCTTTTGCCTAGGATGAAGCTATGTTGTCTATATAGGAAATAGACATATGTTTGCAATCAGATTACTGATCTTGATATTTATTTGGATTTTGTTTACTTCCATTCTACATTGGAGACTCAACGAAAAATTATGGCTGTGTTTGATTTCATTTCCAAATGAAAATTTCTCACTATTCAAAACACTGAAAATACGTTTGTTTTATTCATTTTCATTTTCAATTCCAGTTTTCACTTTTTCAAATCCTACATAACTTATTCAATCATATATATATATATATATAATTACTGTGGGACTTATTATTTAAATATTCATCAATTCATCTAACCACAAATGCTTATCTTTTCATCTCAACCACAAATTCAAATTGAAAATATAATCAAACAAATATATTTCTATTTTCCAAGCATATAACTCTAAACATTAAATCATTCGTAATAACAAAATTATTATATTTTTTCAAAAATCAATACACCTCATAAATTGAACTGGAAATACTGAAACTTCGAAATTGATATTGGAAATAAAAACAAACAACACATATGTGTCTAAATGTCTATTTTTTGTTTTAATTTTACATTCCTAAACTAAAAAAATTAAAATTAAATATTTAAAGATGAAATTTTCCATCTCGAATTTAGAGACAGATAATCCTATCTTTAATGTAGATTTATGATATTATTTGGATATAATTTTTACATTTAGAGATGAAAAATCCTTCAGTAAATGTCTTTTTTTTTTTAATTTTTCATTCTTAAAGTAAAATAAAATAAAATTATATAGAGAAAAAATTTTCAGTTTCTAATGTAGATATTTATGATATTATTTGGATATAATATTCACATTTAGAGATGAAAAATCCCTTCTCTAATTGTCTAAAAATTTAATTTTTCATCCATAAAGTAAAATAAAAATAAAAACATTTAGAGATGGAATTTTCCGTATCTAATTTCAAAAAAAAAAAAAGGAAAATTACATCTCTAATGTAGATTTATGATATTATTTTGATATAATATTTACATCTAGAGACGAAAAAAATTCATCTCTAAATATCTAATTTTTTTTAATTTTCCATCCATAACATAAAAAAATTAAAATTAGATATTTATTGACGAAATTTCCCATCACTAATGTAGATTTATTATATTATTTGGATATAAATTTTTCGTATCTAAATCTCTATCTTTTTAGTTAGATATCACTAAAGTGAAAAAATAAAATTGATATTTAGAGATGGAAATTTTTCCATCAAAACTTAATTTATTATTTTATTTTTTTACAAATTATAAATATATAATATTTGAGAAAATTATACTTACAACATTAAATTTTGTAATATATACTTAAAATATCAACACACACACACACACATACATATTCATTGATACATATAAAAATGATATGTAATGCACAAAAGAAGATAAATAAAATGAATACTTATAGCCAATATTTAAAAATTAATTAAAATAAAAAATACATAATTTAAAATTAACATTTAATAAATAAAGTGTAAGTAAAAAAATATACAGTTAAATTTCAAAAACTGATTTATAAACATTATTAATATTATTGTTTTATTTAAAAATAAATAAAATAAATGAAGTATAACAATTTTTGCGTGTGTGTGCAGTGTATTCTAACTAAATATTAATATAAAACATACACTGACACACTTTGTTCAGCGTATTATATAAAGTTATGCATTATTGGAACATTGCATGTTCCATTCTCACAAATATTAAATGTTGAATTAAAGTGCGGCCCGTGGGGTTCATGTGCCCACCCCACCCTACCACACACCTCTTTTTTATTTAAGTTATTTTATTTTTTATTTTTTTTATATTTTTGGACGACTAATTTGGAGATTAATTTTAGCAACATAATTTTATATCTGTTAATTGTTATGTAATTAAAATGACTAATGATGAAGTTTTTAATGACAAATCGAGTTCGTCGTTAATTTGTCGTTAAATCACTTTTAACGACAGATTTTTAACATTTAAAGTTTATCGACGAAACGCGTTTTTATAGTGTAATATTCCAATACATCATTTTCAACTCGATTAGGGCCCCCTAGCACTTAGGCGGCCGTCAAGATCGAATTTTACGATAATGATTATTGTTATAAATTGCAAATGTTAGGGTATTAGGTATAATTTACAATTCCCAGTACTAATTATGTATACAGTATAAAATATAAATTATATCAACTTAGCAATTTAGTGTTGTTTCAAGCAAACTCACTTAATGACTGTGTTCATTACGAGGTAAAGAGATTAATAGTGTTAAATTTAAATTCGACTCATTTATGTTAACAAACCTCACTGAACAAGTTTAAAAAAGTAATACTTTAGTTTCAGAATAATTGATGTTTTAACCTTTTAATTTTGTTTCAAATTATTGATGTTTTAGATCTTTTCACACTTTTTATTCCAATATACCCCCTATCAAAATACTACTATAAAATCTTCTATATATTGACTTAGTTTTAAAAGTTCTTTCATAAAATTTGTCGGAGGTGGAAAGAAAAGATAGTACTGTATATTTGTTTTTTTTATTTATTAATTTTTATTATAAAATTTAAAACATCAATCTATATTATATCTAAAAGTAAGATAGTTATCGTAAATAGAAATAATAAATTTTCCCGCCTAAATTAATTTTCTAATAATAGTGATATAATTATACATATAAATAATTATGCAATTAAGTAATAAAATATATAGAATTAATTAATCATATTGCAATACTACAATAATATACCTAGATTGCCCTATTTAAATTTGCCAATCTATAATATATCTATTTATATTAGGAACGAATATATTGCATATCTACGCATAATATTATTTGAGGATTCTTAACTCTTGGGCTCAGGAATTCCTATATAACTTAAGTGATACAGATGTTTAGTATATATTAATATATAAATCATATATATTAATAATATATATCATATTTAATTATCTATTGGTGCTAACTTTGATTAAATATATATACACCGTATCTATTTATATTATAAATTTATGAAATATTATATGAATCGATTTAAGTATGTGTATTTCACTCTCACCGTGCATCGCACAGGTGCAATACTATTTATTATAAAACTGATGGAGTATTGTCCAGTTGAAATTTGAATAACTTTCGAATAACTCGTCTTATAGTTCTAATTAGTATCATTTAACATACCATGATAGTAGCTAGTAACATATATAGCGTAAGGAATGATCACATGTTTTAAATAAGCTAAATTCCATGGTATAGACGTATAGTGGTCCACCAATCCATGGACCATGTTTTCTGGAGGTGTCCTTGTAACAATGGTCCACGTAGCCTTGACAATTATCTAAGCTCTGAGAGTGATTTTTTTTAATTATATTTTTTTATATATGTGTTCCCGATATATTAATATTTCTCTCGTGTGTTATACAAATTTTAATTTTTAAAAATTAGTATTTAAAATTTCAAATCTTCACATTGTCATTTAAAGAGAAAATATTGCAGATCTTCAAATATATCTATCACATTGTTGTATTTTTCTTTTTGCTAATTGGTGGATGCTCAATATGTTGATTTTCGGTCAGTAAATCCTACAGGGTAACCCTCTGTTCCCTCAAGCCTTTCTCTTGATCTTCATTTGTTGTTTCACTTTAGTTTTAAGCATTGGTATGTGTTTGGGTTTCAAATATGAAAACTAAAAGAGATGACTCTTTGCAATTGATTAGTGTTTGTTTGGATGGGAATAATTATTCTTATTAGAATTATGTTATTCAAAATTTCCCGAGGGGTAAAAAGATGTGGGGATATGTATGTAGAACTCTGTTGAAGCCGGTTCTAATTGATAATGAGAAGTATGTTGAGCTGATAGATGTTTGAGAGGTTAATAATTCTAAAATTATTACTTGGATTATATTCGGTTGTGTTAGTGCCATCTGCACTTAAGTGTTCGAGATTATCGTAATATGTATGGCAATATGACAATATCAAAAGAACACAAAAGGTTTTGGTTATTCATGTTCGAATAACATGTTTTGGACATTTCTGTGAACATTATGCTGCTAATCTGATTGAAGATCAAGACATGTACCTCATCATGTTCAAGAACATGATCATGTACATGGTTGTCCAAAGAGTTTACAAGAGACATATCATGCTAGAATCAAAGAGTTGGGCCTGCAGATTCAAGATGGTCATTTCAGAATAGAAGATGCCTTGCTCGTGATGAAAATCAAGAAGGAAAGAAGGAGTTATATTCAAGAAAGACATCTAATCTAAGAAAGTCCGATTTAATTAATGAAAAAGTTTCCTTGTTGAATTCTAGTCAAAGTAGGACTTCCGATTACCTTGCTAAGGCTATATCTGTTGTTTATAAATAGCCTGGGAATCAGACTAGATTACAGATGAGGTTTTTACGAATACACAAAGGGTAAAGAGTTTAAAAGACTTCATCTTTGGAGCATATAGTATTCGGGTAGACTAGGTTTGATCATTGTGTTTCTAGTCTGTGTTTGAAACTTAAATTCATACACACTTAGAGGAGTCTCAGGAGAGATTTTCTATGGAAACTAGAGGGATTCTAGGTTGTGAGGGGAGCTCGCAATTCAGTTCAACGAAAGAGATTGTTTAGGATAGGAAAGGGGTCGAGTGACGGGAGTCTTCATGTAATAGCCTTTGTAACCATTCAACGGAGTAGTGAACTGTTTCTCACGGACTTGTGAAGTCCTCCTGACGTAGATTAGTTGATCGAATAGGGTTACCAACCTCGTGTTCTTTACTTGCTTCCAGTTTCTATATTCCGACCTTGAATGTTCACAACAATGTACACGTATATGATAATGAACATGAGCACACAGTTTATGTAACTTCAATTGGTACCAGAGTGGGTCGCCTTTGGTTTTAGTGTGAAAAGAGTCCTGAAAAGTACATATATGGATGAAGGTTTTGATTGTAATTCAGTCATGAGTGCAATCAAAGAAGGAGGATCTATGGTCAGACCACCATTGTTAGAAGGCAACAATTATCCTTACTGGAAAGTAAGGATGAGGGCGTTTCTGAGATTGATTGATGAACTCGCATGGAAGAGTGTCACTGAAGGATGAGAAACGGTAACTGTTGCCAAGGAATAAAAGCATGTGGAGATTGAAGAAGGAGAGTGGACTGTACCGCAGAAGAACTGGTATAATGTCAACTCTAAAACTCTCAATGTAATATTCTCTGAAGTAGATCTTGAGACATTCAGTCTTATCTCAACTTGTGAGATTGCAAAAACTGCATAGGATATTCTGGAAACCACCTTTGAAGGGACTAGTTCTGTGAGGTTGTCAAGACTTCAAAATCTGACTTCAAAATTTGAAAGTCTCAGAATGGAAGACTCTGAATCCATTGGTGAGTTTAATGACAGACTGAGAAGCATATCAAATGAGAGTTTTGCTCTTGGAGAGCCTATCAGCAATGAGAAGCTTGTGAGGAAGGTTCTCAGATCTCTTCCAAGGAAGTTTGCCTACAAAGTTGCTACAATTGAAGAAGCCAATGACATCAAGAGTATGAGGTTTGATGAACTAATGGGGTCATTGAGGACGTTTGAGATGAATCTGGAAGATGAAGACAACAGCTCAAGGAACAGAGGTATTGCTCTTAAAACTGAAGCCTTTAAGGATGTACCTGAACAAGTACAGAAATAAAAACATGTACTTGATTCAGATACAATGAACAATATGGACCTTATCACCAAGAACTTCAGTCGAATGTTAAAAAGAGTAACAGTCTTCCATCTGGTAATTCTCAGCAAGACAAAAACTCTAACAATGAACAGAAAGAGTTTCAACCTTCAAATACAAGGAGAGAAATTTAGTGCAGAAAGTATGATGGTTTTGGACACATTCAAGCCGAATGTGCTAATACTCTTAAGAAGAATAAAAAGAATTACAATGCCTCTCTCAGTGATAATGATTCTGAAGAAAGTAGCAGTGAATCAGAAGAAGAGACCTGTGTTTTTACAGCAAAAGTTTCAGAGTTCCAAGATCCTTTCAAACTTGCAGAAGATGAAGACTCAAACAATGAAGACTTCAGCTATGAGGAGTTTGTTCAAACATACAAGGAGATGTATGAAAAATGGCTTGAAGTTGCTGAGATCAACAAAACTCTATAATCCCATAACAAGGATCTTCTCAAAGAAAATGAGAAATTGATCAGATCTGATGCAGAACAGAAGGTCATAATCCAACAACAAAAGAAGGAGATTGAAGAGCTTAACTAAAGTCCATCAAAAGAAATGTCAACATGCTGAACAATGGATCTAAGAATCTTGATAAGATTTTCACTATTCCAAGACATTCTGGGAAGAATCATCCAGGTCTTAGATACAATGGTGGACAATTCGAGACAATGTTTATCAAAGCAAGTACAAGCCAGCCAGTGCATGTACAAGATAATGTTCAGAACACTCAGAAGAACATTAACAAGAAGATGATTGTTTATAATGGCAATAGAAAATGAATTATCTGCCATTATTATGAAGAAAAAGGCCACATTCATCCACATTGTGAGAAGTATCTCTGTGACCTGAAAAGAATGAGAAAAAGATTTGTGGCTCAGTATTCTAGCAATACCCAGAAGAGATCACAGTTGCTTAGAAAAAGAAGAAGCCTGCACAAAAGAAGCAATCGGTTGTCAAGTAGACTAGTATGATTGTCCATACTTCACTAAAAGTTGAAGACAAGGGCAGCTGGTATTTTGATAGTGGTGTAAAATCTAAAAGCTTGCTCATCAGACTTCGTTACCTTTGGAGATGGAAAAATGGACAAAATAATCGGTAAAGGTGAGCTGATTGTTGAAAAAATGCCTAAATTGAAGAAAGCTATGCTAGTTGATGGACTCAAAGCAAATCTGATAAGCATCAGTCAACTATGTGATGATGACATGACTGTTGTCTTCACCAAAGAAAGCTGCAGGGTTATGAATAAGAACAATGACTTATTCATGGAAGGAAAGAGATCAGCTGACAACTGTTATCAGCTACATGTTCCTGCACAAGTATAGAAGAGTCAGAGATCTGGTATCAGACACTTGGACACATCAACTTCAGGAATCTCCAGAAGATCATCAGTAAAGAAATTATCAGAGGACTACCTTAGATCAGAATTGACAGAGATAAAGTTTGTGATCCATGTCAGATTGGAAAATAGTCCAGATCTCAGCATAAAGAAGTGCAATATAGAACTTCTAAGAGAATCTTAGATCTTATTCATATGGATCTAATGGGGCCTATGGCTGTGGAAAGCTACGGAGGAAAGAAGTATGTCCTTGTCTGCATTGATGATTATTCAAGGTTTACATGGGTTGACTTTCTCAGAGACAAGAGTGAAGCTTTCACAGCATTCAAGAGATTAGCCTGCAAAATTACAGTTGAAAAGGATGAACACATTATCAGAATTAGAAGTGATCATCATGGCAAGGAATTTGAGAATCAATACTTTGACACCTTCTGCAGTGAGAATGGAATTAGTCATGAGTACTCAGCCCCCAAGACTCCTCAGCAAAATAAAGTTGTTGAAAGAAAGAACAGAGCTCTTCAGGAGATGGCAAGAACCATGATTGCTGCTAAAGGAGTTGCTGCTATGTTCTGGGCAGAAGCTATTAACACTGTATGCCACATCAGCAACAGAGTTCATCTCAAACCAGGTACTTTCACCACACCATATGAGATCTGGAATGAGAAAAAACCAACAATGAAGTACTTTTATGTGTTTGGCACCACATGTTATATATTCAATGATAGAGAGTGTCTCAGCAAGATGAACAACATAGGAGTAGAAGGGATGTTTGTTGGATACTCCAAAAATAGTAAATTATACAGGATTTACAACAAAGAGACAATGGTTGTCATTGAGACAGTTAATATCAGATTTGATGATCAGGATAATACTGTCAATACCTCTGAAGAAGATGTTTATCTAGATGTATTTGAACATCCGAAGAAACATGATGATATAGACAATCTGAAAAACAGACAGTAAAGCAAAGAAAACCTTCAAAATAGATCATCAAGGATCATCCTATTACAAAAGTAATAGGAGACATCCATGAAGAAAGAACGACCAGAAGCAGACTAAGAAAGAGGAGGCATGATAAGATATCCTATGTCTGTTTCACCTCCAAGATTGAACCCAAGAACATCCAAGAAGCTCTCAAAGATGACTACTAGATTGAGGCTATGCAGGAAGAACTTCTACAGTTCAAAAAGAATGATGTTTGGGATCTGGTGCAGAAACCTGAAGGAGTCAACATTGTAGGAACCAAGTGGATATTCAAGAACAAGACTAATGAAGCTGGAAAAATTACTAGAGATAAAGCCAGACTGGTTGCTCAAGGATAATTCTCAGATTGAAGGCATCAATTTTGATGAAACATTTGCTCCAGTCACAAGGATAGAATTAGTCAGACTTCTTCTAACCATGGTCTGCATTATGAAGTTCAAACTGTACCAGATAGATGTCAAGAGTGCTTTTCTAAATGGATTTTTGAAAAAGGATGTGTTTGTTGCACAGCCTAAAGGATTTGAAGATCCACATCATCCAGAGTTTGTATTCAAACTAAAGAATGCACTTTATGGCTTGAAATAGGCTCCTCGGGCATGGTATGAAAGATTGGCTACATACTTGGTTAGCAAATGATACAACAGAGGAGAAGAAGATAGAACACTATTCATCAGAAAAGAAAAGTCACAAGTGATTGTGGTTCAAGTATATGTGGATGATATAGTGTTTGGCTCAGTGTCTGATAAGATGGTCAATGACTTCATCAGAGACATAGAAACTAAGTTTGAGATGAGTTTAGTTGGAGATCCAAAATACTTTCTTGGGCTTCAGATAAAGCAGTTAGAAGAAGGGATATTCATCTCTCAATCCAAGTATGCCAGATACTTGGTTAAAAAGTTTGAGCTGGAACATTCTAAACACAAAAGAATTCCTATCAGCACCACAGTCAAGATTAGAAGAGATGATGCAGGAGCTGAAGTTGATCAAACTTTATATAGAAGCATGATTGGGAGTCTCTTTTATCTCACTGCAAGCAGACCAGATATAACATATAGTGTGGGAGTGTGTGCCGGATATCAGTCTTATCCTAAGGAGAGTCACATGAAGGTGTTAAGAACATCATCAAGTACATCAATGGAACTGCAGACTACGGATTGTGGTATACTTCTGATACAAATGCTAGTATTACTATATACTGTGATGCTGATTGGGCAGGATCTCCAGATGACAGAAAAAGCACATCAGGTGCTTGTTTCTTTTTAGGAAACAATGTTGTTTCCCGGTTCAGTAAGAAGCAGAACTACATACCTTTATCTACATCAAAAGCTGAATACATTGCAGCAGGGAGCATCTCTACTCAGATCATCTGGATGATGTAGATGATGAAGGACTATGAAGTCGGTCATGATACACCTATTCTATATTGTGACAATATAAGTGCTATTAATATTTCCAAGAACCCAGTCCAACATTTAAGGACAAAGCACATAGACATCAGACATCACTTCATCAGAGAGCTAGTTGAAAAAGAAGTTATGAGGATTGAACACATGAAGATAAAAGATCAACTAGCTGATTTATTCACCAAGGGATTGGATGCAGCTCGTTTTGAGAACTTAGAGCATCCCTTGGGGTGTGCTTGGTTCAGTAAAACCAAGAAGATGGGTATAAGTGTGTTTATTTCACACTCAGCAGGAAAGAACCATTCCCGCATGAAAGGTCTGAACATTCTCATAACATGTTCTTCAAGATGTATATGATCATTTTTCAAACCCTGAGTACATCTTTGTCAACGGCTAGTTCTGACTCAATAATGTCATCTTTGATTTTTCAGGATTTTCCTCCGGTTTTTAAGTCTAACGGAAACCTGAGCCTATGCTATGAACGGAGTACTCTCTTATATATATGTTTAGCCGTTTAGAGAGATTGATTATTTGATTCAAAATTCTAAAATCATAAACCCCTCTCTCTTTCTAATCTTCTGAGTTCTCTGAGATAATACCTTTGTTTGCCATTGTTTTTCTTGTTGATCATTCTTACAAATCACCCATTCATTATCAATGGCACTAAAACGAAAACTCGTCCATCCTAAGAAAGTCGTGAAACCCAGGATGAGGTATGAAAATGTAACATATTCCAAGCCTCAAGATCAGTTCTACGAGGAGGATGAGTTCGATAGATAGGTTCGAGATGAATCTTCCTACAAGGAACCTATTCAGAGGACGCTTCTTGATGAATCATCCAGCAAGGATACTGATAAGTTGATTGAAACGTTCCATAGAGATGATGAAGAAGAAGACACTGAAGATGAAGAAGAGCCTGATGAGGGCGAAGAGACAGAGTATGATGATGCTGAAGGAGGCTCTGAAGAAGGAGGATCTTAAGAAGAAGAAGATGAGTAAGACCCTGACAAATTTGAGTAGTTTCTGAGATTATTCCCTTGCCTTTCTCGATGGCAAATAGGGGGAGTAATGCAATATAATTTTTAATGTTTTGTTTTCTGTTCTTCTCTTGCATCCATGTTTTGCAAGATATTTTTGTTTATGATCTGATTAGCTTGTAATAGCTTTTCTGATATTGAAAAGAATTTTTATCTTCCCTATATGATTCATATCTGCTAAAAAATTGAAACTGCTATCAAAAGATAAAAAGATAATGAAAAATTCAATATAGCAGAGCAGATACAAGCTGATAAGAAAGTGAAAAACAACTGAATCATATAATGTTCTTAGAAACACTCAAGTACGTTTTAAAGTATATGACCCTACAGTTCAAGGGTTGTGTTCATTTAAAATATGGAGCTAATTTGCCACTAGATAAAGACAAAAGGGGAGATTGTTAGTGCCATCTGCACTTTAAGTGTTCGAGATTGTCATAATCTGTATGGCAATATGACAATATCAAAAGAACACAAAAGGTTTTGGTTATTCATGTTCGAATAACATGTTCTGGACATTTCTATTGACATTCCGCTGCCAATCTGATTGAAGATCAAGACATGTACCTCATCATGTTCAAGAACATGATCATGTACATGGTTGTCCAGAGAGTTTACAAAAGACATATCATGCTAGAATCAAAGAGCTGGAGCTGCAGATTCAAGATGATCATTTCAGAGTAGAAGCTGCCTTGTTCGTGATGAAAATCAAGAAGGAAAGAAGGAGTTCTATTCAAGGAAGACATCTAATCTAGGAAAGTCCGATTTAATTAAAAAAAAGTTTCCTTGTTGAATTCTAATCAAAGTAAGACTTCTGATTACCTTGTTAAGGCTATATCTGTTGTTTATAAATAGCATGGGAATCAGACTAGATTATAGACGAGGTTTTTACGAATACACAAAGGGTAGAGAGTTTAAAAGACTTCATCTTTGGAGCATATAGTATTCGGGTAGACTAGGTTTGATCATTGTGATCATTGTGTTTCTAGTCTGTGTTTGAAACTTAAATTCATACACACTTAGAGGAGTCTCAGGAGAGATTTTCTATGGGAACTAGAGGGATTCTAGGTTGTGAGGGGAGCTCGCAATTCAGTTCAATGAAAGAGATTGTCTAGGATAGGAAAGGGGTCGAGTGACGGGAGTCTTCGTGTAATAGCCTTTGTAACCATTCAACGGAGTAGTGAACTGTTTCTCACGGACTTGTGAAGTCCTCCTGACGTAGATTAGTTGATCGAATAGGGTTACCAACCTCGTGTTCTTTACTTGCTTCTAGTTTCTATATTCCGACCTTGAATGTTCACAACAATGTACACGTATATGATAATGAACATGAGCACACAGTTTATGTAACTTCAGGTTGTGAATTCGATTGATATACAACTGACAAAATATGATACTGCGAAGGAAGTATGGGACCACTTAGAGCGAATGTACACTTAGTCCAATTTTGCCAAGCAGTACCAAATGAAGATGGACATTAGGTCTCTCCATCAAAAGGAAATAAGTGTGCAAGAGTTCTACTCAACTATGACCAAAATACCCTAATAACTAAAATACATATTATTATTTTAACACTTGATAAACAAAGCAGAGTCATAGTCACTTGAACGAAAACCAAGGGGAATGAGAGCAATAGAGAATTTCTCATACCATTCACGAGATACTTGTTTGAGACCGTACAAAGACTTCTTGAGTTTGCAAACTTGCCCAAGCTTGTGAGGTACTGTTGGGAAAAAACCTTTTGTCATTAATCATGCTTTGTATCGCTCAACCAAACCATCTAACTTGGTTTTAATCTTGTACACCTAACGGGAACTAATAACATTTTTACCTCATGGGAGAGGTATCAAATCACAAGCATCAGTGTGAGATAAAGTCATCAGCCATAGCTTGTTGCCATAAAGGATCAATGGTTGCTTCTTTATAAGAGATGAGTTCAGATATCTTGTGAATGGAAGAGATGAAAGTGGTGAAAGCATGTGAATAGAAAGAGTAAGCAAAAATCAGGAAATTAAATGGACTTACGAACACGTATAGAACGATGAATACCCGCATGGTTAGTTTTCGTGTCACTAGCAAAGGAGTCAGCATGAACAAGATCAAATCTAGACACAGTATAAGAATTAGACGGAATGGAAATAATAGGATATGCTCAGGGAAGAAAACGTGACGAGACACATAAAGTTTGTGAGTAATATGATCAAAACAATGATACCATTTCTGACCATCCCTATATCCTAAGAAAACACATAAGGCTGAATGAGAAGAGAGTTTACTTCGCTCAACGTGAGGATGAAGAACGAGACAAAGTGCAACCAAAAACTCTCAACGAAGCATAGTCCGGGACATGACCAAACAACCTCTCAAAGGGTGACACACCTGAGGTAAGAGCATATGGAATTCTATTAATTGAATGAACAACTGTGAGAACAGGCTCTCCCTAGAATTCACTAGGAACAAAGGCAAATAGAAGAGTGGATCTAGCAGTTTTCATGATGTGTCGATGTTTTCTCTTAGCTACACCATTTTGTTCTGGAGTATCAATGCAAGATGATTGGTGAATGATGCCATCCATAGCGAGAATCTCATGAAACTATTGGACGTATACTTCCCACCCAAATCACATCTAAAATATATTTTATAATATCAGAAAATTGATTTCTCACAAGGGCTCGAAATGAAGTATAAATACCTAAAAACTCATAATGGTGTTTCATAAGATAAACCCAACAATACCAAATATGATCATCAATAAAGGAAACATAATATCAGGATCCTCCTTTTCTAGCAACAAGAGAAGACCCAAAATATCAAAATGAACCAAGTCAAAAGGAGAAATAGAAACAAGCATGCTTTTACAAAAAGGTAAATACGAAAAATTAGCAAGTTTACAGCCACTACAGTCAAATAGATCTAACATGACTAAAATGATAAATTAAATATTTATAAAATATAATTATGAAATAGTTAACTCTCAATTAACAAGTATAAAATAAAATTAAAAATCAGAAATAAAAATTTCACCTGAAAAAGCGAATAATAATAATAATAATAATTGAAATGAAAAATTGATTAAGGGGCGTGGTTTTGGAGGGCAGCATGGTGCTCTGTTCCCGCCCCCTTCCCCTCGCCCCCGCCCCTGCCCCTGCCCCTGCCCCCGCTGTAGAGGATCTTCTTCTGATAAGCAACAGCAACAATAAAACCCAAATGCAAAATGGAAGTTGGAGGAAGAAGCAGTGAAAGCCCAGTTGAAGCAAGCAAGTCAAAATCGAAAACGCCCAGAAAGCCTAAAGATGCACAGCAGCTTCTCAAACAGAGTACGCTTTGCTTTCTCACTCCAAATCTGCCTTAAATTTCTAGAGTTTATTGTACAACGGCTGTATGTACTGGTGAAATTGATGTGGGCTGATTATTCTTTTTTCCTGGAATTTCTTAGTTTTCTGTCGAATTGAAGTTGTGCTTCTTATGTTTTTGCAGAATCTCCGGCGGAGTTCTTTGCAGATAACAAGAATATTGCTGGATTTGATAATGTGAGATTTATTTGTGTTGTTGATTTGCTTTAATCTTTGCGCATGAGTTATCGGGTTCGGTTATATTTAGAATTCGTATAAACTTTACTCTATTCAAGGGGCTACTAAAATCTTATTTTCCTGTTAAGATCAATTAACGTTTACCCAAAAGACCTACTAAATAAGTAGAAGTAGCCATTGTCATGGGAGTGGATCGAATAATTGATTGTTCCTGGGAGAAACATGGTGCTCAAGTGGCGAGAGTAGTGTGATACCTTCAGCTAGGGGCTGTAATGGAAATGGAGCTTGATAGAAGTGGTGGAGGTGATAGCATTGAGACACATGGATTGAGTCTTTGCATTTGGAGAAGATCACATGCCCAAAACAGAAAAGAAAAACTGCAAATCAGTTCTTACCACTTGGTGTTAATATTTAATCAAATATTAACTGAACAAAGAAACGTTAGAAATTACTGGGTTGGAAACTTGGAACACATGGAAATTGGAGGTTGAAATGATGTTGATCTTGTCGTGTTTGTTTTGTGTGAACGTGTAGTACAAAGATGTTGTCTGTAGGTTGCCTATTCCTTATCCACGCTATATGTTTTTCTCAGCCCGGAAAATGTTTGTACACAACTGTTAGAGAGCTTGTTGAAAATGCACTTGATTCAGCTGAGGCTATCGCGGAGCTTCCCATCATTGAAATAACAATGTATGTATCAGTATGTGTATGTATTAGTTAGATCTGGATTAAATATTTTATGATGTTGATGCTTTGTAATTGGTTGTTCTAGTGAAGAGATAGGGAGAAAACAATTCAATTCCATGATTGGTCTTGCTAACCATGAACGTGTTGATGAAGAGCTATATGATGACTTTGAGACAGCCAAGGCTCGTGAGGTGCATTTACTTTTTATACTAGTGATCTGAGTGTACCATGGTGGTTAGATTCCATGATGATAAGTCTGTAATATTCAAAAAGGGGTTAAAATCTAAAGATTGACTTAAATTTGTGCATTTCAGAAAAGACTTGCCAGGGAAGCCCGTTTCCAGGAGGCTCAAGCAAAGAATGCTGCTCTTGGGAAGAAAGTCAAAACATCAACAGCTGTTAAGCCCATGAAGAGTCGCGAGGCCTCATATTATCGGGTCACTTGTAAGGTGCAAATCAATACATTCCTTCCACTTCCTTGTGGTTGCTTTCCAGTCGCTTCATATCATACAATCCTAGAAATCTAAATTTCCAGGACACACAATAGTTGTAGCCTAGAAGGCAATCATGATGAACTTTTGATTGCATTAAGTCTTTGATGTAGGATAATGGAAGAGGAATGCCGCACGATGATATCCCAAATATGTTTGGGCGAGGTTCTTAAACTAAACTCTGATGGCTTGTTTGTTTCTTTAGCTGGTTCTTATGAATTGCTTTTATTCTTTTGTGTAGTTTCTGTCTGTTTGGGCCACAATGATATAGAGACTTGTGAAATTAAATGGATATTTTCTACTCATATTTCTTTTATTTTGTGTTCACTGTACAAAATGTACTTTAATTATTAAACTTATATTCAAATCTTTTGTATTTTCCTCTTATGTTCTCCTTTTAAGAATAACATCTGTGCAGTTCTCTCTGGAACTAAGTACGGCTTAAAACAAACCCGAGGGAAATTTGGACTGGGTGCAAAGATGGTAGGTTCTGGAAATAATTTACAATTTTGTGCATAATATTATTTTTTAAGTATTGACTCTTTAGCTGTATCAGTGAGGCAATATTTTCGTCATGCTATTGTCATCTACTTCTTTATTGCCTTACTAGCGTTGTTCCTTTTGTGGTGGTAGCAACATTATCCCACAGCCACAAGAACTTAACTTCATCTATGCTCATTATGTGCAGGCTCTTATCTGGTCCAAGATGAGTACTGGGTTACCTATTGAGATTCTTTCATCAATGAAAAGCCAAACTTATTCATCATTTTGCCGATTAGATATAGATATTCATAGGTAGGCAGATATATCTTCAGAATATAACTAGCATCTTTTTCAAAGTTGCTTTAATGATGCAAGTGGTGCACTTCTTTAATTTCCAGGAATATTCCGCACATTCATGTACATGAGAAAAGAGAGAATAATGAAAGATGGCATGGAGCTGAAATCCAGATAGTAATTGAGGGGAACTGGACTACCTATCGTGTATGATTTCATAAATTAATTCTAAGGTTCATTTTCTTATGATAGACTGTTTTCTTGACGTATGATTTTTCTTCATCTGCAGTCCAAAATATTGCATTACATGCGTCAAATGGCTGTCATCACTCCATATGCACAATTTCTTTTCAAGTTTTTGTCAGAATCTCCAGAGTACTTGCTCTTCCCTCTGCCCTTCTCTCTGAACTTCTTTCAGTAAAGTAATGAACTTCTTTGCTTGCTTTTGCAGTAAAAATGTAAGTGTGAGATTTACTAGGAGGACAGAAATAATGCCTCCGGCTCCTCTTGAGACCAAGTACCATCCATCAGCGGTTGATTTGCTTTTGATAAAAAGACTTATTGCTGAAACTTCAAAGCAAAATCTTTTGCAATTTCTTCAGCACGAATTTGTGAATGTTGGGAAGTCCTATGCTGAGCGTTTAATTGGTAAGAACGCAGCTGGTTGCTGTCATTTGAGAAGAACAATTTATGAACGATTGTCAAAGTTTTGATATATGTGTGGAAAGATCTTAAGCCTTGCAAGATTTTATATTCCCCCTATGTAATGGTTTTAACACATCCTTCTTCGGGAGACTTGTAAATTTTTTCTGAGCTTTTGAAGAATCATAAGCAATTAAGCATAACTAATGTGATTATAATCACAATTTTGGAACTGTTTTCCATGTCTATATGTTTATGGTAATTTTCTTCCTCTAGGATATATGGTGCCTTTTGATGCTGTATCTTGAATCTTTAAAGCAATTGTGGAAGTTGCAATGGAGTAAAAATGATTACAATTTTGTGTATGAATAGATCTAATATGTATGAATTAAATCAAGTAGTTATGTGTAAGTTTTCTGTCTCTAGTTATCATTTGTTTTGTGTGATTAAACTCCTATAGAAACTCCAAATTCTGAAAAATATAGTGTTACATAATCTTTAATTAAGAAGGGCATCTATAACGCATTTTGAGTTTTAGCAATCTTCTTAACTGTTGATCAGTTTTGCACATTCCATTTGGAAGAAAGACTGAATCATGTTACATGAGGATAGAGTAGCATTTACGGTTTTCAGTTTATGTTTTCTAGATTTTTTTTTTGCTATTCGGATGTGAAAGATGATTGATAAGTTCCACATATGGTAATACTTGTCTATTTTCCCAAATGTGTTTCCGTTGACTGGGTTATTCTAAATTTCTAATTATATGTTATAGGAGAAATGGGTCCAGATTTTTCTCCAAAAATGGCTGTAAAATCTCTAACTTCTCAGCAAATTGTTCGCATCCATCAGTTGTTCCGCCAAGCAAAGTTTGATGATCCTAGTGGTGATGTAAGATTTTCTCTTTAAATGTTCACTGCTTGGTTATTTGCATCATGTGTCTATCATTTTGCAATCTTTGTTAGTTTTATTTAGTTTAAAGTTTCAGAGTTTGTATGCTTTCTTTTATTTAACTAATTGCATTAGCTGTGATGTGATGTATTGCAGTGTCTTAGTCCTGCTGGAGAATATAATCTACGTTTAGGGATTATAAAGGAACTGCATCCAGATATGGTTGCTACTTATTCAGGAAGGTAGTGTTAGCCATTAAGCTCTTGGATCTTTCTTTCCTTCCTTTTCGGTTGAGGTTTAAGTTTAAAAAGAATGACGATCATCTCATGCAGCGCTCAAGTGTTTGAGGGCCATCCTTTCATTGTGGAAGCAGGGCTTAGTTTGGGTGGAAAAGATGTCAAACAAGTTAGTTTTCTCTATGATCTGTGTAGTTTGCAGAGCACTTAAGAACGGATTCTTTCAGTAAAAATAATATACTTTCAATGCCTTTTCTATTTCAATTTTTGTTTGTTACTATCAGTAAGTATTAATGTTTAACCTCATATGCGTTCAGAAGCTGGTGATATGCATACCACTGCCAAAAATTTTAGTGAGAGTTTTCTTGTGCATTACTATGATATGAATTGACCAGGCATGGAAGAAAATTAGTAGTTTTATTTATTTATTTATTATTAATATCGTGTCAGTCTTGTATTGGACCTGTTAGGCTTAGTAAATATGGCAGTTTTCATTAGTTAGGGTCTTAGGGTTAGGAAGAACTATTTTAAGTTAGTGGCAACTTGTGGGGAAGGAAATCAGCACTAGCGCTGGCAGGAATTCATGTCGAACTCTATTGTTTATAGTTTCATTTCCTTCCAATCAAGATTCTTATTTTATTGTTCCTTACAATTTTGATACCCTTGACTTTATCAATTGACCCGACATGCCTGATGCCCACGATGTGAATGGAGAGATAGATGAATGCAATAGAGAAGGGTCTCGAGTGATTACCGGTTGAGTTTACCAAAACTCGACACCATTTTGAGAAATTGGATGGCATCGAGGAGATGCTATATGCAAGTGCTTCTTTCCAAAACACCAGTGCCCCGTGAAGATGTTGATGTGGCAGTCTCTTTCATCCCATTCCCATCCAGCAGGAATAGCACCAATGCAATCGTGGCACCGTCTACTTTCCTTGTCAATTGTCATGGCGACACTTGCTCCTCCCCATACAATGGTGTCTACTCCTCTTGTCGAACATTCAACTTTGGTTGAACACCCAAGGTTGGATGTTTCTTTGTCGGCGCCCATTATGCCTTTCTGACTTTCTAGGATGCCGAACCCGCACTTGGATTTCTCATGCCAGGCAGTTTTTTCACATCCATCACATCGAGGAATTGACTAATATCAAACTTGCTCTAGCTGCCAAAGAGGGTGCCACCTCTCAGTGGATGCAATGGATGTGGGTTGTTTTTCCAATGTGACATGGACACAACTAACTTATGAACCCCTATGGTGATATGGGACAATCCACTTGCGAACCAGTATGAATCCTTGGCAGCCACCAAGCTGCTTCGCATTAGGCCTACAAAATCGAGCACAAACTTCAATTGTCATGGGAACCTCAAATCAACCCCCGTCATTCTTGTTCTTCTTAATTGAGTCATGATGTAGAAATGCAAGATCATGGTAGACTTTGGCGGTATCGCTTGGGCAGAAGAGTTCCTTGAGAGGTTGAAAGTTCATAACTTTCGGCAGATGTTGATGGGCTAGTCCTGGAGTTCCTATTTTAAGTTATCATTTGTTGAAGGGTGTCAACTCAATTTTGGTAGAGATGGCCAAATTTTAGAGTCAATAAGCACAAATTGATCGTATCAAGGAGATGGTATCGCAAGTCTGCAACTACTTCGAGATAAAACTTTGGCACCTCATAGTGATGCAGGTTTGGCTGTATCTTCCCCGACGGTGGCCTGCCCTGCTATGCTTGTCTCACTGAGAATGGAAGTTCCTTTTGTAGAGTGATCAATGATAATGTTACGATATCCCACATCGATTCCACATGAGTGTGAAAGGGTATATAAGTGGGGGTCAACTCTTTACCTTTGACCATGGTTTTGGATTAAGTTAGGGCTCCCTATCTTATATGCCTAACAATTTGGTCCGACCTGCTGGATCTAGACGGGCTGCGGAAAGGGGCTACCCAATGGTGGGCCCAGGGATTGCCACCCGGATGTGGGCCCAAAGGGGGTTGCCACCCAGATGTGGCCCTTGGTGTGGGTTGCCATCCGGAGTGTGCCGTCCGTGGACGTCCGGTTTGAAAGAGGGATGGATTGTTACAATATCCCAACATCGATTCCACATGAAAATGTGGAAGGGTATATAAGTGGGGGTCAACCTTTTACTTTGACCATGGTTTTGGGTTAAGCCGTTAAATTAGGGTTCCCTATCTTATATGCCTAACAAATAACCTTGTTAATCCTAGCTGAACTTTTTCGGGCAACAAATAAATATAAGTTTCTCACCCGCCAGGGATAGTCAAGGCACCCACTAGTAGCGCAAAGAACAACCTCACATTTTCACCTCCAGGGGCGCAATCAACGAGAATCCCACTTGCCCCACCTAGTGTTCCTCTAGTAGCAAATAAACTTGTGTTTCCCAACTTTTACGATGGTACTCAGCCATCGTGGTCCTCGTGGATTTCTTGGACAAAATAGTGTTCTAATTTAAATATTACAACCAATGCAATGAAGGTGGACATGACTCTATGGCTATGGAGGGGGCCATTCCCTACTGGTTTCAAGGGGTGTTTGGTTGTCTTTCACGGATGATTGAGCAACACTTGATTCCTGAGTTCTTGTGCCGGTATGGGGACAGTCCCATGTCCAAGATTTTTTATGTCCTGACTGCGATTACACAGACTAGCTGAGCGGATATGTTTGTCTCACGATTGGGTAGTGTGCAGGGTTTATCCGATTCCGTTTGCCCAGGGTTGTTTCTCAATGGATTGCATGAAGACATTGAGCTCGTGCACCTAGCTTGTAGAATTGAGCATGCACTCCAGTCGGAAATACTTATGGTTATAGAGGATGAAGATGATGTGGATCTTTTCGATCATGGGTAACTTTGACAGGTCATTTCAGATTGACACGCTTGAGGACAAGGCTGGGGTCAGTAATTGATATGAATCAGTTGGGAATATAAGAGAATTAGTTGTCATTTATTTTCTTAAGTGGTAGCTTTTATTTGTTTATGGATCCTTTTGGGGCCAGTGTAGTAGGATTGACTTTAAACCCGTAGGGTAGTAAATATGCCATTAATTGAGGTTAGGAAGAACTATTTTGAGTTAGTGGCAACTTGCTGGGCAGGAATTATTCTTGAGAAATCGAAGCTAGCAGTGTCAGGATAAATCTTGTGGAACTCTTTTGTTTATTATTTTCATTTCTCTTCAATCAAGATTCATATTTTATTGTTCTTTAAAATTTTGTTACCCTTGACTAGCATACTAACTAGTTATTAACGATGGATTTAGCCATTTAGGTGAGAAGACATGTGAAATTGTATTAATTAAATGGAATGATTTATTTTTGTCTCATCTTTAATATAAAATTATGGCAAACAATTATGGAAACAAGGTTCTCCTTCTCCATCATGTTTTCCCTGTGTCAAAACAACACGTACTATTCACTACTCAAGTTTCTGGGCATACATTCAAGATTTGTAGAATATATGGCAAATGATGTGCTGTGAGAGAGTTACCGCAATGGTATCGTTTTGTTATTGCTTTCCTTAAAGACATAAGTGATGCCTTGCCACCTGAGCCGGCTAGCTAATGCCTCGTCCTACTCAGGGGTCAGGATGGAGGGCTCTTGATTTGCTCAGTTTGGCCAAAATCAGGGCAGCCAAAGATGCCTGGCCCCTTGAAGGTGACTGGATGGCTTCCTAGTGAATTCCTAGACAACACTATTAATGTTTCTTAACCTATGATACAACTATTTAAGAACATAAAACTTCATTTTTGAAACACTCCCCCATAGCTCTGTATTGGAGTCGCAGCTTGAAGATAAGCCTCGCAATTGTTGCACTTCTGAATCTTTACAAGCATATCAGCACGTCTGTGTTAGTTTCAATTTTCTTGGTTCTATTTGGTTAAAGGGTTTTGAGTGATATTGATGGCAAAGTTACTGTCTATTGTAACTTCTCCAAGATTTCCTTGATCTATTTAGCACGCACATTCTTTAAGCAAATTAGTCTAAACTATCACTCTGCATTCCGTCTAGCTTTTACATTTTGCTTCCTGTTTCTCCATATCACAATTTAATTGAAGAAACATGCACTAGCCCCCCCTCATAACCCACTCCTCTCTCTGCTTCTAAGCGCTGTGCAAAAGTTCCAAGTATAATTTCTTTTCTAACGACTAACCGTTATATAGTGCATCATTCTGCATGTTGTCTGAAGTCTTTTTTTTTTTTTTTTTTGTGTGTGTGTGTGTGTGTGGATTGTGTGTAGATTAGCTTACTACGCGGATGGCATAAGAATTACCATGTTGGGCATGTGCCAGAAATATAAGTTTCCTCATGATTTTTCACTTTTGTCTCATCAATAGTCATATCTGTTCGCTACATTTGGACTATATATCCCTATGATGTTTGTATTCAGTTTACATTACATAATTTATCCATAGTTTCTTGCATTCTACTTAATAACTCAATCATTGTAAGTATCATAGTTATGATTTTCAAAAGAATTATAATTTTGGATTTCATAACGCTGTTCATGTGGCATCTGACTGAGATCTCTTCATGTGGGTTAAACTCTTTAGGGCCTTAATATTTTCCGGTTTGCTAACCGGATTCCACTTCTGTTTGAGCAAGGTGCTGATGTTGTCACCAGAACTGCTGTAAAGAGAATCAAGTAAGAGATCCACCTAGTTTATCTGCTATTAATAAATATTAGTTCATATTAATCTTGTAATATCATAGGCGAAGTTTTCTGTTTCATTGACCAAAAGTTGTCATGTCTACCGTATCTTTCTCAAAGAAATAGTCAGAAAGAACCGTTTCTTGCTTCTATTCATTGCTTCAGTTATTCATGATATAATCTGATGCAATTTGGGTTGCTTGTCGGGCATATTTGGAAGAGAGAAACTGCAAATAAAAATGGTCTATCTGAAAGTTGAGTCTCATTTTCCAGTTGGAGCAATTATAAGATCAACCAAACGCACGACAAGATAGGTGTCTTTGTGAGCATTGTAAGCACTAAAATTCCTTTTAAAGGGACCGGAAAGGAATACATTGGTGATGACATTAGTGAAATAGCCACTGCTGTCAAGGTAAGGACATTCATGATTAATTTCCACTACATGAATTTTTTTGCGGTAGCCTAAGACTTAAGAGGATTATGCTGCCCACTTGCCAGACAGCTATTCAGCAGTGCTGTGTTCAGTTAAAATCCAAGATCGTGAAAAGAATACAGGCTCGTGAGCAGCAAGAGAGAAAACGAAGTTTGAACAAGTGGGTCTTTTCCTTGCCCCCTCGTTAACTTTTGTAATAGATGTTAACCATGACCTATAGAAGCAATCCAATGTATAATTCTGCATGATTTTTCTGAAAATGTTGATTTCTTATTATTGCATCAGAATATGATATGACCTCTATGAAGCTAAATTTTATTTCTTCCATTTCACAGGTACATTCCTAATGCCACGGGTGCGATATATGAGGTATTGAAGGAGATGTCACACTCTCATGCTACTAAGAGAAGACGTTATGAAGGAAAGGATGCAGAATTGCTGAAACAAGTTTCAACTCACATAGTAACTGAATTAACATTGCGAGAAAAGCTTGCACAACACGTGGAACAGGTGAGAAATTTTCCTTCTTGAGAATTTGCTCCATCACTAAGTTTCTGTAGCAAAGTAACAAAGATTGCCCAGTTATCATTGGATAAAACAATATGTTTCCAGGGAACAGAGTATTATTGGATTGACCAGTGGACTTGCTACATTTTAACGTGAAGCTAGTATTAGAACCTGTATGCAACTTTTGAGCTTTATTTTGTCTTGTGAGAAATTAAGGTTGCAGTTGAACTCATCCAACAACTTTTGTGAATGTGTCATTCTACATATCCATCCTCCAAATCTTTAAATCTAAATGTTCCGCTAGACTTTTACCTTATGCCAGTCTGTCTGTCTGTGTCACCCTAACGCCCTACTTACAAACTGGAGACCATACTTTCAAACCGGATGATATTGGTGTCAAGTCTTTAACCCTGTTATGCTCCCCACCTGTGACTGTTGCCACTTAGATTTAGCCTGCTAAGGAATTACAAACACGAGAACTGTGATTTGCCTTTGGTGCTAGACCCATTCTAGGCTGCTATATCAGTCTTTTGAAGTATTCAATCATTTACTGAATGTCTTATGTTATATATATTATACTGCAGGTTGATTATGAGATGGCTCTGGACTATGCAACACAGGCTGGTGTGAACGAGGAACCCCGCGAAGACATATATATACCTCCACTGGAAGCTGAACATGTATACACCGAGTTTGTAGGCCCTGTTTTCGTTTTCAGACTCGTCCATTAGGTGTTTTTACAACCTACATTAGGCACAACTAAACAATCAAACAATTTTCTCTATCATCAAATATGCGCCAACAAAGTGTAGATCTGTGATCACCAGATACTATTCTTTGTACAAACAAGTTGAGTAATCACATCTGAGATTTTTACTTAGTTTCATGTTCCGTATGCTGTATTTCAATATGTATGAAATGGATTTCTTGGTAGATCTAGTACTCATGAAGATGGCCTGGACCTATCTATATAACATCATAGAAAATTTCACTTTTAGTCTCATAGGACACGCCTTGCTCCCATTTTGGTTCCAGCACTGTCTATTTTGGTCCCAAAATTTTTGAAGTGTCAATTTTGACTTCGCCGTGACGGAAACCGTTAAATTTACTATCGATTTTGGTCCCATTGCACTATTAATTTCAGTCCCAAAGTAACACTTAACCAAATAAGTGTAACATTATTTAGAGGCAAGTTTGATAGATTTTTATCATGTTTTTAAGAGACATTCCACATATTTTTTTTGAGGGATAATTGCCACCAAAGTACATCAATATTCCCACAAAACCAACAAAATCAAATCAACAAAATCAAACCAACAAAACCAAATCAATTTACTCATTGCTCTGAACATAACCAACAAAAGCAAATGTGATAAACTGTGATAAACTGCCTTTCTAAATCATTCCCTCATTTGAAACAAATCAACAAGACCAAATCCAAACTAAAATAAGAATCAAATACCAAAGTCAAACTGAAATATACAAATAAACATAAACTGCAACTTCACAAATATCAAATAGTTGCTGCATTAAATTGAAATATTTCATCGGAATATACATCACTTCCATCAAGTTTGTTTTAGAAGCTCATCAAAAAATATTCAGCAGTAATATTCCAGTTTTACTAAGGCAAAATAATCAACTGTTAGGCAAAAAAATTGTAGTAGCAGTTAGACAAAAAATTTACAGTTTTTGTGAGAAGCAGAACACTTTCATGCTTCTTTGGAGCCAGTTCCTTTTCCTTTTCCTTTGTCTGCTGCAGATCTAAGGCTAGAGAGAGTGATAAATTTCTTACCTCCTTGAGTGATGACCTTCATGGAAACTTGTTCACTTCCCTTTTCCTTTCCCTTACTTGCAGCACCAATCAACCAAGCAGGATGGAAGCTCATAGGGGGACTTTGATTTGAACACCTTTTTGGGCTGGCTCAGGAGCATTCACTGCAGCTGAAATAGAGTAGGCTTTTTTGGATGGTGGTATTAGAGCCCCGTCCACATCCTTCTTGCTCTGAGCCCTCTTGCTTACCTGTAGGAATTGAAAGTTAATACCTTGAAATTGGACTAGTAATAAACTGCATGTATATGTATGTTGCAGTAACTTACCAGCATCTTTCTCCCCTTCCTGGTTGTTGGTTTGCTGCTGAATTGGAAGTTGTCTATAAAGGCTATCACATCAGCATCATCTTCTTCTTGATCTTAGCTCATTGCAAAATCAGGTTGTGTGAGAAGCACTTCATCAGCTTGGGTGGTGCTTCCCTTAGCTTCCATATGAGCTCCCTAGGTAACATATAACAACAATTATTAGGGATTAGATAAATACATCCATATCTACATTTACTTAAGCTATAAAAGTTTTAGAACTACTTCTATTTCATGTGTGGTGCTTCCTTCAGCTCCCACACTCTCCCTTGCAGCTCCCACACTCTTCTTTTCAGCTCCCTAGGTAACATATAACAAATATGTTAGGAATGAGATCACAAATATCAAATAGTTACTTAAGTATAGACTGTACAGGTCACAACATATAACAAATATGTTAGGAATGGCAAAGTGTAACCTTTATCACAGGGCATCCAAGCTTGTTGTGACCACCTTCTCCACAGACTGTACAAGTCACTTTGAACCTTTGCTTTCCAAGCTTCTGCACCCCACTCACTTTCTGCTTCTTCTTTGGGCTTTCAGTGGCCCCTGGTCTTCTCACATTTGTAGGTCTTTCCTTTTTCTTTTGATTGAAGGTGGGTGGCAGTAGTGGTATGTAACCAGTCTTAGCCCACAACTCTTATCCATTCATTGAGCTAATTGCAAAGTTGTAGACTGATGTATATGTCTCCACTGAGTAGCATTGATTAACATAATCCTCTGGATCCTCTCCTTCTAAACAGATTGCACTCACAACATGTTTACAAGGTATCCCAGTCAACTCCCATCTCCTACAGTCACAAGTTTGGTGCTGCAAGTTGACTGCAAACCTTGATCCATCAAAACAAGACACCTCATACTTGTACTCACTTGCCTTCATAGGAATACAGTCTCTAGAAGCCTCAATCAGCTTCCCAACTATTGTCCTAATCCTCCCACAGATTTTTCTGCCCTCCCACTTCCTTTCAGCCCTCTGTCTATACCTTTGGAGTCTTGATATCATGTACTCTCTTATCCACTCAAGCATTGTTAGGATATGCTTTTCCCTAGCATCCAACAAACAACTATTGAACTGCTCACACATATTATTCACCAGAGTATCACACTTCCCAAAGATAGAGAAGTGTGATTTAGACCACTCAGAAGGTGATTTGGCTTGCAGCTACTCCAAGCACTTCCTATCCACCTACTCTATCTCTTGCATTACATTGTTAAAAGCAGAAATAGTGCTAGCATTTGCTGCTTTCCACAGTAGCTTCTTGAATTGTTGACCTCTAAACCTAGCCATCTTTAAATTCCCATGTAAGTGCCTCACACAAAACCTATTTTCCAGCCCAGGTAAAACCCTCTCAAATGCTCCAATTAATCCTTTTTGTTTGTCTGACATAAAGGTATACACATCCTCTCTCTCAGACATCAAATCTTCTTTCAACAACTGCAAAAACCACTCCCACTCTTCTCTATTCTCAGCTGACACTACTACATAGCACAATGGATATGGATCATTCTTAGGATCCATGGCTACTGCAGTCAACAAAACTCCATTGTTTATTCTAGTTAAGTGGCAGCCATCCACCCCTATCCATGGTCTGCACCCAGACTTGAACCCATTCTTCACAGCCCTAAGACAAACATAAAATCTTCTAAACTTGTTTCCATCATCTGTATCACTGCAATATAACAGTGGAGCCTGGATTCCTCTTGAGCAGTGCATCTACATAATCCCAGAGCTTTGCATATTGGTCAATGGTGGAGCCTTGCAAGTTTTTGGGGATCTTCTGCCTTCTCTGATAGCCTGCTGTGGAGATACATAAACTCTCAGCTCAGCAATCGCAGCCTTCCTAAAACTCTTCACACTTAGCTTGGGATCACACATGAAGTTTTTTTCAAACTTCTTTGCCAGCCATCCTAACTTGGCATTAGTTCTATGGAACTGCCTTGCAAATGCGTGTGTCAAGTGCATCTCCCTGATTTGAAAAGAGGCTTCATCTTTGACTTTCAAGGCATTGATATGCCAATCACACCCCTCCTCAGTCTTCTTACGCCTTGCATACACCCTTCTGGTGTCATTCTTTATAAATTTGATAGCTCTACCTTTTGCAACTGCCTGGCTAGTAACAACATCTTTAAATTCAACCTTGGTGCTAAATACTTGACCCAATTGAAGTGTAAACAATCTAGTTCTTGATCCCTCATCAGCCCTCACAGTAGTCTCTCCCTCTTCATCATCAGACTTTGCACTATCAAAATCACTAACATCCACTTCTTCTTCATCAGCAGAATCTGAAGTATCACACTCTTCATCATCATCCACTGGGCCTACCCACTCAACTTCTCTATCAATGTTCTTACTATAGATGATATAATCTAATAGTTCATCATAACTATCATCATCAGCTGTGAAGTCAGCATCTTCATCAGAAGAATAAGTATACTCCTCTTCCAATATAGTCTTTCCATTTCCCTTATCACTCTCCCCCTCAATCCCCTTCTCTACATCCCCTGTCTTAGTCTCAGTTTCTGTCCTAATCTCAGTCCCTTTGCCCTTATCCCTAACTCCCACAATTCCCTTCTCAACAGCCTCATCTAAGTATACATTCTCTGCCTCAATCCAATCCCCCTTCATCTATGTCTCAATTCTCCCTCCTTTCACCTCTGCCTCAATTTCCCCTCCCTTCACCTCTGTCTCAACCCCTGCCTCAATTTCTCCTCCCTTCATCTCTGCCTCAATTTCCCCTCCCTTCACCTCTGCCTCAATTTCTCCTCCCTTCATCTCTGCCTCAATTTCCCCTCCCTTTACCTTTGCCTCAATTTACTCTCCCTTCATCTCTGCCTCATTCTCCTTCTCAGTATTATCTAGATCAATAATGTTCTCTAGCTCAACCACTAACTCATAGGTTTTTAAATATCTTTCCTTCAATCTCTTGGCAGTTTCATCAACTGGATTGTCAATGTTATCAGTTTCTTCATCCATATACTCAATTTTCCCTTCAACACCTTCTCCAATCTCACCGACATTATCTTTCTTACCCTCCAAGTATATCATAAACTCTCTACTCTCCTTAGCCCTCTGTATCAAGAACCAAGTATCAGCCTCTAACAAGAGAGGCTTCAACTCCTCCCTTTCATCATACCCCATAAAATTTCATCGCACCCGTGTACCCTAACTGTTCACACAACCCCTCTAAGTACTTCATAAACCATTTGCGTGTATTAAAAAAAATCAAAGATACTAACTGTGCCCTCTAAATAATTGTACTCACCCAAATTGTTGATTGTCATCCCTCCATGCGTGAGCTTTAGGGTATACCAAAAATGACACCCAATTGTCAAAAAAATAAGAAAACAAGTTGTTACAATGAGAAATGAAGTAAAATGCAAAATAAATTAAGAAATTCTAACTGTCATCAGAAAAAATGAGAGAGGAAGAATCTTACCATAATTTGGGTGCGGCATTGGCAAGAAAATTTTCCTTCGAATCATGATGGGTTTTGCTTTAGAAGCGATTTCAAAGTGCTATTGAATTTGGCTGGTAAATTAGGGTAAAATTAGGGTTTTGATTTGGGTACAATTTGCGATTTTCTTGAGGTAAGGGTTCGAAATTGGGAAATTAGGGCTATAGATCGATTTTTGTTTGAATCCCGCTCAAATAGGTCGCACGTGCCGCACGTGCAACGTTTTCATCTCTTAGCTCTTAACAGCCGTTCAAATCTCCGGGACTAAAATTGACAGTTTGAAACCTATAGGACTAAAAGTGAGCGATTTTTTTGAAAAATGACCAAAATAGACAGTGATGGGATCAAAAGGGGAGCAAGACGTGTCCTATGGGACCAAAAGTAAAATTTTCTCCATAACATCAGTAAGTGCTGTTGAAGAGGGAACGCATCTTTTAGAGAGAAAAATGTATTTTTGTGTTGTATTGACTCATTGAATTTTTTATTATTGTAGTATTATATCTTCGGACGCACCTTTTTTCACAAATTTTTTTATTCACATTTGAAATTATATAATCGCGTGCATGTGTGTTTGCATATATTGCTTAAAAGTGTTCTTGATAGGAATAAGAACATAAAGTATTTTATTAAAATATGCACGAGATTGGTAAACTAGTTCGGTTAAATAACCTATGTACGTGGGGACTTCACCCAAATTGAAGATCTGTTCACTACTCCTTTGTGAAGGTTATTCCGAACACTTAACATGCATGGATTTCTCCTTATGTTGCCCTTTCTTACAGTACGATCTCTTTGATGAACGAAAGTTGTGAAATACCCTCACAACTGTGTAAGCTAGCCTACCCTAACTACCTCATGTCTTCACTTGCAATCTCTTTCGAGATCACAAACAAAACAGATTTAAAATGTCAGTGAAGTGTTTGTCTCACAAAGACACATATTGTGCTAGACTATCACATTGAATAGATTAAGGAACAACTCTAACTATTACAAAACTCACAATCCCAACAACTCACAAATAATAAACTCAGTGAATCAACAATATGAAGCCTACTGATTAATCGATCTTCTTATCGTGCAACAATCCAAGGTGACTTGATCTTCAATCTTCGTCTATTGGAAGTTGATATAGGGTTTGTGATTGTTTCAATGTTGTTGTAGATGCTTTCCTTAATGGTGAGAGTTCAAATCAACACATCATCTGCTTCATTAGGTAGTTAATCAATCACTCATTGCATCCCAAAACAAATCGCATATGATATTTTTCCATAAAGGAATTGTTATATAAAAATTATCGGGGACATTTCCTTAAACATCAGAAGAAACAATCTCAACTTGTTCCTTTATTCGCACAATGAAATTAGCATACCACATCAGGAACATATCCTCGAACACATTGTCAGAGATAAACAAGTGCCTAATAATGACTCTAACGATATTTTTTAAGGTGTATACACTACTAATTTTTCTTTATACACCACTAAATAAAAAAATAAAAGTAATTATTTGTAAAATTATTTAAATACCCCTACTAAATCGAAAATAAAAATTATGAAAGCATAAAATACATGCATGAGACTTTCACCAACCTCCCCATCCTCTCACAAATGCATGAGGCTTTCACTAACCACCACCACCACCACCGCCGCCGCCGCCGCCCACCCTCCTCAATCCTCCTCTCTCAACCCCCGTCGGCAAAGAAACTAGTTACAAATAAAATCATTGCCGGAAAAGATAAAAAAGCTTAATTATTTTTTCTCTATTTTAATTATTTCTTCCCAACAATCTACAACAGTTAGTGACTTTATCTCTATGAACACCCTTCGTCATCGTCTTCTTCCCAAAAAAAGTTAATGGAAAAGATCTCATCGATTGTTGGTGCAAAGATCGGAGCGTCGTATTCTTCCCTATCAATCATTGTTGGAAGAGATTTGGCCAACACAGTGTTGAAGAAGGTGAGCCACTCAGTTATAATGCAATGGCCATTTTTATTCTCTTTATTTTTTTATCTTTTATGATTTAATTATTAATTTTTTTATTAAAACCTTTAAGTGGGAGGTTATAAAGGACTTTTATTGTGGTATTTAAAGAAAAAATGAGAAAAAAAGAAAAATATGTAGTGTGTAAAGCAAAAGTGATAAAATGCCGCAAAACCCGATGATAGAGTAGAATTGTTTGATGTTTAGGCGATATACTTCATAATCCATTCCCAATCTCAAATGGTTTCCAATATATCCTGTTGGCATTTGAATATGTTTCCAGATGGGTTAAAGCCATTGCCACAACCATGAATGACTTCATAGTGGTGATAAAATTGCTGCAGCACCACAATTAGGATATCCTAGAGCTTCGAATATCCTAGAGCTCTATTCAGTGATGGGGGATTACATTTTTGCAACAGATGGTTGGCCCAACGACTTGTAAAATATGGTGTCAAACACAAGATTACGTTCCCCGATCATCCTTAAGAAAATGGGCAAGTGGAGTTTGCCAATAAAGAGATCAGACAAATCATTAAGAAGTCTTTCACCAGCATAAAGGATTCGACTAATTGCTTAGATAATATCTAGTGGGCCTATCGCACTGCTTACGAAACACCAATTGACATGTCTCCTTATCAGTTGGTGTTTGACAAGTATAGTCACCTTCCAGTGAAGTTAGAGCATAAGGCGTTGTGGGCATTATGGAAATTGAACACGAATTTTGTAAAATCCTAGAATTTCAGATATCGTTTAGAGGATTGTTAAGAGTAATTAAGAAGTTAAAGAAGAAGTTTAGTTAAGGATTAAGTGAGGTCAGATGTCAGTCATGACTTTAGGGGTCATTTTTCGTAAAGTCATCTTTTTCAAAAATTTGATCCTAACTCAGTTATGGTCGATTTTGGTCTTTTTAGAAAGGTTTTAACTCAAGGAGTATGCTGGTGTTTTTAGATTTTAAATCTGAAGTCGTTTGAGTTCCCGGTGATTTAAAATGTATTTAAAGGGTGAATGAATAGTACCTTTTGCGTGCGTTCGTGTTTTGAGAAATTTACGAAATCCTCCTCGTTGATTCGAGTCTTGTTCTGTTAGGCCCCTCTTATGGGAAATGACTCAAGAATTCTGTTCGCATTCACGGATTTCCATTCTGAGGTTAATCGAATGCTCGGGAGCAAAATATGTCAGTTTAAGTGAATAGTAAAAAGTAATTCTGAAAAAGAAATCTTGACTCATTTTTCTTCTAACGACCCCGTCTTCATCCCGAGTCAGGTTGGTTCACTAGTATTCGAGCCAATGAGTCTCCCGGTATTTTCAGATTTTGTGTCTGAGGTTATTTGGACATCGACATCGAATAAAGCAGCTTTTAACCGAAGCCGGGGTAACTTTTTCAGTGTTCCTACACAGCAATGGCTTCCAAGGGAAGCCAAAGCTCCCCCCATAAATAAAGCACCTCCCCTTCACCTTTCATTTGCTCATTCACCATCCATTCACTTCCAAGTTGAGAGAGTGGGAAAGCTTTGAGAGCTGAGAGAGTTCTGTCGAAGTAAAAAGCGTTCTTCGTGAGTGTTCTGCAAGACGACGAGCGGAGTGGCGTGGAAGGGATGAGGTGACGGAAAGTGCTAGGAGCGCTGTTGGGTCATAGTAGGCGACTCTACCACCGTTGCGACTCAACGAGATGCCGAGCTAGCCATCTTCCTTCGACGCACCTAACTCCGTCCATTCTTGTTCGTCGGTCTCGATTTCTATTTCTTTTCCATCTTTTAAATTTCGCATTTACTTTCCATTCTTCGTGTTCTTCATTATTACTCGTTTACTTTCCGTCTAAAGTTTGTATTTCGATTCTTGTTGAAGTTCCAAGTTAATAGTATTTCCGTTATACTGCTCGTTTTATTCTCATTGCTATGATTCTCGTCATTATTTCTCGTAATTAGTCTTGTTTATTCCGTTCAAGTTTCGTTCAAGTTATATTCAAGATTTTGTTATTATTCTAAGTGTTTAAGGAGGATTGTCGTGTTTATTCCGTTATAATGTCGATTTCTTTTTAAATTCAAATTATTTTCATTTCTATATTTTCTCAAAGTTCTAAGCCTTGTTTCAAGTTTAAAACATCGAGAAAAGGGAGAGACAAATGAGTAACGCCTCGACCAACACTTCGATCGAGAGTTTCGGAAGTTCGTGAGGGAGCACGGACTGTACAAGTGTTGCACGGCCCATGTAAAGCCATCCAGAACTCTCGGCATGAGTTTGAGAAGCTAGCACGGACCGTGCAAGGTTAGCACGGACCGTGCTAGGGCTTGCACAGACCGTGCTATACTTGCACGGCCCGTGTCAGAAGTCTGGGCGGTATTATTTCTCGCCCATTAATTAGCACGGCCCGTGCAGTGCCTCTGCCGCCATGTTTTGTCTCCAATCGTGTTCTAAACTCGAGTCTTTCAAACCCTCGTATTTTCTAAAGGTTCTAAAGTCGTGCTATCTGTGTTTAAGTCCTATTTAAAGGATAGTATAGTTCGATGTTGTTCTATTTTGTGCTAGATGTTAGAATTCTTCGAAGGAGGCCGTTAAGTCGATGATTCGACTTTTGTAGGAAGAAGTAAACCCCGTGGAAATTCGGAGAAGGATCGTTAGCTCATTGCTCCATCTTCTATCCAGTAGTCGAGGTGGGTAAATCTATACTCATCTAAAAGTTTGAGTTAATAATCTCTATAAGCATGTTAGGGTAAATGAGATATCCAATAAAATATTTTTGCTCTGCCTGATTGATCTCTGTACAAGGAAGTAAGGGAAGGAAGATATTATGTGTTATTTGAGCTCTCGAGCATGTTTAGATATGTTAGAAATGATAAAGTATTGATTTTTCTTAGCATGAGATATTAGAATTGTCTTTAGTTTCAATTCGTGTTTATATACGTTTATTTCGTCGTATCTGAATGTTGATATTTTGCTAAGCTTCGTATTGTTAAAGGACTGCCTTCTAGGGTTAGAGATAAATCTCTCATAGGCCAAGATCATGCTAAAGTAAAGTATTAGCCCCTAGACATTGTTCTAGGCTTGGTTTTGCTAGCAAGGATTAAGGAAGGAAGGAACTTAGTATTTTGCTTAAGCAGGAATTTGAGCTCAGAGGACTTTGATCTTTGATCGTTAAATAAGTCACTACTGGGTTTATCCCTCACAAACTTGTAAGGATATTCGAGGTAACCCCATTTTGTGTCCTAAGGCATGCCTAAGGGTGCAGTTGACATCAGGTTTGAGCCAGGATGGGCCCAAAAGAAAAGAAAAGGTTTTACGGATATGGAGAGGGCTTTTGCGTTTTTCTCTCCATATACCGTCAGTTGATTATTGGATATCTTGAAGTTTATTAAAGTGTTTTATTAAAATCCACTGAGTACATTAGTGCTCACGCCCCCTCTTTTTCAAATGTTTTCAGGTTGAGATGCTGAGGATGTTGGGACTGTGGATGTGGGTTGGCTACCAAGATTATTTTACTATAGTATAAGTTTATTTTGAAATCCCATGATGTTTCTGCTACTCTGATACACTCGTATTAATTCCTAAGTTATATTATGTTTATTGAGATTCTACAAATATTCCCCAGACATGATTATATATAAGAGATGCATATTTAAGTTCTATTCCTGCTTCTCTAGTATATTTACTTTCGCCTATGAAGAGGCTTGTGCATTGATATCTGTTTATTCACTTTGACCTATAAATGGGTCTATGCTTGTTGGTATCTGATTACTTAGTCTTTTCATTTCACTAAGCATGTTTTCTTCTTATTCAAATAAACCCGAGTATTATCGCCTATCTTTTGAAAGTATGCATTCGTTCGTAAACCTTCTTTGTTAGTCTTCCATTTTTGTATTAATTCCTTAATTAACACTCCATCCCCATTCATTAATTTCTCCTCTCGGGACCGGGCTGTTACAAATTTCCATCAAGCTGGTTGTGACTGGAGAATGTTCTAGATGATGTTTCGTAATGTAGCTTATGAAAATGATGTCCTGTACAAGGAAAGAGTTCGCAAGTTCCATGATTGATTTTCATATTAAAGTTCCTGTAAGTGGGGGATAAGGTAATGCTCTTCCATTCTCACCTAAGATTGTTTCCAGGAAAACTGAAGTCTAGATGGATGGACCCATTTGTGATTAGCAAGGTTAACTGGAATGGTTCAATTGAATTGTTTAACAAGAATGGTGGGACATTCACTGTAAATGGAAAAAAGGTCAAGATATGTTATCCACCGAATCTAGTGGGGAATGTCTCTAACCTAGCATTTCATGCCCCGTGATCAACATGATTTGTCTGGTTCACGATGTTATAGCAAACACTGATTGGGGGTAACCCAATATTTTCATTTAGTTTTGTTCCTGTTTTTGTTTTTGTTCTTTCTGTTTGAGAAATTAACCAAGATGTTTGCTGCAAAAGTAATCCACTTTGGGATCAAACTTGATAAAAGGTAAGATTTGAGGCAGCTAACCCCGAGTCGACTCGGGCCAGTGCAATGTGTGAAGAGTCGAGTCAACCCAGAACCTCTACTGTGTTGGGTCGACTTAAACATTTATTGTTAACCACACGGTGATCTGGTGGGTCAACTTGGTCTCCTATTTTTATTATGCGTAATTTTTTTTCTTCTTTTGCATTCTACTCTCTCTTTACTTGAATTTTCTCCTCCCATAGTGTAACAACTCAGATTTTCAGAATATAATTAAGAATTTTTCTCAAATTTTTCCTATATATAGAGGCATCAACCATTTCATTTCCACACCACTTTCCCATTTCTAGAGAGAGGGAGTGGGGAGAAAAGAGAGAGAGAGCCGAGAGTGAGAGGTGAGGGTGGCGATGACAGCGAGGGGTGATGACGGGGGGATTGATGACGGAAGGGGCTATCGGCCGGCCAGTGGCTGAGCCGGTTACCAGCAGTATTCCTGGAGGTAGGGGCACCATCGGTTAGTAGCGGTGCGGCTATGCCGCCGTTGCAACTCGTCGGAAAGCCGATGATGACGACCTTCTTCCGATGACCTCATCTTTGTTCATTCCTTATTCTTCGAGCCTAATTTTTGATATTTTGTGTATTTAATTATATATTTCATTTCGCCTTTTGAGGTCGTTATCGTTTAGGTATTGGAAAATGGCCAAATGATCGGAAAATGATCGTAGACGACAAAACCGATCAATTTTCATATTTTTTAAGATTCAGAGCGATTATGGTTTATTCCATCTAATTATCATTATTATTTTGAAATTTGATTTTTTGTTTATACCTAACACCCTGTCCCCATAAAAAATGACCACCTAAGGGACCGGACTGTTATAATTTCCAACTAAATCACTTTTTCCTTCCATTTTTTTTCGTAATGTCCCCACCTTAATTCTCAGGATCGGGCTATTACACAGCCATTCAAGCACGAAATTCAAGCCACAAGGTATGAAATTATTTATCTTTGTAGGTTTCAGAGGATGGGATAGAGGTTTGAAGCTTCCATGCATTCTCTCTCTTTTCCAATTCCTTGATTTTCTTTAGGGTGATTGTTTAATTTTAAATTAGGTATTTTTCTATGATTTTCCTGCAATTTCTTTGCCATTAATGATCCTTGAGAACACCCCGATGATTAATTTGTGTAATTTAGCTTGATTTAATGCAAATTGAAGTTGTCTTGTATCTCCAATTGATCATAATTTCATGACTTATCCTTTAGAGTTTTCTGAGATTGAGATAGCTTTCTTTTTGTGTCTAGCATGATTTCTATCATGAGGAGAAGCTTTTGAACGTGAATATCTTTTTCCATGATGTTATGCATGTGGAGTTTTGTTGTTTATCTCATAAGGTGGTTTATTTTAAGTTTGGGGAAGCCATCTATTTCCCTGTTTCGATTTCTAATTACCTCCCCTTTTTAGTTGTGTTCATGAGATATATTGTCAGTTTTGGATCAATGTCGTAGGATGATGCCACATTGGGGTGTCGGAAGAAATCCAGAGAGGAGGTTGTTGTGGAGCATCCCAGAGGGGCCTACAACCATGTTTTGGAGGTCTAAAGCACGTATCGAGAGCGCATGATAGGTGCACTATCTTTAGCATGACTATGATATAGGGGACATCTTGCATAAGATGGGTTCTGACATCTATGCCATGCAGTTGAGTGAGGTTATAGCAGTGACCCGTCAGGTCAAGACCACCGTGAATAAGATTCATGTGGATTTTAGACTGGAGACGGACATCTAGGGTGCCTGCATGGAGAAGTATTCCAAGCGCCTGACTACCATGGAGAATGGTGTATCTGCTATGTGCGCATGCATACATGGTATACAAGAGGAGTTAGACATTCTCCATGATGACCATATTGAGTTTATGAGAGGGTGGGGGTTTTGGTGTCTAGATCCACATTTAGATGTAATGTTTCCTGTAATTCCATCCGTGGAGTGATGAGTCACACTTCTCATTACACCACTCCTTTTCCTTTCAAACTTACTATGTAAGATGTGTTGAATAAGTTTGGGAGTATGAGTAGTGTGTTGTAGTTAGAGTTTTTACTTGGTATCCCTTAACTATGGTTTTCTTTTCTACTATGAACTCGTGGTTATGTTTCTCTCATTTTTCCTTTATTTAGTTTTTCTTTTTCGTATTGTTTTTACTTTGGAATTCTCTGGGATTTTAAGGATTTTTGCTTCTATGTACAACTCTTTAGTTGAAATTCTTAAATTGTGATTGTGTTTGATCAATGATGGATGAAAATGATGAAGATATAAGTGATAAATTCAATTGCCAATGAGATTGTGAAGTTTTGAGGTACACAAATTCTCTCTTTTTTTCGTTAGAATTATGGACAATAAATAAGCCTTGTGAGATTTTGAGCCTTGAATGAAATAACTATAGCATGGTTTATTTTCCTAATCTCTAGAACTTGTGTTAGTATCTGTTTTGAGGCCACAAAGTATGTTTGAAATGAAAAAATGATTTAAGGTTATGTTTGTTAACCATTGATTTATCTTAAAATTTTATCCATCTCTAAAAATTTCCATGGTCAGCATGTTTGTGCTTTTAAGACTATTCTTTGATAGTCAGAGGAATTTGGGATTACATGTTTGGTACGCAAGGAAAAAATTGAGGTTGTTCAAGAAAAAAAATATATGTTCGATGTTGAAACATAGTTTTAGTATTAAGGAAAAAATATGGTGTCTTATAAGCTCCATGAAAAAGCAGAGAGAAAAAATAAATAAAAAAGAGCATAAAAGACCTATTAGTATCTTTAATTTTTCAGCATGAAATATGGTGATTGATTTGATGTTTATTGCACATGGTTAGTTAGAAAAAGAGAGTGTCATGAAGTTGTCGGTGTCAAGAGAATAATCGGGGATTACAACTCAAAAGTTTTCTGAGTTTAAGCCACTCAGCCATAGTGTCGAACCTATCTGAAGAGCCTACATTACAACCCATTGAAAACATATTTTTATTTTTGTCTCTAACATACATTCACGTGGTGGAGAAATAGACGTTTTGCAAGTTGCTACATGATTTGATGAGAGTGTTTATGCTTATACACTTGAGTGATGGAGTGAATTACTTTATCTTCTGTGAGTTACATAATTTAGATTGACTTGATTGATGTGCTGTTAGTTTTATCTGTCTAATCTTCTCATGTTCAGAAGCATATAGAGGAGAACCCGAGACAAGTTCACATCATCACTTCATATTGATTTTTTTTTATTTTCTCTTGTTATCTAGGATGATCAACAATTTAAATTTGGGGGTTTGATAGCTATGTATTTTACACAATTTTTAGATATGATTTGATGATGATTTAAGTTGATAAGTTGTGTTATTCCATAACTATTGTGCTTAAGTGTTCACTATTTGGATCTTTTGAAGTGTTTGTTAGTTTTGTAGTGATTATGTTGAATTACTTAAATATTTGGTGCAAAATGATCAAATTCTTGACTGGAGGATTAAAAAAGGGTCCAACTGGGCTTATGAATTAATTAAAGCTTAATTAAGGCATTTGGACTTGATTAAAAGAGCAAAGTTCACGAGAATTTTAGGCCTAGATGATGAGTCACCCAAATTGACCCGGGAAAGCCTAGTCGACTTAAACATGAAGAAAATATAAAGGAGTGAGTTGACCCAAGGAAGCCCACTGGACTTGATTTCATGTAAAATTATGCCTCTGGATTGACCCAACCACTCGACTTGAGTTAATTTGACTCAAAACCGATAGATCTGTGATATTAGTGAATTCTCTCTCCAATTAGGGTTTGCATCTCATCTATAAAAGGAGCCCATCTCCAATGAACAAGACACACTAGAAGAGAGAGTGATAGAGCATACAACAAGGAATGAGAATTCTAGAGGTGGCAGAGATAGAGATTGGTGTGATTAAATAGTGGATGACGTATAGATTCTCGGTGAGATTTTGGTCATGACCTTTCTCAACTATGCTTTGTTTTTATTTTCATTATGTCTAGCTAAATAGTTTTTGGGATTTAGTTTATGAGTAGTATGGATTGATTGAATTGATTTATTGAATTATATTTTCCGTTTATTAATGGGTGTTTAGATTTCTAGTTTTGATTTCTTGTATGTATGTTGATGGGCACAACATATGTATGCAAATTGATTATTCAGTGACTGATTAATCAGTGAGAACAATTAGGAATTTCATTTTATGCAAAACTTAGAAGAACTAGCCATGTGAATAGGACTTGCATATGAAGTGTCGATCTTGGTATGCTTAATTATGAGTGGTGGTGTGTGTGAAGAACTAGCCTGAGTGGTGTGTTATTGCAAGATTTTAGCACTAAATGTTTTTATTGTCATGATCCTTATGGCAAATCAATTACATAAAGGTTTTTATTTTTCAAAGTATTGAGAAACATGTTCTGAACATGAATATTCCGCTGCCAACCTGATTGAAGATCAAGATAAAAAATGTACTAATCACATGTTCCGCATATGATCTTGTACATCGTTGTCCAGAAACTTTCATTGAGACGCACTATGCTGAAATCTAGGAGATCAAGATTCCTATTGTAGATAAACGTCTCAAAATAGAAGATATCTTATTCAGATAGAAGATCAGAAGATTTGAAAATACAAGAAGGTGAGTTCTATTTATGGAAGAACTCTAACTAGAGTAGCCCATGATATATAAGGAAAGTATCCCTATTAGAGTTTGAGTCATATTAGGACAATCTGATTTTACCTAGGTTATGCTTGTTATTATAAATAGCCTGAGAATCATACTAGTTAGATAGTGAAAGAAAATACTGAAGTACTGATTTGAGAGTTAAAAAAATTTCAAGTTTGAAGCTATAAGATTCAGTATTGTTAGAGTACTAGAGTTGATCTTTTGATCGTTGTGTTCTAGTCTATGTTTGAAATTCTTTTATTCATTTTTAAAGGAGTCTCGGGAGAGATTTCATGTGAGAACTAGATGGAATCTAGAGTATAAGGAGAGCTTATACTTTAATCTAGCAAAATAAGTTGTATAGGTAGAAAATGAGTCGAGTAACTAGATGTCATCATGTAATAGCTTGAGTAACTATACAAAGGAGTAGTTAATTATTTCTCATGGACTTGAGAAGTCCCTTGACGTCGATAAATCCCTTGTGTTATTTACTGCTTTTGTTTTCATTAACTGTTTGTGCATGTTATAGATAATGTTTATGAATATGATAATGCACATGATGAAAACAATGAAATCTGCACAAGTTATGTAATTTCAAGGCACATGCCAATTATTTCTAAGTTATGACAAATGTTTGCAAAAATAGTCTCATAGCAATTAAGTGATCTTCCACAATTAATAAATTAAAGAAGGTTAAATATCGATAAGTCAATGCAGTTATTATGTTGTATGAACTCTACCATATGATCCCCCCCTTCTAATAATTGAGAGAAGTCTGTTGAAGTTTGTTGTTTATTATTTGTGCGATTTAGTTTATGTTATTAGTTATTTCATTTAAATTTCAGAGTCTAGATATTGATAAAGTTTTAAGTGTTGATCTAGAAGTTTCTTCGAGTTTTAGTCCTTGTGGGAAATGATACTCTTGCTCATTGCTGTGTTACAATAACATCGTGCACTTGTGATCCGTTAATTTATTAATAAATAGTGTGTTAGTTGACCGATGTATCCGTCATTAAATAGTCCCATGACTGAATTGGGCGAGAATATTAATGATGGAATTTTCTGTTGTTACGTATGTCTTTATTGTTTTGTTGTTAAGTTCACCGTCGATCAAGCTAATAATGACGAAATAACTTCTTCGTGAGTTTTTTGTTAAATCTTTTTAATGACGGAATATTATGTGGGTAAACCCCGTCATTTTTGTAGTGGCTGGATCAAAATTAATATGGATGGATTATCAACTGGGGCTCCCTAGAGAGAATTGCTTCAGGAGGAATTTTCCATCGCTCGGAAGGATCGGTGGCTTATTGGCTTGCTGCTTTCACACTGATGAGGGAATTGGTTTTTCTTTTCAAGTTGAGATCCTTGGGGCGATCTTCATGCCTACGGGCACTTGGTTCAGTTCTTTACCTTGTATTGATAAGTGTCTTTTAAAATACATGTTGGAACCAATTTCTTCCAGTTTTCTTATGAAAGTACTCTTTTCTTAGCATGATTTGCCTTCACGTTTTCCAATTCCGATTTTAATGAGGCTCCACTTCCTCGAGTTTTTGGTCAGTGAATTCTGAGAGTTTTAAGGTTTGAGTTTCTCTTTCTTTTTTATATATGCATGCCAATTGAGACTGATACTTTTTATGCTATAAATATACATTTAGTTGAGACATATTTTTGAGGCTATACATGATACATTATTTTTTCTTTATTGGCGCGCAGGAGTGGGTTGACCTAGAAACTAACCATACGATACAAGAGCTTATGTAGACATGATATAGACAAAGTGTTTGCCTTGATATAAATATAGAGAACGACTTTTTGCACTACTAATTTTACTCTTTGCACCACAAAAGAAATAAAGAAAAGATAAAATAATTATGAAGTTACTTTAATACCCTTTTATTACTTGTTCATACCACTAAAATTACTCAATACAGCACAAATTCAAAACTAAAAAAAAATAAAAAAGAAAATAAATTAATCGAAGTATTCATCAACTTCTAATAGTTTATTATAAATATTAGATTCTAATATGGATGTATTGATAAAAAATAATTGAGTTTAGAACGTGCTGTGGTGTATTTTCTTTGTCCAGATCATAATTCGTTCGAACTTAAAATTTTGAACATTTTAGAGTATTTTGAACTCTATTTTTCAAACAACACTTGGAGAAAACAGAGTTCAGGGCGTTCGAATTTGGTTTTTGAATATATTGGAGTGGTCCGAACTTCAATTTTCGACGATAATTTATTCGAGAAATATTTTCTAACACCCTTATACCTTAAATTTTTCTAAGTATCATTCAAACTTTAGTTTCCAAACAAATGATGGTTGTTCAAACTTTAGTTTTCAAACAAATGAGAGTTATTCAAACTTTAGTTTTCGAACCAACTATTTTTCTAAGTATTAGAGTCATTCGAATTAATATTCTCGAACAAGGTGAACGTGTTTGAAATTGTATTTCTGAACATATTTTTTTAATATTTTTTCAAGTAAAATAAAATATTTTTGAGTGAAAAGCATTAATGTAAATATTTATGATGCAAACAGTAAAATCTATAGTACATTTACTGTGGAGTAAAATATGCTGTGTAAATAGTAATTCCCATAAATATAGTTGAAGTAGAATCGATTAATGGTGGATTGAGCACTTGAACATCAGAAAAGTAACTGGCATCAACTGCCAAGATTCCAATCCATCAAAAATAGTTAAATTTGTAGTCGATCCATCAATGGCAGCGCCGCAGCCACCGCACATAGCCATTATTGGAGCTGGTATCTTCGTTCGAAATACTTACATTCCCAGATTTGCCGAAATCTCCAACTTATTTGTTCTCAGAGTCATTTGGAGTCGCACTCAGGCAAAATATGTTCTCTCTTAAATAAATGCTCTGCATTTTCTTTTCTTGAACAAATTAAATTCGGAAAGCGATTTATCGTTATTTTTTTCTGAGTTGATCTATTGGTTTGATGAGCGGAGATTAATCATGCAATCTTTTCCTGCATTTTTAGGGTTATTAATTTTCTCCCTCTGCTTACTGTGACTTGTTCGGATTGAGAACATCAAGTCCTTGGAATCCCCTTTCTTCTGTAATTGCTGTTTTACTGCTAATTTATTGCGAAAGTTAATAGGATGTGTCACATAATTGAAGTTAAGTTGCTTACCTTTTACTTTATTGATTTCCTTAGAGCACGTGTTATGATTGCAAAACACAGAAGCTTATCTTGCAGTTTAAGCATGAGGAGCAAATAAGGTTTAACTGATCCATACATTTGTTTGTTTAGGAATCAGCCAGAAATGCTGTGGAGATTGCTAAAAAGTCTTTTCCTGATGTGGAATGTAAGTGGGGAGAGGCAGGACTTGATGAAATCATTCAAGACGCCTCCATCATTGGTGTGGCCGTGGTCCTGGCTGGGCAGATTCAGGCAAATCTTCTGTCTTTGTGTGTGTTTGTGTTTGTGTGTGTGCATGCATCTTGTATATGTTCCATGTCTGTGATTGTGCATATCCATATGTTTCCCTATAAACTCTGCTGATTTGAGTATATCCGAACAATAAGATTCTAGAAACTTAAGTTCACCCACGGTTAGTTTGGTAAAAAGAGTCAAATAGAAGATTTTTCAGCCCAGTGGCATGGTTTTCTACGGTAAATAACGGGTACATCTTCTACTAAATTTGTGCCTAAGGTGAAAAATTCTCGTTTTACAAGTGGTTCCCTAAACAGGTACAAGTTATAGTGTGTTTATAGTTGTAACAGAGGAAATATATGTTTAAATTTTAAGCCACATGTCATTCCAACATGGCATCAAGATATTTAAGCACATATTTTACGAGATACTTTTCACTTCTACAGCTTTTATTTAACAGTCCGTAGTGATATATCCAAGTAGTATTAAACAGTCTTTAATTTATGCCTTAATTGCCATGTGAGCTTCTTTCGGCTTGCGTATTTTACTTGATACTTGGGGGATGATGTTTTTTAATATTTAATGGTTGATAAGCTGGGTTAATATGTTTAAATTTTAAGCCACATGTCATTCCAACATGGCATCAAGATATTTAAGCACATATTTTACGAGATACTTTTCACTTCTACAGCTTTTATTTAACAGTCCATAGTGATATATCCAAGTAGTATTAAACAGTCTTTAATTTATGCCTTAATTGCCATGTGAGCTTCTTTCGGCTTGCGTATTTTACTTGATACTTGGGGGATGATGTTTCTTAATATTTAATGGTTGATAAGCTGGGTTAATATACCAATGTACTCCTTTATTGAGTCTCAGTCTTTTCAGTGCTAAATATGTAGCATCTGAAGTAGTTGATGCCACAAATGAATGCCATTTCTCGTTTTACCATTTGAGTTAGGGCAGCTGAGCTTTTTTCTTTTCTCACTTGAAAATTCAAACATAACAATGAGATACTATAAACTGCAAACTAATAGTAATCACTCAGCAAGTAGAAGTTTGGTGGACAAACAATATATTCAAAATCATTTCATCTCGTTATGGTAACCATTTTGAATACTAAAAATTCTAATTCTTGTTTGTCTCGGTGCTGCTAAGTTCAGTACGCGTTTTTTATGAATCAGATACTTGGATCCTGGCATTAATGTGCTTTTAACAAGAGAGACATTTTGTCTAGGTGGATATGTCACTGAGGTTGCTAAAAGCTGGAAAACATGTCCTGCAAGGTAATGGCTTTTTTTTAAACGTTCGAGACCTCAAGTACATAGTTCATCCAACATAAGAATCGTGCATTAGTTTGTACAACCTTTTTGCACTTCATCAGATCTAGATATATATCTAATTGCTCATATGAGATAATTGACTGTATCTTTTCATGCATGTGTGGTGTGCTTCTTCACAATTTCTGTTTCCGAAGAGAAACCTGCTGCAGCTTGTAAGTAAGATCCTTTTTTTTTTAGTATTGCAGTAGTTCATGGATGCTTTTGATTGTGTTGTGGCCACATGCAGTTTTAACAATAAAACATAAACTGAAGAAAAGTAGTTATTAGGTCCGCATAAAAGATTGATATATGCACCTCAAATTGACCTTCTAAACCTGAATTGTCCTCTGTAATTTCATAATTAATTCTTAGTTTGATTGGCTATTATCTCCCTTCCATTTACTACTCAAAACATTAAAGCTGTAGCTGCAGCTCATAAGCTTGCACATTAGTGAGATTTTATGAAATCTTGAACTCATGCCTTGATCTTGCCATTGGTACACCTCTTATGAACAGTATTTCTTCAGGACAATAATTATGGTTATTTGATTGATTACTGCTTTGTTAATGAAGCTGCTTCTGAGCTCGAAAGAGCAATATTGAGCTATGCCTCTATCAACCAAGCCCCAATTTGGGCAGTTGCTGAAAACTATCGTTTTGAACCTGCCTTTGTGGAGGTACCTCACTTTTTTAGGTGCGTGTTTTGACTGTTGTACCCACATGGTATATGAAACAAATGCATAATTTACAGGGCAAAAAACTGATGGCTGAAATTGGAGACATTATCAATATCCATGTCATTATAGAAGGATCAATGAACAGCTCAAATCCATACTTCTCAAGTTCTTGGAGACGCGAGTTTGATGTGAGTTTTACTGCATATCCAACCAATTTTGCTTGTTTATGGCATCCTATCCAAAACTGTTGAGTATCCTCTGCATATCAATCAAAATTGTTGATATAATACAAAGTTTTTGATATTCTTTTATTATGGGAATGGGAGCAACACTTCAGCCTCATCCTGTTTGTCAAGTCAAAGCTATATTGCAGTCGTAGTCCTCTATTTTGTATTAAGCACGAGCATAAGACCACTTTGATGAGTCTGAGCTTTTGTCAACAACTTTTGGCGTGTGTAATGTGGGTCATCCTTATGTAATGGATAAAATCAAAATTTCATTGCTTTGGACTGAAAAGGTTTCCCATTTTCGCAGGGAGGCTTCATTCTAGATATGGGTGTCCATTTCATTTCTGGGTTAAGAATGGTGAGTTTACATGAGTTAAATGTATCCTTCTTTTCTTAGCTACCTAAGTATTTTTCAACTGTGATTTATGTACACTTATTTTTGAAATTACACTTGTTATTGAAAATTATTAATTCATTGTAAGTGTTTGACGTCCTTATGGCCGGTCATTTGCTACTGCCTAAAAGGAAAACAAGAAACTAACTGTGCAAAAGAGTAAGATAAAGATGTGCTGACAAAAATCATTGTCTGAATTGCCCAAATTCACTGCAGCTTCGCAGTCCTATGCTATTCATATTAAAAAATTGTAAATATATTAATCTTGTAACATAAACCCTGCAGGAAGATTAAAGTTTTAGGCAGAAAGTTGTTCTATACCATAAAACATCACTTCTATTTTGTATTTTCTATTAATATCCCTGTAATTATGTATTTGGCTTTGATAATCCCTCTTGCATATCGAAAGCTTGTTGGATGTGAAGTAACTTCAGTGTCAGCCCTAACATCTCACATTGACTCAACTCTGCCTGCTCCAGATCATATCTCCTCAACAATGTAAGATTTTGATGCATCCAACTCATCTTTTAACAATTTGTACTTTTGTCTTATTTGAAATTTAGCATTTTCATGTTGTCCCTTTAGTCAACTGGAGAATGGTAGTTCTGGAGTTTTTGTGATGGTGGTTTCATCTAGATCTCCAAAGGTATGCAATATAGAGTCCCTTATCTGTCTTGACGAGTTCTCTATGTGATGACATTTATTGAGGATGAACACTTGTAAAAATTGCACTGTATGGCTCATAGGTGACATGGAGAATTGTGGGCTTGAAAGGAACATTAGAAATTGAGCGGGGGGCCAAAGATGGGAAGCATGGATACACGGTAAACAATTATTTTTGGTTCATTTTGTGTTAATATATTACTATCAGTTGAGCTATATATTATTAACTTTCTAGATTTTAGATAAACTGAAGAACCATCCTACTAATTCAGGGATACACCTACTAAACGCCCATAATCAGCCTATCTAGGAAATGAAACTGAATTCAAAGAGCATCATTTAATCATTTTATATCTGAGAAATTCTGCAATCTTACATTTTTTGGATCTTGATATTATCATAGGTTGTTCTCTATATGGCTGATGGTCAAAACAAAAGCTGGTTTTACCCGTTCAGTGGTGTAACTGAGGAGCTTAAAACTTTTTTGTCAGATATTTCACTGGCAAACCTAAAGGTACTTCTCGTCGTTTTTCTTGCTGTCGTTTGCATCTCCAGATGATGTAATTTGTGTGAGAATAGCTTTTTTTCACATTATATAACCTCTTATTGCATGTTATATCGACCAATTTGAATACGACACAAATGCTTCAATTGTCGTAATTCTTTTCATTTCTTTGCAGAAGGATGGTAGCTACCAAGTTGAGCCTCGTCTTTCTTTTCTTGAAGGCGCTCGAGATGTTGCTGTGTTGGATGCTATGCTCGAGTCTGGGAAGAGACAAGGGGTGCCTATTCAAGTAAAAAAGTTTTAGCTTCACCTTCCCAGGTTACTGTCCTCGTATATTTGCAAGAAAAACACGTACGTCTCTCCAAACATGGAAACTTTGCAAGAATAAAAATTATTGATAGTTTGAACAATTTGTTTCTGATTTAAGAGCTACTATAATAACACTATCATTATTTAGAATGCAATTTTGCTTAATTGAACAATGAACCGAGAACAGAACACATGAATAATACGTTGAATAGCGATGTGAAAAATGAGATGATTTTAAGATTACAATGTCGAACAACCGGTCTGTTATGGCAATGAAGTGAAATAAAGAAAATATGATATTTTTATCTCTGAAAAAAGATGTAAGAAATTTAGGAGTTGCTATTTGCTCTACATTTTTTACTCTTTGCACTTTACAAACTTTTTGCACGTCATATTTTACTTTTTGCACTACACACTATTACTTATTTACCCTTTCACTTAAAAAAATTAATGTTATTCTCAATTTAAAAAAAAAACAAATTGAAACAAAATTAAAAGAAAAAGAAAAAATGGATCATCCTCTGGCCGCTATGTTCTTCTCCGTCATCGTCCTCTCTGCCATCATCTTCTGATGCGTCGTTGTCCGTCATCTTTTGCCGCCTCCTCCTTTGCCATCACATCTCACTCTCCCAAATAACACAACTACCGCCAGCCCATCATCCTCCTCCCCACCATCGAAACCAGACCCTATCGATCTTCTCAAATCGAATTGGACTTTTTGAATCTATAACTTTGGTTCGAATTTTGCTTTCCGAATATGATTAATTGGTTCGAAAAAATATATTTCGAATCAAATTCTGAACTATGTTCGAAAATAGTTTTTCGAACTAGAGTTTCATTTTTGAAAATTGATTTTCGAACTAAACTCAAATGTTGGAATTTTTTTTTTTCGAATCAGACGACAAATGTCTCAGGACTGAAGTTAATTGCGGGTTGGTAATGGAAATTTATAGTTCTCGATTTTTTTTGTCGAAATTGCGGAGAAGAGGAGATAAAATGGGGCGGGAAGAAGAAGAAGAAAGAAGAATTGAAGAAGAAGAGTTGGCGTGCGACTACCATTATCAGCAACCGGGCAAATACCCCAATCGGACAACCACCCTTAATATTTAATTAATTTCTCTCTCTTCCACATCACTAATATTTTATCCACATACAATTTCATAGTTTATCAGCAACCACCCTAAACACCCAACCACAACATTATATATTATTTTTTCTTTTCTTTTATTGATAAATATAATATAATTAATAATGATTAAAATAAATAATTATTAGTATTGAAAATTGTAATAACATAAAATAACAAACTTTTATAAAATAGACAATATGATAAAATACAAAATAAACAAAACAAGAACATAAATAACAATAAACTCAACATGAATTGAAATAAACAAACGTAGAGACAAGTGTCCAAATAAAATTTACATATCCAATAAAATTTAGATATAATGGATATATTTATTTTTAATAATCATTATATCTAGATATCCAAATAAAATTTACATATCCAAATATAATAGATATATTTTATTTTAATAATCATTATATCTAAATATCTAAATAAGATTTAGATAAAATGGATATATTACATTTTAACAATACATAAAAGAAATATAAAATACTTCCTCAAAAAGAAAAAGAAATAAAAAATACAAGATGTAAAAAAAAATAGAAGAGGGCTCTTGGTCGAACGCCCAAAACCAAACATGACAATTTTTATTTTTTTTAAATTCCACCGCGAACGTTCGCTGAATTCATGACCGATAAAGTTGGTCTGATGGTGGTGGCTGGCGTGGAGAAGACAATTTCCGGTGAGCACCATATAATAATCGTTGTTGTCTTTCTTCTTCTTCTTCTTCTTCTTCTTCTTCTTCTGTCCTTGTTATAAAAAAAAAAAGAATGGGCCTCTAAAAATTTGGGCCCTAAGCAACATGTTCAACCTATCATCAAGACGGAGCGACCTTCCCCACAATGAACAGGTAAGTTATGACGCTAGAAGCGTACAACGTAGAAATCATTGTGGGAACATTGCTAGTTCTTTAAAGGGATAATTTCACTTTTAATCTCATTAGAATATGGTCAAAACACTTTTGGTCCTATATATTACGTTTTTGATCCCATAGATTACGTTTTTGATCCCATAGTTTATTAGCTCGATATTTTTGGTCCCAATTATTTTTTTTCGACATTTTTAGTTTCAAGAGTAGTATATGTATGTATATATATATATATATATATATATATATATATATATATACACATAGGACATTTTGTCTTCATTTTTTCAGCAAATCATTAAGAAAAAAAAGAGAAAAATATCTAGTAGAAAAATCAGCATGATACCCAACAAAATAACATAATATCTCGAAAATATTCAACAAAATATCAAGCAAAATGTCCAATAAATATCCAACAAAATGCCTAACAAAACAATTTCAACTTCTTGCTAATATACGGTTTTTGTTCAGTAAAATTCTCGACAAAATATATGGAAAAAAACGTTGAAAAATAATATAAGAAAAAATATACTGTTAGTTTTAGGATTAAAAATGTCAAAAAAAAAACTTGAGACCAAAAGTATTGAGCTAATAAACTATGGGACTAAAAACGTAAGATATAGGACCAAAAGTGTCGAACTAATAAACTATGAGACCAAAAATGTAAAATATGGGACTAAAAGTGTTTTGACTATTCTAGTGGGACTAAAAGTGAAATTATATCTTCTTTAAATTAGATTTTTGAGTTTATATCGAGCTGACTCACGACTCAAGTCAAAGACTATATATATTGATAGCAGCTTGTGCGTTTATGTACGAGTGATGCATTATCGATCTTTTATCGAGTAGCTCGCGAGTTAACCGAACTCCGGTACACCCCTAATTTGATGTATAAACTGACGTTAGTTATAGGCTTATAGCGCGCCTGTATTTTGCGTCGTCTTCTCGTCAATGAGCGGACAACTTGTAAACTAGAATCTAGAATGCACAATATTGCGGAAATAATTGTGTGAAGCAAAGATAAGATGATAGCAAGTTCGTGGGAAGGAAAATGACTTGGTTTCTTGGCCAACCAAATATAATTTACATTAATTAGTTCTCTCATTATTTTATGTTTTGTTTTTTATCATTTGAAACTGACAGTTAATATTGCAGGACCTTAGTCCCTTTGGGGATGACCTAGCGGTGGAGTGGTGTTTCTTCCCTTTGGGGATGACCTAGCGGTGGAGTGGTGTTTCTTGAGGTCAAAGATCTCAAGTTCGACCCACCATCAACACCACTAGGTGTGAGCTTGTCACACTCGGCCTGCCAAGTGTGGTGGTTTACCTCCCCTGTATAAATTTGCAGGCTATTACACAGGGACGTAGTTTACTCAGTGTGCACCATAGTAACGGCTGCGGATTATCCTCAACATATATATATATATATATATATATATATATATATATATATTGCAGGACATTATTATCATTTCATTCGAGCAAGCCATTGAATGAGTAAAGTAGTAATTTTTTGGATTTGGCCCCATGTCCGTGATATAAATGCAATTAGTTTTATTACTTTAATTAGCCAATTTTGATGAAACCGAGCTCCATTAGTACATATTTTGTAAATTACTGGTCCATTATTTTATTAATTTATATTTTAATACAAAATCAAAGTAATTATAAATATTTTATATTTTTCATTATACTTTATCAAATTATAAATTAATTGTTTGGTAAAACACATCATTAAGTCTATGTACTTTCACTTTTGTTTCATTAGATCCTTATACTTTTTTTTAATAGGTTCTTGTTTTTTTAAGTTTGATTTCATTAGGTCCCTTTACTTTAACTTTTTGTTTCATTAGGCCTATGTACAATTTTTTTTCCATTTTAATAGGTCCTTATATATGATTTCACCAGGTCCTCTTTTTATGTTCTAACAATTTGATTAGTTTTTCCATCTAAAAAAATTAATATGCATGTGATCAGTTATTATTTAATTGAATTTATATATTTGTCAAGCAAACTAAAAAAGTAAAAACTAAAAATCTCTCAATTAAATCATTATGAAATAATCAAATAAATTACGTAAAAGAAAAAAAAAAAAAAACATAAAAATTATCAACCAACAAGCATGTTAAAAATTCATGATACTCCTTCCCTGCTCGTGTGACCCAAGGCACCACAAAAAATGAAATTAAACAAGGATTTTAGTTTACATGAGGTGGGTTTCTCTGAGTTGTGTTGTTCGTTAAGTTAATTATTTATATTTATTGAATTTATTTTGGATTATTATTAAATGATTATTTGTATATATTTTTAAAATAAATTACAAGAAGCTCTATATTATATAAAATTTCAAAAATGAAATATAAAAAAAATCTATAAATCATGGTTGCGTGCTCCTTAGTTGATTTTTTTTTTTTTTTTTTTTGCTTTTAAACATGTCATGTATTTCACAAGAATTTCATTGAGTGGGTATACATTTTTATGCACCTGACAATTATATAAAATTCCAACTAGGATATGATGTGTAATTTAATTTAATAATGATTATATGTTGTGGTTTTTAAATAGAAAAGTTAACCTGATAATTAGAACTCTTAAATGAGGACCTAATGCAACCATATATAAAATTAAAGTGCAAGGACCTATAAAAATGAAAAGAAAAATATAAAAGGACCTAATGAAACAAAATGTAAAAATATAAGGATTTGATGAAATAAAAATAAAAATATAAGGACCTATTAAAATAAAAAAAATTATATTGAGACTTAATGAAGCAATTAAAAGATAAAAGTATAGGGACCTAAATGTGTTTTGTCTAATTGTTTTATAAAATGATTTTGTTTCTTTGATTTTAGATTATAAAACTATAAAATAACAAAATGAATTAATGATTTGCATGCAAACAAAATTGGTCCGCTCAAAATTTCAAAAATAGAAATGAATTTTTTGTGTATAATTTCGATAGCACAAAAAGATCGGATGAAATCATCTGTTACATTTTGTACAACACTCTATACTGCACACTTAAACTTATTAATTTTTAATCCTTTTTTCCTTTAATTTCAATTGATTGTGCTTTAGTTTAATTTTACACTTGTTAATTAGGATTCATTTTTCCAATTATGGTATATAATATTTTTTTAGGAAATAATTAATTATTAATTAAAAATAAAATTAAAAAATAATTATGTACCTAATTGAGAAAAGTGAACACTAATTAACAAGTATAAAATTAAACTAAAGCACAACTAATTAAAATTGAAGAAAAATAAAATAAAAATTAATAATTTTAAATGTGTAGCATAGAACTAGTGTTGCACATAATGTAAAAAGTGATTTTCTCGACAAGGCGAGTTAGACAAACTCACTCACCACACATGGCATAATAGAACAAAAGAACTCCTTGCTCGCTCTTTTCCAATTTATGTTCATTTTTTCTTTCTTTTCTTTGTAGAAAATTTCCAAATATTTTCATTTCGAGTTTATATTTGGTGTCATTTCTGGTTTCTTGTTGATATTTTTCTTTTGCCTCTAGAGTCTAGAGTTGAGTTTGAATATATATATTTCATTATAGTAACTCTTATGTATGAAAAGCAAGATTCGAGTATTTTAATTAAGGTAACTTCTTTGGCTTTCCGTACTTACTTTTTACAAAATAATTCAAGCCCCAAAAATTTTTAAAGTGAAAATGCACATTCACTCATACTACCGTGACAATTTTAATGCTATCAATATCTTAAAGAATTTTATGATGCACTCACACACAAAGCATATAGATATAAAAAATCACTTCATCTTGATTAGATGTGGGGACTGATTGTGTCATAAGTGTGTTTAAAACATTTATAACCAAAAGTGTCCATCAAACTCTCTACTCTCATATGTTGTTCATTTTTTTGCCAATATCTACGATTTAAATAGAACCAGTCTCCTACCTTTTCAAATAATGAAAAAAAAAATGCAAATTATTATTTTTATATATATTTCAAAACAAATTCAAATGAACAAGAATTTCATTTTATTATTTTTTCCACAAGGAATAAAATTCGCTTTTAAATTAGGTGTAGTCTTCACTTACATAGCACGAAACAAACATGATACTACAAAAAGAGAAGGAAACAGTTGAAAGAATTATAAAAGTGAGAAAATTGAAAAAAAAAAAATAGTGTTAAAAAGAAATTGAAAAAGTTAAATTTCCGAAATAAAAAATATAATCAAAGAAAAAGAGTGGAGAAGCAGTCAACATAAATGCAGAGAGGCAACAATTAAAGATCATTGCATGTGGGATTTTATCTGCATCAACAGAAACAAGATCTTTGTACTTTCATAAACCAATAAAGCAGACTCGTTAGGTATTATTTGGTCTGAATTACTGCAAACGAAATCAATGAATCGTTCGCATATCAAAACCTAATTCATATAGAATAGTGTGTGTGTGTATATTATTTCAAGAAAATGTTTGTATATAACAACTTTTAAGTGGTGATGTTTTTGCTGATCAATAGCATTTTAACCCCTATATTTTAATAATTTGAAAAAATAACCCAAATAAGGGATATTTACAAAATAATCGGATGTAATCGTCTATTGCATTTCCGTTGCGTTCACTTGGACAATCAATTTCTTTTAGTTTTTTCTTAAATAAAATTCTTTGATTTCAATTTATTGTATTTTAGTTTAATTTCACACTTGTTATTTAGAGTTTATCATACCCGGTCATGATTTATTATAATTATGAACATTTATTTCATTTTATTATTATTAATTAATTATTTAAAAAATTAAACAATAAAAAAAATATAATAACAAAAGTAAAATTAAACTAATGCACAATACCTTGAAAGCGAAAGAAAAAGAATAAAAGACTAAAAAAAATAATTGTGAAAAAGAGAATGCAACACAAAAATAAATAGAGAGTTTCATTTGCAAAATAATACCCAACTTTTTTTAAGTTGTTGAAAATCAATCTGTTTGCACTTGAAGTGCCACGTGGCATGATGGTCGTGCGTGGTGAAACTTTCAGTTTAATAAACAAAATAAATAATTGCGCATGAGATCAAAATAGCGTTTTGTTTTTATATATATATTTTTATTTTCAATCTAATAAATGAAATAAATAATATCGTCATCTTAATCATAAGTGCGATTATTTATTTTCACATAGTTTTATTTGTTGGATTGAAAAATACGTAGACTTATCTGGTGTGTTTTGTGGGATTTCCACGGTCGGAAAACTGGTTTCATGATAGATTTGCTATAAATTTTTAAAAATAATTATTCTTTTGCAAATTTATTATGAATCGAGTAAAGTATCATTTATATCCTAAATTACTGTATTTTTATTTTTTCAAATCTATCCCAAGTATATTCTACTATCAATCAAATAAAAAAATTATTTAAAAAATAAATTAAATCTAACCTTGAATGAATTTTTTTGGTCAAAATCGGGGCCTAAAAATTGTTAAAAAATTAAAATAAAGATATTATGTCAGAAAGTTAATCGATTTAGGTACAACATAAGAAGAATGCCCAAGTATTTAGTTGAAACATAATGTAATTTTTGGCCTAAAAATATATCCAGAGATATTTGATTAGTCATTTTAAGATTTTAGGTATTTAAGTTTAGGGCTGGTTTTTGGTGCATGAGGCCCAGTTTGCGGTAGCCATCAGGCGCGTGGAGCTCATGCGCCGTTTTTTTTTTCCTGGCTTTTTTTTCTTTTTATTTTTCAATTTTCTTTGTTTTTTTTTTCCTAACAAAATTTATACCATAAAATTAAATTAGTGAACCCTAAAATTAAAGCGAATTGATATAATTTGTTTGAAATAAATATAAATTTATACCCTAAAATAAAATTAATAAATCCTAAAAAAACAAAATTAAACCCTAAAAACACCCCCTAAAAAACCCTAAAAAAACACAAAATAAACCCTAAAAACACCCCGCAAAAAATCCTAAAAAATACAATAAAAAACCCTAAAAACACCCCCTAAAAACACAAAATAAACTCCTAAAAACACCCCCAAAAAATCCTAAAACATACAAAATAAACCCCTAAAAACACCCCCAAAATAAGTAGCAGATGCCTTACTTTTTAATGATACAGGTGATACCTTTTGAATTTTGAGTGATACGTTTTACTGTTACTGTTGATACTGATTTTGCAAAAAAAAAATTTATGGATTGACCCAGTCAATGCAGGTTGACCCGCGTTGACCCAAGTCAAAATGGGTTGATCCACGAATTTGACCCGCCCGTCTGAAATAAGGCTTATGTGCACCACATGCATTGAAAACTTTGCCTTAAGTTTAACTTATAAAATTATTAGTTTGAAATAGATTTGAGAAAATAAAAATAAATTGGGATATAAAGTATGACTTGCCATTTTTGTCCTTCTCATAAAAGAGCCGAAACGCAGGCGTTAAAATAAAATTTGCTTTTTCTTGCTTCCTCATTTTTATTTTTATTTTTTTTATTATTATTTTTTTGTCTTTTTTGGGCCGTGATGCAAGTCATTCGCTGATTTTCTAAGATGGTTGTAGCAACTCAAAACTACTCCTATCGGTCTTCTTCACTTGCTTGATCACGTAATCCACCAACCTTCATCTGTGAGAGAGAGAGAGAGAGAGAGAGAGAGCCGATACATGAATGAAACAGAAACAGTAACATTTCGAAATTCCTCGGGTTTTTTGTGACGCTCTCATTTCACGTTACTTCTTCACTGATTTCATCAGATGTTATAGTTCTTCGACAATCATTATATTTCTAAATGAGAGTTTATTTAATTATGTTCTTACAGAGCTGAGACACTCATATTATTCAAAATTTCCATCGTCATGGCCAAACAAGGGCAAGTTGATTTCAGTTTTCAGTCACAAAGAAATACTTACAAAGTGCTGTAAGTAGGAGCTACGAACATCACTAGTGAGACACTCTCTCTCTCTGCAGTGCGCAGAGAGGTGCTGCATATTCTTCTGATGTCAGAAAATTTACAATGTTCTGAATATCAGAAACTGGTGTCTAAATTTACAATGTTATTAATTTTTCTCTTCCTAGTTTGTTGAAAAGATTTAGTCAGAAACATGCACGAATTTTGCTCTGTTTTCTCTGTTTACAAACACTTCTCTCTATCCATCCTTCAATTCAATAATTCAAATATTTTTGTACAAAAACGCTATTCGGACATAGAAAGTTTATTTATCTAATCAAAGGCCGGTATTCGCTATTCATCATGCAGATTTCAGTTTGAGATTGTGTTATCGGACTAATTCGCCACCAAGAAATCAAGAAAAATGCAGAAGCCTCCATTTCCGGAAGAGTTTGCTCTAAAGCAGACAGCTCCAAAGATTGCTGGCTCCGGAGTGATCACCGGCGGCGATAAGGTCATCTCCGCCTACGACCTCGTCGAGCAGATGGAATATCTGTACGTCCGCGTCGTGAAGGCCAAAGAACTCACCGGAAAAGATGTGGCAGCCGCCACCTGCGATCCATACGTCGAAGTCAGGCTCGGTAACTACAAGGGAGTCACAAAGCATTTCGAGAAGAAGTCGAATCCGGAGTGGAATCTCGTCTTCGCTTTCGCACACGACCAGCTTCAGGCTTCACACGTCGAAGTTGTGGTGAAGGATAAAGATGTGATGATGGATGACTTCATCGGTAGAGTTGTCTTCGACCTCGTTGATGTCCCGAGGCGCGTGCCTCCTGATAGCCCTCTGGCTCCGCAGTGGTACAAAATCGAAGAGAGAAAAGGCGAAAAGCTGAAGAAAGGGGAGATCATGCTTGCTGTTTGGAAAGGGACTCAAGCAGATGAGGCATTTTCCGATGCTTGGCATTCCGATGCAGCAGCCGTTGGGAACGAGGGAGTTTCGAGGATTAGAGGGAAGGTTTATCTCTCTCCTAAGCTCTGGTATCTAAGAGTTAATGTGATTCAATGCCAAGATTTGCTTCCGAGTGATAGGAGTAGGCCACCTGAGGTTTGTGTGAAGGTGATTCTTGGCAATCAGGCTATCAAGACTAGGATATCGTCTGTGAAAACTGTGAATCCTTCTTGGAACGAGGATTTGGTGTTCGTCGTTGCAGAGCCATTCGAAGAGCCGTTGATCTTAACTGTTGAGGATAAAGTAGGAGCAAACAAGGATGAGGTTTTGGGGAGATGTTTGATTCTGTTGAACACTGTGGCGAAGCGGCAGGATAGCAAGCCAGTTCCAGCAAAGTGGCATAATCTTGAGAAGCATTCGGGTTTCGAGGAGAAAAAGGAGGTGAAATTTGCTAGCAAGATTCATTTGAGGGTTAGTTTGGATGGTGGTTATCATGTATTGGATGAGTCGAGTTATCACAGCAGTGATTACAGGCCAAGTTCGAAGCTGCTGTGGAAATCGAGCATCGGACTACTTGAGCTCGGGATCATAAGTGCAACGGGGCTGCCACTGATGAAAACAAGAGATGGCCGTGGAACCATTGATGCATACTGTGTTGCTAAGTATGGTCCGAAATGGGTTCGGACGAGGACCATAATAGACAGTGGTTCGCCTAAGTGGAACGAGCAGTACACGTGGGAGGTGTTCGATCCTTGCACCGTGATAACAATAGGAGTGTTCGACAATGGCCATTTGCAAGGCGGGAAGGACACGAGCATTGGGAAGGTGAGGATTAGGCTGTCGACTCTTGAAACAGAACGCGTCTACACTCACTCGTATCCTCTGATTGTGTTGAAGCCTTCAGGGGTGAAGAAAATGGGGGAAGTTCATTTGGCTGTGAGGTATTCGTGCACCTCGTATTTCAATATGTTGAGCAAGTATGCTGACCCATTGCTGCCCAAGATGCACTATGTTCATCCAATATCTGTGTCTCAGCTGCGTTCATTGAGGCATCAGGCGGTTCAGATAGTCGCGTCGCGGCTGGGGAGGGCTGAGCCGCCGTTGAAGAAGGAGACAGTGGAGTACTTGCTCGATTTGGGATCGGATATTTGGAGTGTGAGGAAAGCCAAGGCAAATTTTGTGAGGGTGATGAACATTTTGAGTGGTGTGATTGCTGTTGCAAATTGGTTTGATCATGTTTGCAAGTGGAGAAATCCTCTAACAACTCTTCTCATTCATATATTGCTAGTGATATTAGTCCTCTACCCTGAGCTGATATTTCCAACTTTCTATCTCTACTTATTCTTCATCGGCATATGGAACTATCGGTGGAAGCCAAGGCACCCTCCACACATGGACATTAGGCTTTCCCACGCGGACGCAGTGGGGCACGACGAGCTAGACGAGGAGTTCGACACATTTCCAACCTCAAGGCCGTCGGATATTGTGAGGATGAGGTATGATCGTCTGAGGAGTATAGGGGGGAGGATACAGACTGTGGTAGGTGACTTGGCAATGCAGGGAGAGAGGTTGCAGTCTCTGTTGAGCTGGAGGGATCCGAGGGCATCGGCCTTGTTCGTGGCGTTCTGCTTCTGGGCTGCCTTCGTGCTGTACGTCGTGCCTTGCCAAATCGCGCTGCTCGTGTGGGGGTTCTACGTGTTGAGGCACCCGAAGATCCGGAGCAAGACGCCGCACTTCTGCACTAATTTCTTCAAGAGGCTGCCTGCGAGATCAGACCTCATGTTGTGATTACAAGAGGTGTGTGATCATTTCTGGGCTGCCTTCGTGCTGTACGTCGTGCCTTGCCAAATCGCGCTGCTCGTGTGGGGGTTCTACGTGTTGAGGCACCCGAAGATCCGGAGCAAGACGCCGCACTTCTGCACTAATTTCTTCAAGAGGCTGCCTGCGAGATCAGACCTCATGTTGTGATTACAAGAGGTGTGTGATCATTTGTGTAGGTTGGATGTGTTTATGAGTCCTTTGTGGGAGCAAGCTTGCAAATTATTGTATCCAATGTTTCATATCTTTGAATATTGATAGTGTAATGTCTCACATGGATGGTAATGCGATGAAGATTGATTCGTTGGTGGAGTCGGACTTCTTTGGCAAAGGTTATTTTAGGCTTTGTGATAAGGATTGATTCTATATATATATATATATATATATATATATATATATATATATATTTTCTTAGTTTTTTTTGTTGTTCTCCTCACCTGTTTTTGATGGGTTTTATTTTTGCATTGTAATCTGTTTTATTTTATTTGGTAGAGTGATAATATTCAACTCATTGAATAGGTGTGAAGTAGTTGCCGGTTGTAATGCCCTGATTTGGTAGATTTGTTATAACTAAAATGCATCTTTCATACTTACATAAATAAAGAGTACTTAAGAAAATTAAAAAATCAATAACAAAAGATTCGACGAGTAGCGCACTCATAAACAAGGTTTTTCATCAATTATTTGGAGTTTAAAACATTCACAATTCGTCACATACTAGTGTTTTCTCCGTGTGTTGTACGGCGGCTGTCGACCGATAAATAATGAAATAATGTTATTTGGTTCACAATTAGTGTTACACTTGTCTTCTCATTTTATATTTGAATATTTTTATAGTAGTTATTAAATTTCTAAATAAAATTTGTTCTAACATATTACAAATTTTATAAACTCGGAATGACAGGTGAAAGGCGGGGTGGGACCTTCCAATCTAATAAGAAGCAAATGTTAAGTATTACTAGTATTTCTTGATAAGCTGGATTTTTGCACTTATCTGGAGTTTGTTTTGAAATGATTTTGAATATTTTTTTTAGTGCTTTAAGCCATGTTTTTCTCATATTTCACTTGTTTGGACGAGATTGGTTTTTAGTGTAATTCTATAGGAATTTGGGCTAAAAACTACTCGTGTTGATGAAATCCAGCCCCTAGCCTTGATGGTTCGAGTTGAGGCTCAATTGGGACGAGAAAGTGCCAGAAACATGCACATTGAGAGTGCACTGAGTTAGCATGGACTGTGCTAGGCATTGCGCGACCGGTGCTAAAGATAGAAATCGATGCAAAAAGGTACTGAAGGACTGCACGGATCGTGCAAGGCTTGCACAGATCGTCGGCTTTTCTGCGGATTTCTTTTTTTGGCCCAGTTCGTTTCCATCTCGGACTTGACTATTCCCCAGCTATTTAAGGGTTCTTTTACATGAAAATTATATTAGATTTCACCCTATAGAGAGAGGAGAGATACAATGGAGAAGACGGAGAAGAGACCATCGAGAGATTGAAGAAGCACATCATAGACTAAGTTTTATTTTATGTTTTATTCATTCAAGATTATCATGTTGGCTATTTATTTGTATTTATTTTCTTTGAATTTAGAATACGATATGAGTAGCTAAATTATTAGAGATTCTAGGGTTGTTGAATGTTTATGGATTTTATGATTTGAAGTAATTTATTGTTCCCTTCTATTTCTTATTTATGCATCGTGGATTTATGTTGTCTTGTGTAATTGAATTGATCAGCTTTTACACATGTGTAGTTAATTTGTTATTCACTCGAGAGAGGTTAATAGATTAATGGATTAGGATTGCATAATACAGGTCTGTTAGATCGAGAGATTGGTAGGTGTTGTGAGGAGAATAAATTTGAGGTACTAATTGGAGTTAGATAATAATTCGAGATCGAGAGATAAGAATTATAATCTAATCTACGTTTAGAACTTACTCGAGAGAGAAGGTCTAGATAATTTAGTGATTCTCCTACAAGATTTAGAATTAAATTGGTTTAATAAATTGTCTGAAAATCGAGAAATCCATTTAGCATCAACACCCCAAGATCTGTTTCTTTATCTGTTTATCCAGTTTTCTGTGCTTAATTTATTTATTTTATTTACAGCATTTAGTTAATTAAAATCAATCCTTAAATCGGTTCTCTAAATAAAGTAGAACAATAAAATTGGGTACTTAGCTGCATTACATAAACAGTCTCTATGGATACGACCTTGCTCACCATAGTTTTGCTACATTTACCTCGTACACTTGCGAGTAGTATTTTTAGTGAAATAAAATAACGAACATTTGCACAAATATTTATTATTTTTTTAGATATGCAATATTATGGTTATTTTTTAATTCTACTAGCAGAGAAGAATATGTGTGTTGCACATGTTTTGTCTTCTTTTTTTTTTGCTTAGATAAATTAATATAAATTTTATAATTTTTAAATGTTAAATATTCTACATAGTTCTACAAATTTTATTTTAGGTGATTTACAAATCCAAATTATAATGAGTTACGTACTACAAATCAAACCACAATGTGAAAATATAGAAGAGACTAAATAAATAATGGTATGAAATGAATGGCACATTATATATATATATTATTTTTTAAAATAATAATAATAATATTATGATTGATTGAGAATTAATGAGTTAACAATGATCCAAAAAATGACAAATGTAGAACAAGTAAGTTTGCAACAACTCATGAAAAATCAACACAAATTATCCAACATACTATATATTTTTTATATACTTTAGGTGCCATTATATTAAGTTGTGAATAATTGTCTTAATTCTTGATATCGTAAATAGTTGCAAACACTAATTTGGTTTTCATTAAAAATTTAATCTGACATAATTAAACACCGGGATGATACTCTACCCTTTATTTTTTTGCATGAGGTCTGGAAAGATATTTTGCCTTCCCACATGATCTAATAAAAACAATAGATGATCAATTAGATGTTAAAATACTAAGTCCAATAGTTATTATTATAGTTGTTCTTAACCAATCAGATTAATTTAACTTGGATTTTCAAAATGAAATATTGCTCCATTAGTTTCGATTTTTTTTTTTCCATCAATTTTTTACTATTGTGGTTCGAAATTACTTAAGTAAATAAGATTGATTAATAAAAGAATAGGAAAAGCTTTTACAATATGAGTCAAGTTATTTAGATGATACTTCTCAGAAAAAAAAACAAACAAACAAAAAGTTATATTGATATTAGTGAACTCAAAATAACTCTCCCTTAGGATTGAATATGTTAGTTTTATAACACCTCCATATTTATAAAATAATAATAATAATAATAAACACCTAAAAATGATTTAAACTAAATTAAGAATACATAGAAACATATAACAATCTAATGTAGGTAGGATGTCATATTTTCATTTTGGTTAATATTATTTCATATCCTGTCATTTCGATTTTTCTTTCATTTTTTGATTAAAAATTATAATTTTGATTATCATATTCATTAGTCTTATAATATTATAGGGTACTTTATATTATTTTATAGGAATTGTTGATATAATTCAAAATAAATTATTTATATGGTATGATTCTTGCAAAAACTGCAAAACATTGTGTCAAAAAAAAAAAAAGGTAGAAATTTCAATACGCAGAAGAAGTTGCAGTGCGAAAGTCATTAAAACTACACCAAGGTAATTAGGAAAATACACATGCAAAAAAAAAAAAAAAATTACAATGATACATGTCTTAACTATTATTTTGTACAATTACACATACATAATCACCCTAAATGTTGTCCAAGTGGATTACAATGCGCGTGTTACAATGTTTGAAGATGTTGTAACAATATATGTATGATGATTCATACATGAGTATCTTCAATCAATTATGAGGTAATAGTTATTATAAAAAAATTATTTCTAAACCAATTACTATATTAAGGATCATAATGTAAATTTTAACATTTACAAATTATAATTACAATTTTATTTTCATAGCGGGAAAAATGATTGTCCATTATAGAAAAGCCTAATCTTACAAGTATCAACCAAAATATGGTTTATGATCAAACTCAAGGACATAAAAATATATAAAAGAGAAAATCTGAGCATTGTATCCGGTGCAATCCAAAATAAAAAAATTGCATTAGTTGAAGAGCTTAAGTCAAATCAAAATGGAGAAAAAAATAAAGTAATAAAAAAGACCAAGTAAGCTGCGAATGGAGAAAAATAAACAATCACCCTACAAAAGTTCAAGAAAAGAGAAATAGAAAACTTACAAAAAAAGCTTCAAGAATGATTTGATATAACAAGCGATGACGATCACACATTGGACAAATTTATCTCTAAAATCAAAAAGAAGAAAAAACAAGCTTCCTCACTCATCAAGATCAAACAAGAAAAAAAAATTCAATATAGATTCTCATTTAAAATCATTCAAATATATTAACACTGTGATTATTTATTTCAAATATTACTCTTTTCATCAATAATATTTATTTATGAAATATTATATGTTATAGTTGTTATCTCTATAACATGGCTTGTCTCTTTCTATGTTACATTTAATACTTTCTTTCTTCGACAATTAATTTTAGTAAGGTTAGAACTATGTAACATATTTAACATTTAATAATTATAAAAATTATATTAATTTATCTAAAAATTCTTCGACAATTAATTTTATTAAGGTTAGAACTATGTAGCATATTTAACATTTAATAATTATAAAATTTATATTAATTTATCTAAAAAAAAAGACAAAACACGTGCAATGAGCATATCATTTGCTATATATACCTGCAAAGGAATTGATTTATTCCTTGAATATCGTAACTCTAATTTGAACACCCTGTAAATATTAAAAATTAAATATGCAATTATTATCAAATTAAAAATAATTTGAAATTTGAAATTTAATTTAATATGTTAAATATGTAAATATTAAGTAACCGCGCGGACCATCTAATGACACAATAGGTATCTGTACAATATATTTTTTATTTTATTCAATAAGTGTGATTATGACTTGATCTAAGTTAGTTTATGCTCGTTAGTAATTTAAAAGTTTTTTTTAAATGACTACTGATTGATGCACCTCGACTCCATGGTTAGTAGTTTAAGAGTATTTTATCAATATATATATATCAATATGTTTTGTTTGAAGAATTATTTTTTAACATGCATTATTTTATCTCGTTTAAACTCATTTACAATCATATAATTTGAAAACAATTTAATAAATTTAACATACATACCTTGTTATTTAGATATAACATCGTTTGCACTAATAATTCTTGATAGTGGGAAAACATTATCAAGATCTATGTTGGGAACTGAAACACATTTTTAAGTATAAAATTAAACAAATAATTTAAATATATAAATATTTTTACATTAAAAATAAATTTTATTATTACAATGTAATAAATATAGGAAATGCCATTATAGGCGATAGATTTTGTGGCAGTAATCTTTTTAATATTTTGATGTCAACCTGTATCGAAATGTTTTATTATGTGTCTCTCGTCGAAATGAGCATGGACTATGTTTAGTGTCTAATTGTATTGTTTTATTATATTAATTTCATTGTGTTTAGTAATTTATTTTCTAGATTTTTATGTTGTTATGTATTGATTTTATGTGTTTAATTATATTTTTGCTCTAATGGTAGATTTTGCCAAGTTGTGCAAGGACTTGAGCTTTTAATTATAAAAGCAGGAATTTTACGGCAATTAGGTGGCAAGTGGAAAAGTCAGAAAATTGAGCTCGATTGGCTAAATGAAGGTTCAAAAATAATGAAGAAAAAGTAAGGTGGATTTGCACTGGATTGCACTCGAAGTGGACCACAGAGCGAGAAGACCCGGCCCGGCCTGTCCGTCCCGTGGCCCAACCACCGCCGCCGCCGTGACAAGGGGCCGCCGAGGTGCCCAAGGCCACTCAGCCTTTGGGTGCCCGCCGGCGCTGCACCCCGCCGCGGCACCCCTCTCCAAAGCGCCCGTCGGCGCATGCACCACGCCGACGCGTGGGGTGCTCTTCTCCCTCTCCGGTCCAGTTTTTCATCCCGTTTTCATCTGTAATCCCACTCCATTCCACCCCTCTCTTCCCAAGTTGAATTATTTAAATCCATATAAGGACTTTTGAGCCATTTTTAGTTAGTAGGAATTATAGGCTATCATCTCCCTAATCTTATAGGTTTGGACTTTTTGGCTCCTCAAATCCCCTCAAAATCTTCACATTAATTGTTCCCTTACCATCAACCTCCCATCACCTTTCCTCTCTCTTCAACTTGCACACACCTCTCTCTCCCCCTCTCGTTGATATTTGGAGGAAAAATGGGGACAATCATCACTCTTCATTATCATTCATCATTCACTCCATTCAACACACCATCTTCTCCACTTCTCCATCTCCATTTTCTCTATACCCATACCACTTTCACCACCATTTTTACCATCTTTCACCACCATCTAAGAGAAGAGGAGAAAGGAAAGACAAGAGGGAACAAAGCCAAGAAAGAAGAAGAAGAGACGAGAAGAAATCCGACTTCGAGCCGTCCGCGGAAGCTAGGCTCGTTAGGAGGATCACCTTTTGGTATTTTCTTTCTATTTCTTGGATGATTTGTGGGGGTTTGTCCCAAACTATTGAAGGATCTTGAATATTGTAGAAGTTTATGTTATTTCCATTTGATTATGAGATGACTTCCTTTTATAATATTTATATTGCTTTGATGATGTTGATGGGCTAATTTATCTATTAGGGGGCAGATGATCGATTTGGTTTTTGCTCCATGCTTGTTATTGTTGGTTGTTGTTGTTGGAATTGCACTTATTATGTTAGATTGATTGATCACTACATGAGTATTGTTAGGATTTAGATAAGACCGGAAGGAGAATTGAAATCCCGAAATTGGTTCCTTCAACGTTAGGTGAATGGGTTTTCTAAGCCTAATATGTTAATCTTGCTCATTTGGTATAGCTAAAAAGGGCTTAATTGATAAACGGTGACAGTAATTGATATTAAGCCTTTTGAGAGGGTCTATTTGATGGGTGATTTTAATATAACTAAGTTGAACCGAGCATAGAGATAAACCATTGAGAAAATCTATGCCCTAATACCTTTATCATTCTATTTTCCTCAATCTTGATTTTATTGTTGTCATTTGCATTATCTTGTTTACTTGCATATTTCAATTCTTACTGTTAAATCATCATAAATCCCATGTTTAGAATGTTTAGGATTTATTTTAGTTGTTTAAACATGTTGCATGCCTAGCCTAAAAGACAATTTCTCACACGAAGTCTTCCTTGTGAGATCGACTCGGGTTAGCTCATCGCGTCTACAATTGACCCCGTCCGATTGCGAGTATGGTCCCAAGTAGTTTGTCGTGTTAAGTCGAAATGGGAAATATAAATTCAAATTTGGACCCAACAAATTTTGGCGCCGTTGCCGGGGAATGGCTTTAAGTTATTGTCTTTTTGGTGCTATAATTGCTTTTGTGTGTTTTGAAATCGTGAAATTATCTTTGTTGAAGTGTTTGTGATTTTGTGATTGTTTTGTTTAATTTTGCTTTTGTGTTTATTTTCTTGTGTTTGGCTTTCATATCTCTTTCCACAAGTTACGTGTGATCTCCGTTTTGTTTGTGGTTGTGTATGCTAGGGAGACGAAGCCTCAACCAGAGACTAGCCTCCGTATTTGACAACATCCATCGACCAAGAAGATTCAACGTGTTCGAGTGGGAAGAAGAGATGGATGCTAACCCCCTCAACAACCCCGATAATGCCAATGCCAATGCAGCTAGGAATATGAGAGATTTTGCTCGTCCCTTGATTGAGGCGTCGACTTCTTGCATAGTTCTTGGTGAAGCCGCAAGGAACTATGAGTTGAAGAACATTCATTTTAGCCAACTTCCCTCCTTCTATGGGATGCCGGTCGAAGATGCTTTGAACTTCATCTGTGAGTTCTATGCTTTTGTTCAAATCATTCCTCTACAAGGTTTGAACGAAGATCAATTGAAGATGAGGTGTTTCCCATACACCTTGAAAGATCGAGCCAAGACGTGGTTCATGTCACTACCGGCCAACTCATTGGCCAATTGGAATGCCGTCTATGAGAAGTTCATGGCCAAGTACTACTCAAATCAAAAGACCCAAGACTTGAGAGCTCAAATTGTTACCTTTGCCCAATCTCCGGGTGAAGCATTTCATAAAGCTTGGGATCGATTTCGAGGTCTCTAACAACAATGCCCTCACCACCATCTCGCACCTGAGTTGCTCAATCAATTCTTCTACGACGTGCTATCTCAAAATTTTCAATACATGGTGGATAATTCTTCGAGAGGAGACATTGGAGGCCGCACCACCGAAGAAGTATCCAATATCTATGAGACGATGCCACGACTTCTCAACAAAAGAGTGTAGGGAGAAGAGAGCTTCCGTTAATGAAGCCAACCCTAGTTATGATGTGACAAACTAACTTGCTGAGTTGACAAGGCAAGTAGAGATGCTTCGAACCTCTGAGAGACCACCCCAACAAGCGATGACCGTTGAGACTTGTGGGATTTGTGGAGAGTATGGCCATGGGGCCAACTTGTGTCAAAAGTCGATCGAGCCGGAATTAAGTGAAGAAGCTCATTTCCATGTGATGAGGACATCCGTAGCAATGAGGAACTCAATCCGGAGCTGCAATTCAAAGGCCCCGTCACAAGACTACGAGCTAAGAAGTTACAAGATTATTTGCAAGCAACAATTCACAAGAAGCTCGAAGATGAAGACGGCGTGCGAAGTAGCTCGAAGATGATGACCTTGTTGATATTTGAAGATGGAGATCAAGACATAGAGTGCAATACTTAAAGAAGTGCACGTGTGCATGTGTGCGTGTGTTGAAGAGCCCACGGCCAAGCTTGAAGAGGCCCAAGTTGATCGGCCCTTGATGATCCAATTAAGGGAATTGATTTAATTTAGACTATAGTCCAAGTCAGATTTTTATTTAATTATTTGGATAATTTTCGGTCACTTGAGTCCTAGGTTGACTAGGTTTTATTTAAGGCACAATTCTACCTTGAATAGAATTCTAATTTAGGAAGTTTCCTAGTCTAGTTCTAGTTTGATTTTTAGTCATAATTTTCGGCCCTTAGGATTTTCGGCCCTTGCTCTTATAAATAGAGCCTCATTGTGACATTTATACTTTAGACTATATTTGATTAATTAAGCTTTACTTTCAATATCGTCTCAACCCCATTAAATCTTTGTGAGTTTAGATTTTAAATTCATACTCTTAGAACTAGCAATTCTAGGTTTTACAAAGGGAATTCGCCGTCCACGTTCGAGGGATCATCGGAAACTCGCTACTTGAAGATCAACTTAAAGAATTTGGCCTTGCGTACATTTGAGATTCAAGGCAACTTTCGGGTTGTGATTCGCATCTACAACACACCATCCATCAACGCCGTTCGACGTCACTCACCTTCATCAACGTACGTTCCAAGTTCAGCCCGTTCAAGTTCAACATCATCATCGTTCAATTTAATCCGTAAGTCCATTACAACTCTATCACATCCTATCTACCCTAGCCCTTCTACACCTATACATCACCATCGAAATTCCTCCACCTTTGTCGTTATAATTACCGTCCAAAACGGCCCTACATATTTAGATTTTGTGTTAGTTTTGTGTGTCATAGTCTAGGTATTTTAGTTTTATCTTAGTCGTCTAGATATTTGAGTATCGTTCCCTTACATCACCGATGTAGTTTCTTTCCTTAGCTTCCACTTATTTGTGTCGTGTCGTGTCCCATAGGTCCCGGGTCACATCATAAATTGGTATCAAGAGCCACGTCAGTTTATATCGTTTGTGGTTCCATACTCGTTTATTTGTTTTTAAATTTTATCGAGTTGTAATTTCTTTTCCGTATCATTCATAGTTCAAAAAAAAAACAAAGGATCGTATTAAAAAACGAGAGAGAGAAAGAACGATAAAAAAAATCGGACAAAAAAAAGAGATCCGAAAATTCAAAAAAAAAAAAAACAAAAAAAAAGAAGAATATTCATTGTTTCCTTTTGTGTTTCTTTATTTTTGGTACCTTTCTTTTGGCACAAGTCCATAGTTGGTTATTTCCTTTTAGATTCTATTTTCTTTTTGGAAATTTCCTTCCAAGTTTGTTTTATTTTTGGTAACTTCCTTGGTGTCATATTTTATTTTTGGTACTTTCTTTCTAGATTCTAGGCTAATTAAGGTATTTAGATTGTGTCACATAGATTGATACATATCCAAATCACCCAATTACCTTATTTAATTCTTCTTTCCTTATCCTTTTCTATTTCTTTCCTTTTCCTACCTAGATTTATTTTTGGATTTCCTAATCTAATTGGGACTTCATTAATTGATCTACTTCTTTCCTTCTCTCTACAATACTCGACCACCACCCCCATTCTATACACAAGATCGGCAGCCCCCTTACACACCCATACTCGTTACATACACACCAAATTCATCATTGTTCCGAGAGTAGCATACCCGTCCATCCCAGTGCAGAAGAACTGATTCCCACATAGTCATATACACGATTTTTCACACACTGTGCACCCATATATTGAGTGATACACGAGTGGTAAAATCAAGAGAGAAAACAAACGAGTGACGTGAGATTGTGAGGTTCTACCTTGTTTTTCTTTACGTTTGTTCGTTTTGTAGGTGTCATGAAGAAAGGTACCCGCTCCGAGTCATCCTTGACTCCACCCGTCGACCCTCAGTCGACCACTCCACCTTTGGACCTGTCCTGAGATCCGCCCAAAGCACCCATGGAGTCTTCTTCGGCTCCACCTCTACCGTGGGATCCTAAGTACCACTGTGAAGCGCTTTCAAAGCACTTCTAGAGACAGCACCAAGCACTATCCGACAAGATTGATGATTTAGTACATGCATTTGAACGCACTAAGACTACTCCGACCATTACCCAAGTTGTTCGAGGTCAAGCTCGACGCAATGAGCGTCAAAATGAGCCTGAAGAGGAGTACTTTGATGAAAATACCGATGTCGGATATGATACACAGATTGTGGACGCCGTCAAAGGTGTGGGAATTACAATGATGACTACGGAGAAGATCGAATGCTTAACAACATCAAAATAAGCATTCCTGAGTTTGAAGGCCTTCACGACCCCGATATCTATCTAGATTGGGAACGTAAGGTAGAGAAGATTTTCGACTGCTATGACTTTACAGAAGCCAAAAAGGTACAGTTAGCATGTTTGGAGTTTAGAGGCTACGCAACCACTTGGTGGGAGATGCAGCAAGAGAGGAGGCGTAGAAATCAGAATCCACTGATTGATACTTGGGAAGAAATGAAGGGATTGATGCGAGGACGCTTCATTCCAGTCCACTATGAGAGAGAGCTTGAGAAGAAGCTCAACCGGATCAAACAAGACACCCGTTCGATTGAAGAATATCACAAAGAGTTGGAGACTGCCTTGAACCGAGTCGGGAAGGAGGAGACCTTAAATGCTACCATCATTAGGTACATTGAAGGCATGAATCCCGATATTCAATGTGAAGTCGAGCTCAAAGACTTCACCAGTGTAGAGAGGATGGTGCAGTACGCATCGATTGTGGAAAAGCAGCTGAGAGAGGGTCGTCGTCGATAACACCATAGTGCAGCCCCTACACGGCCCTCTTGGCACAAAGGTACACATTCCACATCACCTTCTACACCTTTTTCTGAGTCCACACAACCCCGAGGCCAGTTCGGACCTCCTGAACGGCGTTTCGACCGTTCTACACCGCAGTCCAGCCGTAGACCCGAGTCTACACCAGCGCCGCCCCCATGACCTTCTTTCCAATGGCCTAATCAGTCCAACGTACTGCCGAATGCAGCCCCTAGTCGAGCCTGTGACATCCAATGTGACAAATGCCAAGGTTGGGGCCATTTTCAGAATCAGTGCCCAAACTGACGTGTTCTGTTCCTCAATGAACAGAATGGACTTAAATCAGCCAGTGAAGACGAAGAGGAGCCCCAGGATGCCGCCCCAGTTTTCGTCGACACCCCAGAAGTCGAGATCGAAGATGAGGAACCCGAGTTACCTCATGTCAGTCTAGTCTCAATCCGTAGTCTGAACATCAATCATGAAGATGAAGAGCAATCTCAGCGTGAGAACATCTTTTACACTCGAGTTGCTATCAAAGATCAGACTTGTGCGATGATTATAGATAGTGTGAGCGTGATCAATGCAATCAGTCAATATGCTGTTGATAAGCTCGCCCTCACCACAACAAAGCATCCGAAGCCTACAAGCTGCAGTGGCTTACAGATCGCGGTTCTATTCGAGTTACAGGTCAGGTTCATGTATCTTTTACTAAAGGTCGTTATTCTGACACTGTTTTGTGTGATGTTATTCCTATGGAAACAGCCCACATACTTTTAGGGAGACCGTGGCAATTCGACAGAAAAGCAGTTCATGATGGATTGGCGAACACTTACTCGATTACTCGAGATGGCCGAACCACCATACTAAAGCCACTAACTCCTAAAGTTGTTGCAGAGGATCAAGAGAGGATGCAAGAAATATTTAAGCAGGAACGGGCGAAAACAGCCGCAACCGCCGTCCGATCCGCCGCTGTGAACGGCAACCATTCGGTCGTGACTTCACCGCCGACCCTTTCTCCAAATTAGGCCAATACAGCCCATTTGATGCCTTCTAATGATTCCTTGGTTCGTGGAAAGGCATCCGGATCAGCCCCTAAAGCAGAGCAAAATCGGTCCTTGTTCATCTCAGTTAAAGGCGTAGAAAAAGCACTGAAAGCAGGTTTACCTTTTGTACTTTTATCTTATAAGGATAGTGCTACTAATGGTGTTTCTTTGCCTTGTGATGTGCAGCCACTTATGGAGGAGTTCACGGATGTGTTCCCAGAAGAGATTCCAAGTGGATTACCTCCAGTTCGTGGGATCGAGCACCAGATCGACTTCGTGCCCGGCGCCGTCTTGCCCAACCGACCGGCGTACCGCACTTCGCCCGAGGAGACGAAGGAGATCGATCGTCAAGTGAAGGAGCTGTTGGAGAAGAAGCAAATCCGAGAGTCGATGAGCCCTTGTGCAGTTCCAGTCATCCTAGTGCCAAAGAAGAACAACGAATGGAGGATGTGCATGGATTATCACGCCATCAACAAAATAACGGTTAAGTACAGATTTCCTATCCCTAGACTTGATGATATGATAGATGAATTAAGTGGTTCTAATGTGTTTTCTAAGATAGATTTGAGATCTGGTTATTTTCAAGTTAGAATGCATGAAGGGGATGAATGGAAAACTGCGTTTATAACAAAGCATGGTCTATGTGAGTGGTTAGTTATGCCTTTTGGTCTCACTAATGCACCGAGCACTTTTATGAGATTAATGAACCATGTTTTGCGTGATGTGATTGGTAAATTTGTGGTTGTATACTTTGATGATATTCTGATTTACAGTCACAGTGCACAGGTGCACATAGATCACCTTAGGCGTGTTTTCTGTCTTCTGCATGATGCAAAGTTGTATGGAAATTTGTCTAAGTGTTCTTTTTGAATAGATGAAGTCATTTTTCTAGGCTTTGTCCTCAGTTCACGAGGTATTGAGGTTGACCGTTCCAAAATCAAAGCGATTGAGGAATGGCCAACACCGAAAAACGCCTCAGAGGTTCGATCCTTTCATGGATTGGCCGGGTTTTACCGTCGTTTTGTACGAGATTTCTCCAGTATAGCCGCCCCTCTTACTGAGCTAAGTAAGAAGGACCGAAAATTTGAGTGGGGTAAGCAACAAGAGCATGCGTTTAATACTTTGAAATCATTGTTATGTTCTGCTCCTGTTCTTCATTTACCTGATTTTACTAAGACTTTTGAGATCGAGTGTGATGCTTCGGGCATAGGTATTGGTGCAGATTTGATGCAGGATCGCAAGGCCCGTCGCCTACTTCAGTGAGAAGTTAAGTGGCGCCAGTTTGAGGTATTCGACGTACGATAAAGAGCTCTACGCTTTGAAGCGTGCGTTAGACACATGGCAACATTATCTTTGGCCCAAGGAGTTCGTGATTCACACTGATCATGAAAGTTTAAAGCAACTCAAAGGACAGCAAAATCTGAACGAAAGACATGCAAGATGGGTAGAATTCATCTAATCCTTTCCATATGTGATCAAGTACAAAAAGGACGAGGAGAATGTCGTAGCCGACGTGTTGTCTAGAAGGTACGCTCTTTTGAACTTAATGCATGCTAAGATGCTATGTTTTTGAGTCCATTAAATCATTTTAGAGTCCTATTATAATTAGGAGAATCATTAAATTAACAAAGTCAATTTAATCACTTATTTTATTGGAGTTATTTGACACATAATAGAATTTGGCCTTTGATTAATGTTTTAATTTTTTTTCTTAAAATAACAAAATATATATGTTTCTTCAGCAAGATAATTTTTTATTCTTTAAACTAATGAAATAACTTTGTTATTATTTGGGATAATTTTGTATAATAGACTTCAATTGTATCAAAACTACTGAAATAAATATAATATATTATATATTGCAAATAATTATCCATAAATAATTTAATATAGATATATTGTATTACTTTTTTATCCTTAAATTAACTGTAGATTATGGATAGAATAGACAAATCATATTTTGTAAGAAATCATCCACACTTTTTATATAGGTATAGATATATTGTTTTAATTTTTAAAAATTAATAAAATGATATGAACATGCATTATTTAATTAGATAAGAAGATTAATTTTGTGTAGTTATGATAAAGAGAAAATTTCACTTTTGGTCCCATAGGACACGCCCCTCTCCCCTTTTGGTCCCAGAGCTGTCTGTTTTGGTCCCAATTTTTTTTTTACTGCCAATTTTAGTCCTTCCGTGACAGAAAACGTTAAAATTACTGTCAATTTTGGTCCCATAGGATTCAAACTATCAATTTTGGTCCCATAGGAATATAAATCCTAAAATGTAATCAGCTATGAACGATTTTTGAGCCGAAAAATTGATCAAATGTTAGATTTGTAAATAGGGGGTACTTTTTATTATTATTTTTTAATTGGGTTATTTAAAAAAATACTACAATAAAAACACGATTTAACAACGGATTATAAACTACAATAAAAACGCGATTTAACAACGGATTATAATTCGTTTTAAAATACAGACACATTAACAACGGATTAAGATCAAGATATTTAATAACATATTTTTTTATCTCTAACTTAACAAAGAACACACGTCGTATTTTAATTATAATTTTTTATTTTTTTATGTTAACGACACAATAACGACATATTTTTTATAATATTATATATATATATATATATATTATTTTGCAATTACTAATTAATTACAAATATAAATTTTTTATTTATTTTACATGATAATTTTTAATTTTTTTTAATGTTATTAATTTTTTAATTACTATATAATTACGAATTTGAAATCAATCTTTTTAATATTATTGATTTTTTATTTATTTTACATTTTACAATTTATTTTATTTTTAATGTTTTAATAATATATATTATTTTTTAATATTATATATTTTTCAATTACTAATTAATTACGAATATAAAATTTTTAATATTTTTATTTATTTTACTTTATGATTGTTAAAGTTTTTTTAATATTATTAATTTTTTAATTACTAATTAATTATGAATTTGAAATTAACTTGTTTAATATTATTAATGTTTTATTTATTTTACATTTTTGATATTATATATATTTTTTATTTTTCAATTACTAATTAATTATGAGTATAAATTTTTATTAGTTTTACTTTACGATTTTTAAAATTTTATATTAATTTATATATATTTTTATTATTTTATATTATTTTTAATATTTTGGGCTTGATTTGTCTCGTTTCCATCGCTAAAATGTGAATTTTTTGTAGTGAAAGTTCAAAATGTAGGTATGAAAGTATAATTTTTTCCTAGATTTTTTACTTTACATTTTACAAGAATTTAATTATGAAATAATCAACCATAATAATGAATTATTAATTGAAAATTAAAATTAAATATTAAAAATAATTATAAACGCTAATTAGATGTGGTGAACGCATATAAACAATATTGTAAAATTAAACTAAATAAAAAAATTACGTGTATTTTGGGGTGTAAACGAGCCGAGTATCTTCTTCATCGAACTCGAGCTCGACAGAAAATTAAACTAAATAAAAAAATGGCTTTCTTTTGATTTAGTAGTTGTAATTTGATGATTTGGTGACAATACACAGGATAATTACTAAAAAAATAAGATGATGATAGTTTGAATCCTATGGGACTAAAAATGATAGTTTGAATCCTATGGGACTAAAAGTGAGCGAATTTTTAACAGCTTTAACGGCCGTTTAAAACTCTGGGACTAAAAGTGATAGTTTGAATCCTATGGGACTAAAAGTGAGCGAATTTTTAAAAAAAGGACCAAAACAGACAGCTCTGGGACCAAAAGGGGAGAGGGGCGTGTCCTATGGGACCAAAAGTGAAATTTTCTCTTACGATAAGCAAAAAGAAAATTAAAGTTTAGTAAGTAAATGGAAATCCATGTTAGAAAAATCGAACTTGAATATTTCAAATGAAACGATTTTATAAAAAATAATGTATAATTATCCACGATTAAAGAACATTTGATTTTTTTTGAATATATGACAAGTATAAAAAAATATAAAGATTTAATTATTTTAAATTATGAAATTGAAATAGAAAAATAATAAATGATTGCAAATTATGTTATACTAATATGTTGTTGTTGTTGTTGTTGTTGTTGTTGTTGTTGTTGTTATAATAGTGCAATACAAATGAAAATTACTTTTTCACGCGATAAATGTAGAGTACTACAAATCCTCCACCTATCCATAAAAAAATAAAATAAAAAATGTTACAAATATCAAATTTTCAAGTACAAAAATAATAAATAAGATCGCAAAAATTTATTAAAATACAATGGTTGTACTTGCAATCTAAACCGTTGTGGAAAATGTGAAAAGAAGAAGAAGAAGAAGAAGAAGAAGAAGAAGAAGAAGAAGAAGAAGAAAATTTACAACAATATACATCATAGTTGTTGTCTATTATCTAAAAACTTGTCTAAGACATTATTATTAAATGGTGTGATAGACAACAGTTTATACCAGAACCCTTGTCGATCACATGATTTTACCTATATATGTATAGATAGATAATTCCAAAAAATATGACTAACAAAATTAATTTTACAACAATAATTCAATGTTTGATGAATATGAACAAAAAATAAAGATTATATTTTAAATAGTTTATTTTGCATCAACAGATATTTATTTTTTAGGATAAATTTATTGAAAATACATGATTACAAAAGAAAACGTAAATAATTTTTAAATAGTAATTTCTAACTCGATCATCTGACATAAATAAATAGTATTAAATAAATTATTCATCTTTCCACCACATTTTTTAAGGGTTAATTGATAAATAAATCACTACGTTTATACCTTTTTACAAATTAGACACCACGTTTAAATCTAGTCAATTATAACACCACGTTTTAATTTGATTGTGATTAAACATCCTCAATTTTTCAGCCAGTTAAGTATGACATATTTGGTCTAAAAAATCATGTTGGTAGCCACATCAATACACACATGTAACATATGACGTTGATTTTATGAGTTTTCTCAATATATTTTCTATTTTAGAAATAAATAAGTATATAAAACATGATTTTTTTCAATAAAAAAATAAGAGAAAGTAACAAAAATGTCGTCATTTTTTACACGTGTGTATTGACATGGCTGCCAACATGATTCTTAGACCAAATACGTCATATTTAACTCACTGAAAAAATTAGGGATCTTTAATCACATACAAATTAAAATGTGGTGTTGCAATTGACTAGATTTAAACGTGGTGTCTAATTTACAAAAGGATGGAAACGTGGTGATTTATTTGGCAATTAACTCTTTTTTAATGAAAGGTAATAATTTGGAATTTTTTGTAAAGCACTTTAAGAATAAAGAGAGAAAGATTCAACTTATGCTGCAAAGGTAATTTTCGAAAGGGCTGGACTTCCCTGCACCAGATGCAAATACCACTATATCAGACGGGCCGGCCCAATACAATTCGGATCCAGCCCAATAGAATGCAGACCTAGCCCTAATCTAAAAAAAAACTTTGCAACTCAAGCCTAAAAGAAAAAATCATAACCAAAGCTCAACATCGACTAGCATCTCTTGCGATCGCGGAGGCCGTCATCGCTGCCGTGAACCTTGGCATCATTGCCGCCGTCAACCTTCACACCGACTTTAAATATCACATCGTTTCCGTCGGTTAGGGTTTGCGACCACCGCAAAGAGTGAGTCGACGCCACCATTAAGGAATCACGAAGCTAAAGTCGATCAAAATTTTAGCTGAAAAACTGAATTGGATCTGGATTCATCCAAATTGAGGTAAAATCAACTATGATAACATCATTGGAGGTACTTTTATAGAATTTGAGTTGAAATTCTGATTTTTTATTTTTATAAAAAAAATGGATGAACAAGCTATAATCATAGATGAAAATTCTACGGATGAGCATGAAGATTGTATTGCTGAAAAGGAGAACAATAAATAAATCTTAATTTTTATTTTAAAACTTCATATGCGAAAATTTGTTTAGTACCGAATCTGATTTTTTTCATTTTAGATGCTATTGTGGCAGATAATGAATTAGATATAGTTATTCTTGACATATCTGAGGATGAGCATCATGAATATACTGACGAAAATAAGCACAACATTATATTGATTGAAGCAGGTCATATATCTAATTTTATGTATTTCAAGACTTCTACATACTGTGGTACTTTGTTTTATACCCATTGTTACTTTTTTGTTATACAGTGAATACATTTGATGCCAGTGGTTCTCTAATTAATTTCAAGAGAGAGAGTTTTGAAGAGATGTATCAATTATACTATCTACATGCTCAGGAAGTTGGATTTAGTGTCAGGAAAAATACTCAAAGGCGCAATAGTACTGGTGCTGTGATAGAGAAATATTATGTTTGTTCCAGTGAAGGAGTTAAAAATATTACAGAAATTGTTCCTTTGAGCAATCAAGAAAAAAAGTAGATACGGAGAAGAAATATTACACGAACAAATTGTAAAGCATCATTGAAGGTAAAGAGAGGCCAAGATGGATTGCTTGAAGTCATTGAACATGTTCAAGAATATAACCACGAGGTTTCCAAGAAAGAATGGAGTCACAGACAGATATCAAAGATCAATTACAGATGACAAAGTTGTTCGTATTGAAGACATGATCTCTTCAGGCATAAGAGCAAGTGACTTATATCGATATATGGCAAAAGAAGCAGGGGGAGAGCATTTGGTTGGTCATATGATGAAGGATCACTTGAATTTTGTAAACAGGATGAAGATGAGTACGATTGAAGTGGGGGATACATATAATTTCATTGACATGTTAGCTCAGGATGCCACTGAAGATGAACACTTTTTTTATAGATTTAAGTTGGATAGTGATGGAAGACTATCCAATGTTTTCTGGAGAGACTCGATGATGTCTGAAGATTATGACTTGTATGGTAACGTGGTTGTCTTTGACACAACCTATAGAACCACAAATACAACATGATTTGCGCCCCCTTTGTTGGACTTAATAACCATAAGAAGAATGTCATGTTTGGGTGTACATTCTTAACGGACGAGAAGATTGATATATTTCAATGGTTGTTTGAAGTTTTCAAGAAATTGATCAAGCAGAAATGTCCTCTGACAATATTCACCGATCACGATCTTGCAATTACAAATGCACTGTCAAAGGTATACCTGTTACTCTTTCTGAGATACTTTTCTTATTAGTACATGATACCTGTTGGGCAAAGTATTAAATTTTTAGAATGATGCTCAGGTCTTTCCAGATGCAAGACACCGACTGTGCATATGGCATTTGTACCAGAATGCCGTAAGCCGTTTTGGGAGACTGAAAAGCAACAAGGCCTTCAATGATGCTTTTCAGAGATGTTTAACTGGATGTGTTGAAAAAGAAGAATTTGAGCGATGTTGGGCATCAATGGTGTCAGTTCATGATTTGGAAGGCAATAGTTGGTTTGCACGACTTTATGACTTGAGAGAAAAATGGTGCACCGCGTACAATAAGGACTACTTCTCAGTTGGAATTCTTTCTTCCCAACAGAGTGAGAGTACGAACAATGTAATCGGATTCAAAGCAAGCAAGGATACAAATTTGCACGAGTTCTACATAATTTTTAAGAAAACAGTCCAACGATGGAGAAGTCGAGAACAAGCAGATGAATTCGAATGCTCAAGAGTGATACCAACCTCGCTTATACCCCTGATAGGAATACTCAAACATGCTTCTGAGGTATACACACTATCTGTGTTCACTGGTTTTGAGGATGAGCTATTGAAATCTATATCGTCAACTGTTAATGGGTTGGGTGAAGAATTTGAAGTTAGAGTGTATGATGTTCAAAATCATGATGATAGCTCTGCTCATAGGGTGAATTTTTTCCATGGGCAAAATTTCATAAGCTGCAAATGTAGAAGATTTGAGGAGTATGGGTTATTGTGTTCTCATAGCTTGAGAATATTGGATAGAAATTCAGTGCAGCAAATACCCTTTCGTTATATTATCAAAAGATAGACCAAATATGTGAAAAAGGACTTGTGGGATAAAGTTGCAAATTCAGGTGATCAGGTTGCAGAGACGATCACTTCCAATAATTGGAGGCATAAGATGGCAAGGCAGTACTACAATGTACTTATCAAGGCTCAAGAAAGTGAAGATGTCAGAATGATTATAGAAGAGGGATCTAATAAGATATTTGAGGTTGTTGAAGAATTGAATATAACGGAAACATTGATACAGGACACCGATGTCTCCTCATCATGCATGACTGTCCTTGATCCTCCCAAAACAACAACCAAGGGGAGAAAAAAGAGAATTAAAGGACAACTTGAGAAAGGCAGAAAGAAGAAGACAATTGACACAGCAAATTCAATTCAGTTGGATGAGTTTGGATCCAAAACTCCCAACCCTCGATTGTTTTAGATTAATCTTAGGTTGGTACATGTCTTTATCGTACTTGGTACTTTTTTTCTTCCCACATGGTACTTTTTTTTGTATCAGACTCATGTTTTTCTTTACTTTGAAATTCTTGAAATGATGATTGTTTTAGATTAATCTAAAGTTGATACCTGTCTTTATTGAACTTGATACTTTTTTTCTTACCACATGGTGCGTTTTCTTGTATCAACTCATGTTTTGCTTTAATTAGATTTTTTATCGTAGTTGATACTTTTTTTCTTACCACATGGTACTTTTTATTGTATCAAACTCATTTTTTGCTTTAATTATATTTTTTTCCCACATACAAGGATTTGTTGATCATTAATTTATGATAGTTTCATTTAATTCTTTAAAAAAACACATACAACATAAAAAGACTACAAAAAACATAAAATGGTACTCTTTCATTTATCACGTGGTACGTTTATGCTCTGTACGTTATATTATTATTATATCTAAATAAGAACCAGGTTTCTTTAAAATCAGGTTATGAATGATCATTAAATAACTAATTTACAACTAAAGTTAAAGCAAAAATATTTCTAAAACATACGATAATTTTTTGTTGAGCATATAGTGTGGACAAAGTTACATGTTCATTGGTACCTCATTTCACATTAGGTGATACTTTTTATATGTTTAACATAATATGAGCAAAAAAATACAATAAACTGTAGCATAAAGAAAGATCATTTTCTACTGATCAAAAAACATACACAAACTATATAATAACATAATTCTTAAAACATTCCAGACATCCAATCTATTCATCATATCTAAAACCGTGAACAATGTATCCAAGCGATTGTATTCTCAAACAGTTACATAAACCAGAGTATTTTGATATCAAACACAGATCACCCTTAACGATAACATCAAAGTATCTGTCATCCCACAACATCCCACCAAAATAATATCATTCAATCACAAATATAATCATTTCTTCTTCTTGTTCATGAAGTCCAGCACAGATTGGTGAACTTGAAACCGCATGTCGTTCGTCCCTGAAAGTAAAATCCGAGCACAATACAATGTCCGTAACTTTCTTCTACCACATGATTGCAAAAAGAAAGTTCAAACATTTCAATTAAGCAAAAAACATGAAGTAGAAAAGAAAAAAAATAATTGAACGAGTCGAACCTTCATCAAATCGTTGCACTCGTACAGTTTGCCTTCGAAATTTTGCATCTGATTCATCACAAAAACCCACAATCAAAATTACTTGAAGTCTTTTGCCACTCTAGATCAACGTTTACTAAAGCAAAAGACTTCAATTCCAATCCTTGAGGATGACCAACCTCTTCCAGAAAATCAGCAAGCTCTGCATGCTACACCAAGAAAATCAAAATTGATATCATGTCAACACCAATAAAATTAACAGGACAACAAAATAAACAAAAAGAGCAACATATAATGCTTACCAACAAACTTGTCAGCTTCCAAAATAAAGAATCTGAACCAGAAAAACACTTCAAATTGTCTAGAAAATGAATCAATCTTTGTCGGAAATCAATCACCACCACGAAAAAATGATCAGAAGAATGCACCGGGAAGTACATCAGTTCAGCAGTCTTTACTCCATTGAAAGACCCCATCAACTGCAAACTGAAACTCCAACTCCCCCTTAAACCTTTCCTCTTAGCTTCAACAAGATTCACCATCTCCTCTTTATCTGACTTCCCGCATTCCAACTCATGCCGAAGCCTCAACAAATCACCTAGAAACAACTGATATGCAAAAAGAGAAAAAAAATTAAAAAATAAAAACAAACGCATACATGTGCACGCAAAGACCAAGCAAATAATGAAAAAAAATTGCTTTATAAACTTACTGAACATTGGCCAGTGAAGTACACCTTCAACCGATCCCTGTTAGCAATAATGGCATTGTGTTTCTCCAATTGATCTAGCAACAATGCCCATTCATCAATGACATTTATATGGATATATGAGCTGTCTTGCAAGGATTGTATGACCGAGAAGGACAAGAAGAAACTGGCCCAACATGAGAAGACAATTGAACTGCAAAAACAAGTTATAAATATTAAAAGATCACTCTGTAATGAACAAAATACACAAAACGAACAATAAACATAACTTACGCGATTCCTCCACGGTGATTATGAAAAACATAATTAACAACATGCTTCTCTTTTGCGGTGAGTTTCTTCAAATACCTTTCATTCTTTTTCAAAAATGCAGACCTGGACCCAACTTTCTCATCGACTTCCCATTCATTATTTGCAACAAACCACGGGTCAATAGGATCAATATCAAGATTCTGCGTCTCATTTGGACTAACAGACTTGAAAACTTCATCAACAAAAGTAACATCTACATCATCAAAATAGAATAATAAATACATACATAGAAATAAATGCCAAATAAAAATAAAAACTCTAAAAATTACAATTATCATCATCTCGCAAAAATTCTTTCTTCCCATCATCTGAAACTACAGCATTTCAAACCCATTACTTCACAAAACATGCATGATTAACAAATATATATATATATATATATATATATATTTCTTTAAAACATTTCAATAAAACAAATATATAAAATAATGGGTCAATATTTTTTAGCCACTTAGAACTTTAAAAAACTTATTTTAGCCACCTATTTTTAAATATTACTCCCTCCGTCCCAATACTAAAGTCCCACTTTCCTTATTTGGGTGTCCCAATACTAAAGCCCCATACCATTTTTGGCAATAAAATACTCCACCTTTTCCACCCACTACCCATTAATTAAATGGACCCCACTTTTTTCCACCCACTACTTAACACATTAATCCATTCCTCCTTAATCTCCGTGCCCAAATCAAATGGGACTTTAGTAACGGGACGGAGGTAGTATTATTTTAGCCACTTTGGACTAAAATACCCTTTTCCCCCATTTTTTAAAGAAAAATTAAAAAAAAATCTCTCTTCCCTTCCTTGCGCATTTGAAAAATGAAAAAAAATTGAAAAAATCATTTCGTGAAAAAAAAAAATCAGTGTTCTTACCTGCGCGCGAGCCCGAGGACAGCACGCACGCCGGGCCAGCGCACGCCGAGGCCTGCGCGTTCGGGGACCGCGCGCGTGCCGTGGCCGCGTGTTAGGGGGAGGCCGCTCACCGAGGCCTGCACGCCCGGGGACCACGCTCGCGTCGGGGGACGCGGCGCGCCGGGGCCAGTGCTCCCGGGGGACACCGCGCGACGGGACCGTGCGCCCTGGGGGAGGACGCGCGGCGGGGACCGCGCGCGCGTCGGGCTTGCGCGCCGGGGGGACTCCGTGTGCTAGGGCCTGCGCGCTGCCCCTGATCTCAGTGCGTAGGTAAGAACACATTTCCAGATTTTTTATGTAGAAGTCCAAAAATTTACAGAACCCCAAAAATAAAAAAACGTGCATAAGATTTTATTCGTAATATTATTCTCCATTTGTTATTTCTTTTCCAAACCAAAATTCAAACTCAAATTACAAAATCAACATTATTCATAAGCAAAAAAAATTTACAAATTTACAAAGTTCATATAAGAATGCGAGGGGGAGGGGCGACGGTGATAGCGAGGGGTGGTGGTTGTGGTGGCGGCGATGGCAACAGCGAGAGTGTCAGAGGCAGCGATGGCAAATGCATATTTTTTTTAAAAAAAATATAGATTTGTGAAGAGGAGAAATAAGTGAGGAGATAGATAATGTAAATCTAATTTGCAGAGGAGAAATAAGTGGTGGTGGTAGTGGTGGTGAGTTCTGCAAATTTGCAGATTTGAATGGCTGAAGTGGGGATGACGAGAGGAGCAAAGTCAAGAGGGGAGAGAGAGTGTTTTTGGAGAGAGAAATTATCTAATTTCCTTTTAATTTTTTTTTTAAATAAATAAGGGTATTGTAGTAAAATTGGCTAAAAAATAATATTTAAAATTTGGTGGCTAAAAAAAGTTTTTTAAACTTTGAAGTGCCTAAAAAGCCCTATTGTCACTAAAATAATTATGTTGAATGTATTACCACATCCGACAGCATCATCAGTACGAGCTCCTTCAAATCCAACAGCGGCAGCTTCAACTTGATTTGCAACTTCTTCATTTTCAACTGCAGTTGCATTCCCATTGTAGAAGCCTTACACACATCATCAATCAAAGCTTCCATTGCAACCTCATTCACATCACCAACAGGTGAATGAGGTGCACGTACGCCAAATGTTGGATAAGAAGACTTGCAGTGCTCCTGCATAGCCTTGAAGGACGCTACAACTTCATCTACAAGACAGCAAAACTTGTCTGATGAAAAATAATCATCGCTATCAGACAGGGGTCCACATACACAAGAAGATGAAGTCTGATATGGATCACGTTGCTTATAACACTTCACAAAATCTTATAAGTATTCTATGTGAGCATGTGTAATCACATTCAGGTCCCTCTTCAACAAGAAAAAAGACTCCTCAAACCCCTAAAAATAAGTGAAACAAGTAAATATTAGTTCACGCTTCATGAAAAATAATATAAACTAAAAAAAAGCAAGGAACAAAAATAATATCATACTAACATCTTGAGAAACACGATGAATCTTTTCATTGGTTTTTTCATTTGGAGGAAGCAAATAATGAATATACCTCCCCGTTGCATCAGTCCCGTACCTCACAGATGGACCACTACCCTTACCATCTACATGTACACCCTCAGAAGATCCAACAACTCTACCTTCATTACAACTCACAGGATAGACACCCTTTACAAACTCCCCCTGACCATAACCTCTTGCTTTTGTCTCCTTAAGCAATCTCTTGTTAAATTTTGAGGCATTCCAATGCCTTATCAAGGGCAGTGTACTAGGTTCTACGAAACCCCTCCACTTTAAATGATGCAAGTACAAAATAGGAAGCACAAGAACACAACCAAGCACATGGTTTGTATCCAGATTTTTCCTGAAGTAAACAATTGCTCTACACAACTTGTCCAACACATAAGAGCACCAATCAAAGCTTGAAATTCTATGAACCTCAACTACTGATTTTATCAGATTAAGATCAGTCCTCCGATTCATAGTAGGAGCAAAGAAAACAGACATCACATATATCAGAAACAAACGTTTAAAATTGTCACCGCCATCAGCCAAACACGGATCTCCCAACAAACTACGGACATCAGACACTGTCATAAGCCTTTTTTCAGAATATTTCTTATTCCAGTCAGTAAGAAAAGACTTGATGAATAGATCATTCTTACCCTTCTCCACATCACTACCCTCATTTCTAGGCAGTAAAAACACATCACATATATCATCTGGGGTGACTACAAACTTATCGCTATTATCAAAACACATCAAACGGGTGTCTTGATTAAAATGCTCAACAAACCAATGCACATTTAACCAACAAACAAATGCAAAATCTTGAAAGAAAAGCAAACCCCCAAAACCAATATCTTTTACAGTCTTTCGCTACTCCTCATTCAATGAACTCATAAGAGAATAGATTGAAGAGGGCCGAGATTTAAATACATAATCATTTCCACTGCAATAAAAAATTCAAAGAAAAAAGAAACATAATTCATAATCTGCAACATAAAGGTACTAACTATATGCATAAAAAGTACCACTGAAATCACATAAAGGTACTTACACATGAAACCAAGAAAAAATATACAGGCAAGACCCGAGACTTCCAGTGAACCCTCCACTACCCCTGCTATCCAGGCTACTCACACGAGGAGACCTACATGGGAATCTAGACGAACTGGACCGTAAGCAAGGGGACAGTTCGAGCACTTTGCTCACAAGCGTTGAATGTCAAGGTTCACAAGAAGGTGGGCATGTTTTTTCACAAAACTGGGATACTTATGCATGTATAAATTGATACCCATACAACTCAAAAGAAAAATAAACGTAAAGCTACAAACTACATGCATAAAAAGTACCACTGAAATCACATAAAGGTACTTATGCATGAAACTAACAAAAAAGATACAGGCAATACCTGAGACTTCCGGTGAACCCTCCACTGCCCTTGTTATCCAGGCTACTCGCACGAGGAGACCCACAGAGGAATCCAGATGAACTGGACCGTAAGCAAGGGGGCCGTTCGAGCACTTGCTGATGGGCCGACCTATACCTATAGAAGTGGATGGAAACTCCCGCCCCGGAGTCAGGAGTGAACTAAAATGACATGGGTTAAATAAGCAACTTTGATCTCCCCTCCCCCGCTCACTAAAATCCACCATTACCCTTAGGAAGCTCATCCAACTAGAAATATCATAAGAGAAGAAAAAGAATCTTACGCCCAAAAATGCCCTTTCTTGGTTGGACCAAGGCAATTGACTACTTACTACAATACAAGTCTTCCGGAAGCAAGTCTCGGCTCACAGACGTTGAATGCCAAGGTTCACAAGAAGGTGGGCATGTTTTTTCACAAAATTGGGATACTTATGCATGTATAAATTGATGCCCATACAACTCAAAGGAAAAATAAACATAAAGGTACTAACTACATGCATAAAAAGTACCACTGAAATCAAATAAAGGTACTTATGCATGAATAAATTATCTCATTATTTTTTCTTTCTTATCGACACAAGATGTGTCAGAAACTTTCCTTACCGACTTCTTCTTTGAACGATTGCTTCCTCCACAATCTGATGGGGCATTGTCATACTTTTTCCGCTTCTTAGTCTTCATCACCTCCACAGACCTGAAACAGTAAAAACATTAGAATCACATGATAAAATAAAAATCAATACCAAACAAAACACAAAATAAATTCAAATTTAAAATAACTTTCATAACATATACCTGACTGGTGATTTCCCTTTCACAGCTTTCTTGAACTCATTCTCAGCGTCAGTATCAGTGGGATTATCTGCCTCCTTTGAAGCCCCATCAAACGACTTTAACATAATATCAACACGCTTTGATTTCATTTCCTTCTTAGATTTCCTCGTCATTTTGGAAACCTACAATACAAATAAATAATAAAAGTGAAAACACAAACATAAAGAGCAGACAACAAAATAATCCACACATCATTTTTCAACTTATGAAACTCAGTCCACTGATTGTATATCCATCTATAAGGCAAATACATACTAAATTGATACATATATGTGAATAAAATGATACTTGACAGTTTAAAAACTGATATAAAATATATGTTATGGTTTGACTATAATAAACTCACTCAGAATTGTGGAATAACACATACAAAGAAAACCGCTGCAGCAAATAACAAACATGCATATCAATTATCTACCAATCACTCCACAAATCGAGTTTGAAACAAATCTGAATAACCTAAATCTGAATAACCTAAATATGATATCTGAATAACAAATATGAGAACATTCACAAACATAAATGTATATCAAACAAACAGCAGCCAAAAATACATAAGAGGGAAAAAAACACTGCATCGAAAATGAAACAAACAAAAGCAACACATCTTTCACTGAATATCAGATGCTTAAAAAAATGCACAAAAAAATTATAAACTAAAAACGAGAGTAAATAACCTAAAAAGGTGAAGAAACTAACTTGGCACGAAATCGTCTTCAATAAACTCAACAGAGAACTCGATCAAGTTAAAACGTCACGACTTCGATTCAAAGCAGGGTTCGTGGTTGTCGGAAAAATTGATCAAAAGAATGACGGAGCCTCTTCACTTGCAATTACAGATGCCAGAAAACTCCTTTAGGATGAAGAGGTCAGTTCAGAATGGGAAGGCTAGGGTTTTCGATCGAGAATGAAAAGAGAAGAAAATTGAGAAAGGCTGCGCTTTAGATCAGAATGCGAAGGCTAGGGTTAGAATGAAGAAGGAGCGGGTTTTTTTTATATATGTCGGGTCGGATAAAATCCGAATCCGAACCATCTCACATACTGTTATTTACATCCAGATGCACGTAAGTTTTTGCGTTTTCTAAATTGTTATTTCGTGCGTGAACACTATCGTTAAGAAAAATATTAATTAGCAATTAATATAAATTTATAAATAGTAATCCTCCGTGCATGTATAACTTTAACTAACATTTTATGATAAAAACATACAAACTATTTATAACTATATATTAACTTATACAAAAACTTTAAAATAAATATTTTCAAGCCATAATACAGATTACTAATATATGTGTCGATATGGATTAATTTTATACAAACAAAAAATATTCAATGTCTATAATTTTAATTTAATCTTCAACATGCATCAATAATAATCATTTTCTTGAAAAAGTATTAACACTAAGATCCCGTTTAGTTGGCAGGAAAATAAAGTTGTTGAGGAATATAATTTTTAGGAATGCGATTCTTAGGAAAATGAATCATATCAGATTATTTATCCTGTGTTTGGATATAACAAAAAAATTATCAGAATTCTCATTTGAGTATCGGATTAAAATTAAACAAGTAGGAAATGAAATACGTAAAATATTTCTTATCATTTTCATATCACCAATAATTTTTATGATATAAACAATATAGTTGATAATTCTACTTATATATATATATGGTTGAAGTAATTTGAAGACAACATGTTATTTAAATTTAAATCAAAATAAATTATATGATTACCAAAATAATAAATAATCAAGATGATTGTTTTGTTATTTTAGGTTAATACAAAATTTTATTGTCGATTCTATAACTGAGTTGCTCATTGTCTTGAGTCCGTCATTCCCCTATCATTAATTCTAAAAAATGATTTTTAGAATGATTAAATTTTAATTAGAATCTAATCGATAAATGAATTACTTGATGACACTTTTATGTGATTATGTACAATACTTGCAGTTTGCATTAGAAAAGTTCAATACATGATGTCCTTTTTCATTATTTGTGTCTTCATGTTCCCACTCTTCATCTTCTACCAAAAAAATTCAAATACATAAACAAATCCAATTAGATAAATAGTTTATAATTCTTTTATGTTTTTATTTTATTTGTTTTATGTACATTCTCTTAAACCAAGTAAAATCGGAAAACATAAATTTTGTATTTTTGTAGTTTTGTGATTTTTGGCATATCTTTGTTATATTTCTTTAAAAAAATTTGAATTCAAAAAATAAAGAGAAGAAGGATTATCCTTAAACCAAGTAATATTAGAAATTTAATTTTTTTCTGTAGTTTTGTAATTGTTGGCATATCTTTGTTTTAATTCTTTTATGTTTTATTTAATTAGTTTTATGTACTTTCTCTTAAACCAAGTAATATCAGAAAATTCAAATTTTATATTTTTGTAGTTTTGTAATTTTTGGCATATCTTTGTTATATTTCTTTAAAAAAAATTGAATGAAAAATATAAAGAGAAGAAAGATTATCCTTAAATCAATAAAAAAATTGAGCAAATAAAACTTTTAAACGTATTTGAGTATATAAAATGAAATACTCTACCATAAACTTTGTTGAACTTGAATCTTATGTTCCTTTCGCTAACTATTTATGAGTTGTAGTGTTTTTTTTAATATTTTTTATGTAGCTGGGAGAACTGCCTCTTCAAAATCAAGTGGAGCTTCACAACCAAATTTATGTTGAATGACTGAAGATGTTCACCATCTGTTCAAACCAAAAAGAAAAGAGTAGATTTAGATTAGTTTGCAAAATCTATAAGCTTTTAATACAATATAGAATAAGTAATTCAAAAATACAAAAGACACACTGAGTGGAAATATAATACAGAATAAGAATAAGATATTAAATTAAACTTAATCAATTTACACAATTTTTATGGCAGCAGAAGATATCAAAACAACATATCCAGCCATTGCGTATGCTTGTTAGACTTGAGAGATTCCACGTTTAATTTTATCGAATCCAAAGAGCCTTGAACTCCAAAATTAAAATTTTGGCATATAGATGCTTCTAAGTTTTTCCTTTTTCTCCAATGATGGTGTATAGAATGATATGAAAAAGAAATCTTAGGGACCTTTTAACCGATGGAAAAAACTGTTCACTTCAATCCATCATAGAAATTAATAAAGTAGTGATAATAGGAAGTTAATCATTTTGCTTAAAAATAGGGATATGTAGAACCATTTTAGGAGCTTAATATTTGAATTTATTGACTTTTGGTCAAAGACTGAAAAAATTAAATATTAAATCTAACATTCTCCCTCTTGGTTCACATATTACTATATTCACAACTATAGGAAACAAAACACATGAATCATGAGGATAGGTTCTCTCAAGCGAGTATTATCTTCCATGTATTACAATATGCCTTGATTCCACATAATATAATATAATGAATAAATGTCATGTTTATTCCAGGTCCAAATATTAATGATATTTTTCAAACCCAAAATATGTTCACAAAACTAAATATTAATGATATTTCTCAAACCCAAAATATGTTCACAAAACTAAAAGAGAAAATATCAACTGACTATGAGTTTCAAAAACAACAATAATGTACGTACAACTTAAATTACATTATGGAATCCAAATCCCATTGTTAACAACATGATCCTTAAATTTCTTAGGTGGCATGCCTTTAGTTAAAGGATCGATAATCATTAATTTAGTGCTACCGTGCTCAATGATCACTTTCTTTTCTTTAACACACTCTCTTACGGCTAAGTACTTGATGTCGATGTGCTTACTTCGACTACCACTTTTATTATTCTTAGCCATAAACACTGCAGCTTAATTATCACAATACACTATCACTGGCCTAGAAATAGAGTCGACAACTCTAAGCCCTGATATGAAACTCTTTAACCATACACAATGACAAGTAGCTTCAAAACCTGATACAGACTCTGCTTCCATAGTAGAAGTAGTAGTCAAAGTCTGCTTTGTACTTCTCCAAGAAATTGCTCCATTGGAAACCATGAAAACATAACCAATGTTGATTTTCGAGAATCAGTACAACCAGCAAAATATGCATCGGAGTAGCCTATAACTTCTAAATTTCCAGTTCGTCTATACATGAGCATATAATCTTTTGTACCTTGAAGGTATCTCAACACTTACTTTGCAGCTCTCCAGTGATCAATACCTGGATTACTCAGATATCTTCCAAACATTCCAATAATAAATGCAATGTCAAGTCTAGTACAGACCTACTAGACCTATGCATACATAAGACTTTCTATGATTGAAGCATATGGAATGGTTTTCATTCGTTCCCGTTCGAACTCATTTTTGGGACATTGATCCAAACTAAATTTATCACCCTTCACAATAGGTGCTACACTTGGTGAACAATCTTTCATGAGAAATCTCTCAAGAGCTTTGTTAATGTATGTTTCTTGAGACAACCCCAAAATGCCTCGAGATCTGCCTATATGGGTCTTTATGCCAATGACATAAGATGCCTCACCCATATCCTTGATATCAAAGTTCTTCAAGAGAAATTGTTTTTACGTGCAGTCTCTTGATGTTGAGCAAACAACTAGTGTTTTCGAAGTTGTGGAGTATTAATAAATTTGGCAAAATGATGCCCACCAAGGATATATGTCATTAGCTAGATAATATCCCATATTGTGCATATGAAAAGTCACATGCAAAGTTTGAATTCGCATGTATGATCACCATCACTTTGCAAAGAATCTAAGAAAAAGACATGTGAATCTGAAAATTCACATGCCAAAGTTTGAATTTGTATGTATGATTGCCAGCAAAAGTTACGTCAAATAAAAGTGCTACAATAAAATACAAACATACGAATTGAAATTACAAAATAACTGAAAGTATAAGAAATAAAAATACTGCAATACAATACAATACAAAGCATAGAAATTGAAATTACAATAACTGAAACTACAGAAATTGAGGAAGGCGCTAGGGTTTTGAATTCATGAAAATGAGGAAGAAGAAGCCCGTAATCTGATACTAAATCAATTTTTAATGACGGATCTACAAACAAATTAATCCGTCATTAGTAATTAATTTTAATTCCTTATTAAATCAAAAAATAATAATGACGGACTTGTCGGTTGTTAGATTGATATTTTTTAATTAATTCTTAGGCCTATGATTAATTAGCCATATGATGAAGCCATGTAAGGCATTGAAGGCCTTGAACCCGAGCTGCAATTCAAAGGTCCAATGACGCGACTTCGAGCGAAGAAATTATAAGGTTATTTCCAAGTGATGATTCGCAAGAAGTTTGAGGAATTAGAAGATGCAAAGTGCAGCCATACTTTAGTTAATTTATTAACTAATGAAGATCAAGATCATACCATGGAGAATATAACTTGAAGAGTTGAAGAAGAGAGCAAGAAGAAGTGCATTTGTGCATGGAGCTGTTTTCGCCCTTGATTTAATTTAATTAAAGGGTTGATTTTTATCTAGACTATAGTATTTATTTAATTACTTTAGACTATAGTTTAGATCAATTTTTAATTAATTAATAAGTGTAATTTTCGTTCATAATATCATAGGTTTGACTAGAATTGTATTTAAGGCAATTTCCTACCTTGAATAGAATTCTAGTTTAGGTATTTCTATAGTATAGTTAGAGATCCTTTTGGATCAGATTTTTAGGCCTTTTTATTAGTTATTTTCGTGCATAATAGGCCCTATAAATAGGGGAACCATGTTACTTTGATATTTTAGACAATATTGATTAAAATTACTTTTGCATTCAATTTGTGTCTCAACCGTTTAAAGCTTTTGATTGTTTTCTTCGAAAATTATCATTCTTGAAGCCTAGCAAACTTTGAGTCTTAATTCTAAGGGAATGTTCTAATTCATACGAAGAATTAGGGTGAACTCACTGCGAAGAACAACTTAGAGATTCGTTTTCGTCATACAAGATACGCCGGGGATTAATCGGGTTGTAATTCACAACACCTTCATCGTCCAGCCTTCATCATCGACGTCCTACACCTCCATCCACATATGTGACATCCTCCTACACCCCAAGACCGATCGTGAGCTGTCCGACAAGAGTTCGAGATCGATTTCATAGACTTATTCGCGTTCTACACCCTAAACCGTAAGTTATCCTTTTCCTTTTCATATCCTATCTTCCCTAACCATTCTTAACCCTTAATTCTCATCCTAAATACACATAAATTCCAGCCACAATATTCGTCCCATATCAGCCCCTTTTGATTGGATTTTGTGTATCATTTTTGTGTCGTAGTCTAGATATCGTAATTAGGTCCAGATTCGTTTGTCCTTTGAGTTCGAGTTCTTTTAATTTTAGTTTATTCTCGTTTAGTTGAGTCTTGAGTCTTAGAGTAGGGTTGAATCCTTCCTTAGTTGGCGTGTTCGATTCTAGAAGTCTTCCGCGCGTCTCGTATCCTGTACAAATTGTCCGGGATACATCACCATAATTCTAAAAAAATTAATCGTAGCCATATTATTTTAAAATCTAATCGTAGAACTATGATTGATTTTCTAAATTAATCGTAGTCATATACAATTAATTATATGGCTTACGATTAATTCTTAGGCTTACGATTAAAAATTAATTCTAAGCAATAGATTGGCCTACGATTAATTTTAGGCTTACGATTAATCTTTAAATATTCACATGTAGCTATTTAATTATTATAATAATTTATTTTAAATTATGACGTATTATTCTTATAATTATTCCTAAAATTTAATTTTAAAACTTATTTCATTTAAATTATAATTAAGTGAACTAATTTTTTATTAAAATTTTGTAAAATGTAGTTAGATTGATTGGATTAGAGAGTCGTTGTGGAGACTAAGGCCGATGATGTTGATCTATGTTAGGCTGATAGTACTTCAACATATTAGATCTACATTATCTGAGATAGGTGGTGATGATGTATTCCAGATCTTTAGATCCAGATGTTTCATGTATTTTTTGAACTTCAGGAGTGGTGATGTCCAAAAGAAAGTCATTTATTCCCTAATGAGTCAGGAGGTACGCGTGTCAAATCATGCATTGGAGAGATAAGAGTCTTGCTTCTGATTCATGGACCCGTTCTGTGCTTTGGTCCATCTTAATTTAATCTCGTGTTGGGTTACGATTTAGTGTGTCTATATTCGATCTGAATGTAGCGCATGTGATTTTAGAGAGATGCATATTTCATAGAATATTTCAAGAGAAGAGCACGACCATTTGCGACATGGAGGATAGTTCATAAATATGAGAGTTGACAATAAACCTCAGGATAATGATATTATGCCTTAATCGGGACTGGGCGATCGATAGCTAGATGTGGGATCTCATCCAAGATGTCGACAGATGAAATTCTTTTTCATAAAGGGCGTATTCATACCAAATGCTAATGCACTTCATCGACTTCCTCCCTAGGACTCGACGAACTATGGGCAGGAATGGCGATGGGGCATATCATTTTTATGGGCAGATCTGGACACCCCTAGTAATTAGTTTTCATTTTGTCATTATAAATTAGTGTTGGTGTATATTTAAATCAATCTAAATCGTAGCTGATTTATTAATTTATTTTACAAATGTGGGGCTATGAGATTCGTGTTGTTAGTGCCCAATTTACCGTGTCTCGATTTTTTAAGTCGTCATTCAGAGCCCCCACGATTGTCCTATACACCTTATTCCATGGAGCGGTACATTTTTTTAATTTTTTTATGTATTTAAAATTTAACGATATTAGTAATTTGATGCTGGTAGAGGTGGTTTTACTGGTTTCATTATATTAATTTTAGCATTATGTATTGAGTTAATTTATAGTGTGACATCATATTTGTACGAGTCATTAGACTTTATATCCATTTTGAAAATTCTTGATGGATTTAATACTTTATCTTTGTTTTGGTCATAATATATTGGATGACTTAACTTGCGTTCAAACATCGTGTTGTGGAAGTGCTAGGCTGTTGCTCAAGTCGTGACAACGGCAGTCCAACGTACAAGACAAATCTTGATCGTTGGAGAATGGCATACAAGGTAGAGGCTTTGCTTCTTAGGAGAATAGGAGTTGTTTCAGTTTTGTATGAATAATGAGATCTCAATAAATTTATCAATTTGGCCGGGTTATAGGAAAAGTTATTGCTTCATTTTTGCTCATATAAAACAATCTTAACTTGGTGTCGAATGATTTTGAATGAGGAATACTCATAAGATGAACGCAAATACTTCTATACATAAGATGCACATCAGACGGTCAACGCGTTGATCCGGTCAAAGCGTTGACAAAAAATCGTCAAAACGGATGATACTTTTTAGGGACATAAGTGATTTTTTTTTTAAATTTTGAATGATACTTTTTATTGTTTAGATTGATACTAATTTTAACAGTTTTTATTTTTAAACCATCTGATGTGCACCTAGTGCACACAAGATATGCCCTAAGATGAAGATATGACATGAAGTTGAGATTTTAGTTCTTTTTTAATTCCTTCGACAAACGGGTGCTTGTGAGAAGAAAAGTAATGTGTATGAGAAGCATGAATGAAGACCAACATCGTTTCTGAAGGTCCGGGGCGCAAGATTAGAGGAAATTTCGGTTTCGCCTCTTTAAAATTATTTTGGCGAAGAGGAGATAAAATCCAGCAATGGCAGAGAAAAGAGGGAGGAGGTGGCAGTGATGATGAAATACATGTCCAGTAAAATCTGCAGCCCTATCAATTTATCCATGTGCACTTTCTTCTTACTCTTTCTTCTTAATCATGCTCATGATTGGATGAGAAAGAAACGGTAGATTAAAGATGCCTAATGAGGAAATGTGGATGATTTGTGATGTGTGCACAAACGGAAAAGGCACAACTATTTCAAAAACTCGAAAGAGTACGTGTTCTTCTTGGTCATGCTCATGTTCGTGTTGTACTAATTAAAATTATATATGTACAATTATCTTTCAACAGTCCTTATTTTGTGGGTTTGTATTTTAGATTTTCAAGACCTATTAAGGATTATTTTAGGGGGTAATTGCTATTATTCAAACACTATATAATTGTTATGCATAAATATTTATATGATTTAATTTAACAATTAGAGTGTTCTATTCTTGTTTTGTCTTGATTGAGCCTCCAATTATACATAGGTCATGTTATAAGCATCATGAGTGATGGGGTTAATGTCTCTTGTGATATGTAAATATTTTAATATGTCGCTTTCTCAAGTTTGTTTAAAGGTTAATGTCTCTTGACATGTAAATATTTTAATATGTCACTTTCTCAAGTTTGTTTAACGTTTAATAAGTCGCAGTGGTTGAAGATCTTACTAGATAACAATGATGCTGATGTAGCAAAAAAAAATTCTATAATGAAGTATTTCAAAATTTGTAAAATTAATTACATTATTGTTTTGATTAATTTTTTTAATTGCATTTACATGTACGCTTTATAATTTATGGTTCATTAGTGTATATTAATTATGGTTAATAAGTGTATATAAATAAATCATGTCAATTCAAATCAACATAATTTTATGTACATAATTAATAATTAAATATTATATATGTCATATATAAATTGTATTAATAATTATGTGAATAAATGTGATGATTATTATAATAATTTACAAAAAAATTTAGTTCTATTTAAATAGATATATAAATAATAACTATATTAAAGATAATATAATATTAAATTTATTAAATGTAAATATATATAGTGTGTAAGTTTCTTTCCGTGAATAGCACGATGGAGCTCTGATTGATATAAAAAGAGCAAGAAAATGAAAGGAATTTGAAGGTGGCAAGATGTGAGATATATATATGATATATTTCATAAGTAATTAATTTGCTTAAACTCCTCGTTCGATTATGAATTAACACAACAAAATTATCATATCATGATGAATAATCAATCAATCAATATAAAAAACATGATGAATAAACAAAGAAGTAAAATCATATAGCCAAATACCTATTAGTTAAACAAACAAACAACAACAATAAAAAAAAAACATAATTAAAGATAAAAACACGATAAAGTCGGAGATGTTCTAAATTGACTTCTCTCGCTTCTTCGCTCATCATATCAATTACATTGATAATCACAAGACACAATCCTAGAGGAGATATATAATTATTCATTCATTCAAAATGAATCCAAACCTTACAATATATAATATTGTAATAGAATATTAAATTATAGAATGTGTAAAGTCATGTAATAACGTCCATAATAATTAATTACAACACTCCCACTTGAACATTATTGTGTGATATTCATGTCTCATTGAAAGTTTCGCTGAAAAAACTATGTGAGAAAAACAATCGAGGAAAAGAATACATAACATATGTTTATTCATGTGTTGGAGTAGTTACCTCGTTAATAACCTTAACTAAGAAAACCTCCTCGGAAAAAACGTAGGCAAGGAAGAGAAGAGTACAACCATTTAGCCTTCATGGTATAATGTAGACCTACAATGTATGACTTTTAGGGTTTAATCTTCAAGATTACTATGAACCTACTAATCTTCAGGATTGTTATGAACCTATCGCTCCTCCTGAAAATAACAATATTTTGCCTCTAAGTATTTCACTAAATTAGCTACGGAAAATAATTTCACAAAGAAGATTGTATTGCTACAACGAACTGTAAGTATAATAATTTCACAACTCTTTTGGAGCTCATGCGGTTAAAAGAATTTATATAATTTGTCACATTAACTTACCCTTAACACACCCACAAATCATTTGTGCAACACGAGCTATACATTGCCTCTATGACAGACAAGAAGAAATATCATTTGTCATAATATCAAACAATTCACAAATGTGTTGCATGAATTATCTTAATTTTATGCATTCTATCGAAATATAGAATGCGACGATCTTTAGGGAATTCAATATAAGGAAAAACAATACAACTATAAAATATAATATAATCAGTCTGAGATATGTAAATATATGGATCGGGCATATAACCAACATATGATAGCTCACCAATGTTATATCATAGTTTATTTCATAAAATAAAAATATTTTGAAGTTGAAGATAATAGAGGGGATACTAGATATCCTTATCATTTGTCATAATATCAAACAATTCACAAATGTGTTGTATGAATTATCTTAATTTTATGCATTTTATCGAAATATATAATGCGACGATCTTTAGGGAATTCAATATAAGGAAAAACAATACAACTATAAAATACAATACAATCAGTCTGAGATATGTAAATATATGGATCGGGCATATAACCAACACATGATAGCTCACCAATATTATATCATAGTTTATGTCATAAAATAAAAATATTTTGAAGTTGAAGATAATAGAGGGGACACTAGATATCCTTTAAAAATGTTGTCTCTTTGTAGGATAAAACATTTAATATTGCTAGCAAGTTAATTCTAAATGTAATACCTGGTCAAGTAAATCTTGCAAGATAATATTTTACTGATATCAACATAATGAACTTTTGGTTCCAAAATATCATCATTATCATATTTGTATCTTAAATTTATTATTAATCATTTCAAGTGATTGGACAATCCTTAGTGTGCTATTTGGTATTTGTTCATGTATAATTTATTCAAAATGTTCTTCAGGTGGATTGAATGTGTATATCCCATTAGGGGATACTTGATCTGCAAGTCGAGATAATATTTAGTGATCTAAGTTCTTAATTTCAAAATTTCATCTTTAAGCATAAGTTAACATTCTCAGAATCGATGTTGCCATTGATTGGACAATCCTTAGTGTGCTATTTGGTATTTGTTCATGTATAATTTATTCAAAATATTCTTCAGGTGGATTGAATGTGTATATCCCATTAGGGGATACTTGATCTGCAAGTCGAGATAATATTTAGTGATCCAAGTTCTTAATTTCAAAATTTCATCTTTAAGCATAAGTTAACATTCTCAGAATATTTACCTTGTATGCCATTCTCCAACGATCAAGATTTGTCTTGTACGTTGGACTGCCGTTGTCACGACTTGAGCAATGGCCTAGCACTTCCACAACACGATGTTTGAATGCAAGTTAAGTCATCCAATATATTATGACCAAAACAAAGATAAATGTTAAATCAGGACACATGAATGAATTAAGATCTGCATAATAAAAATAAGTTCTATAATCAAGTACCGAATTCAATAATCTTCAAATATTCATGCTAAAATTTCAAAGTAGGAAATTAAATCATAGTATAATCTTCAAAATATGTACTTTTGGAAAACCTATATTTCACAAATAGCCTCCGATAAAATCCTAGTTCATTTCAAAAGAAGCATACAAGTTCTAAATTATAAAATTCATAGAAATATTGATACAACAATAATATTCAACTACAAGTTTATGTTAATTTAAATTCACTAACAACAAAATATTAGGATCAAAACGGTTTACTTTAATCGACAAGTTCAAAAATTCGAGTTACATATCCAAAATGTCTAAAGCGTGTAACGCCCCGGTCCCGAGAAAAGGGTAGGGGACCGGTGCGTTACTTGGGGGAAGGGGGAAGGGGTTGTTGAACAGAAGCAATCAAAGAAATAGGGTTAGTGCCCTAAAAATTTGGGCAGCATAACCTCTATAAATGGATCAATCCACGCTTTTAAAGCGTATGAAATGACTCAAACCAGATACCATGACTCTTAGGATGAACCCAAGAAAGAATAACAAAGGCAAACTTCAATGTAAATAATAACAGTTCAAAGGTTAATTGTTAATAGGTTAGGCATGAAAAAGGCCAGACTGATGTCTGTCCAAATACTTGAAGTAAAGAGATGTCAGGCTCCCGCCTGTCGTGAAAGCAATATAAAGCCAGACTTTTGCCTTGACATGGAAAACAATGTAAAGCCAGGCTTGCGCCTGTCTGAATAAGGAAAGTAAATAAATGCTAGGCTTTCGCCTGTCAGGAACAGAAAGTAAATGGGATTCGGAGAACCGAACACTCCGTAACAATAAAGAAAATGGGATTCGGAGAACCGAACACTCCATAACAGTAAAGAAAACGGGATTCGGAGAACCGAACAGTCCGTAGCAGTAAAGAAAATGGGATTCGGAGAACCGAACACTCCATAGCAGTAAAGAAAACGGGATTCGGAGAACCGAACACTCCGTAGCAATAATCAGAGTAAGCGGAAAGAACGTAGCGCATTTATTCAGACTCAAAAGGAAGCATGTTCTCAGTTAGACTCCATAGCGGAAAAGGAAACATATACATCAAACAATAGCCCTTCAACCTTAGCACAGCCGTCCACCATCCCGCAGCTCATCCTGAAAAATATTTGAAAAGATTTTGGGCGTGAGTACTAATGCACTCAGTGGGTACTTTTGAGAAAAACCTTCACAATCATTTTATAAAACAGAATATCCAATCATATTTTAAGCATATCATGGAAAGCTTTTAAAGTAGAAAATTTGTGAATTCCATGTATACTAAATCATTTTAGTTCCATCATTGCGCGCCACTCTCCCCTAGAACGCTTACGGTGAGTCGGTTCGTGTACACAACCCGGCTGCTTAAGGTTGGACACTGCCCTGTTTGCTTGGGGCTCGATATCGTGAACCATTGTAGTTTCGTCACCAAAAACAGTAGTAAGACTTACATGAGTCAGGAGAGCACATCAAATACAGTCATGAGTTGGATATTCAATCACGTTCATTTTATAAATATCAGGGCTTAATAACCCGAAATATATATTTTTATATAATAAAAACCCACCTGATAATCTGATCTGGATAGCTAGATCCAGATTCTGATTCTGATCTCAACTAGAAGTCTCCTTCTTCTGAGCCTACAAGATTATCCGACAACTTAGTTTCGATGAATGACTACCATTAGGTCAAAATCTAACCTTTCTTAGCTATGAAGTAAATATTATAATATCTGCTATCTTAATACGCAGCACCCGGGTCATCAAAATATTTTGACTCTTAAGGGAACTTTACTCAGGGCATTTTTATAAAGAAAAACCATTTTGGAAGTTTGGCATACGGGGTGGTCAAACCCGTATCCTAAAATTAATTCGGTACAAATAAATTCATACCGCAAGATCGGCCCATTGGAAAAATATGGAACTTTAAATAAAAATACTATATTTTAACACGGAACAACTTTTGAGCTTAAAAATACGATAGGGCTATCCACGAAGGATAGATCTGAAAAAGACTACCATTTAATATTCATATACCCAAAATATACCCGAAATTAAAAAGTGACAACATGGAAAATGTATATAAATATACATAGAACATAAAACCCTAAAGACACTTTTTGATCCGGCAACCCGAAAGAGTCACCGATTCAAAAGGTGGTTGCGACTTTTGGCGGCGGTCACGATGATTTGTCATCATGATCGTCCGTCGTGTCATCATTTAAATCACATATTCGTGATCTACGCGTTGACACCTTCAAAATGACTATTTCGGAAATGAAATAGGAAACTAGAGTTGTACCTCCTCTAGAAGCTGCTCGGCGTTTCGATTTTGAAAATGAATGAAAAATGAAACCTTAACCTCCTATTTATAGAAGAAAAATAAATAGGATAATAACGAATAAAAGAAAGAGGATAATGATGGAATAGGATAATGATGGAAATAGAATAGGATAATTATGAATAGGATAATATTTCGAAAAAGAAATTGAATAATGACGGATGTGCCTTAGTTATCCAAATCTATTACCTTTCACCCTAAAATTGTGCCAAGTGTTCATTTGAACTCGAAATTGGAAAATTCAAAGTTTGGCACGATGCTTGGAAATTTTTCTATCAACCCGAGAAAAATATCAGAACATATTTTTAAAGCAATTTTTGACCAAATTAAATTTTAATAGATGTCCCTGGCTGCGATTTTCCTTTATTTGAATCCTTTAAGGACCCAACTTATTTTCTAACTTACCAGAGGGTAACATAAGTCGAGTAAAACCTTCTAAAATATTTCGGGGTATTACAAAGCGAGTCCACCCCATTTCCTTCATTACTCCAAGGTCACTGACCTAAAAATATTAAAAAATAATAGTGGTGAATACTCTTAAAACGTACTCAATGGGGGGATCATGGGTGTTCCTTTTTGTTTGTCATTGAATCAAATCGTATGATTAATAAATTTAGGGTACTTATTCTTCTCGGATACACCAACCTATGCTCATGACATACCTCTCTAGGTACGTGCATTAAACTATTTTAGTGCATACGAAATGCAATTTTTATTCATATTTCATACACGATAAATTCTAGTTGAATTAAAAATATTTTTCTTTCTATAAAAACATATATATTATATACTTTCGTAAATAATATAGTCCATTCCAAGGAACAACTTTAAACCACAGATTTAGCCACTTTCATAAATTGCTTCCGAAGATGTGATAATGAATCATATTTATTTCTCCTTTTTTTTGTGAAAAAGAAGTTCAGAACCTAAATGAAAAAAAGCAGGGGGCTATGATTTAGGAGGGCAAAATAGAATATTTTAAAAATATTTTTTTATTTTTAATTTTGGGGGCTTTTAAAAAGAAAAATTGTAGTTGAGTATAGTGTATAGAATCACCCTTGAATTATTTAATGTTCGGGGACTCGGACAAAAATAATCAAATTAACTTTGGGTCCGAGTAATGAAGTCAATTCAAACGATTTATCTAGTCTGCTCCAAATTTGACTTCGTAATCTAATTCAATTACATTTAATATTTAATTTAACCAATAAAATACCAAAATATAATTATTAGCGGTATATTTTTCTGAAGAAGTCCAAATTAATTAAGCACCTAAAATTAGAAAATAATGGACTGAAATTTGGAACCCTCTTAAAACTAATGCAGCTAAAACCCTGTAAGGGGGTTAATTCTATTGTGGAGGGGATGCATGCAATGCACCCCCTTCTGCTGCTGCCATGTGTTCATGGCCCACCATTTTTGGGCTATTTGTAGTCTTATTTTTTTTATCCAGAAACGAGAGTTTCGGATAAAAGTTTCGGCCGGCCGAAAAAATTTATCGTGACACTTTAATTAACATATCGTAACACTTTAATTATTTATTGTGACACTTAAATATTTATTGTGATAGTTCGAAATTAAAATTATTTTATCGTTGTGACACTTTAATTAATATATCGTAACACTTCAATTATTTATTGTGACACTTAAATATCTATTGTGACAGTTCGAAACTAAAATTATTTTATCGGGCGGTCAATAAAAATTGGTAATAGAAAAAATGGGCTACAAATACTAGAGCCTCCACAGTAGAATTTACCCTATAAGGGCCTATCGTCACTCATCGCCTCTCTGTCTCTGTCTGCTCTTGGACGAAAAAAATGGCGGATGTTGCAGAAGAAAGCGATAGAAACGATGGAGGTGAAGTAGGAGAGAAGCCGCGGACGAGGCATAAGGGGAAGCATGACAAAGATAAACCGTGGGATGACCCCAGCATCGATCACTGGAAAGTCGATAAATTTGACCCATCGTGGAATGAGACTGGCATGTTAGAAGTTAGCTCATTCTCTACTCTCTTTCCTCAATACAGAGGTACATAAATGTTCCCCTTTTCCCATCTGCTTCTTCCTTTTTTTTTCCTTTTGCAAATGTTGGGCAATTGTACTCAAGCTGCAATAAAATGATTGCGAGTAGTAATTTACCTTATGCTGTTGCTTATATGAACTTGATTATGTTCGTGTAGAATTTATATGATAATTTGCATTGAAAATGCAGGAAATCTGAGAGTTCTTTGTATGAAATATTCTTTGTTATTTTATTTCTCTAAAATTCAGATTTACAATGGAAAAATCTCTCTCTTATTTATACAAAAGAGCAGCTTAGATTCTAAGCTAATGAGAGATCGACGGCTAGTAACATTGATCCTAGTCAAACTATCATCTAACGGTGATGGTGTAAGAGAGCTGTGGTCCTAGCTGTAAGATGTGCAGATTAGCTCCACGTGGCAGAGGAGTTGTAGTTGAAGGGCGTGTGCTTGGCCTTGCATGTCTGTCTTCTTGTTGCCCACTTGGATCCAATAACGTGTTTTCCTACTGGTAGCTCAACTATATCCCAGGTTTTGTTGTCTTCTAATGCCTTGAGTTCTTTCTCCATAGCATCTTGCCACTCTTTATACAGACAAGCTTCCTTGAAACTGCCAGGCTCCTTAATGGACTGCACATTTAGTAAAAATGCAGTATAGGTAGGGGTCAAATGAGAGGACTGCAGGTAAGGAAATGTAGGAGGTAACAATTTGTTCTTGGCAGCAGCAGTTTGACATACATAGTCCTTAAGATATGATGGCTTCTGTCTTTGCCTTGAACCTCTCCTTACTACCTGTAGTTCTGCCTCCCTTGATTTCTCAAGTGCTCCTTCTTCTGTTACTGTAGTCTCTGTAATCTCTTGATCATTCAGAGAAGTGGATTCCACAGGTGATCCCAGAGGTGATGATGTCTGCCCAACAGCATCATTATTAATGTCAGATATCAATGATTTCTTATGAGGTACAAGCAACTCTTCACTGCCATAGTCGATTGGATCAAAGGAATGAAATGGCAGAGAAGTAGGCAAACTGTCTGATTGCAGAGGAAAAATAGTTGAACAAAACTCAACATCCCTACTTACACAAACAGAGTTAGATTGGAGATCATAAAGCAAGAACCCTTTACTATGAGGTGCTGTGCCTAAGTAGACACATTGAATGCCTCTCACAGCAAACTTAGGCTTAGATGGCAAGATATTAGCCTTATAAACCAAGCATCCAAAAGGTTTAAGCAATCCATAATCAGGAACTTTCTGAAATAATAATTCATAAGGAGATTCCCAATCCAAAACAGCTGAAGGCAACCTATTTATAAGCCATGTAGCATGTAAAACAGAATATCCCCAAAACTGTGATGGTAATTTGCTTTGAAACATTAAGGCTCGAGCTACCTGAAGCAAATGTTTATGCTTCCGTTCCACAATCCCATTTTGCTGGGGGGGAGTAAGGACAGCTTCATTGATGAATAATCCCAAGGTCACTCAGGAGCTGATGCATCTGTGAATTGATGAATTCACTCCCATTGTCAGTTCTAATACATTTAACAGCAGCAGCAAACTGAGTTTTGACCATAGCTAAGAAACTTTTAATGATATGCCAGACCTGTGATTTATGTTGAAATAGAAAAGTCCAAGTGTGTCTGGAGTAGTCTTCTACAATGGTTAAAAAATATGGTGTATTAGAGACACTAGGCTCTCTGCAAGGTCCCCACACATCCAAGTGGATTAAAGCAAAAGAACAGTGACTTCTTCTGTGCAGAAGAGGAAAAGGTGTCCTTTGTTGTTTTGATTCATGACAAATTCTGCAATTTTCAGGCTCATTAAAATCTTCTGTACGAAATCTCTTCAAGTGTCCAGTGAGATGCTTCATAGCAGACACTGAAGGATGGCCTAATAATTCATGAAGCTCCAAGGCAGTTGGCACTTTCTGTACTGCATAGGTAACCACTCTAGAGGCAGAATCATGTGGGAAAACATAGAGAGACCCTTTCATTTTACATATTCCTAAAATCTGTGATGTCTCAGATTGTTCAACTAGACAGCAGGATGGCAGAAAATGCACCTTACCATCAAGATCTCTGGCCAATTGGCCCACTGAAAGCAGATTATGAGTGAACTCCGGTGCCAATAACACATTTTGCAATATGATTTTATCATTGAGTCTAGCCTTTCCTGTAAAATGAGCCCACAGTGTACTTCCATCTGGTAGAAAAAATCTGAAGAGGCCTCCTTAGTCTGTGGACATCAAATAGCAAATCCTTGTCACAGCACATGTGATTACTAGCGCCGGAGTCCATTATCCATTCATTCTTGCTTATCCCTGTGGCTGTCCCAAAGGCATAATGGCCTGTATAATCAGACTGGGATCCTCCCATATCAAAATCCATCATATTAACTGTAGCAGGGTCTGTATCCAATTTTGCACCTTTCTTGAAGTATGTGTTGAGGTGCTTAGCTATTTCTGATTGAATTATTTTGTTTATATCACCCATAGAACCATGCTCAGAGTCCACCTTCTCAAGTCCTTTGGAAAGGTCATTAGTGCTAGAAGCCAGATCAGGTTGGCCCTGCAAACAGTGTGCTTTAGCTTTTCCTTTGTCTGATTTGAACTTCTTGTACCACTCCGGGATGCCAATGAGTTCAAAACAGTCTGACATAAGGTGACCATTACCTCCGCAATGTGCACATTTCAACTTACTCTTCTCTGCTGTTAGTCAATCTCCTTTTAAATTGATCTCTGGGCTGAGACTTGGGATGAGTGTACATAGCACTCTGCTCAACACTTTCTGTATAGAGGTTAGAGATATTCATCTGTTCCTCCACCTGGAGGACCATAGCATACGATTGGCTAACATTTGGCAAAGGATTCATAATCAAAATTTGCTGTCGAATGCCGTCATAGCACTCATTAAGGCCCATCAAAAATTGCATCATTCTTTCCTCCTCTAGTTCAGCTTGAGTATCAGTCATAGCTTCACAAGTGCACTGTCTAGCAGTCTTAAGTAAAGACAACTCATCCCACAAACTGTTTAGATTATTGAAGTACACCATTACTGAGTGAGTTTGTTGGGAATAAGTGCAATTTCACGCCTTAATTTGTATATTCGTGGCCCGTTTTTCTTCCCGAACCTTCTATGGAGTTAATCCCACAATTCCTTTGAAGTTTCCAAATTTTGAAAGCCACGAGAGATCTCTTTTATCATAGAGTTACTTATCCAATTAAAGATCAAGTAATCGACACGCATCCATTGCATATAATCGAGGGAGCCTAAACGTGGTTTTTGCATACTGCCATCTATTAAACTCAGTTTATTTAGAGAAATTAACCCTCTTTTAATTGCATGGCACCAATGGTGAAAATTCTTCCCGTCAAATAAATCTGCCGTAAGAAACATACCTGAGTGCTCGCTAGGATTAATGTACAGCACGTCATTGGCTAACATTCTGTTGTTATTCACATCAGTCTGAGAGCAGCTCACCGATAGTTGCTCACTCTTTCCACCATTGAATCGCACATTCTGCGGTGTTGCAATGTTGTCATCATCCGGTGAGAAATTCCTCCTTTCTTCAGCTGCATGACTCGATTCAGGCTTGAATTGTGGATTAGTATGCACAGTAAATCCCAATTCATCATCTCGTGCAGCTCTCCATGAGAAATGATGATTTTTCTTCGTCATTGCATAGATTCTAGTTTCTGCTGCCTGCTGGTGAATATAGTGGCAAATCTCACAGATTGAAAACCTCGCTCTGAGATACCATGTAGAATTTATATGATAATTTGCATTGAAAATGCAGGAAATCTGAGAGTTCTTTGTATGAAATATTCTTTGTTATTTTATTTCTCTAAAATTCAGATTTACAATGGAAAAATATCTCTCTTATTTATACAAAAGAGCAGCTTAGATTCTAAGCTAATGAGAGATCGACGGCTAGTAACATTGATCCTAGTCAAACTATCATCTAATGGTGATGGTGTAAGAGAGCTGTGGTCCTAGCTGTAAGATGTACAGATTAGCTCCACATGGCAGAGGAGTTGTAGTTGAAGGGCGTGTGCTTGGCCTTGCATGTGTGTCTTCTTGTTGCCAAACTCAACAGTTTGGCATTACGGCGAACTACAGCATAACATAGTTAATTTATGTGAATTTTGCATTATAGGGAAGCGAGAATATTTAAATATCGCGGGAAAATGTGGTGCAATTAGTACACTAGGGTTTGAAAATTTGAAGATGTTAAGTGTGATTAGCAAGCTTGAGACGAAGTTTGTTGAGGGAAACATTTGTATATTTGTCTGGACTCAGATTAGATTGTACAATAACTAATGTTTTCATGCGCTGTTATCACCATTGGCATTACTGATATATTTTCTCTCCTGTTTACTCCTATAGAGAAATATTTGCAAGAGTGCTGGCCTATAGTTAAAGGTGCACTGAAAGAGCAAGGAATTGCCTGTGAATTAAACTTGGTAGGACAATACACTTCTATCTCTCTCCATTTTTTGTTTTCTTTCTGCTTTTATGTTGGTGGCCAAAAGGGATGTGTTATTCCTCTCATTAAGTAGGGGTTGGAGAATTTTGAAACTGAATGTAATAAACAGTTTGGAAGGTGAGTGTTGATGATGATTGATGCACATTCTTTTGCTTCTTCAACTTACTTATGAGGCGACTTATGTATTGTCAGGTTGAAGGCTGCATGACAGTTTCAACAACCAGGAAGACCAGGGATCCCTATATAATAATTAAGGCTAGAGATCTCATTAAGCTTTTATCACGGAGTGTTCCTGCTCCTCAGGTCACATTTCTTCTGATTTTTTTCTCCCCTATCTATTCTTACTATTTCAGAGATTCTTTATGGATCATAGTGTTTTGGCCTAAACATCTTCTTGGCAACTATTTGAGCAACTATTTGAGGATCTTACCTATCTCATAGTTGCAGTTCACTTTTCCAAAAAATTTTACTTTGTTCTTTTGTTGAGTTGGCGTTCTATAATTGTTTTATGTTTGTTACTTTAAAACATGGGAGAATTTGATTTACCTCTTTGAGTGATGAACCAGTCCTGACTTTTCAAAATGTCTAGGTAAACAGTTTGAGGCATGAGGAGACTTTGCAATTTGTTTTTCTGAAGTGCAATCCTGATTCACTTTGTTATGTATTTAGGCTACATTGCAATTGTTTTGCATGTGATGTCTGTTTATATAAGCATTACTTATAACACAAAATTGTTAAACAAGTTGTTCTATATATAACAATTTCACGTTATTTCTATGAAAAATACTCATTAATTTGTTTAGGTTGCTGAGGCAAACTTACGTATATCCACTGACATTTTCAGTAATATTACAATTAACCATTCTATTTCTTGGGCTAATGCATAGTGTTTTTGTCTGTTGACTTAATTGCTGTACTATTATAATATAAAGAGAAGAGTAAAATTATCTCTTGAATTACTTCAATAATTTAGTCTTAAGGTCATGGGTTTATTTGTGACATATTTGCTAACTCAGGAGGAAAATGAAACTATTTCTTTGGAATTTTGATGATGAAATCTTTGATAGGCTAGAGTCCTGATTTTGAATCTTTGAAAATTATTTATTTTTGGTACTCACACATGTTATCCTACAGGCAATAAAGATTCTTAACGATGAGATGCAATGCGATATCATCAAGATTGGGAACTTGGTCCGCAAAAAGGTTTGTTTTAGGTCTTAGCTTGATTACTATTTCTCATAGAACATCATATATCCTAAAATTAAGTTCTTTTATCAATAAGAATTAGTTAACCACATCGATGACTTCAAAGGGTGCATGTTTATTCAAATATCTCCCAACATCCACACACATATTTCCTCTCCTTCCCTACTTTTGGGGTTTGTGGAATCAATGAAAAGAATCATACCATCAGAAAATATATTTGAGCATTATTGAACACTCAAAAGTGGACAACAAACTGATTGGAAGACATATATTTGAGTATCTTCAGCCAGTCCTTACATACGTAAAAATTGACCAATTGTTTACGTGCAGGAACAATTTGTTAAACGAAGACAACACTTAGTGGGACCCAATTCATCTACCCTGAAGGTACCTCACTTTGATAGTTGATTTAGTGATCTGCTAGGAAGAAATTGTGATTTGGTAATGAAGGAAACAAAATAGTAGCAAATCATATTGGTTAAAGACTACTTTCATCTTTGTAACTTATTGAACCTATTTCTAGTATTGATGCTTGTGAAATGGGTATCTTACTTTTGATGAAATGCAGGCGCTCGAAATTTTAACTGGCTGCTATATTCTTGTTCAGGTCAGCATTTATGATCTCTTCATATATTTTACGTAGGAAATTTTGAGATTGTTATTTAATTAACCGAACTATGAGAACAAGCAAGTCAAATCGTTCTCTGTTAAATGAGCAGGGGTCCACAGTTGCAGCAATGGGTTCATATAAAGGTCTAAAACAAGTCAGGAAGGTTGTCGAAGAATGCATTCTGAATAAAATGCATCCAGTATACAACATCAAGGTAAATGGTCAAATATACTGGTGAAATTGATGTAATTCTGGCTACTTTTCTCATGATTTGGAGGATCTGATAATTATTTCATGCAATTCTACCCCTTCTGTTGTGAACAAAGATCTTAATGATGAAGAGAGAACTTGCGAAAGATCCTGCTCTTGCAAATGAAAATTGGGACAGATTCCTCCCGACATTTAAAAAGTATGCATCTGTTCATCTTTGTCTATTAAGTTGCATGTAGCATACAACTTGAACCTTTTGCTTTGATTCAAGATTTGACCCTACTCCTTGTATTTTCTCTCCCAGGAAAAATGTCAAACAAAAGAAATATAAAACTAAAGAGAAGAAACCTTACACGCCCTTCCCTCCACCACAGCAACCTAGTAAGGTGAGTTGAAGTGTCGTGTTCTCTTGCTCTACTATTTACATTTCTCTACTCATTATAATTTAGTTTTTTACTCAAGAACTACTGTTTTAGTAGCATGAAGAAAAGTATACTGCTATCCCTTATCGAGAACTTATTTACAGTGAACTGTGTGGTTTTAGTGTGAAATGAAACTTTACTGCTGCTGCAACCTTTTTAATCTTGGCCTGCTGTTGCCTGACTAACTGCAGGCTGTTTGATATCCTTCTTTGTATTTCATTTCTCTCTATCATAGTGAATAGGATTCTTAAATGTACATATATATGCATTCTTTTTTATGTTTTTCCACATGGTGTTTGTTCATGGTTGATTTCATTAATTAATTTTGCAATTTGAGTGATGTCAGATCGATTCACAACTGGAAAGTGGAGAGTATTTCTTAAGTGATAAGAAGAAGCAAGCAAAGAAGTGGCAGGAGAAGCAAGAGAAACAAGTAGTGAAAGTGTCCGAAAGCAAAAAGAGACGAGAAGAGGCATTTGTTCCTCCCAAGGTTTGTATAGGAACACCCTTTCCTGCTTTTCGTTTATGGTTCTGTATTTTTGTTTCTAATAGAGATTGTTTCACCAGGAATCTAGTAAAGAAGCTCCAAATGTGCATACTGCTGACAAGAATGATGTTGCTGCCCTTGCATTGTCTTTGAAGGTAAATGAATCCTTGCTCTTGGCTTCCATTGAGTCTGTATTGAGAGTTTAAATTTTAGTATGAATTAAGTGGGAGAAACAATCAAAATCTATGTCTCTATTAATCTGATGAAACATAAATAAACTCCAACTCTGTTTGCCTTTTGTTTTGCAGAAAAAAGCGAAGGATCTTAGCACTCAGCAATCCGCTGAGAAGATTGATGCAGCGACATATATTGCAGCTTCTAACGGGAGACCTGCTAAAAAGAAATCAAAGCATTCCTAAATGATTTGGATTGGCTTTCTATATTGTGTGATGATAAATCTGTTTTACCAAAAATTGAAATAGATTTTCTATTATTTTTGGATTAAGCAGAAAAGGGGAATGGTTGCTGTTGTACTGAAATGGTTCATACTATTATTATGTTCTTAGAAATAGAAAGTGACTTGGGATTTTGCCAAAGGCACTCTTATTTCTGGGTATAAAATCTCCTGTTGCCAAAGTTTTGTTTACTGCCAAATCAAATATATGTTTAAAGTTTTTAATGAGTTACAGGATTCTAGTCTCTAGATGCTAATTTCAAAGACTCCTAATGTAGTTTAAATATCATCTACTCTCGGTTTCTCCTGCACCGCCCGCCACCACCAAGAGCAGTTTACTTAACCTATACATCAGAACTATATCTTAATAATATACTCCCTCCGTCCCAATTATATAGTTCCATTTCTCCTCACACGTAGATTAAAAATATTTATAAAAACGAGATATTAAAGCTAAACTTTCAATAACACCCTCATTGAATATTTATGACTTTCAACTTTTAAGTTGTTATTTTTTTAATTTTCAAGATTCAATAAGGGTTTATTTGTACATTACTATAAAAATTAATAATATTTATAGTATTGGGACTATATAATTGGGACATCTCAAAATAGTAAAAGAGACTATATAATTGGGACGAAGGGAGTATTAATCTTCTAAACATATACTATAACGTGAATAAGGATCTAGGCAATGAGTCCATAAAATAAGAGTATAATCTGACGTCGTTTGAGGGTCGAACGAGGTCCTACCTTAAAATATTTGGAGTCCTCAATTGTACAAATAGATGCCTTAATTTTAATAGGGGAAATTATAAAACTTATTTAAGATTTAAAGGATGATAGAATATAAATATGGAAATATTGATTTATTATATCATATGCTTAATTTCGAATTTAATCTAAATTAAGCAAAATAAATCAAAAAAAAAAATACGATACAAATATAATATGATTATGTAGTCAAGAGGGCTTGAACACAAAACTAAAAGCATAAGTGAAATAATAAGCACTTAATCACTAGACTATAAGAATTTATCTAACATTAATTAAACCGCTTTAATTAAATACACTCATAAATGCTTGAGTAAAAAGAGGATTATAAAATGCAACAAAGTGGATTGAACCTTAGACCTCTAGCTTAAAATCCGAACTTTCACCATTAGACTAAACACCATATTCAAAAATTGTTTAGTGGGTTTAATATTAAATAAAGCTTATAATTATCTTCTAATAAAATAAATAAAATGCATTTTAAAGGTTTTGAACATTTGACCTATCATAGGTAGAATACATAATATAACCATTGGGCCAAAGGCCATTTTCAGAAATCAAAGTATGGTTTTAGTTAAATAAACATGCATTAATTAAAGTAAAATAAAAAAAAAACTATTTTTAGGAGGAATTGAACCATAAACCTCAAATAATAATTTATAAATCTTGACCATTAAGCTAAGGATCATTTTCAAAATTAATTGCATGGTTTTAATTAAATAAGATTATAAATACAGCCATTAATTAAAAAAAATAAACTGCTCCAATGGGAATTGAATTATAGACCTCCCAATATTAATTGGTGTACCTCAACTGTAACACCCTAAATTTTTTAAAATGTTAAACTGATTTTTAATGATTTTAATTGATGCGGAAATGTGAGAAAATAATTTTTTTAAAAAAACTAAAATAATAATCTAATTTAATTATTTAAAACATTGAGCTGAAAATAAATACATGAAGTTAACAAAATAAAAAAATTATTCAATACATTAGATTAGAGATGAAACTGAAATATTTTTATTTGAAAAGTTTATGATAAGTTCTAAAAATAAAATAAACCAAAAAACAATCACATGAGTAGATGTCTAAGAAGCAACATGATCCATAAAACATTGAATTAGAAATAACTAATTTAAAGAAATTTAAATATGATATGCGGAAGAAATGAGATTTGACTTGAACTGTCATTCGATCCTCCACACGCCACCAAACTTAGTTACCTGAAAATGTTAAATGAGGGGTGAGCATATATAAAATATACTCAGTGTGGGAAATTATGCAGATATTTGCCCAAGTTAATAAAATAGCAGCACACATATAACTGATACTGAAAACTGATAGTACCTTAGTACCGAAACATGATAGTACATTAGTACTAATTGAATCGCATAGCGACATTGACATTTGTGCACAAATACTGAAAGCCAAATGAATGAACAAATAGTCCAATGACTCATTGATAGTAACATGATATACGGCAAACACGTGATATTAAAATGGGCAAAATATAAATCAACGACATAAAATAAATAAATCCCACACCTTAACTGAATTGACGAACTTCGAATCAAATACTAGCAATAACTTATTGTTTTAGTCACACCGCACCTAGAATACTAATATAAATAAATCCTATAAATATATATTCAAACCTTAAATGAAAACCTAACTAGAAATTGAACTATAAATGTAATAATCAACTTCCAGATTGTAGATGAAGTTTTTTAAAAAATAAAACGATGTCTATAAATATCAATACGAAGTCCCTATTTAAAAGAAATTAAGAAATAAATTTTCGATCGAAGTCCCTATTTAAAAGAAATTAAGAAATAAATTTTCGACTACTTGAGTCAGAGAACATTTTTTTTTACGGTTATGCAAATTTGGTAAGATCTCGAAATGAAATATGACTAAATATAAATATAATGTCCTTAAACAATCTGAATTGATTATAGATCACTAAATCAAGAATAAAATGCATTTTTGTTTAATACAAAACATGTATTTGAAAAGATAAATAGGTATAGTTATACATATATGATGTGCCTGGTACAATACGTGTGTGATTGGTGTGTATATGTATGTATATAATGCAGAGAACTATAATTAATGGCAATGAAATGATTGCAAAAACTATAATGAATGGCAATGAAATGATTACAAAAATTTATTCCTTTCGGAAGATTGAGAACTATTAACACAAATGATACAATATAAAAATTCATATAATCTTCTGGGTGTATACCTCTATACGTGTGGTATTATGAAAACCAACCATTCATATTGTAGCTAATAAAATTCCATATATTGTACAAACTCCAACGTTTTTTTTTTTTTTTCAAAATACAGTACCGAACAATGGATTATAAAAACTAGTTTTTAAAATTTGAAAATGTTGTTCAGATCATTGTACCGAGAACATCAGAGATAAATAAATATTTTAAATACCAATTCGATATAGTATTGATATATCCGAAAAAAATTAGACTAAATTAAAGAGAAATTGTGATATTGTTATAATGACTACTATACAAATTCAAAGAACAACGAATGTCATTTCTAAGAATTCTAGATTTTTTTTTATAAATCTTGAAGAACAATGTATTAGACTTCGCAAAAAAAAAAAATAGAGGAAACAAAGCAAATACCTTGAGTCTAAGTTGACAATGCTGCATCCAGAAACGGCGCTCAAAATCTAAAAAAAAAAATACTAGGTTGAAACCTTATCCTTTGTATTTATAGTAGAAGGTTAGGGTTTTTTTTTTTTTTAATTTGATTTCAATAAACCTTATTTAGAATAAATTTAAATCTTCTAATAATTTACAAACTCCTAGCTTTAATAAATGGTAAGCATAGATCAAGATTTTGAAATATATCAAAATAAATCCTTAAAAGATAAACATGTTTTTTTTATATCTATATAAAGAAGAAGTTTTTTTTAATCAACTACATAAACAACGTAACATATATTTTGGAACAAATATTTTAAAAATAACTCTTTTAAAATAAAACATGAATTTATATGTACACTTACATGAATGAACACAGAAAACTAGTCTAAATTCATGCAACATGATTTTCTATATGATTTTAAATAAATAATTCTTACTTTACTAAATAAAATTGAATATATATCCAGGGGCGTGACTTAAACTATACCCATAACTCGAACATCATGTAAATTTAAAAAAATTCACAAATCCTTATCATTCACATAATTCAAGGTAAATACTTTAATTAAACAGTGACCGGAAAAATGGGTTGTTACAACTCTACCCCCACTAAAAAAAATTTCGTCCTCGAAATTAAACTTACTTGGGTCTAAGTTAGGATAACGAGCTAGAATCTCTTCCTCACGCTCCCAGGTAGCTTCGTCAGGACCATGCCTAGTCCACTGGATCTTGACTAATGGTATTTCTCGACCTCTTAACACGTGAACCTTACGATCTAACACGACACTAGGCTCCTCTTCATAGGTAAGATCTTTATTGATTTGTAAGTTCTCGTGATGGACAACATGAATGGGATCATGTAGACACTTCCGCAGCATAGACATGTGAAACACATTATGCACTGCAGACAACTCAAGAAACAATGCTAAACGGTAAGCTACATCTCCAATGCGTTCTAAAATCTCGAACGGCCCAATAAATCGTGGTCTCAACTTTCCTTTCTTCCCAAATCTCAAAACTCCCCTCATTGGAGCCACTTTAAGAAAAACTTTATCATTTACCTCAAAATGCAGATCTTTTCTTCTTCGGTTGGCATACGATTTCTGCCTGTCTTGAGCTGTCTTGATCCTTTCTTTTATCTTTGCAATGACTTCAACCGTCTTCTCAACAATTTCAGGACCCAAAATTTTCCTTTCACCAACCTCGTCCCAATATAAAGGTGACCTACACTTCCTTCCATAAAGCGCTTCATATGGTGCCATCCCAATAGTTGACTGAAAGCTATTGTTGTAAGCAAACTCAACTAGAGGTAAATGTGTCTCCCAATTCCCTCCAATATCCAAAACACATGTTCTCAACATATCCTCAAGGATTTGGATAGTTCTTTCTGACTGTCCATCAGTTTGAGGGTGATAAGCAGTCGAAAGCTTCAACTTTGTTCCCATAGCTGTGTGTAAACTCTTCCAAAAATTAGAGGTAAACCTCGGATCTCTGTCGGATACAATTGAAACTAGCACCCCATGTAGTCTAACAATCTCACTAACATACACTCGTGCAAAATGATCCATTGTATATGTCATCTTAACCGGGAGAAAATGAGCAGATTTCGTAAGCCGGTCAACAATTACCCAAACTGCATCGAGTCCCCGCATTGTTTTAGGGAGCCTTACAACAAAATCCATTGTGATGTGTTCCCACTTCCACTCTGGTATATCTAATGAATTCAACAATCCAGAGGGTCTTTGGTGTTCAACCTTTACTTGTTGGCATGTCAAACATCTACTCACATACTCAACAACTGATCTTTTCATTCATCTCCACCAAAATGTCTTTCGAAGATCTTGATACATTTTGGTGCTTCCTGGATGTGCCGCATATGCCGTGCAATGTGCTTCATCTAAGATTTCCCTTATCAACTCCTTATCCTTAGGCACACAAATTCTTCCACCAATCATAAGAGCACCATTCCCATCTAACGCAAAGCCATTCAAACTTCCCCCGACTCCTTGAGTTCTTATCTTTTGTAAAAATTCATTGCTCTCTTGGGCCCTTTTGATTCGATCTCGTAAAGTAGGCTGAATCACTATTGCTGCTAACACAGCTTTTGTTGTACCCGGTGTCACCATTTCTAGACTCAATCTTTCAAAATCCTTAATTAATGAATCTTTTTGAGTCACCTTTGATGTTGACTGTCTCTCACCCTTTCTACTAAGGGCATCGGCTACAACATTCGCCTTTCCCGGGTGATATTGAATTGAGCAATCATAATCTTTTACGAGCTCTAACCACCTTCTTTGTCTCATATTGAGCTCTTTTTGTGTGAAGAAGTACTTCAAACTCTTATGATCAGTGAAAATCTCACACTTAGCTCCATACAGGTAATGCCTCCAAATCTTAAGAGCATGTAACATTGCTACCAACTCTAAATCATGTGTGGGGTAGTTGTGCTCGTGTGTTTTTAGCTGTCTTGACGCGTAAGCAATAACCTTTCCTTTTTTGCATCAACACACACCTCAATCCTTGCTTTGACGCATCGGTGTAGATAATGAACTCATTAGAATCATCAGGAATAGTTAACAATGGGACTGTTGTCAATCTCCACTTTAGCTCTTGGAAACTTTGCTCACAATTCTCAGTCCATTTAAACTCTATCCCTTTCCTTGTCAATTGTGTCATCGGACCAGCTATTTTAGAAAAATCTTTGATAAATCTTCGATAATATCCAGCAAGTCCTAAGAAACTTCTCACTTCACCAGCATTTATGGGGGCTTTCCAATTACTCACGGCTTCGACCTTAGCCGGATCTACTTCAATCCCTTGAGCCGTTACTACATGACCCATAAAAGCTACTCGGTCTAACCAGAATTCACATTTCTTGAACTTTGCATATAACTTTTCATTTCTCAAAGTTTCTAAGACAGTTCGTACATGCCCCTCATGTTCCTTCTCATCCTTTGAGTAAACCAGGATATCATCTATAAAGACAATGACAAACTTATCCAAGAATGGATGGTAGACCCGGTTCATCAGATCCATAAGCACTGCTGGAGCATTAGTCAATCCGAATGGCATGACTACAAACTCATAATGACCATATCTAGTTCTGAATGCTGTCTTTGGTATGTCACTTTCTATCACCTTTAATTGGTGATAACCCGATCTCAGATCTATCTTTGTGAAGACCCCCGCTCCTTTTAACTGATAAAAAAGATCCTCAATTCTGGGTAAGGATACTTGTTTTTGATTGTGAGTCTATTCAACTCGCGATAATCAATACACATATGCATCGATCCATCCTTCTTCTTGACAAATAAAACAGGTGCTCCCCAAGGTGATACACTTGGACTAATGTATCCTTGATCTAAGCACTCTTGTATTTGTGCCTTCATCTCTTACAATTCCTTAGGGGCCATTCTATATGGTGCTTTAGAAACTGGGCCTGCAACCGGTACTAAGTCAATAGTGAATTCCACTTGTCTATTAGGTGGTAATCCAGGCAAATTCTTCTGGAAATACATCTGCAAACTTATTGACAATTGGTACTCCTTCAATTGGCGATCTCTGATCTTCCACGCCAACTATATTAACTAAATAGCCTTGACAACTACCTTTCTTCAGCAATCTCATTTCCTTCATAGCAGATATCACCACTGGTGATCTTCCAATTCTTGCACCATAAAATGAGAACTCTTTCTCTCCTAGATTCTGAATAACGACCTCTCTTTCATAACACTTGATCGTTGCATGATTCCGACTTAACCAGTCCATTCCCAATATCACATCAAAGTCATGCATATCTATCTCATATAAATCAGCCTCAAGTTCTCTACCTCCAAAATCCATCTTAACATTTCGAGCAATCTTATCAGTCACTATATTCTCGCCTGAAGATATGTTTAAGGCTAAGTTCTCTACTTCACATTCAATTCCTTTCATACGGCATAGCTTAGAAGATATGAATGAATGCGATGCTCCAGAATCAAATAGTACAACAACAAGTTTTCTAAAAATAGGTAACATACCAGTTATTGTGTCATTGTCCTTCGCCGCTGCATTCTGATGAGCTAAAGCAAAGAATCGAGCATTGCCCCTTTTCTCAGGTTCCTTTCCTCTTCTCTCAAGTTCTCCATGTCCCTTGCCAGTTGACACATTATTTCTCTTCTTGGGACAAAAGTTTGCATAATGACCTGGCTCATGGCAGTAATAGCACTCTCTCATTCCCTGACGACAGAGTCCACCATGGTTTTTCCCACAGTTTGAGCATTGGGGTTTGATTACAGACGACGGTCCAGTAGTAGCTCTTGCCTCGAACCTTCCTTTCTTAGAAGGAATGTTTCCCTGTTTCCTTTCTTGATTATCCCATCTTCTCTTTTCAGAGTTATCAACTTGCTTTTGAGTTGGCTTATCTATGTCAAGGCTCATGGCTACATCTCCAGCCCGTTTTACTAGTTCACTGAAATCTTCAATCACTTGAGCGGCCAAGATCCCCTTGATCTCAGCTCTCAAACCCCTTTTAAATTTTGCAATCCGTTTCCCTTCAGTGTCCACTAAATGGGGAGCATACCTTGACAACTGATTAAACTTTCTCTCGTACTCTTCAATTGTCATGTTACCTTGCTTAAGATCAAAGAATTCAGTCTCTTTCTTTTCTTTGAAGGCAGTGGTGAAATACTTATCCAATACCACTTCTTGAAATATCTCCCATGACAACTGATCTTTTTCTTCCTCACTTAAGGTACTCACAAAGTGTTTCCACCAATGTCCCGCATCAGCAGTAAGCTTGAACACTACACATGCCACTTTTTGTTCATCAGTACAGTCAATGTGCGTGAAAATTCGGTCTAACTCTTCCAGCCAAGCCTCAGCAGTTTGTGGTTCATCTCGACCATTGAATCGGGGAGGTGTGTAGTGCTGAAATTGTTCAACAACTTGACTCGTAGGACGCACATGTTGGTCTGATGTGTCAGGTTGATCATTAGATTGTTGCACAAATCCTTTGATAGCACCGAGAAATTGGTACATCAAATTCTCTCCATCGTTACGACCATCATTCTCGGGGTGGTTGCTGTTACCATTAGCGTTATTGGCACGTGCTCTTGTGTTTCTCACCATCGTCCTACAGAAATAATAGAGAAGGCTCAGAAGGCTTTCTAAGTTATTTCTAATTTCAAGGACTAAGTTCAATAAATAAAACATTTGATCACCTCATGAGTTTAAATAACTGAAATGTAGCAAATTTCACAATAACAACCAAGAAATCACATACTCACTCAAGTGAAAATGAAACTTTATACCTTGATACTGGAGCGCGTGGTGATCGAATGACTCATGAATGAATTTATATGCAGGAATAATTCACGGAGTCTACAGGAAAGTAGACCTCGCTCTAATAACACACTTTAACACCCTAAGTTTCTTAAAGTGTTAAACTGATTTTTAATGATTTTAATTGATGCGGAAATGTGAGAAAATAATTTTTTTTTAAAAACATAAATAATAATCTAATTTAATTATTTAAAACATTGAGCTGAAAATAAATACATGAAGTTAACAAAATAAAAAATTTATTCAATACATTAGAATAGAGATGAAACTGAAATATTTTTATTTGAAAAGTTTATGATAAGTTCTAAAAATAAAATAAACCAAAAAACAATCACATGAGTAGATGTCTAAGAAGCAACATGATCCATAAAACGTTGAATTAGAAATAACTAATTTAAACAAATCTCTCAAGAGCTTTGTTAATTGTTTTCATTCGTTCCCGTTCAAACTCATTTTTGGGACATTGATCCAAACTAAATTTATCACCCTTCACAATAGGTGCTACACTTGGTGAACAATCTTTCATGAGAAATCTCTCAAGAGCTTTGTTAATGTACGTTTCTTGAGACAACCCCAAAATGCCTCGAGATCTACCTATATGGGTCTTTATGCCAATGACATAAGATGCCTCACCCATATCCTTGATATCAAAGTTATTCGAGAGAAATTGTTTTACGTGCAGCCTCTTGATGTTGAGCAAACAACTAGTGTTTTCGAAGTTGTGGAGTATTATTAAGTTTGGCAAAATGATGCCCACCGAGGATATATGTCATTAGCTAGATAATATCCCATATTGTGCATATGAAAAGTCACATACAAAGTTTGAATTCGCATGTATGATCACCATCACTTTGCAAAGAATCTAAGAAAAAGACATGTGCATCTGAAAAGTCACATGCCAAAGTTTGAATTTGTATGTGTGATTGCCAACAAAAATTACGTCAAATAAAAGTGCTACAATAAAATACAAACATACGAATTGAAATTACAAAATAACTGAAAGTATAAGATATAAAAATACTGCAATACAATATAATACAAAGCATATGAATTGAAATTATAATAACTGAAACTACAGAAATTGAGGAAGGCGCTAGGGTTTTGAATTCATGAAAATGAGGAAGAAGAAGCCCGTAATCTGATACCAAATCAATTTTTAATGACGGATCACCAACAAATTAATCCGTTATTAGTAATTAATTTTAATTCCTTATTAAATCAAAAAATAATAATGACGGACTTGTCGGTTGTTAGATTGATATTTTTTAATTAATTCTTAGGCCTATGATTAATTAGCCATAATTCTAAAAAAATGAATCATAGCCGTATTATTTTAAAATCTAATCGTAGAATTATGATTGATTTTCTAAATTAATCGTAGTCATATACAATTAATTATATGGCTTACGATTAATTCTTAGGCTTACAATTAAAAATTAATTGTAGGCAATAGATTGGCCTACGATTAATTTTAGGCTTACGATTAATCTTTAAACATTCATATGTAGCTATTTAATTATTATAATTATTTATTTTAAATTATGACGTATTATTCTTATAATTATTCCTAAAATTTAATTTTAAAACTTATTTCATTTAAATTATAATTAAGCGGACTAATTTTTTATTAAAATTTTGTAAAATGTAGTTAGATTGATTGTAAAATTTTGTAAAATGTAGTAAAATTTTGTAAAATGTTAAAATTTTGTAAAATGTAATTAGGCCGATGATGTTGATCTATGTTAGGCTGATAGTACTTCAACATGTTAGATCTACATTATCTGAGATAGGTGGTGATGATGTATTCCAGATCTTTAGATCCAGTTGTTTCGTGTATTTTTTGAACTTCAGGAGTGGTGATGTCCAAAAGAAAGTCATTTATTCCCTAGTGAGTCAGGGGGTGCGTGTGTCAGATCATGCATTGGAGAGATAAGAGTTTTGCTTCAGATTCATGGATCCGTTCTGTGCTTTGGTCCATCTTAATTTAATCTCGTGTTGGGTTACGATTCAGTGCGTCTATATTCGATCTGAATGTAGCGCACGTGATTTCAGAGAGATGCATATTTCATAGAATATTTCAAGAGAAGAGCACGGCCATTTGCGACATCGAGGATAGTTCATAAATATGAGAATTGACAATAACCCTCAGGATAATGATATTATGCCTTGATCAGGACTGGGCGATCGATAGCTAGATGTGGGATCTCATCAAAGATGTCGACAGATGAAATTCTTTTTCATAAGGGGCGTATTCATACCAAATGCTAATGCACTTCATCGACTTCCTCTCCAGGACTCGACGAACTATGGGCAGGAATGGCGATGGGGCATATCATTTTTATGGGCCAATCTGGACACCCCTAGTAATTAGTTTTCATTTTATCATTATAAATTAGTGTTGGCGTATATTTAAATCAATCTAAATCGTAGCTGATTTATTAATTTATTTTACAAATGTGGGGCTGTGAGATTCGTGTTGTCAGTGCCCAATTTACCGTGTCTCGATTTTTTAAGTCGTCATTCAGAGCCTCCACGATTGTCCTATACACCTTATTCCATGGAGCGGTACATTTTTTTAATTTTTTTATGTATTTAAAATTTAATTATATTAGTAATTTGATGCAAGTAGAGGTGGTTTTACTGGTTTCATTATATTAATTTCAGCATTATGTATTGAGTTAATTTATAGTGTGACATCATATTTGTACGAGTCATTAGACTTTATATCCATTTTGAAAATTCTTGATGGATTTAATACTTTATCTTTGTTTTGGTCATAATATATTGGATGACTTAACTTGCATTCAAACATCGTGTTGTGGAAGTGCTAGACTATTGCTCAAGTCGTGACAACGGCAGTCCAACGTACAAGACAAATCTTGATCATTGGAGAATGGCATACAAGGTAGAGGCTTTGCTTCTTAGGAGAATAGGAGTTGTTTCAGTTTTGTATGAATAATCAGATCTCAATAAATTTATCAATTTGGCCGGGTTATCTTAACTTGGTGTCGAATGATTTTGAATGAGGAATACTCATAAGATGAACGCAAATACTTCTATACATAAGATGTACATCAGACGGTCAACGCGTTGATCTGGTCAAATCGTTGACAAAAAATCGTCAAAACGGATGATACTTTTTAGGGACATAAGTGATATTTTTTTTAATTTTGAATGATACTTTTTATTGTTTAGATTGATACTAATTTTAACAGTTTTTATTTTTAAACCATCTGATGTGCACCTAGTGCACACAAGATATGCCCTAAGATGAAGATATGACATGGAGTTGAGATTTTAGTTCTTTCTTAATTCCTTCGACAAACGGGTGCTTGTGAGAAGAAAAGTAATGTGTATGAGAAGGAGGAATGAAGACCAGCATCGTTTCTGGAAGGTCCGGGGCGCAAGATTAGAGGAAATTTGGGTTTCGCCTCTTTAAAATTATTTTGGCGAAGAGGAGATAAAATCCAGCAATGGCAGAGAAAAGAGGGAGGAGGTGGCAGTGATGACGAAATACATGTCCAGTAAAATCTGCAGCCCTATCAATTTATCCATGTGCACTTTCTTCTTACTCTTTCTTCTTAATCATGCTCATGAGTGGAGGAGAAAGAAACGGTAGATTAAAGATGCCTAATGAGGAAATGTGGATGATTTGTGATGTGTGCACAAACGGAAAAGGCACAACTATTTTAAAAACCCGAAAGAGTACGTGTTCTTCTTGGTCATGCTCATGTTCGTGTTGTACTAATTAAAATTATATATGTACCATTATCTTTCAACAGTCCTTATTTTGTGGGTTTGTATTTTAGATTTTCAAGACCTATTAAGGATTATTTTAGGGGGTAATTGCTATTATTCAAACACTATATAATTGTTATGCATAAATATTTATATGATTTAATTTAACAACTAGAGTGTTCTATTCTTGTTTTGTCTTGATTGAGCCTCCAATTATACATAGGTCATGTTATAAGCATCATGAGTGATGGGGTTAATGTCTCTTGTGATATGTAAATATTTTAATATGTCGCTTTCTCAAGTTTGTTTAAAGGTTAATTAATGTCTCTTGATATGTAAATATTTTAATATGTCGCTTTCTCAAGTTTGTTTAACGTTTGATAAATCGCAGTGGTTGAAGATCTTACTAGATAACAATAATGCTGATGTAGCAAATATTTTCTATAATGAAGTATTTCAAAATTTGTAAAATTAATTACATTATTGTTTTGATTAATTTTTTTAATTGCATTTACATGTACGCTTTATAATTTATGGTTCATTAGTGTATATTAATTATGGTTAATAAGTGTGTATAAATAAATCATGTCAATTCAAATAAACATAATTTTATGTACATAATTAATAATTAAATATTATATATGTCATATATAAATTGTATTAATAATTATGTGAATAAATGTGATAATTATTATAATAATTTACAACAAATTTTAGTTCTATTTAAATAGATATATAAATAATAACTATATTAAAGATAATATAATATTAAATTTATTAAATGTAAATATATATAGTATGTAAGTTTCTTTCCGTGAATAGCACGATGGAGCTCCGATTGATATAAAAAGAGCAAGAAAATGAAAGGAATTTGAAGGTGGCAAGATGTGAGATATATATATGATACATTTCATAAGTAATTAATTTACTTAAACTCCTCGTTCGATTATGAATTAACACAACAAAATTATCATATCATGATGAATAATGAATCAATCAATATAAAAAACATGATGAATAAACAAAGAATTAAAATCATATAGCCAAATACCAATTAGTTAAACAAACAAACAACAACAATCCAAAAAAAAAACATAATTAAAGATAAAAACACGATAAAGTCGAAGATGTTGTAAATCGACTTCTCTCGCTTGTTCGCTCATCATATCAATTACATTGATAATAACAAGACACAATACTAGAGGAGATATATAATTCTTCATTCATTCAAAATGAATCCAAACCTTACAATATATAATATTGTAATAGAATATTAAATTCTAGAATGTGTAAAGTCATGTAATAACGTCCATAATAATTAATTACAAGACTCCCACTTGATCATTATTGTGTGATATTCATGTCTCGTTGAAAGTTTCGTTGAAAAAACTATGTGAGAAAAACAATCGAGGAAAAGATTACATAACATATGTGTATTCATGTGTTGGAATAGTTACCTCGTTAATAACCTTAACTAAGAAAACCTCCTCGGAAAAAACGTAGCCAAGGAAGAGAAGAGTACAACCATTTAGCCTTCATGGTATAATGTAGACCTACAATGTATGACTTTCAGGGTTTAATCTTCAAGATTACTGTGAACCTACTAATCTTCAGGATTGTTATGGACCTATCGCTCCTCCTGAAAATAACAATATTTTACCTTTAAGTATTTCACTAAATTAGCTACGGAAAATAATTTCACAAAGAAGATTGTATTGCTACAACGAACTGTAAGTATAATAATTTCACAACTCTTCTGGAGCTCATGCGGTTAAAAGAATTTATATAAATTGTCACATTAACTTACCCTTAACACACCCACAAATCATTTGTGCAACACGAGCTATAGATTGCCTCTATGACAGACAAGAAGAAATATCATTTGTCATAATATCAAGCATGAAAAAGAAAAATATAATACAACTATAAAATATAATATAATGAGTCTGAGATATGTAAATATATGGATCGGGCATATAACCAACATATGATAGCTCACCAATGTTATATCATAGTTTATTTCATAAAATAAAAATATTTTGAAGTTGAAGATAATAGTGGGGATACTAGATATCCTTATCATTTGTCCTAATATCAAACAATTCACAAATGTGTTGTACGAATTATCTTAATTTTATGCATTCTATCGAAATATATAATGCGACGATCTTTAGGGAATTCAATATAAGGAAAAACAATACAACTATAAAATACAATATAATCAGTCTGAGATATGTAAATATATGGATCGGGCATATAACCAACATATGATAACTCACCAATGTTATATCATAGTTTATTTCATAAAATAAAAATATTTTGAAGTTGAAGATAATAGAGGGGATACTAGATATCCTTTAAAAATGTTGTCTCCTTGTAGGATAAAACATTTAATATTGCTAGCAAGTTAATTCTAAATGTAATACCTGGTCAAGTAAATCTTGCAAGATAATATTTTACTGATATCAACATAATGAACTTTTGGTTCCAAAATATCATCATTATCATATTTGTATCTTAAATTTATTATTAATCATTTCAAGTGATTGGACAATCCTTAGTGTGTTATTTGGTATTTGTTCATATATAATTTATTCAAAATATTCTTCAGGTGGATTGAATGTGTATATCCCATTAGGAGATACTTGATCTGCAAGTCGAGATAATACTTAGTGATCGAAGTTCTTAATTTCAAAATTTCTTCTTTAACCATAAGTTAACATTCTCAGAATATTTACCTTGTATGCCATTCTCCAACGATCAAGATTTGTCTTGTACGTTGGACTGCCGTTGTCACGACTTGAGCAACAACCTAGCACTTCCACAACACGATGTTTGAACGCAAGTTAAGTCATCCAATAGATTATGACCAAAACAAAGATAAATGTTAAATCAGGACACATGAATGAATTAAGATCTGCATAATAAAAATAAGTTATATAATCAAGTACCGAATTCAGTAATCTTCAAATATTCATGCTAAAATTTCAAAGTAGGAAATTAAATCATAGTATAATCTTCAAAATATGTACTTTTGGAAAACCTATTTTTCACAAATAGCCTCCGATAAAATCCTAGTTCATTTCAAAAGAAGCATACAAGTTCTAAATCATAAAATTCATAGAAATATTGATACAACAATAATATTCAACTACAAGTTTATGTTAATTTAAATTCACTAACAACAAAATATTAGGATCAAAACGGTTTACTTTAATCGACAAGTTCAAAAATTTGAGGTACATATCCAAAATGTCTAAAGCGAGTCCACCCCATTTCCTTCATTACTCCAAGGTCACTGACCTAAAAATAAAATAATAGTGGTGAATACTCTTAAAACGTACTCAATGGGGGGATCATGGGTGTTCCTTTTTGTTTGTCATTGAATCAAATCGTATGATTAATAAATTTAGTGTACTTATTCTTCTCGAATACACTAACCTGTGCTCATGACATACCTCTCTAGGTACGTGCATTAAACTATTTTAGTGCATACGAAATGCAATTTTTATCCATATTCCATACACGACAAATTCTAGTTGAATTAAAAATATTTTTCTTTCTATAAAAAACATATATATTATATACTTTCGTAAATAATATAGTCCATTCCAAGGAACAACTTTAAACCACAGATTTACCCACTTTAAAATAGGTGCACCTAATAATCGAATAGAAAAAATTCATAGTGGACGAGGGTCATAATTGCGCCACACCTAGTATCAAAATAATGTCGAATAAATAAAATGGACCAATTTTGATTATAATAAATCTGAAAATTGGAAACTCATGGGCTGATTTAATCAATCTAGGAGGTTCACGGCTAGATATTAATTTCTGAAAAGGTTCTGAAGCAAACTTCAAGTTTGAAATGAGTTATGTACCAGTTAACGATTAATCGAAACATGTACAAATTATGATATGATTTCTAATAAACATGGGTCTACAAATGATATAATTAATCAGCAGTTAAACCCTGTCATTTCTCTTTGCACATGTCTGAACTCTCCAACAAAATCCCCCAAAACAATTCATAAATCCATAACTTCCAGTCGTCTGCTGCACTACCCAATTGCATCAGTCCTAGTAAATATATCATATCTCCCCAACAAAAACTCAAAATCAAGTAATTCAAAATTCCATAGAACCCTAAGACCTTTACCTAAAATTGTCTCTCAAACAAGCAAACCAATGTTTCAATAAAAAGAGAGCCGAAATTTGATTTCAGAAGGCTCATTCGGAAGATTTTCGGAAACCGACCGAGTGTAGTATCTGAGGCATATATTTGGCCACAAAATTCCTATTGACATGATTCAAGTTTCAAATGAAAGATAAGACAACAAACTACCACTTTAACATGATTTGTATGCTTAGAAACAGCTGAAGGTCAGTTGTTCAATTGAACCAGAGGTATATGTGCTATCCCAAAAAACAGATTTTAGGATGAGAATTTCCCTTTGTATTTCTACAATTAAAATGATGTTAATAATTAATCCATGCTCATGTTTTCAAGAAATGAAGAAGATTTAACAAAAAAATTTACAAGAAGTCAAGAAAACCAAACATCCATTTATACTTCTATGGAGCCCTCAATAACACATTCTCACTTCCTCAAACATCCAATAATATCATCCAACACCAAAGGAACCAAAAAGGAAAAGAGGAAAAGAAAGTTACCTTTCAGGAGTGAGAGATCAACGTGAGGGAGAGAAATGAGCTTTCTTGAATTTGAGAGAGAGAGAGAGAGAGAGAGAGAGAAGGGATCAAAGAGAGTGATTGAGATGGGTTAGATAATTCTAGAAAAGAGAAAACAATTATTTTTAATGAAAGAGGTATAATCTTTGATATTTTTACCTAATCGTTTTATTCAAAATCTCAATTTTTCCTTTGTATATGGAACATTGATCTTTATTAGGGGCACAATATCGGATACCCTCAAGTCCATCTAATTCCATCGAACATTAACTAATAAATTAAAATTCAATTCCAAACAATTAAACAATTAAAATAATTTAAATCACATGGAAGTGGAAGTGGGTCGTTACATCATCACCAAAGACAAAAGTTATATGGTATGCTGCCCGGACATAGATGCCTGGTTGAAGTAGCTCAGAGTTATATTAAAGGAAGGAGATGAAAATGGGAAGAAAATCAGAAGAGAGAGAAAATAAGACATAATTGAGAAGAACATATGTCCTCATATGTCCTCATATACTCATATTTATTTCATAAGCAGTATTTAAACAATTAGTCATTTAGGTTTCATATATCACTGTAGAACAAAATGGCCTTCATAATGAATGGAGAATTCTTACAAAATCCTTAAGAGTTGAATTTGAACGTAGAACATATACCGATTACATCTCTGCATATTATCCAGATGAGTGAACCATTTCCAATAAGGTTGCAACCTGCAAAAGCTCGGGTTCAGAACAACTATAACATATAATTTACGTACTAATGCTTTCACCTTTATCATCACATCCTTCTTCCATGCCATAAAACCACCATAGACATATTACCAAGCCTTTATAGAACCCAACACACTAATATTTGAAATATACAAACAATTTATTGAATATTCAAAATTACAAATAAAAAGAGGAAGGAAATTGAATTCTCTATGAAATACATGCCCTTCATCATAGATTTTTAGGCTGAGAGACAGATAGATCTGCAGATGCAATTAAGAGAACTTTATAGGTTGTGAGGAAGGCAGATTTGCAGACACAATCAAGAGAGAGTTTCAGTTTCACATTATTGTGCTTTATAGATAAGATAATTTGAAATGTGCATACCCATCCCGTATCCACTATTAGGAAATATTGGCCACACTTATGAATTTGAAATTGGAAATTGATTTTTATTTGGATGACTCAAATCGTGTACATTGATAGAAATTGCATAATTTAGTTTTTGACAGAATTGACCTTAAAAAGTGGTGGTGAAATCAGATTTGATAGTAAAATAATGAAAAATATTATTATGCTTTTACATGATTTATCATTGCGAAAGCTAGTAGCATGCTTCTTTTCCTTCATTTTATAACAACCGTATATGCATTATTGTGTACACTGCACACATAAGCACAGTACATTTTAAATCCTACCTAAAATTGCAACATAATCACCATGGAGTTAGCACAAGTGATCCAACATATGGACAACTTTCTAAGATGTTCTAGGTACGCTATTATTTATTGATGAAAAAAAATGTAGGTTATAATTTTCTTTTATTTTAAATTGTATCATGCTGCTGGCAGAAGAATTGTGAGTCTAGCCTGTATGTTTTTAAATGTATCTTTTTTTCTTTTTCTTTTTCTTTTTCTTCGCACAAAGAAATAAAAATAAAAAATTCATATCTTGGATATTACATCATCAGTTCAGAGCTGCATGATATTAATCCAAACATTATTTAAAGTAATATTGTTTAATCTCCTGCATAGAGAAGCAAAAGTTGAAGATACATTATACATGAACCATGATAATTGTTTGTTTTAAAAAAAATTGGTTAAAACTTAAAAGACTTTAATCCATTAAAAAGAGAATTAGACTGTTCTTACTTGAATGGGGTTGTTGGAATGACAACATACATTACCATAAGATACAAAACAATATATTCTACGCTCAGACCACTTTCTTGGCCTCTCCCAAAGTCCAAAACAAACTAAACTTTATTTATCACCATTCATTTGGAAAAAATAAAAGTAAAATCATATATGGCATACACAAGTTCTTTACCTCTCTCCTCATATGTTGTATACAAAGCATCAAACTTTTCGCCCCAACAATCAGCCAATCCGGCCAACAGCTTGAATTGGACAAAAGAATGTCCACATATTTTATTAAACTCTTTGCATGAATAGATAAGTACCCAAAGTGCATAAAACAAATCTCATATACTATCAACAACACCAGACAGAAAAAAAATTGGCAAGCATTTTAATTTTTACCAAAAAAATAATCTGAGAAAAGCAATGTATCTCCACCACAATGCCCCAAATCACCAAATCATTATTTTTCATTACCAATAGCCTCAAAGTTATTATCATGCTATGGATCCAAAAAAAGATAAATAAAGCTTATTTTTAGTGTAGAAAGACCAATGTCCTCTACATCTTCATCGCAAATGTCATCTACTTAGGGAGTATTTTATTTTATTTTTTTGAGAAAATGCGGAAATCGGTCGACACAGAAACACAAATAGTTCGAGCTTCTAAGCACAATTAGGAAGTATTTTTTCGAGAAAAAAATGCACAACAATGCACAATTAGGGAACATTATCTTCTCATTACCAATACCTTCGTCATCAGATATCACAATTTGCCGAGCATTGTTGTGAAATTGCAAAAAATGGTTAACAAATTCTGAGAAATAGATGGGAAAGTCTTCTCGCCATGCTCAGTGCAGTGTCATCGATTCCCTTCGCAACATCATCGATTAAAAATTTTCTATTTCAATTCGGTGGGCTCGAAATTTGAAGAAATTGATTGTTGAAGGAGAGAGAAGAGTTTTTTCTACGCAGAATTTGAATTGGATGTTTGTGCCAAGCCAATTCCAGAATGTTGTTAAGGATTTCGAGATAGAAACTGAGATTTGCGTGAGAGGCAATGAGAAGATAAAAAGTTTTGGGCAGTTTTAGAGAGTTATAATTAGGCGTTTTGAGGGTTTGAGGGGTACATCGAGGGATTGCTGCTCAATAAGGATGACGTGAACTTCTAATT